>OZ024735.1:18821980-19421980 GCA_964016875.1 Fallopia convolvulus | reverse complement strand
GGAGATAAGCCCAAGTCCGAGCTCGATCCTGACCTACCGCCTAAACCGGTCTAAACCGGGGTGGATTGATCAGTCCGGTTCGGCCTTAAACAGCCCTTGAACCTAAGAACTAAACCCGGTTCCTGAACCTATAATTTCTCTACCATTTAACCATGTATGTATTGCTATACCAAATCTCTGTCACTTATACTTTTATATGTGACTTCCATATTTTCCTAACAACCCAAAATAGTACTCTTTATCTGATGATGAAAATGTTTCAAGTGAACCCAGCTGAAGCGTCCCCTTCAAAGTCCAAAGGTTTGTTTTCTCATCTTAACGTCATTATCGGATTCGATCGATCCTATATTGCTGATAATTTGTCATGAAACGCCATCTTATTCAGTTTTGTAATGTGCCCCTCGTTTTTATGGTTGTGCGTATGCCTTGTGGTCCTCAATTGTGGATGAATAATATAATATTATTACCTGGGGAAAACAGGAAGTAGAAGATGGAATGAATAGAGGAGACATGATGATGCATTTGAATCAACTTGGTTCGGATCATAGTGGAGTTAGATGTGTTGTAAAAATAAATAACACACTATATACCTTTGGTAGATATTGGATCACAAGCACTAAGTTTTTCCTTTTTATCTGAAAGTGCAAATTAAGCTACCCATTTTATTAGAGTACAAATTAAAATCTGGCCGTCTTGAGGAATAATATTGCATGTCTCATTTGTACGCTTCCTCCTACAACTAACTAATCAGTCATCCCTCTCTGAACGTGTAGTTTGGTTGTTCATATATTTATTTATATATAAATAACTTTTTTTTATGAGATATTACAAGTCAAAACAGAAATAAACCAATTATTTATTTAAATTTAAATTTAAATTGGAGTGCTTGTAGCCTGTAATACTTATTTTATTATGACTTGAAGAGAAATGAATAGTTGATGCAATTTCAAACCTCCTTAATTGCTTAAGCAAAACATGAACACATATAATTAATTAATAGGAGGAAGTATGATTTCAAGCAAGAGCTCAAGTTTCTTTAGCTTCTAAGCATGATTTCATGATTGACAAGTAGATATAATTAATCATACTCTATACAGTACTATAATTAATCGTAACCTATAGATTCATAGCCTAATCATTTTGTACAGGACCGGAGTAGTATTTCATGCTTCACTTTTTTCTTAACCGATCCAACTTTTATTTACGATCGAGTATGTTATCATTTTGTGGGATGAATTAGGGACCTAAGTTGAAGAAGCAAGCTGCCATTAGTATAGATTCTCGTCTGCTGCTTGTGAGAACGAGTCGACAAAGAAGCAAAAGAGAAGCTACCCCTTTTAAAAACAAATTAAATCATTTAATTTACATGTACTACCTAAAACATGCAGTAGAGTACTAGGTAACATCTAGATATAGAATAATAGGACGAGTATTCAACCACTCTTATCATATACACCAATTTATTGAATCTATACTTCTTTTTTTTCTTGTATTTCTTTCTCTAGGAACGTTGATAAAGTTTTTATTTTGGATGCACACTTGAGAGCAATCAAAGTTGGCCATGATGTGCACCAATTCAATGTGGTCCTTTTGGAGGGATATTCATTGCGTTACGGTTGCCACATTAATGTTGTCGATCTATTACATACTCCGTATTTGAGAACCTCCATCTAGCTAGAGTTACACACAACTAGTGGTGATGCCCGTGCATATGCACGGGACAAGTTTTTCGTAAAAATATATTGAAGTTTTTTTTACATTCTTAAGTTATGTCATTTTTACAATCATAACTATATATAAAGTTTTAAACTAAATAGTTTAGGTTTTTAGGTTTTTTAATTTAATACTTTCAAAAGATTTTTTTTTTCATTTGGATAAATAGTGTAGTACAATCCTTTAACCATCACAATATATTTTGTTTCTTTTCCATCAATTGATTATCATGACCTTTTTATTCTTATAATTTCTCATGATATATATATATATATATATATATATATATATATATATATTTAGTTATCGATGAAAAGAAAGTATACAACAAATTAATTAAACTAAAATGATCATTTTACATATGCTTATCATTTCTCATGATATATATATATATATTTAGTTATCGATGAGAAAAAGTATACAATAAATTAATTAAACCAAAATAATCATTTTACCTCTTTCACAGTGATGAATTTGACCGATCTTAAAACGTATAATATTGTTTTTATTGTCTCTTTAAGTTTGAATTGTAATAATTATTAATTACCTGAGTAAAATATTTGCAACTTAGATCTTTTGGTCCACAAAATCTTCAACTTAATTTTATTTTTCACTTGATTATCTATGCTCTATATTTTAGAATTTAATTTTTAATATTATCATTTGAGAATGTTAGTGATGTTTTTTATGCATATCAAGTAATTTTGTAAATTTTTACTATGTGTTGTTTTCATAAAATACTTTCTCATGGCTTGAAACTCTTTAAAATATCCTTAATTAATGTAATTTTATATTTTCACTATGTATTGCATATTTTAGATTTTTAACTTGGTATTATATATATTATGAACAATGCGAAAGTGTCCATCGATTAACCTAATGTCAATTATGTAATCATATTTTATATTTTAAAAATCACATTATTGGAGTAAAAATAATGTATAAAAATGTCGTAGATCCAAAAAATGATTGCAACTATATAGGTAGGATTATAAATATGATTACATGAAAACAATTTATGAATACATCCAATTAATCTATTGATGTTTTTTTAATTATTTCTTTTATTTCAAATATCATTTTTTATAAAAACATATTAAGATTCTACAAAATTACAATCACATGATTTTGAACCCTTGACCTATAGGTTCATAAATATGTCTTAACCACTATGCTACACTATATTCTTTGATTTTCTTTATGCAATTATAATTATATAAAAATATTTTTTACCATGATTAATGAGTGCAATAAATGGGGGCAAAACCCATTCTTATATGTATATAAGATTACACAAGGTTTAATCTGTAAGGGCAAGTCCAACAGATTTTCCGTAATTTTTTCCAAAATGGAGAACCAATTGTCATACTTTTCAAAAATATTTCAGCCCAATTTCAACATATTCTCTATTTTAGAGAACATTGTATTTAATACTTTCATTATTACCATATAAATTACAAAAACTAATTATATATTATCTTACATAAGCAAATAAAATATTATAAAATCTTGACCTAATAAATTATATTTTCGACTTTTAAGGAAAAAATATTTTAGAATCTTAATTTAAAGATGAAAAGGAAAATAAAATAAATAAAAATACTCATTTTTAGTTAAGAATTTTAGAATCTTAAACAAAAATATGAACGGTTGAATCAAGCGTTTTTTTGGCTGAAAAATACTCTTTTTATTTCATTTATCCTTTGAATTAAAAAAAGAAAAGAAAAATAAATAATTTTGGAAATTTGAATCAAATTTGGGGAGATCCCTACCCATTTTGGAGAATTGCTCCAAAATAGGAAAATAGATGGGAAATCTGTTGGAACAAAAAAAAGGTCCAAAATCCCTCAAAGCCCGATCTAGCTCCAAGAATTTAGAGAAGCTGTTGGAGATGCTCTAAATCCAGCAACCTCGATCACCTTGAAATATGGATGGATATATTCGGACCTAATAAATTATACTCCATCCATCCAATTCGCAATAGGTAACCTTTTTTAGCTTAAAATCCCTATTCTTAATATTTGACCTTTTAATTTAGTTAATACTAAAACATTATATAAAATAACATTTTTTTATGAACGTATTTTGTTCTAATTTCAATAAAAAATTTATTTAAAATTGCATTGAAAATATACATTGAATTATTAAATTCTAAGGTAATAACTATTTCTTTTTTATATTTTAAGTTAAAAAAAGTTTATTTTTTGCAAATCAGAAGAATCACTGCTGTGTAAATTTACAGAAACCCAGAGACGGACACAAAGGTCGGATGAGATCATCTGTCCCCTATTTGTGTCTCTAATTTGTGTCCTCTTTGTACTTATTGATCTACAACTCCTTTGTATGTGTGGATTTTCTAAATAAAAATAAAAATAATAATTACATTTTAGATTTTTATTAGTAGTATTTTGTAAAAGAAAACATAGTACACTTGATTAATAAATACAAAGGGAACACAAAAAGGGACACAAATTGGGGACAGGATTTGGACCGAACAAAGGTAGGTTGGGATAGGCCCCAACCCACCCTAAAAGTATTTTAAAAAATAAAAATAGGCTAATTTTAATAATAAAATAATAAAAAAGGTAAATATAGTAGTTATTAGTTAAATTAAGATAATTTAATTATTAGCCCATCCAAAAAATTTTGGTAATAATTAACCCACTATAATTTTAAATCATGTGTCCGTCCCTACAGAAACCTATTGTAAATTGCAACCTATGATTAAACACATAGAAATAGGATCAGAATAGTGAATGATTAATGCTGTGGCCTGGGGAGAATGGGTAACCTATCTCTTTGCCATTCAACAATCAATACGTACGTTCAACTCGATCATATAGAGAGATCGAACAAAACAATAATGACTATCATATGTTCAACAAAATTAATAGTATAGTGGAGTAGTATGTATCTTCGATAATAATTGATAAATAATATCGGATCCTCCTGGTACGTACTAAGATACATACCCTATGTTAAATATTAAGATCAAATTGACAGGACCACAACAAGACTTGCATGGAGTAGGATTAGAGTTAAAGCAAGGCAGTAGGAGGAACACTAAGTTCATTGGATGGTTTCAAAATTCTGAATTTAAATTGTGTTATTACAACTCTAATTAGTTGTGATTTAAATGGTATTTATTTGTGTTTATATTCTAAGAACCTTGTCTAAACATTTTTCTTTTGAAAGGAGAAAGCTTTTAAATTTTAACAATTTTTATGTGAATTCTTAGGAATGTATAACGCGACATGTGCAGCCAAGGAGAGGCAATTCAAGAAAATTTAAAGCTAGAAGGTGATAGCATATTAATCATTAATACTTTATTGGATAGTCGTTTGTGTCCATAGCCTATTAAAATGATAATTACAAACACTTTTATGAACATGCAATTTTTTAAGACCATTAGAATTAAACATGTTTCTCGTGATTATAATATTATTGTCGATTATATTGTTCATTTACCTTATTTGTGAAATATCAATCAAATTAAGCATAATTATAAAACTTTAAATTTTTGTATGTAAAAATACTCTAAATTAAACCTTTAAATTTCGCCTAATTTATACATGCTCAAAAAAGGGTTTGCATTTTATAAAACCAACCCATTACGTTCTTTCCAATAAAGTATTTATTACTGTTATCAAAAAAAAAAAGTATTAACTTAATAAATTGATTAAAAAAAATACAATAGCCACCACCATATATGCTAATTCATCAGTCATTAACTCCTTATATTTAGTAACCCAGTCAATCTAGCTGTGTAATTAATTAAAAAGATCATTTATATTCCCTATAAATTGTATAAAAAGTACTCCGTATAAATAAAAATGGACATTATGAAGAAACAGAAAATTTTGTTCCCCATTAACGCCCCTTCTTGCCTTTGCTAGTTTGCTTTGCTTCTCCTCTACTACTACTCATTCAGTGCTCACCCGCCGCTATGAATTTGCCTTGGCGGGATGTGGGCTCCACTCCCTTCTCTCTCACATTAATTTCACCTCCCTCCCCTTCCATGGCTTCCACGCAAACCCTCACTCCCTCACCAAATTGAACTCTCCACTCCTCCAATCTCCGCATTCTCTAGTCTCTACAAAAAAAGGAATCCGCCATTGATCGATCCTCACTTTCTCATTATTCGAAGATGGAGTTGAACCTCTTCTCCCTCTTCCTCCTCACTCTCTCCTCCGTTGCCGCTCCCGCGCTCTCCCTCTCCTCCGACGGCCTCTCCCTCCTCTCCCTCAAATCCGCCGTCGATTCCTCGCCCGCCGCCTCCCTCGCCTTCGCCGACTGGAACGACAACGACGCCGACCCCTGCAAATGGACCGGCGTCTCATGCTCCGGCCCCACCGATCCCCGTGTCGTCGCCCTCTCCCTCGCCGGCCGGGACCTCACCGGCTACGTTCCGTCCGAGCTCGGAAACCTAGCCTACCTCCGCCGACTCAACCTCCACGGCAACAGCTTCCACGGCTCCCTCCCCGCTCAGCTCTTCAACGCTACCTCCCTGCACAGCCTCTACCTCTACGACAACAACTTCTCCGGTGAGATCCCTCCCTCCATTTGCAATCTCCCTAGGATTCAGACCCTCGACCTCTCCAGAAACTCCTTCAGCGGCCCCATCACCAAGGAGCTTCGCAACTGCCGCCAGCTCCAGCGCCTCGTTCTCGCCGACAACAAGCTCTCAGGCAACATTCCGACCGGCGTCTGGTCGCAGCTCACCGACCTTATCCGGCTCGATCTGTCCAGCAACGAACTCACCGGTTCGATTCCGGTCGACCTCGGGGGATTGCAGTCGCTGTCCGAGACACTCAATCTCTCCTTCAACCACCTAACCGGAAAAATCCCGAGATCCCTTGGAAATCTTCCGATGACAGTTAGCTTTGACCTTCGTAGCAATAATCTCAGCGGTGAGATTCCACAGACGGGGTCGTTCGCTAGCCAGGGCCCTACGGCTTTTCTGAACAATCCGTCGCTCTGTGGCTTTCCACTTCAGAAGAAATGTCATGATTCGCCGGGAACTGCCGCTAGCACGCCGGTACGTCAATTCTCTCTTGAAATTATTAACTCCGCAAGGCCACAATTGAATTTCAATTCATAGTTTGAGATAGGTTTAAGAAATTATGATACTGATTTTCAATTCATAGTTTGGGAACCAAAATTGAAAGACAAATTCCATTAATGTGTTGCAGGATTCGAGCCACCAGGGCCAAGACAGCAATCACAAAGGCCTAGACTCGGGTACAATTGTGCTGATATCAACAGCAGATGCAGCTGCTGTAGCATTTGTAGGACTAATCATCATATACATCTACTGGAAAAAGAAGGACGATTCCAGCAGCTGTAGCTGCACAGGGAGAACCAAATTGGGAGGTCACAACCACAATCACTTGTGCACCTGCTTTAGCAGATCCTCAGGCAATGAATCGGAGGCCGATTCTGAGAAAGGCGGTGGCATTGGAGCAGCTGGAAGTGGTAGCAATGGCGGGGCTGCAGTAGAAGGGGAGCTTGTGGCAATTGACAAGTCCTTTTCTTTCGAGCTGGATGAATTGTTAAGGGCTTCGGCTTATGTCTTGGGGAAGAGCGGGCTGGGGATCGTGTATAAGGTTGTTCTTGGTAATGGGGTGCCAGTTGCAGTGAGGAGGTTAGGAGAAGGCGGGGAGCAAAGGTATAAGGAGTTTGCTGCTGAGATTGAGGCCATTGGGAAAGTCAAGCATCCCAATGTTGTTAGGCTGAGAGCTTACTACTGGGCTCCTGATGAAAAGCTTCTCATCTCCGATTTTATCTCCAATGGCAACTTGGCCACTGCACTTCAAGGTAGGTTTCCTGTTCTCAATATTGCTTTCTCCTCATCTTTAATTTTAAAAGATTGATCAAAGCTTTTTCATATAAATTCAAATTGACTGCAATATAGTAATAATACTAGTGCTTACTAAGCTCAAAATTTTCCTTTGAGGCTTGGTACCTCCTTGTTGTGACTAGTAATTGGTATAAGATTCTCAATTTCTCATGCTAATCCAACCATATGGCTAGAATTTCTGCTGCCTCAGACTGGCTGCATCTCAGAGGTGATTTTTGTCAATTTCCTGTTGTAAATTGGCTTATTATATGTTACTTATGCGGTTTAGTTATATAATATTTAAGATGTGGGGTCTAATATAGGTGTGCCATAAACCAGTTCAGGATATTTTTGAACAAGGGGTAGTTGTACCATTTATGGCGTTAACTGATTGATGATTGATTTGGTGAATCATATGACTACTTCCCGATCATTTTGCATGTAAAAAGTAAAATATGTAATTTATAATAAATCCAAACTTATTGTAAGAAAGAAAAAAGTTTCTTACGAAATACTGAAATACTAATGGTCAGATGATATTCACTAGGAAGGTAAGAAGGTTGGTTTGATCTCAGCATTCAAAATAATTAGTCTGGAATTGGACAACAGCTACATCTAAGGAGCCCACGTGCCACTAGTGTGGGAGTAGTTGACCTACTTGATAGGCATTCACTACAACCATGTAGATTGATTTGGCATCTAAGACTTTCTTGGCTTGTGACTACTTCGTTATGCATCTTGCTCACTAACTTTTTGTCAACGAAAACATTGGTATCATTCAAGTGAGAAATCGGGTTTGTGAGAGCAAGTGGAGAGGGATTGGTTCATATTAATGCTCCATGTTCCCAGTTCCCACTTCTTCCTTCAAATACATTATTCATGTGAAACATCATTATAAATATAAAAATAGCCTTTTCTTGTAGTCAATTTACCATTATGCTTCCTCCTGCACTAGAATGCATACAAATGGATGTTCCGAATTCTCTTAGTTTGACGTCCATAGGCTAAAAGTCTAAAGCATGAAATTGTTGTATTGCCTAAGGTTGCTAAATGCTAATTGACAATATCCTAGAATAATCAAGTAGAAGAAAAGAATAGCAGAATATATTATGTTCTGTATATTGTTATTGGCGTAATGCATCCTTTATTTGATGGCCAAGTCTGATTAATCTGTGACAGATCATCATGTTACAAAGTTAAGATTAATTGTCCTACCACATTTCTTCAACAATGAACTTCCTGAATAAGCAAAGTCTTGTATCCCCTGCATAGTTAACAAGAATAAGCTTTCTTCACTACAGGAAAGACAGGACAGATAACAAGCAGCATATCATGGTCAACCAGGTTAAGAATCGCCAAAGGAACAGCTAAAGGCCTGGCTTACCTCCACGAATGCAGCCCAAGGAAATTTGTCCATGGAGATATCAAACCCTCCAACATCCTCCTAGACAACGAATTCCAGCCACACATCTCAGACTTTGGCCTAAGCCGTTTGATCCACATAACAGAAAGCGACCCGTCTTCATCAGGCGGTTTCATGGGGTCCGCCTTACCATATATTAAGCCAGCCCAACAAAACCTTGAAAAATCCACAGCCTACAAGGCCCCCGAAGCCCGGATACCAGGGACTCGCCCCACCCAAAAATGGGACGTATACTCGTTTGGTGTCGTCTTGCTTCAACTCTTGACGGGAAAATCTCCCGAGGTGTCTTCACCTGCCGCCACATCGACTTCTTCAGAAATCCAAGACCTTGTTAAGTGGGTGAGAAAAGGGTTTGAAGAGGAGATTCCCTTGTCTGAAATGGTTGATCCTGCATTGTTGCAGGAAGTGCACGCCAAGAAAGAGGTGTTGGCTGTGTTTCATTTGGCCTTGGGTTGTACTGAAGGAGACCCTGAAATCAGGCCTAGGATGAAAACTGTCTCTGAAAATCTTGATAGGATTGGATCATAAGAAGATTTCATTTGGCCTTGGGTTGTCCAGTGCCACCACTGTCCATGGCAAAGAACATTTTTTTTGGGCGCCTGTTTTTGTTTTTTTGAGTTTCCGCAAAGCCTTCAATTCTTTCGTATGTCCCTTCATACTAGAGTGCAAATATTAATTGGTGATTTTCAATTTTTCTCTTGTGGGTGGGGGTGATGAGACAGTCTACCTACGTAAGTTAAAAAGACCATGTAATTTGGTGGGAGATGAGAATAACAAATGCTAAGCCTTTCACATTTATTTCTGGGATGAAAACAAATTGGTTTAGAGGTTTAAGAGCTTAAACTATGAATGAGCAATTTTCATGTGCCTAAATAAAACTCTTCAATAGTGAAACTTGGCCATTATTGTCACGATGATAGAAGCAAAATAGTTTCAACAAAACTTGAAAACTCCTCTTAAAGCAGTGCAATATTAAAGGCATTTTTGACAGATAACATAGAGAGGCATTTTTGAACAAAGAGTACCACTAGAAGAGTTCCTGGCCAGAATGGAGGGGGGCATAATTAACAATTTCCTTGAATTGATTGCTATAGCTGTCTCTTGAAGATTAGGCTTAATAGAAAGTTCAACATGATGAATTAGTGCCAGGCCTACTCCTTGGGTAGTTGGCCTGGTGTTTTTTTAGAATGTTAAACTGTCAATGAATGCTCAAGGTATTAAGCTCATGCTGAATGACCTCATCTCTGTACAGCACTACAACCACCTTATATACGTAATTTTTTTTTCCCTGTAATGAAAACTGCACAAAGGGTGTGAATTTGCAACAGCAGATTCAAGAACACGTCTCATGCTGTCGTGCATGACTTCAACTTCACAAATTTTATCCGACAATAATTAGCCAGTTCTTAAGCACACCATCAGACTTTCATGACACACACGGTTGAAATCTCATCAAATATAGGAGTCTCTATAGTATATTTCAGTGACAAAGCAAAAAAACGAAAGCATCAGAAACATGGCACCAGTATGATAAGAAAACCGAGTCGATAATAAGAATTTTGGATAGGGCTCAATCAGAATCACTGTCATGACAAGACTGAATAGCAACAAAACTTTTAAGACTAGTCTGATAACAGGGCAAAACACAAGGAAAACAAAATAAAAATCTCAACAGTTTAAGAAACTAGTAGGCTGCAAGCAATTAAGAGGAAGCACCAGACTTCTTGGACTTGCTTGCTGCAAGCTGTGACTCGGGCTCCTTTTTAACGGGTTCTTCTTTCTCGGATAGGATCAGCTCAATGTGGCAAGGGTGTGACATGTAGGCTGCCAACATAAAAAAGTATAACGATTTCAAAATCTAAATTTAAACACCAGAAAATTAGTATTATAGGAAAAGAGAGAATACATACGGTTGATCCTCCCATGAGCACGGTAAGTACGACGCCTTTGCTTCTGGGCCTCATTAACCTGAATGTGAGAGATGTAGAGAGAATCCACATCCAAACCCTTCAACTGAAAACAAGAAAAAATATAGGACTTTGTAAGTACCAAGTAATAATCAATTCCTTAAACACAAAGAGTGAAGAGGGGGAAGACATGCCTCAGCATTACTCTCAGCATTCTTCAGCAAATCGAGGATGAACTTTGCAGATTTAACTGGCCACCTTCCCTGTCCATTGGAGTGCCTGTTCTTTGCTTGAGCGGTTCTTCCTACTCCTCTGCAGAAGCGTCGGAATGGAATGGCCTGCTTATGCAAAAGAACATCCTCCAAGTACTGTTTTGCTTTTGTCAAAGTCATCTTCCTGATGGAGAACGCAGTCTCCCTTGTGTTCTATAGACAAAAGAAACAGTTTATTCAACTTCAGGAATCCACACATGGCATAATAATTTCACAAGATGAATGATGCAACAGAAAAAATACAAGCAATTGAGTATGGTAAGTGTAAACAAAATGTCATTATAGTCTTCATAGATAAGAATGGGAATTACTTTAAAATCACAAGGTACAGATGGTTAAAGGCAACTTGTACCCTTAAACATTGCATTCTGAAATAATAGTAACAGAGAAAGTAAATCAACCATGTGTTGTCTTATCATTTACCAAACCTTTCAGTCATCATTTAAATAGAGGTTGACCTAATAATGATAAGATTCAATATTTCTGATAATTAAAAAAGCCAGTTGAGAAACGGAAGAGGGCACTGCTTTTCCATCAAGTTTACTTCTTTCATAGTAAGGTTAATGCGTCTAGAATATCCATTGAAATCCAGAGATTTCCCTCTGAATACCAATCTTACAACATCTTTATAGATACGTGTTCCCACTACACCCACCATTTAGTGGAATTTTTTTACATTAATCATTTTGTACGAACGTTAGCATACTCCCTCACTTCAAAAAACTTTCCCGTTCAAACAAACAAAACCATAGAAACCCTAATGGACCTAAGAACTTTAAATATAGACGTCCAGATCAAGCTTCAGCTGCTGGTGCTTGGATCTGCGTTTTTCATATTCTAAAGAAAATCTAGCATTTATTAAAATAAATCCTTTTGAGCATGTCGATAAATTAGATATACGAAACGAAGTAGAGGAAATGCTTCAAATCACAGTTCCACAACACACAGTATGAACAATCAATAGATTCAAATAACAATCAATCCAGCTAAGAAGGAGGCAAACCTTGAAATGAACACGGAGATCAGAACCGCGTGCCTTGCATGCTGTTGACGATTAACATAAAAGCACAAATCAGAACAAGCCTGAATAAAATGTAACAATTCGAACAACATTGCGAAAAAAAGAGTCAAATTTGAAGAGCATACACTTGGTAGGGTTAACGGGTTCTTGAGAATACTTCACCATCTTCAGCCGCCCAAAGTTCTGCGCTCACAGGGACTGCTGAAAACTGCACTTGGTGAATAAACCCTAGACGAGAAATCCCATCGTTTTTATTTCCAAAAGTCAAGCTTAAGTTTTGGGCTGATATGGGCCTTTAAGCCTGTTAAGTAACCTTTAGTCTTCGTCAAAGACATAGACGGGCCCAATATGAGCTTTACTACTATTTAGGGAGTTTATTTGTCAAATTTATACATTCGTCCGTAATTATCAACAAGACTTTAAGCAAGTTCTTGTGTACCTCTATTATAATTTCAATTCATTTTTCAGTATTATATTGATGAACTTCATTCAGTCTTGTTTGCAATGTATATGGAGGCCATACTGAATATGATAGACAATGTCACCGGAAATTGTTTCCATATAAACTGCTAAAACATAAACTAAACAAAGATTTCATCTAACAAATACACACTTATAAATATTGATGAATTAGTATCATTTGCTTGTATTTGTTGAATCGTATGATACCACATAAATCAAATAATCTTCGAACATAGAGGCAAAGGTATTGAATTCATTGTAAGGTAAATATAAAGTTGGAAAGAAGTTTTGGTAGTTTGATACTCGCACGAAGGCAAGAATATGAAACAAAAGACTAAAATGATATACAAAAGAATGCATTAGAAAAGCTCAAATATTTGCTTTAACAAATTGAATTTTAATGATTTTAAAACAAGATTAAAAAAAACAGAAGTAATTCATAAGAAATCATAAGGAAGATACTGAAATAATTTGAATTTGGAATTTGAATGAAAGTTCAAGAACAAATGAAATTGAGAGGCTGAATTTCAGTTTTGTTTTTCTCTAGAATCATGGAGAGAGAAAAAAGTTACATTATAGAGTTCGTTAGGTGCCTTTTATAAGAATACATAAAGAGATACAAAATATCTCGCAAAAACAAGTAGATGAAACTCATTGAGTTTTGTCATCTAAAGTAAACACAATGTTTTGACAATTAAAGGAAATCTGTAACAAAATTTGGAGCCTCTTATGCTTAAGATCCCCCCTGAAACTAGAGTATGGGATCGATCAGTGAGCATACCCAGTTTGAAGAGCAATTCTCGGTGATGCCCAGATGGAAGAACTTTATTCAGAACGCCAGCACATTGATTTGAGGTAGGGAGATAAGGCAATGAAAGCAGACCATCCATCACATTTTCCCTTGTGAAGTGACAATCAATTTCAAGGTGTTTCGTCTGTTCATGGAAAACAGGGTTCTTGGCAATATGCAAGGTTGATCTATTGTCACAATACAATGTCACTAGTTTAAGATTTGTTTCTACACCTCTTGTAGCAAATTGACCAACCAAGTGACTTCTGCAGCAGCTTATGACATAGCCACGTACTCAGCCTCAGGTGAACTCCTGGAGGCAATAGCATGCTTTTTAGAATGCTAAGCAATTGGATTGGAACCATGAAGGGCAACATACCTTGTTATTGATCTTCTTGTATTGGAGCAACTGGCCCAATCTGAATCTGTATAGGCTTCAAGATTAATATGTTCACCTAGCTTGAAGAGAAGACAAAAATGTGTAGTCCCTTTGATGTAGCATATGAGATGAATCAAAGTATCCATGTGAGATTGGGCTGGCTTTTGGAGAAATTGACTAAGCACTTGCACAACAAAAGATATGTCTAGTCTTATGTTAGTCAAATAGTTGAGCTTACTAACCAGGCTTCTCTAAATTGAAGGTTCAAACAATACTTCACTAGAGCATATATGCTTCTCCTAGTTTAAAGTGTAAAGGCAATGGTGTTTCTCTTGCACGAAGCTCCACCACATATAAGCAATTATTCACGTAAGCATATAACAGACATTAACAACCATATAAGGTTGCACACGCACACACGCACACACATATAGGTAGTTACTTCCTATGCTAAAACATCTATTACTCTAACTTCTATTACAACCCATATGTCTATTATGCAAAATGAGGAGGAGAAGGTTGCATTGAGCTTCAGTCGGCCGACCTGTATGAATGTGACCTCTAAAAGAGACACACGTCAGAAAGAACTAGCTAAACCTGAAAAATTGTTTTGCGATTTACGTGAGTCGCATACTCAGTGAATATAAACCATCATCAATTATTTCACACAAAGCTAAAAAATTGGTCAGTATACATATTCATACATATTATATATATCATATATGAATTTACTATGCAAATGCAAATGCTGATGTTTCCGATTCTTTATTCTGTGAACTGTTCAAGCCTGAATTTGCCCCGGGTTTCCATTACCAACTCTTTTCTATATACCAACTTTTCTTTTCTTTTTCCTTTTTTCCCATTACCGCCATTACCGACTTTTAGGCATCTTAGGCCTCATTTGCTCAATTACCATCTCTTAGGCATCTCAGGCCTCATGTATGACCCGTAGGTCTCTTTTGTATACAAATTCAGGGCAAGACAGTCACAGATCCTTTTAATCTCATGCAATATGCTATGCAATCAAGTGCATCCTGTAACCATATATCATATGCCATTTGTTAACATACCTTTTGTGCAAACAACTCTGGAAATTTCCGAGCTATCACATCTATCCATATAATCCATATAACACATATATCCATATAGCTCATATAGCACATATATTCATATGTTCATATTTCACATATAGCACATAGGGTTGAATCTCTGGTCTATACTCACCTGTTTAAGGCAGATACTATATTCCCCCCCTTGAATCTGACCATAGTCTATTGCTTGGGCTCCTATATGTAACCCAATGCAAATTAGGCTATTTACTCTTATAAATTCTAACCCCAAATGCAATGAAATACCAAAATGCATTATAACTTTTTGTGCATAATTCCAAATCCTTTAAAACTTGACAACAATAAACTATATATATAGAAGAACATTTTTCTAGTTCAAACCTTTCTGTAAAACTTGATCAAAGGGCTCCCTAATATCCTTACAAAACGAAACCCTAAAAATACTATGAAATCTTTTACCGAATATAAATCCGATATTGAAAACACCCTCTGGGAACTATAAATCAATTGATTTCTGAATCAAAACCAACTGTAGATCTAGATCTGGAAAAATTAGAAAAAACCAGATAAACCATTAACTAATTAAAACTTACCAAACCACGCTTGTACTTCGAGATTAAAGCCCGATTGAAGAAATCTTGTATCAGATCCAGTAAAAACAACCAACCGAAATCTAATTCTCCTGTTTTCTTTTCTCCTCTCCTCTCTCTTTTTTTTTTTGTATTTTGTAGATTCTTCATGAAGAAGAATTGAAAGCAAGATATGTATATAACTCTCGCAAGGTCGGCAAAATTTAATAAAAACCACAGTTTCCACCCTCAAAATTTATTTACTACAAACTTTACCCTGAAATAATTAATAATTAATAATTAATTTTTACCTAAAAACTTTTTAAAATATAATAAAATTAATTAGAAAATAAATATTACTTTTAAATACTCACTATATATCATGTCAATATGCTATGCATATGCTCTTAATCTTATATGAATGCAGAATGACGTATGCACTTTGGTCGGGGATGTTACACACATTCCCTCAATAAGAATCAAGAAGTTGGATTGAAATAGAAGGGATCTTGTAGTTTCAAGAAGGTGCTTGTGTTTTCGCTCCACAACTCCACTTTGTTATGGAGTGTCAACACGTAAAGTATGATGCATAATACCCTTACTAGAAAAATATTGACTGCCGTCGTGATTGTAAAATTAACTCCCATTATCAGATCTTACAGTCTTCAAAGAACAACCAAATTGATTTTCAACCATAGTGATAAAAGATTTTAGGATATGTAAGTTATTATTTTGTGGGTTGAAAGATGTATCCATGTCATTCTAGTATAGTCATCCACAATATTGATAAATTAATTGTGCACATTGTAAGTTTTCACTTTATATGGGCCCCATATATCTGTGTGAATTAATTGGAAAGGATGACTACTTTGGATTTTTCTTATGCGAAATGATGTTCTAAGCTATCTAGCCTTAGGGCAGATTTTGCATATTTGACGTTGTTTGACAAAAATAGTATCTTTTATACAAGGAAATCGAGACAGAACTTCAAAAGGTACATGACCATAGTGTAAATGTAACAACTCTAGTGTTACAACACTATGAGATTGAGCAACAAAATTATTGTCTGAATTTCTATTACAAATTTGGGAAGCAAGTTCATAATTGCAATAAGGCAAGCTACTAGATTCATGAACTCCTTAGACGACAAGTCATTGGATGTGTTTGTAAGACATAACCCCCTTAAGACTCTACCAAGCACTTGATGATTGTTCGTTGAAGGGTCTTGAAGAACATAATGTTGTGGAGTAAAAAGGACATTAGTTTGGAGACCAACAACAAGTCTACTCACATAAAGAAGGTTAAAATTGAATTCTAGAACATGAAGAACATGTTTGAGTTTCTATTTCAGAGGTTAATTGGATGGTTCCCACATATGCTATCTTGGCTTGGTTATTGTTAGGCATGGTGATAAATATAGGTTTCATGAAAATTTCATAGTTGGTGAATAGGTTTAGGTGAGGACATATATGATGAGTTGTCCCGCTATCTATGACCTAAACATGAGAATTGCCATAAATAGAAAAACATAGAGTCTTACCAGCCAACATACAAGATTTATTATTGTCATTAGAAGATCCTCCAATTTGTTGATGATCCAAAAGTGTAATTAACCTCTCATATTGACTCTTGGTGAAGGTATGACCCTTCTTAGTGTTTTCCTTGTTGCTCTCATCAAAAGAATTGTTTCCAACAAATTTCCTATCCTTGTAATCCTTTAGATACCCATGGATCTTAAAGCACCTACTCACTGAATGACCTAGTACCTTACAATGATCACAATAGTAGTATGGCTTGCCCTTTTGTTCATTGCCACCACTACTAGAATTAGAAGAACTTGGACCTACATTTTGTCCCCCTCCTTGATTCCTTGACACCTTCCTATTGTTCTTTGGATTGAAATTCTTACCACCATACTGGTTAGAATTATCGGAGCTCTAGGTTAGTTTTGGGAAAACATTCAAGGCAGTTGAATCAACATTGATTGGAGAGGAATTGTTCATAAGAGAGATTTGTTTCTCCTCTTGTAACACCATCTGATATACCTCTCCAACTGTTGGAGTTGCTCTCATCATCAACACATTAGCATGCAAAACAATATATGACTTATTTAATCCACAAGAAACTGCAACACTTGTTGAATCACCATTTAAGGAACCAGATTCAAATTACCACTGGAAGTAAACTTAAGCATTTCAACGAACACTAAGTATTCATCCCAAATTCGCTTAAATTTTGTATAATAAGAAGAAACTGAGATGTTACCTTGTGAGATGTTAAACAATTCCTTCTGGACTTGGTAGGTTCTGGCCAAGCTCGGTTGTCCAAACCTCAATTGAAGATCCATTTAGATTTCAGCTCATGTGTCACAATATAGAAGTGTTTCAGCAATTTCCTTCTCCATTGAGTGCAAAAGCCACGGAATCACCATGCTATTGCAACGCCTCCACTGCATCTCCAATGGAGATCCTGGATCTGGTCGTTCGTAATCCCCAGTGACGAAGAGAAGCTTGTTCTTTGCCATTAACAACACTTCCACCAATCATCTCCAATAATGTTAGTTGTTATGGTTGAGAAGTTGAGTAGTTAAAGCATAATTCGGATGATCTGAATGATGTAAATAGAGATGATAATTTGGATATGAAGTGAAGCTCTCTAGAACTGACTTTCCACCTGGTTCATTGGTTCTATCGTCATCTTCTGCTTTCCTTCTCTTCTCCCATGATGAAGAAGTAGGAATCAAGACATGGAAATCACGTGAATGATTTCCGCTCTGATACCATGAAATAATTTGAATTTGGAATTTGGATGAAAGTTCAAGAACAAGTGAAATTGAGAGGCTGAATTTCAATTTGTATTTCTCTAGAACCAGAGAAAAAAAGTTACATTATAGAGTTCGTTAGGTGCCTTTTATACTAAGGCATAAAGAGATACACAAATATCCGGCAAAAACAAGTAGATGAAACTAAGCGTATTGTCATCTAAAGTAAACACAACGTTTTAATAATTAAAGGAACTTTTTTTTTGATCAGGTAAGATTTAGGATAGTAGTAGAGCACCCATGAACGAGTGAGAACTGTGAACAGTTTTAGAGAAATTAATAACATAGCTTCGTCGTTGGTGGGTGTCGAAACAGTGACCTCGGGGTTCTTCCCCCAAGAAATGAAGTAAGGAACTTTGTGATGGAATTTGGAGTTTTCAGGCATTTGGTTCAATGCTTAAGCCTTTGGGGTAGTACCAGAAAGGTCACCGTTTCGAACCCCACGGGCTCAATAAAATTCTTTAGTAACCAATTCTAATCTCTTTTGGATGCTCTAGGCGAACAAAAAAAAACAAAAAAAATAGAAATTTGGCCTATAATTTTTTAATATAAGTAATAATAAATTACCAACCGTAAGCTATATACGTGTTGTTGCTGAAATTTATAACTCTATCTGGTCATTCAGAAAGATATAAATTAGTTGCCACACCCAAATTGTATGAACTTACCTAAACAATTACAGTATTATACTATACGATTATCAAAAAAAATTTATTATGCTATACAAAATGGAACGGAAGTACGGAACACTTGCACAGAAAACTCACGACTCGACTATATCAGTATATCTTCCTTCTACTAGCAAAATCATACAAAAACCACAAGAAAACAAGAATAAAGCAAAGAAGCGAAACCTCCCCTAAGCAAGCGAACATTTTCTTTTAGATCCGAAGAATTGAAGTTGATATGCCGTAGCTGTCGTTTGCATTTTCAAATTCTTCGAAGCAACAAGATATGTATGGCAAGACGCTTCTCATTCTCACAGTCCTGGTAGCTTCATTGATCACCTTGTCTCTGTTCGCGGGCACGATCGATTTCCGACAACATGTCTTCCAATTCCTCCAGAAACCGGCGCCGGATGAGGCTTTGAGCGCCGCTCATCCGCCTTGTCGGAGCCTGTCGCCGCTCAAGGTCTATATGTACGACCTCCCTCGGCGCTTCAATGTTGGGATGATTCATCGCCGGAGCATTGACGCCGATGAGACGCCGGTGACAGCGAAGACGCTCCCTCCGTGGCCGGTGCGCTCGGGGCTCAATAGCCAGCATAGCGTGGAGTACTGGATGATGGCTTCATTGTTCTATGAGGAGGAGGAGGAGAGAGAGGCTGTTAGGGTTTCAGATCCGGAATTGGCCGATGTGTTCTTCGTCCCCTTTTTCTCGTCGTTGAGCGTTAATACGCACGGTCGTAATTTGACGGATCCGGAGACGGAGGTTGACAAGCAATTGCAGGTTAGGGTTTCTGTTCTGCCATGCTCCATTTTCGTATTTGTTAGAGCTTTTCAGTGTTTCATATATTGTTATAATTATGCCTAACAATTTATTTAGTATGTGTTAAATAATATACATTGCTCTGAATTGTCATTGATTGATCTGCAATTCCACTTCTCCATGAAATTTGATGAGGTTGGTTAGAGGTGATGAAAATTGTGAGAGAACTAGGGACCTAATCTTATAAGGAATTTCGTTGTGCACCTTCTGTGCTTGATTTTGGTTCATTGTTTCTCAAGCATACATACCTGATGACAGATGTTACTGGATACTGATTTGGCAAATTATGATATATGGGACTATGGGAGGGAAATTGTTTGTTTCAGTGTTGATGGTTGGTTCTTCTGTATTTTTGCTGTGTATCGAGTTCTACCGATTAATCTGACTAATGTACTGGAACTACTTAAAATCATAGCTAGAAATGAGATAGGTATTGATTAAACCTTCCTCGTAGTGATTTTTACCTTGATCATAGCTAGAAATGAGATAGGTATTGATTAAACCTTCCTCGTAGTGATATTTACCTTGATTTCGCCCTGCTTTCTGTTTTAGGGAGACGTGGTTGATTTCTTAAGAAAATCCAAGTACTGGCAAAGATCAGGGGGCAAAGATCATGTTATCCCTATGCATCACCCTAATGCTTTTAGGTTCATGCGACAACAACTGAATGCATCAATTCTTATTGTTGCTGATTTTGGCCGATACCCTAAAAGCATGTCTAGTTTGAGGAAGGATGTTGTTGCCCCATACATGCATGTTGTGGAATCCTATACAGACGAGGAAGATCTAAATCCCTTTGAATCTCGCCATGCACTCCTCTTTTTTCGTGGACGAACAGTCAGGAAAGCTGTAAGTAAGTTTTATTTTATCTCAGAATTTTTCTCAGCTTTGTGTTTGATCTGCATTGTTTGGGTGAAAGAGATTCAAAAAAATCTTTCATGTCACAGGAAGGATTCATTCGTGCTAAATTGGCCAAGATTCTGTCTGGTTATGATGATGTCCACTATGAGAAGAGCTCTGCATCTGAGAAAGGCATTAAGCTGGTAAACAAATTTAGCTATTGAAACCAATTGTTGTTTGCTGCATTGACTGAATCAGTGTCTTTCTCTTTTGTGGCCAGTCAACAGAAGGAATGCGTTCATCCAAGTTTTGCTTGCACTTAGCAGGAGACACCCCTTCATCTTGCAGGCTATTCGATGCTATAGTCAGCCATTGTGTTCCAGTCATTGTTAGTGACAAAATCGAGCTTCCTTATGAGGAAGAACTCGACTACTCAGAATTTGCAATCTTCTTCTCTGATAATGAGGCACTCAAACCAGACTATATTGTTGACTACCTGAGAAAAGTACCAAAAGAGAGGTGGCTACAAATGTGGGAGCAGCTGAAGGCAATCTCCCACCATTTTGAATTTCAGTACCCTCCAAAGAAAGAAGACGCTGTCAACATGTTGTGGAGACAGGTTAGGCATAAAGTCCCTGGTGAAAAGCTTGCTGTACATAGAAGCCGAAGGCTAAAAATACCCGATTGGTGGCGTAAGAGGAGATAATCTTCCATTTTTGGGATATGTACAGTTCATAGTGAGAGAGACACCAAGTCTATGAAAAGAGAGGAAATATCATGTGATAGGCATACGAAGTGTTTGATGAATTGTGGATTGATTTGTAGAGTGAAATTGTGCTTATAGAGCTATACTAGAGCTTGTGCCATACTGAACTGATGAGATTACAGCGAGAAAAAAGTATGTGCAATGTACTTTGCTGTTAGACTTGGATGGAAGATCTAAGTCACAAGAAATGAATGGAAAAAAATGGCATTACTTCAACTATATGACAAATTCATTCATATGAAATGCTTCATTCGACCAATAAAAATGCTTCCAATTGTAAAGTTTCAAGTATGTTTTGAGCTGTTACCGCTGAAAACACCATTCTAATTCACATATGAAGGTTTCGTGATGTGAGAGATTGCATTGCAGTTTGCTTGCCTAGCATCTTATAAACTGAAGTGAAGAACACTCCAAGATGGCCTCAATAACACCCTCTCGGCCAACTTTGGTTTCTTGAAAAAGATTGTACTGAACTCATCAGGTACCAAGCTTCTCATGGCTGGTGAATGGTGATGTATAAAGTGTGCATTCGTATTTATTTTTTTTTACTATGATTGATGTTGGGAGGTGAGAGGGGTGCGTTCAAAACCTACCATACCATGGCTTTAACTTGCAACTTCAACCGAGATATGTTTCAGAAGAAAATGGCTTCTCTTCTCCTCTAAGCTTAACCCAATCTTAAGCAAACACCAGTTCTGTTGTTTGCTAATTCATCCCCATCCTACTTACCTAATTCTTCCATCTAAGTTTCCCCCTTTCCTCCAACACCAAAGAAATCATCCGACCCACAGCTCCCATGCTAAACGTGACCCAAGCGCTTATTATAATCTGATTAGCTTACCATTAAAATACGACATTTTATCTAATTATATAAATATAAAGTAGAGGAAACTCAAGAGCTACATTTATATGAAATTCCGGATACATAAAGATAAGACCTAATTATATACTATATGCTTTCTACTACTAATACTACTTTGTACACAAAAAAGTGGCTGCATGCGAACCAAAAAGGTCTCCTCATCTTTCTCAATTTCATTTTTACCAAAATTAGATGCCATCTAGTATCTACCCGACTACCCCCTCACATCATATTTCTCCCTCCCTTTTCATTTTCCCAATTTTTATAATATATTATTTCACCTACCAAATTTAGAGTTTACCACTTTTAACCCATTTTTCACCCCAAAAAATTCACGTGGCGTTAGCCCGTTGCTGTTTACGTCACGGTCAAACTCAGTACCTCCCTTTCAGGCAAGCAACGGTCAGCCATTACCGGCAGCTTCAATCCTCGGCGACGGCACCTTCACGAGGCCACCTCTGCATCACCGCGCACTGGTCCTTATGCCGGAACTTCCAATCGAGCGCCTGGCAAGCGCGCGAGCAATAGTTGGCTCTCCCACAAACAGAGCACCGGCGAAACTCATGCGGCCGAGTCTCCGGCCGCCCACATCCGTCGTTAGAACACAGCATAAGCCCGTCGGAGGCCGATCCACCGAACCAATCCATCAGGAAGCGGTTAGCTGGATGGGCCTCCGGCGGAGGGACGTCGCATCCAAAATCACTCAGCAACGGACATCCGGCGGGGGAGATGAGATCGGCGCAGCCGGATGATACGACGGCGGCGAACTCCTTGGCGTTCGCCTGGACGAGAAACCGGCGTCCTTCGAGCACGTTCTGACGGACGCCATAGCCGTCCTGGAGGCAGTGGCCTAGCTCCCGCAAGGCGTCGACGTGGCCAAGGACGGCGGCGCGTCCGCATAACGCGACCCCGGCGCGGAGGTCTCTGTCGCTCTTCGCGCCGCCACTACCGTTGAACTGGATCACGGCCAGAGAAAACGTAGCCTGCGCGTGACAGCCGATTGCGGCCTTGGCCATCAGGGACGCGCCGCTGGCCCTGTTCTGCAAACAGTAGAACCGAATCTGCAACAACCCCAAATCAAACGCGCAAAATCAGGAAACTTTTTCTTGTCGGAAAAAAAGTAGAAATTAATTAAATTACGAGTTCTTTTTTTTTTTTTTACCATGCCGAGAGTGTAGCAGGCCTCCAGGTTTCCGGCGACGGCAGAGCGCTTCAGGAAGCGGTGAGCGGAGTCGGACCAGTTCTTGGCTTTCACGGCGAAGACGTTCGGTGAAGCCTTGGCTAACACCATCGGCTGTAGCCCTAATCCGTTGAATCTCTTGCATCTGTTTTTTTGTCGCAATCACAGAAACAAAATTTTAGGCATCCGAGCAAAATAGTAAAACGAGAGAAGCGGAATACGAATTCGTCCGGTCGTCCGGAGAAAGTAAAAAAGAAAGATCTGGAAACTCAATTGCAGTAAAATCAGGTCGAAAAGAAGAGATGTACGAATCAAATTGAAAAGCTGTGGTGAGGTGAGACATACGTGAGCAGGACGCTGGCGAAATCGGCAGGGCAAGATGCAGAAGAACTGATTCTGGAGAGAATACAGACAATGAGATCATCCGGTAAGGAATCGAAAAAGTCGATCCCTCCGCCGCCGCATCCAGCGATTCGAGGCGAGGTCTTCGTCCGTTTCCGGCGAACGGAGTATTCTCTCTCCCCCGCACAATCTTCTCGTCGCCTTCGCTTATCGTTGTGGTTGGAGATTTGTATCACTCTCCTACGCCTCTCGAGACAGGCTTTGATCACTCGCGGGTAAGAAACTCCGCTTCTCGTTCTCATCTCACTCTTCTTCTCTTGATTTCTAATTTTGTAGAGCAGTCAGTGGTGAATAATAAAAGGCAAATCGGAGCAGCGCTGTTATATAGGGGATGGGGGGAATTACAGGGATACGTATATGAGCAATGAGCAGATTCCATATTGGACCTTAGGTTGACGTGGTAATTACGGATTTGCCACCCATTCCTTTTCAGCTATTCTTTCGTAGACGTACAGTAAGCCTGCAGGAAGTGAGCATCACGTCTACTACTCACTCTGGCTGGTCTCTGGGGGCTTCTTTAACTGCTCGGTCAAACGGCGTCCTCTGTTTTGTAATATGATTTGTCTAGGCAAACCCACTTTCATAATAATGCAATTTTGGTACCTATATATATACACTAGTATTAAACTAGTAATATATTGCATCAATTAACCATGTTATTTGTTTTTTATTCCTATTTCCCAAATAAAATCGTGAGATTTTGTAGATAGTGTTTGCATTGGTTTTGGAGTAGTCTAGTAGTGATAAATAATGATTATGAACTATAGAGCTTATTTTTATTTTTCATTTTTGTGTTAGTATTTTAGTTTTCAATACAACATAAATGCCTAAGGTTTTTGTGAGACAAACCTATTATAACATATGACTTATATATCATTAATGGAAATAACGTATTTGTCTACGCTAAACCACTTTTCAATAACGGTAAAATAACGCAAAAAGTAAGAAAACGGTCCTAACGTTTTTGAAAATATAGTTAAATTTATAATTTGTATAGTTAAATGATACACTTGAACCAACAAAAATAAATTATATGACTTTGTCGACCTTAAAAAACTATATTTGACTGATAAAGTAAATAACATATCACTATTCTTAACAAATTTAACTTTAATGTATGTAATATTGTTGAATTTTGATATAATGGTTTAAGTTTCATATTATTGAATTTAATAAAATGAATCTGAAATATTGAAGTTAATAAACCTAGTCATCATACAATTTAACAACACCCAATTGTGTTTCTTAATTACCAATTATGTAGGTAGTTTGAATGTGTTTGACACCACCAATTGCAATTTCAGGTTCCATACAATTACAGATTACTAAAACTAGTACTATAATGAAGAAGAAATGAGGGTTAAGTTGATTCAAAAAACGGTTCGTGTTGTTATTAATGCTAAGCTTGACCTTTGAGATTAGCAGCATTTTCATTGAAAGTGGGCCCCGCCATGGACTGACTCTTCAATAGTGGTGAGAAACACGCGCAGAGAAGTGCGAGTGAGTTAAGAGCGTAAGATTAGCATCAACAAATTCATACTGTATAGCGTTTGTCCGCTGACGGTCAAAGCTTGTAAAACTCCTCTGCTTGTACATAACTTGTAAGGATGGAGGGGGAGAAAGAGAGAGAAAAGGTTCGGTTACTCTTTGTTTTTTTTCCTTAGTCACAAATATAATAAAATAAGAAGAAAAGAAGATGCCTTCTTTTTCCTTAGCAACTTTTTTTCGGTTTCAATTTAAATTTTTTTTTTCCGTAAGAAATGTAACTTTTGAATAAAAGAAACCCTATAAAAGGGCGAAAATCATGTGAAATGTAGCAGGTTGCTTCATGTCATCACGGTATTTAGTACACCCACTTTGCCACACAAACAAAACAAGTAAGTACATTCTCGACACTTATTATCTCTAGCTAACTATTCCTTGATGAATGAGAAAGAAAAACAACATATATTTATTACTATATACTACTCAATCTAAGCTTATTTAGAGTGTATTGACTAACATATAAAAAACTATGAATGATGAAACTTTGAAAGGGTTGATGAATGAAATAGAGAATAAAATAGTGGAGTACTCCATAATAAAAAAGTGAAATTGAAAAAAAAAGAAGTTAGCGTGAGGAGATGAAACGCCGACGGGAGGTCACGTCGCCGTGATATGAACCATGTCCATCGTTCCGGGTCTATTTCCAACAGCGACCTTGTCTACTTGTCTATCTAGCTACTTAATCAACAATACTATATTATATTATTATTATACCGTCTAATTGAATACTCCTATTTTTTAAGATAAAAACAAAATAACATACGGGTGGCTATATTATATATATACGGAGTGAGTGCGTGATACATAGAATTTGGATCATCATCCCCTCACTTTTATTACGTGTTAAATCAAAAGAAAGACAGGTTATTGAATTAAATTAGATATATGAATGTGTTGGATACTGATATTATGAGAATAATGTCTGTTACCATGAGATCAGTGTCAAGTATTCCTCTTTATTTTTGATAATGACAAATTCTATAAGGACTAACGATCTTTATGTCTGTGTAAGTTGTAATGTAGATTACAGGTTAAAACAGAATGTAAGGGAACAGTCAATGAAGCACTGATGTAAGGAAACAGCGTGAGGGAACAGCAGTGCGAAGACGCTTCATCTTTCCTTATTTAATAAGCACGTCAATCTGTTGCAAGAGGATCAGATCTCGGAAGATTTGACAACTGGATGAAGTTGTTACTTGGAGAAGATCTTGGAGTGGATATTGCCGAAACAACATCTCCAAGATTTAGTGAAAATCGGTTCTAGTCTTACTAGGTTTAGATAAGATAGAATCGATGTAAATCTTTTTTATAGTGAATAAAATAATAACAAATTATATATATCTTAATTACGAAAGTAAGTAAGATATGATTAGGTTAGCTTATCCCACTATAAATAAGGTTAAGTGATTAGGTTAGAATCACCGATTACAAGCGAAGTCATCGTGTAGTCTAAAGCTGATCACTGTAAGTTGTGTTGTGGTTTAGTTTTATTGTTGAATCGTTATAGGGCTGAGAAGTTGAGTTAGATAGGTCTAGGTTCTAGAGAATATGATAAGACTATCTTTGATAACTCTACTTGCTTGTAGTTTGTGTGAAATCAATAAAACTAAAAGAAGCATTACAACTCCTCTACGGAGGGAGTGGTTTTTCCTTCAATCAACTAGTTGGTTGTTGAAGGTAATCCACTATAAGTAATCGTGTTACGTCTTGCATATTTTCGCTGCCCAGTTCACTGTTCCTCTGTATTTCTAACACACTCGTTCCAACAATTGGTATCAGAGCAGGTTTGCTCTAGATAGTGTGTTCATTGCAAGACAACAAGATGAGTTCTAACAATCACTATGATGTTGGTATCAACAACAACAAGCCACCTTTGTTGAAGGCTGGAGAATACCAACACTGGAAGATTCTGTTTGCTTCTTGGATTCGAAGTAACGATTATTAGGCATGGTGTACCATTGAAGATGGTGACTATGAGGTTCCCGTTGCTAAGAAAGACAACAAGAAGGATTGGGGACCCACTGAATACCAAGGGATAGAGAAAAACTTCAAAGCAAGAATGTATCTGATGAATGCCCTTGGAACTGAAGATATGTTGAAGGTTGTAAACGTCAAGGATGCCAAGAGCATGTGGGCTGCAATCGAGCAGATGCATGTGGGAAGTGAGGATCTTCACAAAAGTCATCTTAATGACGCCAAACGAGACTTCTTCAACTTTGAAATGAAAGAAGATGAAACCGTCTTAGCCTATCAATCAAGGTTTGAGATACTGGTTAGCCGGCTGAACGCTCTAGGAGTTGATGAAAAAATCATCGACCACGAAGAAAGAGTCCTTAGGATCATCAATGGTCTTCACCCCAAGTATGCTTATACCAGGGGTCTGCTCAAGGAAAATCCCTTAACAAAGATCTCAACTCTGCATGAGGTGTTTGGGAAAATCAAAGACTATGAAAAATATCATGTCAATGCTGAACCTGGTAATGCTTCAAACAAGGGAATTGCTCTGAAGATCGAGAAGGCATACAACTACGTCAAATCTGAGAGAGACGCAGGAGTAGAAGATAAGGATGATGAAACTGCTCTCATCACTAGAGCCATGAGGAACCTTTACAACAAAGGAAAGGCAAGAGGAAGCCGTGACAAAGGTAACAGTGGAACAAGAAAGGATCTCAAAGATGTCACCTGTTACAAATGTCTGGACAAAGGTCATCATGCAAAATATTGTCCCAAAGGTGACGATGCTGGAGAAGAAAAGAAGAAAGCCCACATAGTTGCGTGGGACAATGACTCTGACGAAGAACCTGATTCCTGGGCAACCTCAAACATCTACGCTATGGCCATTCAAACCAAGATTGTCGACCAAGAGGTAAACCATGAACAATTCTTAAATTCTCTTGATGCTAGCAGTAAAACTGATCTTGTCAAACTTCTTAAAAGAATGTATGAAGAAAATGTAAGCTTGCAAGATGACTTAAATACTGCCGAGGAACAATGCTATAATCTGAAAGGAAAAATGACTGTGTCGGTTGAAAATGATACTGTTGCATGTGAAACCTGTATTGGTCTAAAAGAAGAAAATGACTCTCTTAGAGAAGTCAATAATTCTCTGAGATCTGACATTCTGGAAATAGAAATAGAAAGAGATGAGTTGATCAAAGAAAAGGAAAAGAATGAAACTAAGTTTTGTCCCTCTAGACATGGTATAGGTTATGTTTCAGGAGACGATGTGGATGAACCTAAACCTGATATCTTTGTATCACAAATGCTTGAAAATAGAGATAGAGAAATTCAGAGTCTTAGGGATAAAAACAATCATCTAGATCTGAGGTTAAAAACCTTAGAAAGTGGTAATAATGGGAAAAAGGATTGGTACACCGGTCAAACTGCTCACAAAATCTTTATAAAGCAATCTTTAGGTAATGAACCAAAAGATTTGAATGTTGACCGTGTCAAGGAAAGAAGGCTTCAAAAACCTCACCCTAAGTACTACCTTGGAATGTATTATCAATTCTGTAGACAATGTGGTAAAGGAGGTCATGACCACACTTAGTGTACTAAGGCAAAAACATATCAAAAATTCCAGAAAAACAGGTCTAACAACCAGAATGGTGACAACGGTCAAAACCTTAGATGGAACAATCGTCACCGCTGGCAAGGGAACAGTAGTCAACAACAACACAGTTCATATTCTCCTGTTTACAACAAAAATTATGCTTCTACTAGCTCTAAGAAAACTCATGCTAAACAGAGTAGAAGTAATAATGTCAATATTGTTGAGTACTTCATTGCGAGTCCTGAAGAGCATCAGAAGTTTTATCCTAACCGACCCAAAAAGGCAATACTTGCCTGGGTCGTTAAGCCTTGATTTTCTCTGTTTTACAGGATGAAGTGAGGGGGAACAATCAGTGGTACATAGATAGTGCTTGCTCGTGCCACATGACAGGAAATGAAAAGATCCTCACCTCACTTCACAAGAACGCCGGAGGAAAAATATCCTTCGGTGATAAGCGACAGGGAACAATTATTGGAACTGGAAACACTGAAATCAATGACTACATCAAGGTCAAACAAGTAAGTCTTGTAAATAATCTTGGATTTAATCTTCTTAGTGTTGCTCAAATCTGTGATCAGGGAAATCTCGTGGTAACCTTTACCTCTGAGTCATGCACTGTAAGGAACAACAACACTAACAAGACAGTTCTCAAAGGGACGCGAGTCAACAATGTCTATTTAGTAGACAATAAGTTCAAGTCTGAAGAAACTCTATGTCTTGCTTCCATTGCAGATGAATCTGACCTATGGCACAAAAGACTTGGTCATGCAAGTCTGCGGGCCATACATAAGCTTCACAACTTAGGGTTAGTTAGAGGTCTTGCCAAAGTACAATCAGAAAAGGAGGGTGTCTGTGATGCATGTGTAAAAGGGAAAATGAGCCGAACATCCTTCAAGTCCAAAAATGAAGTAAGCACATCTCGTCCTCTTGAGATGTTGCATATGGATCTATGTGGACCAATGAGGGTACAAAGCCCCAGAGGTAACAAATATATGTTTGTAATCGTTGACAATTTCTCTAGATATACATGGGTCATTTTTCTAACCTCAAAAGATGAGACTTTCTCTAAGTTTCAGGATTTGGTGAAGAAGATGGAGGTAAGTTTAGGCGTAAAATTGAGCGCGATAAGGTCCGATCATGGAACAGAGTTTGACAACTCTTTGTTCCTTACCTTCTGTCGAGAAAGTGGTGTCTCCCATAATTTCTCGGCTCCACAAACACCACAACAGAACGGTGTAGTGGAAAGGAAAAATAGGACCTTAGAGGACATGGCAAGAACCATGCTACTGGCGAGTGGATTATCTGAGTCCTTCTGGGCTGAGGCAATCAACTCAGCTTGCTATATTCTAAATCGTGCAATGCTTAGACCTTTACTCTCAAAGACTTCATATAAATTGCTCAAACTAAGAACTCCTAACATTTCTCATTTGAGAGTCTTTGGCTGTAGATGCTACATACACAATAATGGAAAGGATGATCTGGGAAAATTTGATCCCAGAAGTGATGAAAGAGTTTTTATAGGATATGCAGCAAGCAACAAAGCCTATAGGGTCTTCAACAAGAGAACCAGGAAGTTCGAAGAGAGTATCCATGTGGTTTTTGATGAGCGTCCTACCGGAGGGAACAGTTCTGATTCTTCACAGAATGTAGGACCCTCCGATGAAGATGATGACCAAGATAAAGAAGATTCTCCACAATCTGAAAATAATGGAGATCAAAATCAAGATGGCAATGAAAACAGGTCCCAGAATGAGGAGGAGTCGACCCATGATGAAGAACCACAAGATCCAAGAACAAGCTCTACTCCTGAAGGCACGAAGACTGTTCCTTCTGAAACTGGAAATTCCTCTAGCACAAGCATTGATGCAACTCAAGTAGCACCAAGGAATTACCATCAAAAGAAAGATCATCCAGTGGACAATATTATCACTCCATATGACAAAGGGGTACAAACTCAATCCTCCATTAGAAATTTTTGTGCTTTTAATGCCTTCATCTCTTTTGCAGAACCAAAAACCATTCAGGAAGCACTCAAAGACCCAGATTGGATCATTGCAATGCAAGATGAATTTAATCAATTTGAACGAAACAAAGTCTAGAGACTTGTTCCAAAGCCAAAGCACAAATCAGCCATTGGAACAAGGTGGGTGTTTCAAAACAAATTAGATGATACAAGAGCTGTTACCAGGAACAAGGCTCGCCTAGTAGCAAAGGGATACAATCAACAGGAAGGGATTGATTATGATGAAACCTATGCTCCTGTAGCTAGGATAGAGGCCATTCGACTCGTTATTGCTTATGGAGCACATAAAGGGTTCAAGCTGTTCCAAATGGACGTGAAGACGACGTTTCTCAATGGATATCTTCAAGAAGAAGTTTATGTTCAACAACCTCCAGGATTTGAAGATGAAAATTTCCCAGATCACGTCTATATCCTGGACAAAGCCCTGTATGCACTCAAATAGGCTCCTCGCGCATGGTATGATCGCTTTGCCCAATTCCTGTTGACAAATGGCTATAAGCGCGGAGTGATCGATCGAACACTGTTCCTTAAGGAACAGTCAGGTGAGATTCTTGTCGTCCAAGTTTATGTAGATGATATTATCTTTGGTTCAACTAATCCCTCATTGGTAGAAAATTTCAAAAATTTGATGAGTAGTGAGTTTGAAATGAGCATGATCGGGGAGCTCTCCTTCTTTCTCGGCCTTCAAGTCGCTCAAACTAGTGAAGGTACCAAAGTACATCAGCAAAAATACATAAAAGAATTGTTGTCAAAATATGGTATGGATTCTGCTAAACCTATTGACACTCCAATTTCTCCTAATACAAGACTTGATGCTGATTTAGATGGAGTTAGTGTTGACCAAAAGACGTATCGAAGCATGATTGGATCCTTAATTTACCTAACGGCCAGTTACTTAATTTGTCGAGTTGCTTTAAACATTATGCATGTCCTTGAAATGGTTTTCTTCTGAGCCCAAAACGACTGAAGCTTGATCTTATTCTATCCCATCTATACAAGCTGAAATGATAGCTAGTCGTAAGACCATCCCACGGCCTTGCAAGTCCAGGTAAACGTTTCCCATGATCCATCTCATTCTTTGTTCCCTTGAAACTGGTTGCAATTATATGGATATTTTTTTTATACCCTTGCTCCACAAAATTCTTGAATATTACTCCCCTATCCATTAAATATTCAAGTTAACCTTTTACTTCCTATATGAGCGTGAAAGAATATGCTTCAAGGACTTTTGGTAGTTCACATGAGTACAATGCATCTGAGAAGTTCTGAATACGTGTTTTTGGGTTAAATGCATTGATTGATGGCCTTGCAGTGGGAACAGTAAAAACGCAGGGTAATTATTGCCGACTCTTCGAGGGTAAGATTTTAAATTTTTGGCCGTTGTGATCTTTATTTGGGTAAATCTTCTCCAAAGATCCGCTTATATCCCCCTCTACTTTAACCCTTCACCCACCATCTTTTCTTTTCCCACCAAACCCTAACGAGCTACTGCCCTTTCTGATTTTTCATCTCGTCTCTTCCAAAACTCCCTCAGAAAAGATCCAATGGCATCATCTCCCTGAAACACCGTCAATCTTGACTTCTCCAAACTCACTCCTGCCCAATTTCTCCAAATTCAGTCCCAACTAGCCGCATTCGAAGCTGCTAACCCCTCCCAGTCCCTTCCAGATTCAGCCCACCCCATAGTGTCTCCGATCACGGAAAGCGAGGCCGCTCTCACCGGCAACCCTCAGAACATCAACTCTGATCCTCCTCACTCTCCCATCCGCTCACTGAATCTGGATGATGCCCTAAAAGAAAACCCTCTGGCTGAAAACCAAAAGAGTCCCTCTCCCAAAAACCCTTCGCCTTCTAAACAACAAACTCCTCAAGAAAACCCCCCAAATTCTGCCCTTAAAAAACCCTCTCCCACGATTCTGACCCTCTTCCAGAATCATCTGCGCAGAAACGCAAGAGAACTCAATCTCCGGTTGAGGGTGACGACGATACTCTTGAAATCGTCTCCTCTGAATAAAAAACCATTGGGTCCGATGCCCATCTTCGTGCAAGTGGTGATGAGGAACAAGAATCTGAGCCTCGTCCTGTTACAAAAGCCAAACGACTCAAGAGTCAGGCCCCAAACAAGCAACCAAGAGGCCTAGTCTTCGATCGAACTCCAAGAAAGCCATGACTACTGACGAAGGCTCTTCGACTCCTATCGGGTTCAAAACTCGTTCCATCGTCTCTCCCCTCATCGTCAACAAGGAGATTCTGATCACCAATGATCTTGCCGAGCTTTGGGAGTTAATTTGCTTTCAAGGGTGGATGTCTCTTAGTGCTGAACCAGTCAAGGTTAACCCTGACCTCATTCAAGAATTCTACGCCAACTTCTCTTTGGGGACAACAGATGTTCCAGTCGGCACTACTGTGGTAAACAATGAGCACCTCTCTTTCTCTAGTCTTCAGGTTGCCAATTTCTGGGGTGTTCCCTCAATCGGATTCAGTTCTCTTCCCTCCTCCCCTGGCACCTAAGCAAGTGGCAAAACGACCATTCTCAAGAGTCTATTTGGAAAGGTCCCCTCTGGTGGTATTCCACAAGCAATCTCACCTTTGTTGGTCGTGTGGCTCATCAATTCTTAATCAAGGTCTTACTGCCACGACAGGAGAAACGCTGCACTCTCACCATCCAGGATATGATCATTCTGGACAAGTTTCTGGCTCAGGAGCAGATTGATTTCCCTCGTCTCACTCTCTTTCATATGCAGAAGAGTTTTGGCCAAGGTGTTCATGCTTTACCTTACCCTGGCCTGGTCAAGAAGATCCTTCAGAGGGTTGGGGCGTATTCTACTGATCTCGAGAAACAGTTTGGTTTCTTTCAGAACAAGGGTAACATTGCAAAGATGCAATTCAAAGGACATGTTAAGGCTGAGTCCTCCAAGAAACCAACTCCAAAGGGAAAAGAGGCTGAATCTTCCACTGCTGAACGGACTTTAGAGGTTCTCGAGGAGATTAGCGAGAAGATGGATCATTTACCGGACCTTGCTACTCAAGTTCCGAAGCAGTTCTCTAATCGCTTATAGATGGATCCCTCTTATCCCCCTAGCCTATTTTCCTTTCACAAAAATTATCTCTTCTACTGTTCTAAGGACGTTTGCTATGTGTTTCTATCATTTCTCTTCATGCCTAGTGTTTTAAGAACTTTTGATGTACTGTTTGCTTTTGCCTAGTATTAATGAAGATATTTTGATGATTAGATCTAGTGTGCTTTGCTTTCTTCCTGGTTTACTGACTTGTTTGATGATGTCAAAAGGGGGAAGTTTGGAAAATTGCTGAGATGAGCTTAAGTTTAAAGGTACAGAACATTGTTCCCTTGGGAACGATCCTTATACTAAGGGGGAACATCAGTCATTTAAAAGGTCTAATAATGATAGTGACTCATTAAGGGGGAACAACAAAATAGATGTCTAATTCAGTTGTTTACTTGTGTAATTTTTATATAGGTTTGCCATCATCAAAAAGGGGGAAATTGTTAGATACTGGTATCATGGGAACAATGTCTGTTACCATGGGACCAGTGTCAAGTATTCCTCTTTAGTTTTGATAATGAGAAACTCTATAAGGACTAACGATCTTTATGTTTGTGTAAGTTGTAATGTAGATTACATGTTAAAATAGAATGTAAGGGAACAGTCAATGAAGCACTGATGTGAGGGAACAATGTGAGGGAACAACAGTGCGAAGACGCTTCATCTTTTCTTATTTAGTAAGCGCGTCAATCTGTTGCGAGAGGATCAGATCTCGGAAGATTTGACAGCTAGATGAAGTTGTTACTTGGAGAAGATCTTGGAGTGGATATTGCCGAAACAACATCTCCAAGATTTAGTGGAAATCGGTTCTAGTCTTACTAGGTTTAGATAAGATAGAATCGACGTAAATCTGTTTTATAGTGAATAAAATAATAACAAATTATATCTTAATTACGAAAGTAAGTAAGATATGATTAGGTTAGTTTATCCCACTATAAATAAGGTTAAGTGATTAGGTTAGAATCACCGATTACAAGTGAAGTCATCGTGTAGTCTGAAGCTGATCACTGTAAGTTGTGTTGTGCTTTAGTTTTATTGTTGAATCGTTCTAGGGCTGAGAAGTTGAGTTAGATAGGTCTAGGTTCTAGAGAATAGGACAAGACTATCTTTGATAACTCTCTTGCTTGTAGTTCGTGTGAAATCAATAAAACTAAAAGAAGCATTACAACTCCTCTACGGAGGGAGTGGTTTTTCCTTCAATCGACTAGTTGGTTGTTGAAGGTTTCCACTATAAGTAATTGTGTTACGTCTTGCATATTTCCGCTGCCCAGTTCACTGTTCCCAGAGGAACAATGTATGTATTTCTAACACACTCGTTCCAACAGAATGGTTACGTTGAAGTAGTAAAACTGTAAATTTACACATTTTTAAAAGAAATTTTTTATCATAAAAAGTTTTTTTTCTTAATTTTTATATTTTTATATTGGCACATAATATGTTTGAAGTGCATTTCTAAGTACTAAAGATGCACATATAAATATCTAAAGTAGATATCTTTATACTAGAAGTGCAAATGCATATCTTTAACTAGAAGTGCAAGTGCACATTATATGTTCATATAAAAGTGCACATTTGGTATGATAAAATCAGTGATTAAAAAAAGGGTATATTTTTCCGTCATTTACGATTTTGTTCTTTTCCTTATAAATCTCAATTCTTTATTTCTTAGATCTAATGGCTCTCCTTGCTTCTCACTTTACACCCTATGAATGTTTTTCACTTCAAACCTACTCATCCTATACATACTTGATGCAGTACAACAAGCCATGACTTTACAAGACGTTGATGAGCTAATTCAAGTATCACTTGAAAGACCAATCACAAGGAGTTGGGCCAAGAACTTGCAAAAGGAAACAAGGGTTCTCTTAGTTCGTTTAGTAACCGTGATCCACGAGTCCAACAAGATGAAGTGCATCACCATCGATCATCCATCACCAACCAAGCCAAGATGTCGGACCAAAATTATATAGGATTGCATGGGATAAGGCGCTCCAATGCTGAAAGGGATACAACTGATGCAAGCAACAATGCCTTTGGATGTTCCAATATATTTTGAAGGCTTTGTTATGCCTTCATACCTATTTTAGAACCCCGATATGAATGATCTTAATCTAGGACTAAATTTCGTAAGTAATAGTTAAGATAAGACGTGAAGTGTTGGTATTAGTCAAGTTGACCATTATTACATTCTTGTATAAGTTTACCTTATTTTATCATTTGAAAGACATTAATACTTTATGTTTTAGATAATAATCTCGTCTAATAATCTCGTCTAGCCTATGTAGTTGGGTGGACGAGTGGCTTATATTATCTTTTTATTGTTTAGCTTAGTTTAATTCAGATTTAACTATCTTATAAGCCTTTAATAGTTTTATGGGCTTATTTAATATATGATTAGTATTAATAATATCATATTATTTTAGCACTTTTTTTAATAGTTTTGGGCACAAAGAATTGACTAAAATACCCCTAATCAGTTTTGTACTCTTTTCAGCTTAACTTAGCCAAGTTGAACTCCTCTCTTCGGGATCAAAAGCTTACTCGTGTTCTTTTGTTATTGCTTTCAAGTTTTGGTGCTCTTATAGACAATCAACCAAAGACAACTGAATCATTAATCATCCAAATTTCATTGAGTGTGTGGGTTTAAACATTGTGTAACACCCTAGATTTGAGATTCTTTATAGAGGATTGAAGTGCTACCCATGTCAACATGAGCTCTTCCTTTTTTCAGCGTTTGAGTGAAGATAAAAACTCTTAAGTCAAACGTGCATGGGAAAGAACACAACCGAGATGGGTGACCTCTTAGGAAGTTCTTGTAGAAAAGCACACCATGTTCCCGAAGAGCACACTAAGCCTATGAGGCTAAGAGTTGCAACATGTAGAAAAGGATTCAAATCTCTAACTAAGTTCTTTAATGATCTTGAATATCTAAGATACATAGAGAGAATTCATCATTCTCAAAGGTCTTAAAGGACTCAATTCATAGATGGACCAAATGCACCCATTAGAGATGAAATGGATATCCACCCAATAAAAATGTATCCATAATTAATGCACTCAACCCAACTGCTCCATAACCAATTGAAATGGAAGAAGAATGAATCATGGATTTCTACATATTCGATCTAGAAGGTATAATTCGACCCCTAATTCTAATCCGATTTCTTCTAACCCATATTTGTAGCAAAAAGGGAGTTTAAAACTCACCTATAATAGGTTCTCAAAGTCCAAAATGCCCCACAATCTACCTTGAAGGGAAGAGGCCCACGCAAACTCTCACCAATGTTTTATGGCACTTACATCATCATTGACAAGGTAGGAGCAATTGCATATAAGCTCAAATTGCCCCCCTCTACATCTATCCATGACACATTTCATGTTAGCCAGCTGAAGCTGTGTCCAAACCCTGCTGTTGTCACACCATCTGACATTCCATAATATGCCGATGATATAGTTCTACTACCAGAACCTGAATTGATCCTTGACAGAAAGATTCTGAAGTGAGGGAATGCAGCTAGCACCAAACAGTGGATCAAATGGAAGAATAGAATTGATGATGAAGCTACATGGGAATTTGCAAATGAACTTCAGAAGCTCTTCCTAGATTTAAATCCTTGAGGACAATGATGCTTTAGGGGGGGGGGGGAGTACTATTACAGTATTGACTTACCCATTTCCTTTTACTCTGTTTTTAGTCATTATGTTTGGCACTTGGTTTAGTCCTCTTTTATTTCGGTTCACTTCTATTTTCTAGTAGATTCAGTTCACTAAACTTTTTAAGTGGAACCCAGTTTAGATAAGTTTTCCTTGTATGGAAACCTAGTGGGCTAGCTATAAAAGCTATATATGCTTGTGTCAGCTGCCATGAAATGAATACAACGGTACTCTCTTTCCCTTAAATCTCTCAATTTATCAATTTGATCAATTGCAGATTGTCTCATCGGTTAATGTTCACTACACCATTCTGCAGATTTAGCGACCATATTTTAGCGACCACAAAATATGGTCGCTATGGGAAAAAAAATAAAACCACATTAGCGACCACGTGGTCACTAAAAAGGGCGTCCACGTGGTCGCCGGGCCTATATAGTCGCAATAAGTGCGCGGGGAATTTTCCCGCCAGCATTCAGCGACCACATGCTCGCTATATACGCAACCCATATCCGCGACCATTTGGTCGCTATCTGTAGCGAGCGTGTGGTCTCCATCACTTTTGCGACCACATGGTCGCAACATACAACGACCATGTGGTCGCTAACATGGATCAGATTAGTTGGCGGGCAACATCAATTTTGGCGGGTAATTTCCCGCATTTTTTGCGACCACTTGGTCGCTAAAAATAGTATTTGGTAAAATTGCCGCCATTTCAGCATATACCTAGGCTGTAAAAACTTCACTCTCATTCCGCTGCATTCACACAATCTCGTACATACATAGCTATCTTCCAAAATATTCACAAAAGAAAGAAACAATCAATCACAAATCTGAATTGATTGTAGGAAGGAATTTCGTCAATTTTTACTGACAACTTCACTAAAGGTATGTATTTAAAACTTATTCCTAAATCATTCCGTCATTATCTTGTTTTAGACAAATATTGTCGGTTGAAAGTTCTCGTTTATATAATTATAAGAGATTGTGTTACAGAATCGTTAAGTTCATATAGCATATAGCAATTGGTTATGTTATATATATGTTCTGATATACTGTATGTAGCGACCATACGGACGCTAATTAGCGACCATATGGCCGCGAAATACATAGTAGCGACCATATGGTCGCTAATTAGCGTCCATATGGTCGCCACATATAGGCTAATATGAACTTGAATTAATTTAATTATACTCTTATATTGAAATGCAAGAAGAAAAAATGCATGAGTGGATGTATGTGCGTAATATAGATGGTTTTTTGAACAACGAGTTTTTAGCTGACGTAGAGCAATTTCTCGAATTCTGCAAATCTATGCCGTCCTATGACCCATTCGAATTAAGGTGTCCGTGTCGGAGGTGCAAGAATAAGAAATTGAAATCTGTAGATGATGTGCATTATCACCTTGTTAAGGAAGGTTTTGTTCCTAACTATTACCATTGGGTTTCACACGGGGAGACAGCTCAAATGTTCGCTGCATTGTTGGCCGAGTCTAGACAGCATGAAGGTTGTAACAGTACTGATCCAGCACCACCAGTAAATGGTGGGAATGATAATCGAATGGAACAGATGGTAAATGGTGGTTTTAATGCCCGAAGTCATTACACTGCTGAGGATCCCGTGCAGAATGAGGATATAAGGCATGAGCAAGGGGAGCAATATTATAATGAAGCACCCACTCTTGCATGATATATTATAATGAGGATACGAGGCCATTGATTGTTGTCCAAACTCTTGCATGATATATTGGGGTGCAGATGTAGAATACGCGGCCTGCAAGATATGTGACTATCCTAGATGGAAACAAGGCAAGTCAAAGCTCATTCCCTATTCTCATATGTTTTACTTGCCAATAACCCCACGGTTGCAGAGATTGTACGCATCTTTGGTGACTGCCGAACACATGATATGGCATGCAAAGCACGTACAAGATTGGGTGATGAGACATCCGTCAGATGCAGAGGCATGGAGGTACTTCAATGTTGTGTGGCCAAATTTTGCATCAGAAACACGAAATATGAGACTATGCTTGTGCACAGACGGTTTCAATCCGTTCGGGGCGTCCGGGCGCCAGTACTCATGTTGGCCTGTGATTCTGACACCATACAACCTTCCGCCGTCGATGTTTATGCGAGAAGAGGTTATGTTTTTGACAGTTATTGTAGCTGGACCGAAGAGTCCGAAACAAAAGTTGGATGTCTACTTGCAGCCGTTGATAGCCGAGCTGAAGAATCTGTGGCTTAATGGGGTGTACACATACGATTCTTGGAGGAAGCAGAATTTTGTGTTGCGTGCAGCTGTAATATGGACTGTTAGTGACTTCCCGGCATATTCGATGTTGTCAGGTATGTTGTTGATTTTACGTAGGCTAATGAATTTGAAACTATTATGTATAATAATCATGCATATATGATTTGTGAAATTTAATGTGTGATACAAAGTATATGTTTGTAGGCTGGAGCATTTCTGGGAAATACGCGTGTCCTTATCGCATGGAGGACACCGATGCATTTTATCTAACACATGGACACAAAATGTGCTGGTTCGATTGTCACAGGAGGTTTATAGAAAATGATCATCGCTTCCGAAACAATAAGACTGATTTCAAGAAAGGTCGACGGGAAATGTCGTGGTACCCCGGTACTCCGTGACGGATACGAGATATTAGACCAGATAAGCAATATGGGGTTGATGAAGATAACTAAAGTGGGAGCTGAGGAGCACAATGCCGCGATCAGTAGAGGTTCGGGTTGGAAGAAGAAAAGCATTTTCTGGGACCTACCTTACTGGCCCAGTCTGCTGGTAAGACATAATTTAGATGTCATGCACATTGAAAAGAATGTCTTCGATAATGTTTTCTTCACGATTCTTGATTTCTGCGGAAGTCGAAAGACAAGTGGTCGGCCACAAAGGATATAAAGGAATTGTGCAAGCGTCCAGAGTTGGAACCTGATGAGGAGGACAATAGGTACCCAAAGGCTTGCTATGCACTAGATCGTCATGAAAAACAAGTGCTTCTAGATTGGTTGAGATCCGTAAAATTCCCGGATGGCTACGTGTCCAACTTGAGCCGCTGCATTGACTTTCACAAGCTTAGACTCTTTGGGATGAAGAGCCATGATTGTCATGTGTTCATGCAAAGGTTGATGCTTGTTGCTTTTCGACCATTTCTTGATGACAAAGTCTAGGAGCCCATTGCTCAGCTAAGTGTGTTCTTATGGCCCTGTCAATTATAGATGGATGTATCCAGAAGAAAGGTAAGTACAATTATATGCAGTTGTACGATTTATATAATTAACTTGTATAAGAAATGGTCTTCCATGTATATTGTAGGCTCTTAAAAAGGCTGAAGGCCTCAGTTGGCAACAAAGCCCACGTTGAAGGGTCAATTTGTACTACCTATCTCGTTAAGGAGACGTCCACATTCTGCTTGTATTATTTTAACTCACATGTCACGAGTAATCATATGGATATCGCCCGCAACGTGAGTTGCACACTTCCAGTTGGGGTTGATCCGATTTGTATGTTTTCAACAACACTTGGTCGAACCTTGGGTAGCAGATCAAATGGTCGTGTCCTCAATGATGATGAATTCCATGTGATCCAAACTTACATAATCATGAACTGCGTTGAAGTGGAACCCTATATTGAGTACGTTTCTATAATCTCAACTAATTAATATTATATATATGTTGATTTGAATAAAGTGGGGTTTAATATATATAAGTACGTATTTCATTCAATTACTCTTTTGTAGGTACTATTTGACAAACTTTGTGCGACCGTCAAATCCAACAATAACCGATATTGAAGAGAAAAACATTTTGGAAAGACACTTTCTCCTCTGGTTTAGTAGAAGAAGATGTTGTTTAGGTTGTTGTTCTTGTTTAAGTAGTTGTTGTTGTTGTTGATGAAACGGTTGGTGTTGCTTTTGTTATTGACCTTGCTCTTGTTGTTCATAAGTTATTATTGTTCATTTTGGGGTTGTCGTTGATTTTGAAGTTGTTGTTTTGTTGTTGATTCTGAAGTTGTTGTTGTTTTGTTGATTGTTGTTGTTGTTTTGTTGATTGTTGTTGTTGTTTTTATAGTTTTGTTATTATGTCCGGATCACATCGACGTGTACGAGCTCCTCGTTCGGACGAGCCAAGCTCGTCTGAGATACCAGACGAGGAGATCTCGTCCGAGGCAACCCACACGGACACACCACATTTGTCCGAGGACGACGGGGCCCCTCATCCTAGTATAGAGGAGACGGGCACCCAACGGATGAGTCTAGGGCCTCTACATCCGCGTCCTCATCGGGATCGAGCCCTCTGCTCGATCCCAATCGCATTTGGGATCTTCACATTGCCGGCGGGTAGTACGTACAATTTCCTCTAAGACATTGCTTGTATTAAATTCTTTTCTTACCTTTAAATATGTTATAACACGTTTTTCGAATCCTCGCAGCTTGCAGCCGTCGGGCATGGTGTCGCGGTGGTCGACACAGATCATACAAGGCCAACCCAACTATAAGGCATCGGAGTTCGACTTTGCCTCCGCCGCATCGAAGACTCGTTGGTTTGAGTCTTGGAGGGTAAATTTTATTTAATTTGCATTTCATTTTACAAATTCCGCATTAATTAATTACTATTTTTAAATAATTATTTTGCAGATTTAATTAGACGCACTTCCGATGGGATCCCTCCCAGCCGGGTATGGACGTCGAGTCCGTCCGGTTGCTGTGGGAGAAGAGAGCCAAGAAGAGATACGACGACTTGATCAGGAAGCACCGTCGGGCCGGGACGAAGCCGAATTTCATCGAGTCTGCCACTTAGGAGAACTGGAAGACGACGCATTGGTCCACGGAGGTGTTCAAAGCCAAGTGTGAGCGCCAGAAGCAAATCCGGAATGTCAATCCGGCGAACCACAGTAGCGGTTCGAGGTCCCACCTCGACACCATGCGTCGAATGGTACGTATGTTATCTTAATTTGATTAAACTTAAACTAAGTTAATTATTCTTAATAGTTCGTAACACGCTTAATGAATTTCGTAGGAAGAACAACGGCGTCGCCACATTACGCCGCTCGAACTTCTCATCGAGACACACATGTAGGGCGCCGATGGACATTTTATAGACGAGCGGTCGACCTTCATCGCTGTAAGTTTTAATAATTTTAGATCTTATTTAATCTCGTATATTATTATTTTTATTTATATTATTTACGTATTTTGTTAGGCTCGGACCCAGGAGATCCTCTCCCAGAGGTCCTCGGAATCGGGCACCCCACCGTCCTTTCAGGACGAGTGTGATGCCTTTCTAACGGCCGCTGGGCAGTGGGCCCGAGAGGCACCGTCTTTGGCCTTGGGAACGCCGCCTCTGAGTTTTACGGCGAGCGATTGATGGCGCTGCGTTGTCCAGCTCCTCGGGTGGCGGCGAGGTCGAGGCTTAGGCAAACCGTGGAGGACCTACAGAGTAGGATGCGCGAGGTCGAGGCGTGGATGCACCAGATGCGAAGTGGAGGCTTCGACCTGCAGGTCGGTGGGTCCTGCCAGCCCGGTCTCGACGGGAATGACCAAGACGCGGACGGCTCTGGCGAAGCCGGCTAGATTAGTGTAGTTTTGTTATATTATTAAATATTATAAATTATTTAAATTTATGTAAATTAATGAATTATTAAATATTAAATATGAATTATTTATATTAAATCGTAATTATTTTTTTAGAAACAAATAAATTGGCGACCAAGTGGTCGCTAATTGCAAACATGATCGTGCACTCCTAGGCGCACGATCGTGCGCTTTGCTCTCAGATAAAGGCTAGGGTCGTGCGTTCTTTTTGTGCTTTTAGCGACCATCTGGTCGCCCATTCGCGACCGGTCGCCTTTTTTGGCCCCAATTAGCGACCAAATGGTCGCTAAAAATGGCGATCACGTGGTCGCTATGGTCGCAAAATGGTCGCCATATTGTTGGCGACCATGGTCACTATTTGGCGTCCATATGTTCACTAAATGCAACGACCATATGGTCGCCATGGTTGCTATATTCAGCGACCACATGGTCGCCAAGTGGTTAGCGACCGGCCTTTTAGCGATCACATTTAGCGACCACGATATGGTCGCTAAATGCATTTGGCGACCATATTTTGCATTTAGCGACCAGAAATACGGTTGCTAAATTCCTTTTTTTTTGTTGTGGTTCTATCTCCCAGTAACCACAACTCTTTGTAAATTGGATTCTTCGAGCAAAATTTGTTCCTAATCCGATTACCTATCTTGCAGCCGACAACAAGCGTACAAATCAGCAAGGTAGACTACCTTGATGATAGATGTAACACTTTCCCATACAACCTGTGCATCGGTTTTGTCTTGGATGTGCATCAAAACTAGTTGTATGTGCTTCGATTTTATTTTATTTTTATTTTTTAACCCTTAATTTTGTATATGAATACTGTAGTTAGCTAGTTTTTTTTATGTATATACTATTAGTTTCGATGCATATGGACAAACTTGGGAGTTGCGAGCCCATCTAACACCATAATAAGATGCACTTTTTGGTTGTTTTGACACACATATGATTAGTTATGATGAACATTTGTGCATTGATTTCATCTTGTAGGTGGTATATCAAAACTAACTCTTTTTTTCATCAAAACTAACTATTTATGCATTGCTTTTTTTTTTCCGCAAATATGCATTGATTTCAAAAAAATCTTAATTTTTTCCCGTATTGTGCATGAATAAGATTTTTTCCTATAATTTAGTTAGTTTTGAGGCACATATCAATAGTTTTGATGCACATGCATGAATAAGATTTACTTTTCAATTATTTTGATACACATTCAGCTAGTTTTGGTTAACATACATAAAAATGACACATTTTTCGAAATATTTTGATACACAAAGTTGAATTCGCATTAGATCTCGGCCCTTATATAAGAGGAACAACTTCATAATTATATAGAAGACGCATGAAGCTCCAACTTAATTAGGCATATGTTTAAATCAATTGACTATTTCTTTTGAAAAGATATCTCATTATGTATAGCTTATATACTGATTTTGTCCGAACAAGAGGCAACAAGCTCGGACATTATTACATATTTGTATAAATTCAAAATTGGTTGAAAACAAAAAGAAGTGGGGGAAATATAGGGGAGATTTGTGGTTGCTCTTAATTTGGTGATTAATTAAGATGGGACAGAATTAGGCAGCGTTCCATTTCTTTCTCCATTCTTCCGCCGTCTATGAACTCCTTTCCTCCTACTACATATTTGGAGTATTATTTTATTGGTAAAAGTATTATTTTTTTTAATAGAGTAAGGATTATGGTTGCCACAAGTACTAATTGAGCTCGTCTAGAGCATCCACTAGGAATGAGAACTGGTTACTAACCAATTCTAGTGAAAAATGGACAAACGATCACCCGTGGGGTTCGAAACGGTGACCTCGAGATACTACCCCAAAGGCTTAACCGTTGAACCAAATGTCCGAAGACTACGGTATATTACATACATAAAAGATAGGCAGATAGCTAATTAATTTTCTACCCAAAAAAAGATAGCTAATTAATTTTTAATTTTCCAACTAAAACTATGACTACGGTATACAGATTCCCCTTTCCGATGCTTTATTAATTTTTTTTTTGGTCGAAGAAGAGGCAGTACTCTCCGTCCCCTCAAGAAAATTTTATTAATAAAAGAAATAGTTGCTTAGTCAGCAAGCGGGGGTAGCTCGGCCCCGAACATCATCAAACTCCGATGCTTTATTAATTATTCCCCTACTTTCTTTTCTTTTTCGTCCCTCAATTTTGATGGACATATTACATATATACCCCACATTTACGTTAGTTAATGAAATGGAGCCTCTTTATAGAGGAATATATCATGTATAAGTAGAGATGGTCATAGATTAGGTTATAGATGAATAGATTACTTCAACTATTCAATATGTGAATAAAAATCGCTTATTCGATCTTTCCGTTATTTATAAAGCTTTTCACCCATATCCGATCCATCCGTCATCCGCGGGTGAGTCGGGTGACTTGTTACCCGTGAATTATTAAATTACAAAAAATAATTTATAAAATTATAAAGTTAATAAAAGAAGCATTTAACTTGCGGCGATGTTGAAAAGAAGTGACGACCGGAGTGAGGAAGACTATCAGGGAATAAAAATGGTTCACCCGACCCATCCGTCACCCAGAGTCTTTCGCCCATATTCGAACCACCCGTCACCCACGGGTGAGTCGGATTACCCACTATCCATGAATTATTAAATTACAAAAATAATTTATAAAACTCTAGAGTTAATAAAAGAAGCATTAACTTGTGGTAATGCTGAAAAGAGGCGGTGGTCGGAGTCTGGAAGACTGCCGGAAAAGCAATGAAGGAGAGTTATTGGCGGTGATTATAAGAAGACGACAACGGAGAAACAAAGAAGACGATTAAAAGAGTGGAAGTGGCAGTGCTTATCGGGGAAGCGGAAGGCTGCAAACCAGAACACGACAAATGACAAGATGAGTACGTCGTACAATTTGGAGACGACAATGTTAGGTTGGTAGGTTTGTTGGAGGTATTAGATTATTATAATATATATTAGGTTAAAATATGCGGGAGGTCAACGGGTGAGGCGGATGATGTGTGTTGGATTGTGTTATGGGTTGGGTGAATCGAGTGTAAAATCTCACTCATATCCCGTCACCTATTTCACTTATTACACGACCCACCCATCACCCGCTTTTGTTCAATTTTCACCCCTATATTTAGATCGAATAAAACGGATGAATCAATTACCTACGAATAATATCTAGCCCTGAGAGATCATAGATCGATTAATACTTAGCAGTATTATACTATATTACATATATTCTTTATAACTATCTTTGTAAACAAGTTTCGATTTCAAGTAAATAAACGAATGCTTCCATATGCATCAGTCTAGGGTAATTATATATGTTATCGAAATGAACGCATAATTCAAGTTTCCAGAAATTAGTGTTCGGTTCAGGAGAGAATATCTGCTTCACAAGAGAACGATTAACGACTAAATGGTCGCCACACCGTCGCAACTGTTGCCGCAGCATAGTGACTGTAACAACCAGTTGGTCGCTAAAATCAATAAAAGAGCACACGACCCTAGCCTTTGTTTGAACGTAAGCGCACGATCGTGCGCTTCGGAGTGCACGATCGTGTTTGCAATTAGCGACCACTTGACCGCCAATATTTATTTAATAAAAAAAATACGAATTAATTTAAATAATTCACATTAATTTACAAAAATTTAAATAATTCACATAAATTTACATAAATTTAAATAATTTACAATATTTAATAATATTTACAAAAAAAATCCTAATCTAGCCGGCCTCGGCGGAGCCGTCCGCATCCGGCTCATTCTCGTCGGGACCGGGCTGGCGGGACCCACCGGTCTGCGGGTCGAAGCCTCCACTTCGCATCCGCTGCATGAACGCCTCGACCTAGAGCATCCTACTCTATAGGTCCGCCACGATTTGCATAAGCACGACGTTCTGCTGCGTCAATTCTGCCACCCGAGGAGCTTGTAGACGCAGCGTCATCAATCGCTCGTCGTAAAACTCGGAAGCAGCGTTGCCAAGGCCGAATACAGCGCCTCCCGGGCCCACCCCTCCAACGGCCGTCAGATAGGCATCACACTCGTCCTGAAAGGACGGCGGGGTGCCCGATTCCGAGGACCTCTGGGAGAGGATCTCCTGGGACCGCGCTTAAAAAAATATGTAAATAATATAAATAAAAATAATAATATACGAAATTAAATAAGACATGAAATAATTAAAACTTATAGCGATCATGGCGGACCGCTCGTCTATTAAATGTCGGTCGACGCCCTGCGGGTGCGTCTCGATGAGAAGCTCGAGAGGCGTAATGCGCCGATCCCGTTGTACTTCCTACAAAATTCATCAAGCGTGCTACGAACTATTAAGAGTAATTAACTTAATTTAAATTTATTAAATTAAAATAATGTACGTACCATTCGACGCATGGTATCGAGGTGGGACCTCGAACCGCTATTGTGGTTCGCCAGATTGGCATTCTGGATTTGCTTCTGGCGCGCACACTTGGCGTTGAACGCATCCGTGTTCCAATGCGTCATCTTCCAGTTCTCCCAAGTGCCAGACTGGATGAAATTCGGCTTCGTCCCACCTCGACAGTGCTTCCCGACCAAGTCGTCGTAGCGCTTCTTGTCGATCTTCTCCCACAACAATCGGATCGTCTCGACGTCCATACCCGGCTGGGAGGGATCCCATCGGAAGTGTGTCTAATTAAATCCGACAAAATTTACCCTCTAAGACTCAAACCAACAAGTCTTCGATGCGGAAGAGGCAAAGTCGAACTCCGACGCCTTATCGTCTGGTTGGCCGCATATGATGTGTGTCGACCACCGCGAGACCATGCCGGGGGACCACGACGATATCTTCATCAACCCCATATTGTTTATTTAGTCTAATATCTCGTATCCGTCACGGAGTACCGGGGGACCACGACGTTCCCTTCTACCCTTCTTGAAACCGGTCTTATTGTTTCGGAAGCTATGATCATGTTCTGTAAACCTCTTGTGACAATCGAACCAGGACATTTTGTGTACATGTGTTAGATAAAATGCATCGGTGTCCTCCATGTAATAAGGACACGCATATTTCCCAGAAGTGCTCCAGCCTACACAAACATATATTTTGTATAACCCATTAAATTTCACAAATCATATATGCATGATTATATATAATAGTTTCAAATTAATTAAGAATATGTAAAACAACATACTTGACAACATCGAATATACCGGGAAGTCACTAATAGTCCATATTACAGCTGCACACAAGACAAAATTCTGCTTCCTCCAAGAATCGTAAGTGTACACCCCCACAAATTCTCCAGCTCGGCTATCAACGACTGCAAGTAGACATCCAACTTTTGCTTCGAACTCTTCGGTCCAGGTACAATAACAGTAAAAAACATAACCTCTTTTCGCATACACATCGACGGCGGAAGGTTGTAGGCTGTCAGAATCACATGCCAACATGAGTACTAGCATCCGAACGCCCCGAATGGATTGAAATCATCTGTGCACAAGCCTAGTCTCACATTTCATGTTTCTGCTGCAAGATCTGGCCACACAGCATTGAAGTGCCTCCATATCTCTGCATCTGACGGATGTATCATCACCCCATCTTGTACGTGCTCTGCATGCCATCTCATATGTTCGGCAGTTACAACCGATGCGTACAACCTCTGCAACCGTGGAGTTATTGGCAAGTAAAACATACGAGAATAGGGAATGAGCTTTGACTTGCCTTGCCTCCATCTAGGATAGTCACATATCTTGCATGCCGCGTATTCTACATGTGCATCCCAATATATTATGCAAGAGTTTGGGCAACAATCAATGGCCTCGTACGGAAGACCGAGAGACCCTCAACCAGTTTTTTCGTGTCGTGAAACATGGCTGGTAATGTCGTCTTCGGGTGAGAAATGCGTCCGTAGAAATCCGAGATCATGTAATATCCGCGCTCCGTCATCCTTAGCTTAAACTTTAGGCTAGGTAGCTCAGTCGCCGCCTCCAACTGTGTCATATCACATCTATGCCATACCGGCCTATTTGCGGCCGACAACATGTCGTACATACGTTGTGCATCGGGATTGGACACTTCATTATAATGTTGCTCCCCTTGCACAGGCCTTATATCCTCTTCCTGCACGGGATCCTCAGAAGTGTAATGACTTCGAGCATTAAAACCATCATATACCATCTGTTCCATTCGATTATCATTCCCACCATATACTGGTGGTGCCGGATCAATGCTGCTACAACCTTCATGCTGTCTAGACTCGGCCAATAATGCAGCGAACATTTCATATGTCTCTCCGTGCGAAACCCAATGGTAATAGTTAGGAACAAAACCTTTCTTAACAAGGTGATAATGCACATCATCTACAGAAATCAGTTTCTTATTCTTGCACCTCCGACACGGACACCTTAATTCGAATGGGTCATAGGTCGGCATAGATTTGCAGAAGTCGAGAACTAGCTTAACGCCAGCTAAAAACTCGTTGTTTAAAAAACCATCTATATTACGCACGTACTTCCATTCACGCATTTTTCCTTCCCGCAATTCAATATAAGACTATAATTAATTTAATTCGGGTGTATGTAAGCCTATTTTTGGCGACCATATGGTCACACAACAATTCAATATAAGACTATAATTAGTTTAATTCGGGTGCATGTAAACTTGTTTTTGGCGACCATATGGTCGCCCCATGCAGTATATCAGAACAAACAAGCTCTATAACTAATTGATATATGCTATATGAATTTAACAATTATATAACACAATCTCTTATAATTATATAAACGAAAACTTTCTACCAACAATATTTGTCTAAAACAATACAATGACGGAATAAAATATGGAGAATAAGTTTTAAATACATACCTTTAATAAAGCTGTGGTAAAAATTGACGGAATTCCTTCCTAGAATCAATTCAGATTTGTGAATGATTGTTTCTTTCTTTTGTGAATATTTTTTGGAGAGACCTGTGTATGAGGTTGTGTGAATGTAGCGGAATTAGAGTGAAGTTTCTACAACCTAGGTATATGTTTTGGGCAGATTTACCACGTAAACATATTACTTGCTAAAATGAGGTAAACTTAACCCAAAAAACAGTCGTAACGCGTTATACCCTTAAAACAAGATGAAACTTTGAGAGACAAAGAGAAAAAGAAAGTAAGATTGTTGGCACAATATGTCGATCAATTGATAACAATAGCCCTGTTGTGAGATCACTACCGATTACACAAGAATCAATGGTTTAGTAAAATGTCTCTTCTAGTACAAAGTGGATTGAAGCTTTTTGAGAGCTCGAGAATGTGATGGTGCGATAGTTGGTGAATGGGTGTCCTCCTAATTTTCCCTTCGTGCGCTTTTATATCCTTCCTCTCCTTGTGACCGTTGTTGGAGTTATGAGGTGCGAGCAAATCCCGCAGATGTCGCCCTTGCTCTTAATGTCGTGGTCGTTACCGGAAACCTCGTTTCATGTCGTTGTTATGGCACACGCTTGATGATCGCAATAATGGGTTTCGTCAATTCGTGTTAATGGTCTTCCGAATTTGGGCCTATTTCGAAGGGGCCCAACAGTATATATGCTGAAATGGCGACAATTTTACCAAATACTGTTTTTAGCGACCAAGTGGTCGCTAATTTGGTTTTAATTTTTTTCCCCGTTTTGACGTCCACATTAGCGACCATTGGTGTCTATATGGTCGCTAAGTAGCGAACATATTATGTGGTAGCTAAATCTAGAGAATGGTATAGTGAAAATTTAATAACTTGAATCACTCGTAAATTAAATTTCAAAAATTAGAAAAAAACCCGTTTGTGAATAAATTTATAAATTGTCTGTATATAAATTTTATATTTTTTTGTAAGATATAATTTTTATAATTAATTGTGTATAATTTCGTGCTATCGATACATAATTTTCGCTTTGATTGTGCATTGGTTTGTAACTAATTGTGTATGATTTTTTTACAGAGTGTCTGCTCTATTTTAGAGGAGTGCGTATAATGACTTTATAATGACTATGCATAAGTGTACACAATCTTACACTGAGTGTTTATGACCCTATAATTGAGTTTGCATTGCCCTATAACTAAATGTGAATGATGATATAAGGTCATGTACACTCAATTATAAAAGGTCATGCAAACTTAGTTATAAAAAATTATGGACATTCAATCACTTAGATAATCATGCACACTTAATAACAATATTATGTACATTTACTTATATAATCACACGCACTCAATTATATCATCATGCATACTTATCTACAATAGAGCATGCACACTCAATTAAAAATATCATGCACACTTAGTTATAAACTTATGCACAATCAATTATATAATTATATGTACAGTCGTGGAAAAACCTTGCACACTCATAAAAAAAATCACACATAATGAATACAATCAGTAATAAGATAAAGCATGATTAGTAATAAAATAAAGTACAATCAATTATAACATACAAAACGGTCGTTTAGAATATGTGTTTTTTCAAGTAAAATTTGGACTTGACAAATTTGTATGCACTTTTCTATTTAATATATTTTAATTTGAATAGTTTATTTTTATTAAGATCTAATAAATATGAGAAGTTTTCTATTCTCTACATAAATATTTTTTTAATAATCCCATTTTAAATTAACTCTGCATGTCAAGGAAGAAGAAACTAATTAACATTACCTGTTTGTTCATTAACGTTTGAAAATTATACCATATACCAATGTTTTAAACATTCATGAATACGTACATCATAACAAAACCTTTTCAATCCCTAAAAAAATTTCAAAGTTATGTCCCACTTTGTATATTCCATGTCTCCTGGCAATTAACTTAATTATTGTGAGTTTTTTCAACAAAGTAATTTCTTTTTTCAACCTTAAAACTCTCACGCATCTATCACTCTCTTCGTACTATTTATTCGTATATAATTTCAAAAAAACGGGAAGCATCGTGGTGTCAAACGGGTCGGTCATGCCGGGTTCGGGTCGTAATGGGTCACCGGTCAAATCGGGTCGGGTCATTGCGGGTTGTCGGGCGGGTCGGGTCGACCTAACAGGTCAAGAAAATTGATTTTTTACAATAATTAAAATATTTTTTATTTAAAAAATAATATTTAATAATAAATCTATTATTTTTATATATTTTAATAATAAAATATATTATAATTTTTAAAATATATTATATATTCTTAAAATATAACAAATTGGGTCAACCCAACGGTTTTTTCGGATTTGAACACAACGGATTTCGGATCTATCGGGTTCGGTTTATTTTAGATTTCGGGTTCAAATTTTCGGATCTTGACCCTAAATTTTTCGGACGGTTCGAATCGGGTCAGCTTTTGACAGCTCTAATCGTGCATGAGATAAATGGATGTCTAAAACTTCTAGATCAGGGAAAAGTGGATTACACATCCTTAATTGTTTTTCTTCAATTATATACATCGGTATGTTTGGTTTTAATTGTTTTTTTAATACAATTAATGTGCTACTAGCTCATTACAAAGTAAACATTAAGCCACCTTAAAAAAATAAGGTCAACCTAAATCATCACAACAGATGATTTTTAAAAAATACAACAACAAAGGGTAATGAAAAATAAACTCCGATCCCTAAAATTACAAATACTAGAATCTTGAGAAGAAGAAACTTGAAGATAGGATGAAGTCACTTGACGGCAATGAGAAACGTTGACGTGTCTTCTGGCTAAAAAGTCAGCCGTTGTATTACTCTTCCTAAAACAATGAGAAAAAATCACTTCCTGAAACCCCAACACCATATTTCTAATCTCCTTAACTAAAAAATTAATTGTCCAAGGCACTTTTCAAGTATTTTTTAAAGAGTTAATTATAATTAAATTATCTCCTTCTATTATATGGCGATTAATATTGAGCGTGACTGCTACCATGAGACCTTCTAGCAAGGCAATAGCCTCAGCTTGAAGAACAAGCAAAGGGTTAATTTTTTTACGATCAATCCTTAAAATATTACTATCATGATTTCTAATAACAAAACCTATAAACAAACGTATTAAAATTAGTTTGTTTTGATGCATCAAAATTCAATTTAGCCCATTGAATGGGTGGTTTTATCCAATCTGCATTTGATCTTTTTTTACGAAGATTAATCTTTCTAGAACAATTTTTAGCATTTGCCGAGACCCACAATGAGTGTTCTCTAACAGCTAATTCACAAGGAAATAAATTCGAACCAATTGTTGAATGATTAATTATAGGAAAAATTGCTCCAAATATCCTAACTTTTTATTCGGTTGCGGACTTTACCTTGACCTTTACAAATTTCACAAAATATCTCTTATGCTTTGGGGATAGTTGCGCACTCTACTCACGAAGTGTGCACACTTTGGATAAACTTATGAATTAGCCCCTCACCTTTTCGTTTTGTGACAAAAATGTCTAATCCATGTACAAACGCAAATTTTCATTTATAACATATATAGCCTTATAGGTTTAATTTTCTCATTTATAAAAAAATTAATGTAATTACTTTTATTATTTACTAATATAAATCTCACCTTTTATAACAACCACATAAATCATTAAACCATTTTTACTTTACAAAGTAGTTCATCTTAATATTCTTTTCATTATTTTTTTTTTAAAGTTCGACACAAGTAAAAAAGATTTCATAACCTTTTTTATAAGACTTATGTTACAGCTTTTCACCTTTATAATAACCACATAAATAATTAATACATTACTTTTACTTTATAAAGTAGCTCATTTTAATACTTTCTTTCGTTATTATTTTCGAAATAAATTTAGACACAAGAAAAAAATTTCATGACCCTTTTTTTTAATTGAAAGTTTAAAAATTTATGTTCTAACTTGTCCAACTTAGCCAACAAGATAGTGTACAACTTATGTACTTGCTTGTTTATTTTTATAATAATGATACAAACTAATTAAATAAAAAATATTAAATTAAATAAAATCCAAATTTCCTTTTTAGTAAAAGGAAAAATAAAAACTCTATTATTTAAAAGAAAAACAGAAATCCGAACAAGGCATTAAAAATATTCATAATTAATTTTTTATTTTGGACAAACAAAAGTTGGACTCAGTTATTATGTAATAACTCAAAGTTCTCAAACTTTTATAAAAAAATAAGTTTATGAAAATTCTTTTTAATTTTTAGACATGTCGATCGGGTCGAGCCGGGCGGTTTTGGGTTCGGTCATTTCGTGTTTGGGTTAAATCGGGTTTGGTTTCGTTACGTGTCACGGGTCAATCGGGTCGGGTTGTAGCGGGTTTTCGATCGGTTCGGGTTGACCAGCGAGTCTAAAATATCATTTTTTATGATTATTAAAATCAATTTTTAATTAAATAATATTATTTAGTTATAATATATTGTTTTAATTTATTTTAATAATAAAATATATTATAATTTTCAAAATAAATTTTAAAAATTCTATAAATATACTAAATCGGCCAGCCCAACGGGTTTCGGGTTCTATCGGGTTCGGTTGATTTCGGGTTTCGGATTCAAATTTTCGGGTCTTGACCCTAAAATTATCGGGCGGTTCGGGTCGGGTTAGCGGGTTCGGTCAGCTTTTGACAACTCTATTAATTTTTGTTTAAAATTATTTCAAAAATAGTAATGGACAAAAAGTATTAAGATGAACTACTTGTAAAGTCAAAGTTATGGCTATAGATTTATGTGGTTAATTATAAAGTGTAGAATTTATATTAGCAAATACTAAAAATAATAACATTGTTTTTATATAAATGAGAAAAGTAAATCTATAAGGCTATGTTATTACTTTGGATCTTACCGAAAATGTTATTAATCTTAGCCAAATATATTTTTATATAAAGGAAATTGATTATTTTAAATTAATTTTCACGAAAATTGATTTAGAACAAAAAGAGATCTAAAATTATTATTTTTGAATGTTTTAATCCTTATAAAGGACAAGATTTATAATTTTTAAAAATTATTTGTACACGATTTGGATATTTTTTTTCATAAATTGAAAAGGTGAGGAGTCAATCCACAAATTTACCTAAAATGTGGACACTTCGAAAATAGAGTGCGCAACTATCACCAAAGTATATGATATTTTGTGAAATTCGAAAAGGTCGGGGTAGAGTGTGCAACTGAATGAAAGGTTGGAATATTTATATCAATTTTTCCTTTTTATAATGTCCTAAAGACATATTATAGAAATAGTTGATTTAGAAACTAAATCTTAAAAAAAACCTCTCTTGAAAAATGAATGCGCCTCACGCGTGTGAAATACCCGCTCCCTCCCTGGCTCGATCCCTAGCGGCGCTACAGCCGCTGACCCTGGAGAAACCAGTACCCAACCAAATTTCGTCGCCGAACCCGATCCCAAATCATCCCCAACGGAGAGAAAAGGCCAAAATCAAGCCAATGACAAACAAATCGTGTGAAGTTCTGTATCTCCTCTCCCCAAATCGCTATCTAAAAGTGAAGATGATGTGGATATCATTTTGTGCAATCGCTTATTCTCTCGGAGGCATCGCAAAGATCCCGATCGAATCTAGCCTCCAAAGATCGGCCCTGCGCTCGAGTGTACAGTTTTGTCGGGCATGGGTGGTCGAGACATGATGTCGGCTTGGTGCAACAAGGCCAGGATTCCTCTCGAGGAAGAAAATCCGAATCCGAAAATTTCATTACTTTTGGGGGATCAAATGCCCTGCTTGGCGGCAACGTTTTCGGTTGCAAACAGCCCTTGAGTTCGCCTGGCTGGTTTGTGGCCAGGGTCGATGGTCCTGCCTCTTGGGCTCTCGATCCAGGGGTGGCGAGTGGGTTGACGGGAGTCCCTGGTCCAACCATAACAATAAAATTCGGTGGGTTGGTTCACCCCTCTCAATTTCCCTTTCATGTTCTTTCATCTCTATCTCTGCCATGTTTGGTAGCTTGAAAACCCTTCTTTTGCGGGTCTACTTCTTCTCTGTGGAAAAGTTGGTGCAACCTTTCAGCCAGCTCTGTTTTAGTTACTGGCCCTACATGTGCAATCGTGTGGCTACTATCTCTCAATTCCAAGGTTATCAAGATCGGGATTCTAGGTTGGATCGTTGAGGGTCTTTAGGATCGGATCGTAAGATCGGATCGCTAAATCGTAAGATCCTACATTATAACTAAAAGTATGCAAGAATAACATAATAGAGTGTATATTTTGTTATATATGAAGTAACAAAATGATAAACATTATTAATTTGAGTATTAAAAATGTTGTAGGATGGACTAGCCAACTATTTTAATGGAAATGATACGTTAACAGTGAAATTATTAATAATATATAGTTAAATTTGTCATTTGATGGGATCGTTAGAATCGTTTGTAGGATCGTTACAATCGTTTACATGATCGTTAGAATCGTGTGTAAAATCGAGATCGGATCGAGATTGTATTTTAGTTTATTTAAGATTCTACTCCAATAAGATTCTACTTGGGATCGTGGATCGTTTTGCATCTTATGGATCGTAGGATCGCTAGAATCGTAGAATCGGATTGGCATTCTGATAACATTGCTCAATTCTGAAATCTTTATTAATTTTGTTGTAAGCTGCTTATATGTAAAATGTTATGTGTGCCTTCACAACACTTTACAACCCCTTGTTGTGACCAAACCAAAATCCCCTAAAAGGATCTTGTTTGTGATTAAACTGAAACCCCTTAACTACAATCTTGCCCAAAAGGCCATTCGGGTGTGTTCGTGCTGGTATTCTTCTGACCGATTTTACATGCTTGCTATTTTTGTGAGCGACAGGTTGGGGTCTTACTCCGACTCTTGCAACCTATCCTCCTTTTTTTTCGTTAATTTTTTCACCTGCTTATCTAAGTTTGATGGGAAATGTAATTTGCTTGTGTACCTATATGTTTGTACATACTCAAACTCTCTTATCCTTTACCATTATGCATGGTTTGTTGAAAAGGCAAATAAATATTGCCCTAAACTACATATTGTCAACCTGTGCAACATAAAAAGCACACACCATATGCCTTGTCTCAGCATCATGGCTTGGAACAATGGCATCCTTTGCTCGCATCCTACCCCTCCGACTGGTGTGGATACGATGTCCTAAGAAAGTAATCAAAACCCCCAAAAGGCTACCAACGTTGAGAGCCCGAAAATCCAACCCGGACACCCTTGTTTGAAACCGATTGCATGCATAGTAACTATGCTTTGGTGGCACTCGATTATGGATACTAAATGTGTCATAATTAGTATAGCTACCTATAATAAAAAATTCTTTAAAGTAATAGCCAATGACAAAACCTCTTTATATGGGATGACCTCCCCAAATCTCAACTACAACACCCCCAACGACAATTACGATACCATTAAACTTACTAGTCACATAACACCAGCTAAATCACCCAACAAGTATACTACAACATTTATGAGAATAATATCAAGGATGTTTCCCTATCTTCAGATGGCCAAAAATCACAAACTAGACGGGTGTTTATGAGGTTATGTGCGTGGAACTGCAGGGGCATTAAGCGCAGGCCCTTTTGGACCGAAGTCGGCGCTTTATGCCGCCTTGAAAATATTCACCTAATCTCTCTAGTTGAAACGAAAGCCCAAGAACCGCCTGAATGTAAATTATGGCAAAAAGCTGGTTTCGACTCACTAGAATTCAGACCGGCAAACGGATTCGCTGGGGGGATTTGTGTCCTTTGGAAGGGGTCACAACTCTCGAATGAAAGAATCCAAACTATCCACAAAGACAGCCGCTTCATCGGTTTCAACTATACAAATCTGGAAACTAACAATGAAATGACATTAATATTTGCCCATGCTCCGCCAAGGGCACAAGATAAGGATCAATTTTGGACCAAGCTAAAAGAGTTTATCCAGAATTGTAACCTTCCCTGCATAATTATGGGAGACCTCAACGAAATCCAACACCCAAATGAAAAACAAGGGGGCGTCATTCCGAACCACCCCAGGTTTGAACGACTTATCAATTTTAAAACGACTATGACGTCTGTGATATTCCGATGTTTGGCAACAAATTTACTTGGAAAAGATCCAAAAACCTCGAAAATACCACTTTTGAGAAATTAGACCGCACCTTAGCTAGCAACCAGATTATCCAATGGTACCCGTCTATAGCGACGAAAAACCACGCCTTCTCATCTTTTGATCACTGCCCGATCTCGTGCGACCTCCCAACAAGAGTTCTGTTCAAAGCACAACCATTCAAATTTGAGATGATGTGGACTTCTCGAAAAGATTTCCAAAACATCATCAAGCAAGCGTGGCATTACAACGCTGGTGGATCACACATGTTTAATCTCACCAAAAAAGCACAACTGTTTAAGACAAAAGTGAAAGCATGGAATAAACATACCTTTGGAAATATTTTCGAACAAATAAAAAAAACTAGATGAGAATCTTCTTCATATTAAAAAAGACATCATTGAAAAACAAAAACGCTCAACTAATTCAAAAGCAGGAAAGATTGTCGAAGAAACGGTCGTGCCTCATTAATTTCCAATACTCATATTGGAAACAAAGGGCAAAAAACACACACATTAAACTAAATAAAAAAACACCAAATACTTCCACCGAATTGCAAGCGACAGAAGGAAAAGAACCAATATCAAAGAAATCCGTACAATTGAGGGAACACAAATATCTGGACTTGAAAACATCAAAACAGAAATTAAACGAGACTTCCAAAACTGGTTTCAGGCCTTGGAAATAAACCGCAGGAAACTCCAAAACATGATCCAAACCATCCAAAAAGAAATAACTGAAGCAGACAACACAGAGGTCAAATAACCGGTATCGAACATTGAAATTAAGAATGTTATGTTCGAGTTCGGGGATTGATATTCATGTTTTTAGTATAGTTTTTAGTGTGTTTCTTAGTTTGTTTAGTTTAGTTTTAGTAGTCTTTAGAGCTAGTTTTGTGTGTTTTTGGATAAGTTTGCATATTTTGTGAAAAGTATGGAAGCTACTCCGTTTTGTGTCTTTTTGTAGGTTTTGAGCAGGAAAGAGCGATTTTAAAGCTGAATTGAAGTGTTGTGGTGGAGGTCGGAAGAACATGAAGATAAGGAGGTTAAAAGTTCAAGTTTAAGTGAAGAAGAGTTGTAGAAAAGCAAATACCAGGCTCGTTAACGAACCTGTGAAGGGTCGTTAATAAGGCATAAAGATAGAATTTTCTGATGGATTTTGTGAAATCTACCGACCTTGTGCGGAAGTCGTTAACAATGGCTCCGTGTCGGTAGGGTTTTTAATGATTCTAGGGTTGTTATATCTTATATCTTTCTAGCCTAGAAGGGGGGGGTGACCAATTTTAGAGGACGAGTTTTATTTTTCTTTGGAGAGCTGAATTGACGAGAGAAGAGTGGATAAGAATAACGAGCTGGTTCGTTCAAGAGAAGAGCTAGGGTCGTTAGTCGGATTTGCTCTGGTTTTTGTTCTGTGTTTTCGGTTTCTTCAAGTATATTGTAAGACAATATTTCTCTTATTAATTTCAGGTAAGTTTGTTTTGTTTTCAATGTTTTCACTTGTTAAAGTTGTTAGCTTTATTATTATGAGTAGTGAGTAGTTTTCATATCTAGGGTCGGGGTTGAAACCCGAAATAGTTATGCATTTTTGATGAGTGAGATGATGTTTTGAATGCCTTTTATCTGTTTTTAGATTGCTTGTTATGTTTATGCTTAGACGATAGTCGAGGTAATTTGAGTTTGCAATTTGATCGAAAGAGAAAGTTGTTAACTTGAAGGTTGATATTGTTCGATTACAAAAGTTTCGAGCTTTGGATCCAACACAAGTGATTGAGTGAATTAATTTTTGAGAATTGATTGATTTACTTGCTAGTCAGCGAAAGTTGATGAATTTATCTATTTAAAGACATGATCTTTATCTTCTTATGAGTTTATATGCATGAATATGTTGTGGTAACCCTTGTCCTAGATTTTTATTCTTATTTGAGTTTGCATTCGTTATATTCGTTATCGAGTTAGTTGCCTCGGTACCGAACCTGAGTTTAGGTTGTTAAACTGTGCTCGTAGTGTTATCCAGGTTCGTTAACGACCCTGAAAAAGTCGTTAACGAGGTTGGTCGTAGGGTGTTTTGTTTTGTTTTATTATTTTTAGTAATTGATAGACAAACAACCGTGCTTCCCGTGGAACGATCCTGACTTTGCTATACTCAGCGGGGTCTTGACTTATAAATTTAGTTGTTGTCAAGAATACCCTCTCAACAAATTGGCGCTGTTGCTGGGGAAGCAACAGTGTTTGTTTGTTTATCTGTGGGTCTGGGAATAGCCCGACCCCGTTTTTTGTTTTTAATTTCGTTTTTCTTTGATTGTTTTCTCAGCGTATTCCAGCTGTACGTCGTAGGCTCGAATTTGACAACACCGATTATTATTCCGAACATAAACGTTCCCTACACCGTAGACACAGAGAAAACCGAGCCATGGCTACACAGGAAGAGATGGCTCGTCAGATGGAAGTCCTCCAGAAGCGGAGGGAGGAGCTGCAAGCTGATAGAGATGTCGCTACTGCTGAAGCTGAACATCAACGAGTCAACAGTACTCGTTTACAAGAAGAGTTGAATGCCTATCCGAGGAATGCCAAGCAATATATGCATCCAGAACTGAGGGTGCTGAAGTCTCCAATCGTGCTTCCAGAGATAGAGAAGACTTTTGAGATTAAGTCTCAATTTATATCCTTGATTAAAAGGGCTCAGTTTGAAGGGAAACCTACTGAGTGCCCTATGGAACATATTAGAAACTTTCTTGATTTATGTGACACTATAGCTGTAGAAGGTGTCTCACTTGAATATGTTCTGTTAAAAGCTTTTAGGTGGTCTCTTACTGGAAAGGCCCTGAGCTGGTTGGAGAGCTTACCTCCTAAGTCTATCAGGACTTGGAAGGCTTTGTATGATCAATTTCTTACAAAGTTTTTCCCTCTTGCCAAGACAACAGAGTTGAGAAAACGCATCACCTCCTATCACCAGCTGCCTAACGAGACCTTTGTAGAGACTTGGGAAAGGTTTAAAGAGATGCTTAGACAGTGCCCTACTCATGGGCAACCTTTATATGTTCTCCAAGAATTCTTTTTCCAGGGTGATAATGTAGAGACGAACAACCGCATCAACATACATACAGCGTGCGGTTTTATAGAGATGGACCCCACAACTGCATGGGAATTTCTGGACAAGCTATCTCACTATGAGGCCATGTATGGTACCCAACAATCACCCTAGCTCCAGAGGCGTCTCTACATACCTAACAAGGAAGAAGTTGACCCCGATGTTAAAAATCAATTTCTGCAAGACGAGGTCAACCGCCTGAAGAAACAGGTAAGTTTTCTGAAATCTTCTCAATCTTGTCAAGAATGTGGCTCTTTTGCCCATAGTACTTCTGCTTGCACTAATATAGAGCAGGTAAGAGCCGCTGAGACGTATGCTGAAGTGAACTATATGAGAGGCCCATACAGGAACCAGCCTAGTAATTTTGACATGACAAACAATTATCCAACGTGGGGCAATCAAAATCCGAATTCTAACTATACAGCGCCTCCACCGGATAGAAGACCTGCACCATATCGACCTCCGGGCTATCAAGAGCCACCATCATGGGTACAAGGGTTACAGGAAGGCATTAACGGAGTCAATAACAAGGTTAACGAAGTTCAAGCCAACCTTAACAACTAATTAAAACGATGGGGAGAGTTCGATGTTTGGAAGAAGAATGTCGACTCCCAATTAGGGAACCTCGCTGCACTGATTCCAAGACCACAAGGGCAACTCCCGGGCCGACCCGAGGAGAACGCTAGAGGACAGATAGCAGTGGTGCACCTTAGGAGCGGAAAGACACTATTGGAGCGTGTTCAAGCCAAAGAGAAGTGCCACACAACTGATGAGGAAGCCATGACTCATCTCGGTAACGAGCCAGAGAGAGTCGTTATCGAACATGCACACCATGGTGACGATGCTCCCAGGGTCGTTAACAACCCCAGCCCAGGTAAGTTTCCTATTCCGAGCTCCTCTCCCAATCCCAGGCTCGTTAACGACCCTTTCAGGGTCGGTAACGACCCTCCGAGAGTACCAATCGACCCTAATGTCGACCCGGTAGCATCACCCCTCGAGCCCGATTTGGTTCCGAGAGTGGTGAAGTCTCTTCCTTTTCCCACTAAGAGGTCTAAGGACTCTACTGAGAGTAAGTTCAAGCGTTTCATAAAAATTCTCCAGGGCATAAATATTTTTATCCCATTAGCTGAGGCCCTAAGCGAAATGCCGACTTACACAAAATTCTTGAAAGATATGCTTAGCAGGAAACGATCCATTACAAAGCTGCAAGATGAGGTCCGATCCATTGCTCTACCAGAGAAATTAGGCGACCCAGGGAGATTCGCCATAAATATTGGCATAGGCGACCACAAATTCAAGGCTTTATGTGATTTGGGAGCAAGTGCTAGTTTGCTCCCTCTTTCAATCTGGTCAAAAGCAAACATGGGACCATTGGAGCCTGTAGACATGAATCTCTACGTGGCATACGGATCAAGCGTAAAAGCTACAGGAGTCGTGGACGATTATTCCATTCAAGTTGGGAATTTCTTTATTCCAAATGATTTCATCATTCTCGACATGCCTGAAGACCCTCACGTCCCCATTATCTTAGGCAGGCCATTCCTAGCTACAACAGGTGCTAGGGTAGACGTGCGGAAAGGACTCCTCAACTTTGATATTGGAGAGGAACGCGTGGAATTCAGCCTTGACCAAAACGCTAATGAACCAACTGCGGCTGCACAGATTGAGTTAACTCAGCCAGAACTTGATATAGCTGTTCCTAACGACCTTCCTCCAATTACCAAAGAGGACGAGAATTTCACACAAATCCCTACCGACTCTCCTTGGTCCAGTTCCGAGTCCCTCATGCAAGGCTATAATGACGGTATCGTTAGCACGGGATCGGTAACAGCTTCAACGACCTCAGTATGAACATTGTTTCCAATAAATCAAGGTGAGTACTCTAACCATGAATTCACTAGTACTGGTTATAATTGTTCTCCATATTTTATTCCTACACCGTACCCCACCATTTATGCAATAGAGGAGTCCAAACCCCCATGGTTCTCGGATTTCACTAACCCTTGTGTAGGAATACCGGGCATATTACTAGAAGATAGAGGACCAAATTTAGTGACAAGAGCCGATAATGTTTACAGAGCTAAGTATGGGGTCCCTAAAAACCCCAACCTAGCTACCAGAGAACCACCTTGAGCAAGGTAAGTACGTCGGGCTGACGACGTTAAAAATAGCGCTTACGGGAGGCAACCCGGTTTATAGTATAGTTTAGTTTTTCCCTTTCTTTTTAGATATTTTTCCTAGCTTTCTTTTGAGTTTTTAGTAGTTTATAAGGTAGCAAGATAGAATTGTTTTTAGGCTGACCTGAAACAGGAGTTGGGCTGGGAAAATACTCGAATGAGGATACGCAGGCTCGTTAACGACCCCCATCAGGGTCGTTAACGACCCAGTTTGGCGACCCGAAAAGGGAAATGGGCAGGTAAGTATTTTTAAACTAATCTATCTTATATGTTTTACTTGTGCCGCCCTTTCACTCTCTTCCCCTACCTCTAGCCCTATCCTATAAAACCCTTCCAAAATTCCCAAAATCCCACTCTCAAATTCTCAATCTAAAGCTCAAATCTCTCAAAATCCTACCGGTTTTCCTCACCACCGACCGGAATTCGCACCACCGCCCTACCCCCGGAATTTTACCCCGTTAACGAAACCACCACCCTTGCATTCATTACCGGCGAGAAATCAAGCTCGTTAACCACTCCCAATTTCGATCTTGTTCTTCAATTTCGCGATCCAACGGTATGATTTCTGAACCCTAAACTCTCTATTCGCAAGATTCATGGTCTATAGGGTCGAAGTTTCATATCTTGATCTTTCTTGTATAATGGTTGAAAGGCATGACTATTATTGCTCAATGATTTTATTGCTTCATATATTGGTGGTTGATCTCGATTTATGTTGGTTTGTTCTTGCTTGATTTTTCATTGAATTTTGATTAGGAAAAGCATGAATTACCTTGTTCTAGAATTGAGTGATCTTCACCGTGAGTTTTTTGGGCAATTTTAGCATGTTCCGGATGGGTAATCGGGCAAGTATGGGGTGCATATACCTGATTGTGCATCTTATGTAGGATTGTGTGATGCATGCTAGATTTATTGCAAAATTTTGGAGTATTTTGCACTCGAAAACTGCGACTGGTTCTCAATCAGGCTCGTTAACGACCTGTCCAGGCTCGTTAATGACCCTGCAAATTGCCTAGTCCAAACACTAGTCCAGGCTCGTTACCGACCCCAGTTGGTTCGTTAACGAGGCACTTCGAGAGCAATGTCGAGATCAAGTATGGGGTTTCTTTTCTATTAATTTGTGTGGATCTTATCTTGGACAATTCGTATTTTTGCAAATCCATATGGCAAGTTCAAGCAGATCTGCAACAAGGGCCCAAAAGAAGAAGAGGACTCAACGGTCCCCGTCCCCTCCTCGCATGGACAACGTGATTTTGCGCACTCAAGCACAAGCCGATCGCTACAACACCATCATGGATAAGGACCACTTCACTATGTGGTTCTCGAGGTCAAGTGCCAAAGGAATGAGAATATATGATGATGTCAAGGAAGCTTTTGCCATTTTCGGGGTGCCTCACTTGTTTAAGAAGGAAGAAGTACCGCACTTCCCGGCTCTCACTTTCGAGTTTTTGGCGACTCTTGAGACAAGCTTCCCGACCAAGACCTCGATAGGACGGATCCGATTTCGGCTCGGCAACGTTAATCATGAGTTCACTATGGAGGAGTTCAATGGTATCCTCGAGCTCCCTAATCCTTCTCGAGATTATAAGATTAAGGACTACAAGGTGACAAGGACGTGGAGCTATATTTTCGGGGAAGTTGAACCTTTCACTGCAGCACTTCCCGGGGCAAGCATCATCAACCCCATCTTCCGGATTATACTCCGAGTCTTAGGCGCTACTTTTTGGCCCAAGAGAGAGCTGAATAGGCCAACAAGGACGGAAGTTGCATGCTCCGAACCATACTCTTTGAGGATCTCACCCCGTTGAGTTTGGGGTACGAGTGGTTGCAATATGTCGAGAAGCATGGGATCAAATCGAAGGAGGTGTGGTGCGGAAAATCTCGGTGTCGACCTCTCCCTCTACACACCGAACCATGCTCAACTACTTGATAAGAACTATTGGTTCGCTTCCGGCATTTTTGTGCGGACCGAGAGAGGGCACGCTACAAAAGTTCAAGGCCGAGATGTCCTCCTTACCCGTGCCAAGATGGAGCTTCTTTACGTGCCGAATTGGTACAAGTCATGGACAGGTCATGCGTTCCCATTAGAGCCCAAGCCACAAGATGAGCTATCGTTGAGGCCGTGTGTTTCCCGATTTGCTCGGGAAGAAGATGTCATGGAGGAAGATGATGAGGAGACTGAGGCAGCTACAGAGGCGGGCACGGAAGAGCTCGACATCGGGGAAGATGAGCTTGATACAGAGATTCTGGGCAACAACAACTTCGTTAACGAGCCCACCAGGGTCGTTAACGACCACTTCGAGGCTACTACTGAGGCACACAGCTTCGATAACGACCCCCCGCAGCCACCAGCCGAGCCACATTCCTATGGTCTTATGCCTTACAATCCGGTAATTTTTCAAGACCTCTTCCAGCCTCACAACCATTATCAACCACCTCCTCAGCCCGATTACACTGGATCGAGTATCTCGCCTCCATGGGCCGAAGATCTTTCGTCTTAGATGCAGCAGCTTAACCTTCAGCAGACACACATTCACCGGAGGATGGATCGGTGGGAGAGTGTTTATTCTGCTCATGTGGCGTTAGATGATGCAAGGCATCAACAAAGAGAGGTGGATGGTGCGGAGCGTTGGAGGACAATGTACGACTTTATGAGGAACTTCGAAGCACAGTTCCCACCACCAGGGCGTTGATTCAGTTTTAGAGTTGTTTGTTTTTTTGCTTCAAAGATCTTGTAAGTTTTTCTTTCTTTTTCTTTTTCTTTTCTATTCTTTTCTTCTGCTTATTTTTATTACAGTGGGGACACTGTAATTTTAAGTATGGGGTGGGAAAGGGTAGAAAGCTTGTGTCTTGTTTGTTTTGTGTGTTTAAAAATAAAAAATCACAAAAAATTGAAAAACTTGAAAAATTTCAAAAAAAAGAAGAGTTTTTAGAATAGATGGATACCCTTTTCTTATGGTTCTATGATAGTAGTTGCTAGCATGATCATATAATTCCTTGCAAGCATGTCTTTGATAGTATAGCCTGATTCTTGATATGAAGTTGTTTTTATAGAGGAATAACATTTGATGAAATTGAGCATGTATACTTTTTAGCATAAGTGATGCAATCTAACAAAAAGTTACCTTGTGAGTTATTTTTGGCCTTATAGGGAGAACATAAAAAATCCCTCTTCTTTTCTTGTGTGATTTACTCTCTTTATGCATATTATCTCTTGGAATTGTGATGGTTATCTATTTCTTGAGACCTGTATGAGATATTAGTTCATTACATGTGAAAATCATATGTTAGAGAACTTAAATTTTCATAAGCCCTATTTATCCTTATCCTACCCTTATCATGATCCTCTTTTTTGAAGCCAATTTGAGCCTAAAGTCTTTTATTTTTAGCTCCGCAAAATTTTTCCCTAACCGAGATAAGCTTGATCCTATCCGGGGATTAGGACTTAGTTTGGAGAGGATTGTTTTGTTGAGTGATATGTTATGTTTGGTTCGAAATTAAGGGTTTTGGGAAGGGTAGATTGGAAGTCTAAAAGTTTTATTATGTAAAAAGAAAGATCTCTTGGTAAGAAAGGATGCACAAAGAAAGAAGAGAAGTTGGAAATATGTAGAGAATTAGTAGATGAAGCTCGTTAACGACCTAGTTGGTTCGTTAACGAGGCTGCGCGAGGAAAATAAGTAAAGAAAAAGAGCTAAAAGAAATATGAAAAAGAGAAAGAGAAGTAAGAAGTGCATTTGTGTTTAAAAGATAAGCTGGAGATTCTTTTAAGTTGTTTTATGAGGCTTTTTAGGATAAATTGGGTGAGTGAAAGTAAAAGTGCATAATGTGAGAGTGAGTTTGGTAATCTTTTTTTGAGAGTTTTGGTTGTATTTGTGAGTTTTTATGAGTCTTTGATTCCCGGATATTATTAGCACCACATAGCCAAATATTTCCACGCCTTAGTGTCTTTACCGAGCCCCATTACAACCCGGCCGAATGGGAACTTCTGTGAAGTTTTTCATTGAGCCTAAGTTCTCTTGATGATTTTTGCTTGTTTTGACAAATCTCGGGTGGAGAGTTTGGTGATATAAATTCCAATTTTTATGAGTTTTTGTATATAATATGAGTTGAGAGATTGAATTTATAAGCCCAAACACATGAGAGTTGAGTGAAACACATATATCCCTTGTGAGATTGGATTGTACTTGCTTATGTCTATTTAGTTTATATATGTGTGATGACGTTACTAGTCATTTGCTATTTTCTGCTATGGTTTTGATGTTGCTTTTTAGTTGATGGCTATTTGCTTGATGTGCATGATTTTTTGGTTTTGGTTAGTGTTTAGTGATTGCTTGAGGACAAGCAAGTCTATTTTGATATTCATGTTTTTAGTATAGTTTTTAGTGTGTTGCTTAGTTTGTTTAGTTTAGTTTTAGTAGTCTTTAGAGTTAGTTTTGTGTGTTTTTGGATAAGTTTGCATATTTTGTGAAAAGTATGGAAGCTACTCCGTTTTGTGTCTTTTTGTAGGTTTTGAGCAGGAAGTCGTTAACAATGTGCGGAAGTCGTTAACAATGGCTCCGTGTCGGTAGGGTTTTTAATGATTCTAGGGTTGTTATATCTTATATCTTATATCTTGTTATCTTTTTAGAGTAAGTTTTTATCTTTTAGGGTTTTTAATATATAGATTTCTTAGTATAAATACCCTTCTTTCTAGTCTAGAAAGGGGGGGGGGGGGGGTGAACAATTTTAGAGGACGAGTTTTATTTTTCTTTGGAGAGCTGAATTGACGAGAGAAGAGTGGAGAAGAATAACGAGCTGGTTCATTCGAGAGAAGAGCTAGGGTCGTTAGTCGGATTTGCTCTGGTTTTTGTTCTGTGTTTTCGGTTTCTTCAAGGATATTGTAAGACGATATTTCTCTTATTAATTTCAAGTAAGCTTGTTTTGTTTTCAATGTTTTCACTTGTTAAAGTTGTTAGCTTTATTATTATGAGTTGTGAGTAGTTTTCTTATCTAGGGTTGGGGTTGAAACCCGATATAGTTATGCATGTTTGATGAGTGAGATGATGTTTTGAATGCCTTTTATCTGTTTTTAGATTGCTTGTTATGTTTATTCTTAGACGATAGTCGAGGTAATTTGAGTTTGCAATTTGATCGAAAGAGAAAGTTGTTAACTTGAAGGTTGATATTGTTCGATTACGAAAGTTTTGAGCTTTGGATCCAAAACAAGTGATTGAGTGAATTAATCTTTATGAGAATTGATTGATTTACTTGCTAGTCAGCAAAAGTTGATGAATTTATCTATTTAAAGGCATGATCTTTATCTTCTTATGAGTTTATATGCATGACTATGTTGTGGTAACCCTTGTCCTAGATTTTTATTCTTATTTGAGTTTGCATTTGTTATATTCGTTATCGAGTTAGTTGCCTTGGTACCGAACCTGAGTTTAGGTTGTTAAACTGTGCTCGTAGTGTTATCTAGGTTCGTTAACGACCCTGACAAAGTCGTTAACGAGGTTGGTCGTAGGGTGTTTTTTTTGTTTTGCTTTGTTTTATTATTTTTAGTAATTGATAGACAAACAACCATGCTTCCCATTGAACGATCCTGACTTCGCTATACTCAGTCGGGTCTTGACTTATAAATTTATTTGTTGTCAAGAATACCCTCTCAACAGGGATGACAAATCCCCTGGCCTGGATCGACTGCCGACAAGCTTCTATAAAAAATATTGGCATATCGTTGGTCCGGACGTGGCCAAAGCTGTTAAAAGCTTCTTTCACACAGGGAAAATTTTGAAACAAATCAACCACGCATTTATAACTCTGCTACCCAAATGTCAAAACCCCAATTCAACCAACCATTAAAAAGCCAATTAGCCTATGCTACCCAAATTTTGAAGATTCTAACAAACCGCCTTAAAAACGTTTTAAACAAACTCATCCACCCGATGCAAGGGGCTTTCGTCTAGAACCGAAGCATCCACGACAACACACTCATAGCGCGTGAAATCTTCCACTCCTTCTGCAACAAAAGAGGACGGGAGGGTTGGATTGCAATCAAACTTGACATGGAAAAAGCCTATGATCGAATCAGTTGGGAATTCCTGGCTAATAACCTTCACAAATTCGGTTTTCACGGTAAATTCGTGGGTTGGATCCGAGAATGTGTTGAAACAATTTCCTTCTCTGTTCTAGTCAACAACGGACCAACGAAACAATTCTACCCCCAACAGGGCCTCAGGCAGAGGGACCCCCTATCATCATACTTATTCATTCTTGCCGTCGAGATTCTGGCAAGACAGCTCCACCTTTTGAGCACCAATCCAAAAAGTGGTATCGGGATCCAAATCTTGAGAAATGGAACAAAAATCCCCTTTCCGGCATTCGCAAATGATATTATCATCTTTGCAAAAGCAAATGGCCAAGCCTGCATATCAAGGATACCGACTACAGTCAGATATCTGGCCTGAAAGTTAATTTCCACAAATCTGCTTTACAAGTTACCAAAAACACTAATAACAACAGAAAGGATCATATAAACAAATTCTACAAATAGCAAACATAGTTGCTTTGGACAAATATCTAGGATGTCTGATAATTAACGGGAGAGTAACACAAAACACTTTCAAACCTCTAGTTCTACGCACTAGATCCCAATCATCAAAATGGAAAGTTAATGCACTGTCCCAAGAAGGGTGTAAAACCCTAATAAAAGTAAACCTATCAGCACAACCAAACTGTATTATGCAATCGTTTTTGCTGCCATAGTCAACACTGAAAGAACTAGACCAAATTAATAAGAATTTCTTTTGAAATAAGGAAAACAACTACAAACCACTTATAAGCTGGAATTCCATATGTCGTCCTCCCGCTCACGGGGGGTTGGGAATCGCCAAGGCGGTTGAAATGAACCAAACACTCCAAATGAAACTGCTATGGAAAATCCTAGTGGAACCAAACAATATCTGGATTAAAATAGTGACCGAAAAATACCTCAAAACGGAAAGTATCCTAAACTATAAGAAAAAACAGAACACGTCATGACAGTGGCCCAAGCTACTTGGCCTACGAGACCTGTTCAACAAGGGGCTCATCTGGCAAGTGGGGGACGGTAAAACCATTAGATTTTGGAAAGACAATTGGACTGGTAATGGTCCCCTTAACCCAAAACCAGAGGGTGGAACCCTCATTAATTGGGAAGAGCCTGTCGAAGCGTACCTCCGTGAGGACAACTCATGGAACACTGAAAAGTTGTGTGAGGTCGTTACTCCTGATGACCTCAGAAGAATTTCCAAAATTATCAACCCCATTAATAAAATACCAGATATACTATACTACAACCGAGTAAAAATGGTTGGTACGTACTCCACCCACTCGACCATGCAGTGGATCCACCAATCCAAAGGAGAACCAAGATTAATCTAGAATGGATTAACCGGCTAAACATCCCACCCTAAATGAATAATTTCCTTTGGAAAGTGGCTCGAAATGGCCTACCGACCAAAACCAGGCTTGCAGCCAACCACATTACGATACCACAAGGTTGTGAAGTGTGTAACAACCAAGTTGAAGACACTAACCATGTTTTACTCTTATGCCCCCTAACTAGGTGATGTGTCCCTCGATTGGCAAGGGGCGAATCTAGGCTCGAAACGTCCGGATCTTCTCCGACAAGGGTAACCGGATAAATACAGGACCACAAAAGTGGACTCGCGGGCCTCTAATGCTCGTCGGAACGAGGGTGGGGCGAGGTAAGGGACTAGAACGTCGGTCGTGACGTCGGGCCAAAACTAGGAGGATTCTCGACTCAACTATAATCTTGGCTTAATTCATCTTGACGTAAGAAGTACAATGGGGCGTGGCTCCTTTATATAGAGGAGGCCACATGAAACCCTAATTCTAAATGGGAGAGGCGCCTAGGGCTTGTATGCAAATAAGGCCCAACGACTCCTGGCCTAATAAGACAACTTACTAAAAAGGGAAACTAGCTAGAAAGGGAAATAACAACATACTAAATATGGAAACTAGCTAGAAAGGGAAATAACAAGGCTAGCCCATTCTATAAGAATGGAACACACGCCTGAAATGGAAATGACGGAAATATAAATAATAACATAATATGAGACTAAGTCCTAAGTCAAGGGGGTCTCCAAGGTCTAGGACGTCTCAGGTCCGTCGGAGCTGGGTCCGAGCTAGGGCAGAGTCGCATCATTCTCCCCCGCTTAGCTTCGAAGCGTCCTCGCTTCGACGTGTGTCGGAAAAGGGAAGAAGGCGACGATCTCAACAAAGCCTTGCCATCGACATGTGTAGTCTCGAGTAAATATGGTGTCGACACAGGGGCAGGCGCGAGCTTGGGCTCGATGTCAGCGTTGGACTCGGGGAGGACCTCGGGAAGAACCTCGGGAGGGACCTCGGAAAGGACCTCGGAAAGGACCTCGCTAAGGACCTCGGAAAGGACCTTGCTACCGACGTCGCTAGGCATGGGTGCCGACGTCGCTGGGCTCGACTCGTGTCTCGGCACGTCGCTATGGACCTCACTAAGGATGGGCGCCGACGTCGCTGGACTCGACTCGTGCGAAGGAACGTGGGGTGCCGACCACGGTTGAGACTCTCGGTTGGCCTCGACGAGAAGGCGCTCGAGCTCTGCGATCCGTTGCTCCGCGGTCATGGCGTAGTGTGTGCGCCGTTGGTTCTCGGAGAGGGTCGGAGTGTTGGCGCTAGGGGTCGGTACCGGCGGTCCACGACTCAAATGAAGGGTTTGAGCGCCGGCCGGGGGAGACCTTGGGGCCTCTAGGGTGCAGTCTCGGGGACGTGGTCGCCGAGGTGGCGGACTCAAATCCCGCTCATCGTATCGGGTACGCGTGCGCCGAGGTGGCGAACTCTAATCCCGCTCTTCGTATCGGGGATTCGTGCGCCGAGGCAGACTCCAATCCCATTCAACGTATGATCGACGTCGGGGTTTTGGAGTTTCGCCGTAATAGCGGGCCCGATTCTCCGGGAGTCTATATGGTGGGATCCAATCTGGATCGTCCCTCGGAAGCGGCCTATAGGGACGAGTGTTGACTCGTCGATGAGGCCGATCCCAAGAATCCGAATCGTCCCATGCGACCGAGCAAGTCCAAGACATGGCTCGGGCATCTCGTTTTTTTGTTTGTTTTTTTTATAATATTACAAGATCTTCCACAATCCGAAAGATCCCATTAAAAACGGAAATAAAATCTATCCTAAAAATTAAATAACGAGATCTTTTATAGTTAAGATCTTTTACAAAAAAGGATAAAATCAAACAAATAAAATAACAAAAAGATATGCTCCAAATCCAAACCAACGCAATCTTCGGAAAAGATCTAGAGTTTTCGAAAAAAGGGTTGGCTGGCACGGGGACGCGCGGGCTGGAACCTTCGGCGCTGTGTGGCGCGCTGCTGGTGCGTCGCTGCAGGGCTGGACTGTGCCAGGATCCGAGTCCTGGCACGCTGGCGGCGGAGTCCTGGCACGCTGATGCGTCCTGGCGCGCTGGCTGGTTCGTATTTCGGCCTTTTGTAGGGGCAAACGACGTCCATTTTGGACGAATTATATATGCCCGGACTCGTATCGAAAAGACCTACTGTAATATGGAAAAATTGCAGAAAAATAAATTTTTTTGTGGCCGAAATCTGGGCAGAAGTCGACGTGATTTTTTTTGAAGGGACGGAGAAGGGTCCGTTCGAACCGCCTGACGCTCTGATACCACTAATGTGTCCCTCGATTGGCAAGGGGCGGATCTAGGCTCGAAATGTCCGGATCTTCTCCAACAAGGGTAACCGGATAAATACGGGACCACTGTTGAGAGGGTTGATTAACAACAAATAAATTTGTAGTTAAGACCCCGCTGAGTATATGGAGGTCAAGATCGTCCACGGGAAGCAAGGTTGTTCGTTTATCAACTACTAAAAAGCAAACAAAATCCAACAAAACACTCACAAGCAGCCTCGTTAACGACGTTGTCAGGGTCGTTAACGAACCACCTTACACAAAAGACTCAATCTAACGACCTAAATAAGTTCGGTACCGAGCCAACTAACTCAGCAACGAAATTCACTTAAAGATAATTCAAATAAAAACGAAGATCTAGGACTAGGGACACCACAACATAATCATGCATATAAACTCGTAAGAAGAATAGATCATGCCTTTAAACAGATAGATTCATCAACTTTCGTTGACTATTAAGTAAATTAACCTACTTTCGTAACCCAATTCACTTAATTGCTTGTTTTGGATCTAAAGCTTGAAACTTTCGTATTCAAACAATATCAACCTTCAAGTTACTAACTTTCTCTTTCAATCAAGTTAAAAACTCAAATTACCTCAACTTTCATGTCGGTATAAGCTCAACAAACAATCTCAATAATAGATAAAAGGCATTCAACACACAATCTTACTCATCAAACATGCTTAACTATGCCGGGCTTAACTCCGATCCTAGAAAAGAAGACTACTCACTAATCATAACTACGAAACAAATAAATTCAATAAAAGAAACCATTGAAAACAAATTACTACTCAAATTAATAACAAAATATTGTCTTACAGAAAATCAGAAGAAACCGAAAATATGCAAAGTACCGAAGCAAAATCTCGATCAACGAACTTGGTAACCTTCGTTCACCGATCTCCGACTCGACTCCGATCCTCTCCTCGGCTTACTCGGCTCTTCCTCTTCCTTCGAAAATTCCCCCCTTCTAGGCTAAACAAGAGGGCTATTTATACTAAACAGGCTAAAAACTAATAAGGCTAGAAGATAAAAACTTTCCTAAGAAGATAGAAATAAAAACCTAAAAGATAGAAACAAAATCTAGAAAGATAACAAGACCTAAAATACATAATATAATAACCCTAAAAATTATAAAAAAATACTCTACCGACACGGAAGTAATTTCCCGCACAGGATCGGTGAGTTACAAAGTCAACCCTCGAAATTTCTATCACGTGGCCTCGTTAACGAGCCCTCACAGCCTCGTTAACGAGCCTGGGCTTGGTTTCTTCCACACTTCATCTCGTGAATCTTGGATTCTGCCTTCTCCATACTTGTATTCCTCTGTCTTTCACTGTAGCGCTGCAAATTCAGGTCCATATAGCACCTTTTCCTTGCTAAAACCTACAAAATACACAAAATAGAGTAGCTTCCATACTTTCTATAAAAATATGCAAAACCATCCAAAAACACACTAAACTAAACCTAATGTTATGAAAACTAAATCTAATAAACAAAGAAAACCTACTAAAAACTATACTAAAAACACGAACATCAAAATACCCCATACTTAGACTTGCTTGTCCTCAAGCAATCACTAAACAAGAACCATAACCAAACAGACAAACTTATCAAGATATAGCCATCATAAAAAAAAAAAAAACATCTACACATGAGAAAAATATAGCAAAGGATATTTAACGTCATCACACATATATGCACCAAATAGACATAAGAAAATACAATCCAACCTCACAAGGGATATAATGTGTTTCACTCAACTCTCAAGTGTTTAGGCTTATGAATTCAATCTCTCAACTCATCCAATATACAAAAACTCATAGAAATTGGAACTTATATCACCAATACTCTCCACCCAAGATTTGTCAAAACAAGCAAAAATCATCAAGAGAAACTTAGGCTCAATGAAAAACTTCATAGAAGCTTCCATTCGGCCGGGTTGTAATGGGGCTTGGTAAAGACAATAAGGCATGGAAAATATTTTGGCTATGTGGTGCTAATAATATCCGGGAATCAAAGACTCCTAAAAACTCACACATAAACAAAAACTCTCATAAAAACATATACCAAACACACTCTCTCATTATGCACACTCATTTTCTATCACCCATTATATCCTAGAAAGTCTCATAAGAAATAAAAGAATCTCTGATTTTTTCTATAAACACATATGCACTGTAAACTTCCTTCTTCTCTTCTCGCTGCCTCGTTAACGAGCTCACTTCAGAGTCGTTAACGAGCTTCATCGTGTATTCCTTTTTTTTTCTTTTCAACTTATCTCCAACAAATAGCTTTATTTGTGCATTTTTTTTATCAAGAGATCTTTCTTATTACAAGTAAATCAAGAGACTTCCAATCTACCCTTCCCCATAATCCCTTAATCACAACAAACAGTATAAGTCACTCCTTTTTTTACACTCAACAAAAATACCTCTCCAATCTAAGTCCAAATCCCCGGATAGGGTCAAGCTTATCTCTGCTAGGAAAAATTTTGTTGAGCTAAAAATAAAGGCTTCAGGCTAGAATTGGCTATCAAAAGAAGGATCATGTAAAGGTGGATAAGGAATAATAGGGCTTATAAAAATAAGTTCTCCATCATATGATTCTCACAAGTAATGAACTATAAATCCCATACGAGTCTCAAGAAATAGATAACCATCACAATTCCAAGAGATAATATGCATATAGAGAGTAAATCACACAAGAAAAGAAGAGGGATTTATTGATATTCTCCCTATAAGGCCAAAAATTCCTCACTAGGTAACAATTTTGTTGGATTGCATCACTTATGCTATAAAGTATATGTGCTCAATTCATCAAGTGCTATCTTCTTCTAAAAACTATTTCAAGTTAAGAATCTGGCTATTCTATTAAAGACATGTTTGCAAGGAATTATATGATTAAGCTAGAAACTACTATCATAGAACTAAGGAAGGGATATCTATCAATTCTAAAATCTCTTTTTTTTTCTTTCCGATTTTTTATATATTTTTTGATTTTTTTTATGATTTTATGGAACAAAAATACTCAAAACATATAAGACACAAATTTTCTACTTTCTCCCACCCCATACTTAAAATTACAGTGTCCCCACTGTAAGAAAATTAGAAGAAGGAAAGAAATAGAAAAGAAAAGAAAACAACCAAAAATAAAATAAAAAGAAAAAGATAAAAACTTACAAAGTCTCAAAAGTGGAAAACAAGGAAAAACTTGATCTTCACGCTGAATCACTGGTTTGGTGGAGGAAAGTAGTGCTCAAAGGTACCCATGAAGTCATACATCGTCCTCCAACGCTCAGCATCATCCGCCTCTCTCTAACGATGCCTCTCATCCTCCATTGACATGCGAGCAGAATAGACAGATTCCCTTATGTCCATCCTCCTATGAATATGGTTCTGCTGGAGGTGAAGATGCCGCATCTGAGCAGAAAGATCCTCGGCCCATGGTGGTGGCATACTCGATCCTGTGTACTCGGGCTGAGGAGGTGGTGGATAGTGAGGCTGGAAATGGTCTTGGTACAACACTGGGTTGTATGGCATGAGTCCATAGGAATGAGGGTCGGTAGGAGCTGGCAGTGGGTCGGTAGTGGTCCTCGGGGCCTCGTTAACGAAGCTGGGTGCCTCGTTAGGAATGTAGGGAGGAGACTGGAAATGGTCGTTAACGAGCCTGGTAGGCTCGTCAACGAGGACGTTGGTGCCCAAAACTTCCGCGTCGAGGTCTTCATCCTCGAGGTTTAGCTCCTCAGTTCCTCCCTCGGTGTCGGCTTCTTCAGTGTCATCGCCAACTACCTCGGTATCCTCATCTTCATCTTCATCTTCATCCATTGCTTCACCTTCTCGCTCAAATCTTGTCTCGCACGGCCGTAGTGATAGCTCATCCTCTAGCTTGGGCTCTAACGGGTAAGCATGCCCCGTCCACGCCTCGTACCAATTTGGTACGTAGAGTAACTCCAACTTGTCGAGAGTGGGTATGACGATGCGGTCTTGTACTTTCACTTTGAACCCTCCTTCGGCTTGAATGAAGATACTGGAGCTATACCAATAGTTCTTGTTGAGGAGTTGAGCGTGAGCCGGTGTGTAACGAGTAAGGTCGATGCCGAGGTTTTTAGCCAAAAGGCTAACCAAGTTGCCACACCAAACTTCCTTGGACTTGGTTGATTTCTCGATGTAGTAGAGCCATTCATACCCCAAATTCAAGGGGCCGGGCTCCTCGAAAAGGATGGTGCGGAGACAAGCAACCTCCGTCCTCGTTGGCCTGTTCAACTCTCTCTTTGGCCAAAACATAGCGGCTAGGACTCGGAGAATGATCCCGAAGATGGGGTTGATGATGCTTGCCCCAGATAATGCCGTTGTGGAGGATTGTTCTTCCCCAGTGATGTAGCTCCATGTCCTAGTCACCCTGTAGTCTTTCAAACTGTAGTCTCTAGATGGATTTGGAAGCTCTAGGATTGCGTTGAACTCTGCCATGGTGAACTCACGGCTCACATTACCAAGCCTAAACCGGATTCGTCCCGCCGAAGTCTTCGATGGGAAGCTAGTCTCTAGAGTGGCCAAAAACTCGGATGTGAGGGCCGGAAAGTGTGGTAGATTCTCCTTCTTCAGGAGATGGGCTGCGCCAAGAATAACGAAGGCCTCCTTGACGTCCGTGTAGATCCCTGTGTTTATAGCACTAGACTTCGAGAACCAACGGGTGTTGTGGTCCTTCTCTAGAATGGCACGGTATCGATGCACTTGGCCTTGAGTACTCAAAATCACTTTGTCCATACGAGGTGGAGATGGGGACCTTTGGTTCCTTCTCTTCTTCTGAGCTCGGGTAGCGGGTCTGCTTGAACTTGCCATGAAATCTACAAAATAATCAAGAATTTTTCCAAGATAAGATCCACTCAAAATAGATAGGCAAGAGACCCCATACTTGGTCTCGAAATAGCCTCGGAATTATTCGCTAACTACCCAATTGGGTCGTTTACGAATCTGGACTGGATTGATCTTTAAGGCCACGCAGGGTCGTTAACGAGCCTGGGTGGGTCGTTAACGAACTGCCGAGAACAAAATCGCAGAATTCCGAGTTTTAATCTACCGTAAAAATCAAGCCAAAATCAAGCATGCAATCCTCTATACTCCTCACTAGTCACAGAATCGGATATACGCACCCCATACTTGCTCGATTACCCATCCCGATCATGCTAAATTTTACCCGAAAAGATTTTAACATGCTAAGTTTGTATCTTGATACTAGAACAAGAAAAATTCATGCTTTTCACAATCAACTTTTCTCAATGAGATATATAACATGAATATCCATCTCTAGATCTAGAACTACTAAGCAAAATCAAACTTTCTTGGGCAAAATCGAATCATGACATCCATCCTCTATATGAACTCAATTCTAGACATGAAATTTCTACCCTAAAAACCATGAATCATGCAATTTTGAGTTAGGGTTTAGACATCATACCGGAGAATCGAGAAATTGAAGAACAAGGGGTCGGAATTTGGGTGATTAACGAGCTCGGTGAAAGCGGGTTAACGAAACTCGGATCTTCGTTGGTGGGAAGAAGGGTTTCCGGGCTTCGGTAACGACGGCTACTCGGTGGTTGGTGAGGGATTCCGATCAGTGGTGGGTGTCTTTAAGATCTTTGGTTGAGTTTTTGAGGAGTTTGGTGTTTGGAGAATTTTGAGAGTGAAAGAGTTTTGGGAGGGGTAAAAGGGTTATATAGGAGAAGGAAGGGATAGGAAGGGGTAGAGGGGGGCGGCGGCTAGGGTAGTAAAAAGATAGACTAGGTTAAAAAAACTTACCTGCCCTGTTTTGCCGAATCGGGTTGTTCGTACCGAGTCGTTAACGACCCTGGGTGGGTCGTTAACGAGCCACCGTAACCTCTTGAAGTGATTTTTCGATCCCTTCTCCTGCATCTTGTTAGCTCAAAATTTAATCCTAATTTCTATCTTAAAAACTACTAAAAAGAAATCAAAAGAAAGCTAAGAAAAAAGAGTCTAAAAAGAAAAGAATAAAAAATCTAATTCTATACTAAAAAGCAGGTTGCCTCCCGTAAACGCTATTTTTAACGTCGTCTGCCCGACGTACTCTTTTGATTCAAGGTGGCTCCTGTGTAGCTATGTTGGGGTCTTGAGGTACCCCATACTTAGCTTTGTAGCTTTTGTGTGCTTGAGTTGCTAAATTAGGTCCCTTTTCTTCTATCAGTATGCCCGGTATTCCTACATGATGGTTAGTGAAATCCGAAAACCAAGGTGGTTTGGACTCCTCTGTAGTGCATATGATGGGGCATGGTGTAGGAACAAAAGATAAGGAATGACCATCTTTAGCAGATTCATAGTTAGAGTACTTACCTTGGTTGTATTCGTGCATGTGGGACTCGGTGATTGGCCAGTGAGGCTCGGTAGGGACGGCTGAATCGAGTTCTGGTTGAGTCAACTCGATTTGTGCGACTGCAATTGGGTCGTTGGCATTCTGATCCAAGTTGAATTCTACCCGTTCCTCTCCAATATCAAAAGTGAGGAGTCCATTTCGCACAGAAACTCTTGCACCTGCTATAGCTAAAAATGGTTTGTCGAGAATTATGGGGACATGAGGGTCTTCGGGCATATCAAGGACGATGAAATCATTTGGTATAAAGAATTTCCCGACTTGAATAGGATAGTCATCCACGACTCCTGTGGCCTTAACACATGATCCATCTGCCATGTACAGATTCATATCTACCGGCTCTAGTGGTCCCATATTAGCTTTAGACCAGATTGAGAGAGGAACTAAACTAGCACTGGCGCCCAGATCACATAAACCCTTGAACTTGTGGTTGCCTATGTCGATCGTTATTGCAAATCTCCCTCGGTCTCCTAGCTTTTCTGGTAGAGCTATTGATCTGACTTCATCCTGCAGCTCTGTAATGGATCTTTTCCTGCTAAGAATATCCTTCAAAAACTTGGTGTAAGCCGGCATTTCGCTTAGGGCCTCAACGAATGGGATGGAAATATTAATGCCCTGAAGAATCTTTACGAAACGCTTGAACTTACTCTCAGTAGAGTCCATAGATTTCTTAGTTGGAAATGGAAGAGTTTTCAACATTCTCGGAACCAAGTTAGGCTCGAGAGGTGAGAGTACCGGGTCGTCACTAGGGTCGTTTGGTGACCTCAGTGGGTCGTTACCGACCCTGATGGGGTCGTTAACTACCCTGGAGTTGAGAGGAAGGCTCGGTTTAGAAAACTTACCTGGGGTAGGGTCGTCAGGAACCCTCGGAGCCTCGTCACCTTGGTATATGGGCTCGTTATTTGCCCTCGCTGGCTCGTTAACGAGCTGTTTGGTGACGTCCTCTTCCTCCTTTTCCTCAGCTTGGACTCGCTCCGGCAATGTCTTCCCGCTCCTAAGGTGCACTGCTGTTATTTGTCCCCTAGGGTTCTCCTCGGGGCGACCCGGGAGTTGCCCTTGTGGTCTCGGAATTGGGCAGCGAGGTTCCCTAGTTGGGAATCAACACTCTTCTTCCATATATCGAACTCTACCCATCTTTTATTTTGTTGGTTCAGGTTGGCTTGAACTTTGTTAACCTTGTTGGTCACTCCGTTAATGCCTTCTTGTAATCCTTGAACCCATGATGGTGGCTCCTGATGGCCTGGAGGTCGATAAGGTGCAGGTCGTCTATCTGGTGGAGGCACTGCATAGTTTTGATTAGTATTCTGATTTCCCCATGCCTGATAGTTGTTCGACCTGTCATTATAGCTAGGCTGGTTCCTGTACGGTCCTCTCATATAATTCATCTCAGCTATTGTCTCAGCGGCTCTAACCTGCTCTATGTTAGTGCAAGCAGAAGTACTATGTGCAGAAGAACCACATTCTTGACATGATTGAGAGGATTTCAGAAAACTTACCTGCTTCTTTAGACGGTTGACCTCATCTTGCAAGAATTGATTTTTAACATCCGGGTCAACTTCGTCTCGGTTAGGCATGTAGAGACGTTTCTGGGGCTGTGGAGTCTGCTGGGTTCCATACATGGCATCGTAATTGGACAGCTTGTCCAGCAATTCCCACGCAGCTGTAGGGTTCATCTCTATGAAACCGCACGCTGTATGCGTGTTGATGCGGTTCTTGGTCTCTGCGTTGATACCCTGGAAAAAGATTTCTTGCAAAACATATAAAGGTTGCCCATGAGTGGGGCATTGTCTAAGCATCTCTTTGAATCTTTCCCATGTTTCAACGAATGTTTCATTAGGCAGCTGGTGATAGGAGGTGATGCGTTTCCTCAACTCCGTCGTCTTAGCAGGAGGGAAGAACTTTGTAAGAAATTGATCGTACAAAGCTTTCCAAGTCCTGATAGACTTAGAAGGTAGGCTCTCCAACCAGCTCAGGGCCTTTCCAGCAAGAGACCACCTGAAAGCTTTTAACAGAACATATTCAAGTGAGACACCTTCAGCAGCTATGGTGTCACATAAATCAAGAAAGTTTCTAATATGCTCCATAGGGCACTCAGTAGGTTTCCCTTCAAACTGAGCCCGTTTAATCAAGGATATGAATTGAGACTTGATCTCAAAGGGTTTCTCTATCGCGGGAAGCACGATTGGAGATTATGGCACCCTCAGTTCTGGATGCATGTACTGTTTGGCATTCCTCGGATAGGCATCAAGCTCCTCTTGTAGACGAGCATTAGCAGCTCGGTGACGCTCAGCCTCAGCAGCAGTGCCTTCTTTCTTAGTTTTTAACGCCTCCATCTGATTTCGGAGGTCTTCCATTTGAAGAGCCATCTCTTCCGGTGTGGCCATGGCTCGGTTTTCTCGGAGTCTACGGTGCAAGGAACGTTCGGGTTTTGAGTAATAACCAGTGTTGTCAAACTCGAGCCTTCGTCGTCCTACCGGCATACGCTGAGAAAACAGACAAAGAAAGCAAAAATTAAAAACAAAAACGGGGTCGGGCTATTCCCGGACCCACAGATAAACAAACAAACACGTTGCTTCCCCGGCAACGGCGCCAATTTGTTGAGAGGGTTGATTAACAACAAATAAATTTGTAGTCAAGACCCCGCTGAGTATAGGGAGGTCAGGATCATCCACGGGAAGCAAGGTTGTTCGTTTATCAACTACTAAAAAGCAAACAAAATCCAACAAAACACTCACAAGCAGCCTCGTTAACGACGTTGTCAGGGTCGTTAACGAACCACCTTACACAAAAGACTCAATCTAACGACCTAAATAAGTTCGGTACCGAGCCAACTAACTCAGCAACGAAATTCACTTAAAGATAATTCAAATAAAAACGAAGATCTAGGACTAGGGACACCACAACATAGTCATGCATATAAACTGGTAAGAAGAATAGATCATGCCTTTAAACAGATAGATTCATCAACTTTCGTTGACTATTAAGTAAATTAACCTACTTTCGTAACCCAATTCACTTAATTGCTTGTTTTGGATCTAAAGCTTGAAACTTTCGTATTCAAACAATATCAACCTTCAAGTTACTAACTTTCTCTTTCAATCAAGTTAAAAACTCAAATTACCTCAACTTTCATGTCGGTATAAGCTCAACAAACAATCTCAATAATAGATAAAAGACATTCAACACACAATCTTACTCATCAAACATGCTTAACTATGCCGGGCTTAACTCCGATCCTAGAAAAGAAGACTACTCACTAATCATAACTACGAAACAAATAAATTCAATAAAAGAAACCATTGAAAACAAATTACTACTCAAATTAATAACAAAATATTGTCTTACAGAAAATCAGAAGAAACCGAAAATATGCAAAGTACCGAACCAAAATCTCGATCAACGAACTTGGTAACCTTCGTTCACCGATCTCCGACTCGACTCCGATCCTCTCCTCAGATTACTCGGCTCTTCCTCTTCCTTCGAAATTCCCCCCCTTCTAGGCTAAACAAGAGGGCTATTTATACTAAAAAGGCTAAAAACTAAGGGGGCGTTTGGTAACTGGGTATCGGGAATGAAGGTATCTGGTTTGGGAATGAAAACCCCATACCTAGTGTTTGGTATGCTATTTTTTCATTTTCAAACCCATACCCTAAACCCGATAGGTATGGGGCTCTCAAACTCTACTCCTTCCCCAGGTATGAAATTTCATTCCCGCTCCTCTACTGTTCATTATCTTCAACCTCCTATTGCAACTCCAAATTTAAACCTTAATTCACTCCCCTCGTTTCTTTGCAGAGAAAATTGAAGGCTTTTCCATCTTCATATTCATAGAAAAAGTTACGAAATATCCCTAGAAAAAATATAGCAATTCACCTATGTACAAAGTTCATCCTTTTTCTCTTTGTTTTTTTCTCTTCTTGTCAGGCACTAGGAGTCTGGGATGATTGAATTTGTGTATGTGTTCCAACAGTATGTAAATTGAATGAAACACATTTTGTAGTCTCTCTTCTGCATCGATCCCATTCAATTTATGAGAGTGTAAAGGTGGACTAGATTTGTTAAATTTGGGGCAAAATAGTGGGATTTAAGATTTAAAAAAAACCCTAATTTTTATTCCCAAATATAAGCCAAACACTAGTAATCAGGAATGACATTCTATTCCCATACCCATTCAACCCGATACCTTGCCTCATTCCCATACCCAAATTTATACCAAACGGGCCCTAATAAGGCTAGAAGATAAAAACTTTCCTAAAAAGATAGAAATAAAAACCTAAAAGATAGAAACAAAATCTAGAAAGATAACAAGACCTAAAATACATAATATAATAACCCTAAAAATTATAAAGAAATACTCTACCGACACGGAAATAATTTCCCGCACATGATCGGTGAGTTACAAAGTCAACCCTCGAAATTTCTATCACGTGGCCTCGTTAACGAGCCCTCACAGCCTCGTTAACGAGCCTGGGCTTGGTTTCTTCCACACTTCATCTTGTGAATCTTGGATTCTGCCTTCTCCATACTTGTATTCCTCTGTCTTTCACTGTAGCGCTCCAAATTCAGCTCCATATAGCACCTTTTCCTTGCTAAAACCTACAAAATACAAAAAATAGAGTAGCTTCCGTACTTTCTATGAAAATATGCAAAACCATCCAAAAACACACTAAACTAAACCTAATGTTATCAAAACTAAACCTAATAAACAAAGAAAACCTACTAAAAACTATACTAAAAACACGAACATAACCACAAAAGTGGACTCGCGGGCCTCTAATGCTCGTCGGAACGAGGGTGGGGCGAGGTAAGGGACTAGAACGTCGGTCGTTGGACTCGACAAAGGAACCGTGGTGACGTCGGGCCAAGACTAGGAGGATTCTCGACTCAACTATAATCTTGACGTAAGAAGTACAATGGGGTGTGGCTCCTTTAATTAGAGGAGGCCACATGAAACCCTAATTCTAAACGGGAGAGGCGCCTAGGGCTTGTATGCAAACAAGGCCCAACGACTCCTAGCCCAATAAGACAACTTACTAAAAAGGGAAACTAGCTAGAAAGGGAAATAACAACATACTAAATATGAAAACTAGCTAGAAAGGGAAATAACAAGGCTAGCCCATTCTATAAGAATGGAACACACGCCTGAAATGGAAATGACGGAAATATAAATAATAACATAATATGAGACTAAGTCCTAAGCCAAAGGGGTCTCCAAGGTCTAGGCCGTCTCGGGTCCGTCGGAGCTGGGTCCGAGCTAGGGCAGAGTCGCATTACTAGGGCAACCCTTAACTCTGTCAACCCAAAACTACAACAGATTGTCGACCAAATAACTCCGGACGACAAAAAACCGCATCAGGTCCTAGAGGAAATTAGGACAATGATAACAAAAGAGGAAATGGAACTCCTCATTAACACTTGGTGGAGCCTATGGCTCTCTAGAAACAAGAGAGTTTTTGATAGCAACAACGGAGTAAACTTGAATAACTCAGATAACATTACCTTATTTACCCGAAACCAGGTTAAAGAATGGAAACTTGCAGGAGCTTCTGTTTCCCTCAGTCCCCACAAATATAGTGCGGGAAACGGAGAAGGGAGAAAGCGTGCAAAATGAGTAAAACCCAAGAGTGACTATATTAAATTGAATTTTGATGGTGCAAAGTGTGCAGATGGCGTGGCTTCGTTCGCGTTCATCCTTAGGGACTCTGGTGGCTCCCCCATCCATTTTGACGGAGGATTGATTGCTCGACATTCTGTTCTGATCTCCGAGACCATTGCCTTGCGCCAGGGACTTCTCGAGGCCATTAGACGTGGCATTTCCCGGATCCAGATTGAAGGCGATAGTTTGCAGCTGGTCAAGACCGTGCTCGGTGACTGGCGTTGCTCGTGGGAGATTGAGCTGTTGCGTTCGGACATCCACTACTTGCTTGCCCGGTTCCAGGATTGGAGTATCTCTCATGTCTTTCGGGAGTGCAATTTTGTGGCGGACTTCATCGCTGGATCTTTCAGACATGTCTCCTCTATCCCACTTGCAGTTGATTCGGGTTTTCTTACACTTATCTGTCAGGATGCTCTAGGGTGACCACTAGGTTGTTAGTGGTCACCCTAATCTTTTTCCTTATAAAAAAAGAAACTAAATCTTAAAGGAAAATTGGTAAAATCCTAATTTATTTAATAATCCAAAAAATTATACCTAATTAAAATGTGTCCTTAAGATATATTATATAAAAAATTAAATTTTAATATCTCCTTAATTAATTCATAATGGTCTTTTTTTCTTATAATAAAAACATATTTATGTGACGAAAAAAAAGAAACTTAGGTGGGAAAGTGTATTACGTCGTACTAATCAAGGCCAACATCATTACCTACCACATTAAGAAACAAAATGCCCTGATGTTAGGGCGGTGTCTAACCCATGTAGTAGATCGCAGCGTCTTTTCAGAATGTTTAAATTGAATACTCTCTTTTATGAACGTTGTTTTTATTTTAATTGGTTAAATTTATATCCTTAACTATTAATAGATAAAAAAAATGATTTAATCTGAAAACAAAGAATTCCTGAATTATTTTTTAGTGGAAAGAGGATATTTAGAGAACATGAAATTTTAATGTTTGGGTTCCGATAATATGTGTCCATGGACACACATTAATAAATATTTTGGAAACTAATTCGATACTATTTTTTAATTGAAACGGTGAACCCTTTTTTAAAATTTAAAATTAATAGACATTATCATATTTAGTAAAATAGGTATTTTTACTTTGTGCCCATAGACACATATAAAAAAAACTCTATATTTTTTTGTGTAGCTTTTTCCATCAATCATTTAAAACTAAATATAGGGATATCGGGTTTGTTTGTTTCAGGTTTTTAAAAGGTTTTGTAGATTTTTTTTGTTAAAAATTCAGATGAAGAAGGGATTATGACTTATGAGCACAAGGTACTAATGTAGTATTTGTAGTTTTTTTTATAGAGTTTTTTGATAAAGTTAGGTCATGGACTTTTTTTTTGTGAGTTTGTTATATTTGTTTATAAAAATAAAAAAAAAATTATTTGAAAAACTATCACTGCAAAACACCATTTTACAATTTTTAAGTAGATTTTAAAAATAAAAAAATCCATTTACAATGACCAAAAATACTATCCACAAAGTATTACTAATACTATGGCTACAACCTAAAAAATTTGAGAACTCTAGAAAATGCTTAGAAATGTATAGAAATGGTCAATAAATATTAAGAGACGATCAAGAAATGTTCCCAAGGTAGGAGAAACGTTAATGGAAGTGAGTTGGAAACCTCACAAAAACAAGTGGTAGTCCCGTACCATGTACGAGTTATAATAGAGATGAAAATAATAACTTTTAATATTTGTAAAATTATTGTATGATTATAACAGAGATAGATACAATAACCTATAATACTCGTAAAGTAATTGTCAAAAATCAAAGTGCTTAGAAAAAAATAGAAGACAAAATATGTATATACTCGAATAGCATAATGTAATCTAAAGTAATTGTTAAAATCAAAGTGTTTAGAAAATACTTAATCAAATTGGAGCAGTGCTTCTAAATTTCTAATTATTATATAGGGAAATTCCTTTTGGTGCCCATAAGGTTTTGCCTTTTCCTTTTGGTGCCCAAGAAAAAAACTTATTCCTCTTGGTATCCTGAGGTTTTGGCTTTTTTCCATTGACGCCCCTCTCCGGTTCAAATTAGCTAATTTCAAGCTTACCATTATGTTCATCGCCCTTAAATTAGTAGGATTCAACTCTTAAAACACTTAAATTCATAACCAAACTACATCAATTTGAATTTTTAACCAATTTTGTAAACAACCCCTTAAAATAGAGAATTGTTTAAAAATTCAAATTGATGTAGTTTGGTTATGAATTTAAGTGTTTTAAGAGTTGAATCCTACTAATTTAAGGGTGATGAACATAATGGTAAGCTTGAAATTAGCTAATTTGAACCGGAGAGGGGCGTCAACGGGAAAAGCCAAAACCTCAGGGGTACCAAGAGGAATAAGTTTTTTTTCTTGGGCACCAAAAGGAAAAGGCAAAACCTTAGGGGCACCAAAAGGAATTTCCCTATTATATACCGTTATAAGAAAATACTTAATCAAAAGGTGTTTGATAATGTCTATTTATTTTGTAAATATATTACCTAAAATTAGAAAAATGAATTCAATCACATGTCAATATTCTCTCAAATTTTGAATAAATTTAAAAATGATTTGTGTTAGATCATTTAGAATACTAAGATATTAAAAGATAAATTCAAAATAAATATTTATATAAAATAATTAGAATAGTAAAATATTTTTATATCAAATTTTCATTAAAAAATAAGTTGTATTGGTTAGTAGTGGAAGTGGGGAAATGGGTAGGATTTTTTTACAAAATTTATCAAAAAAATCATTTTAACTTTTTTATATGGTGACAAGTGGCACAATCTTTTCTACATACTTTTTTTTTTGTCAAGAAACGGGCAACCCCTGCGTATTATTAAAACAAACTAGTTATCCCTAGACGGGATTACATATTCAGAGATAATCATTGTCACTAAGAGAAATAGCAAGGTTGGCAAGGTTGTCCGCCACCAAGTTCGCTTGGCGCTTCACATGAATAATGCGAATCTTGGAAGCCCAAGTTTTCATCAGGACACATCACCGATGAATGAGAGAACTGTGGCAAGGATAGCCGAGCTCGTGATTATTGAGAATAGTGCAAGCCACCTGAGAATCACTTTGTACAATGAGGTGCTCAATTTTCATGCTAATGGCCTGATCAAGGCCATGTTTTAATGCCCATAATTCAGCATTTAGGGCGTCACAATTGCCACAACACAAAGTGAAAGCATGGAGACATCTTCCATTGGTGTCACGAAAAAGGCCTCCACCCTCGGATTTACCCGGATTTCCTTTAGATACAACATCAACATTCAGCAAAACCCACCCATCAAGAGGAGGAGACAAGGCAATTGGCATCGTTTGCTGCAATTGAGGTAACCTGCCCGCACTCAGCTGGTTAGTCACACTACACAGGAACACATCAGTTTACATAGTGACTACTCGTGTTAGCCGATTACACGTATCAGCAGCCTCAAAAATCAGGGAATTGCGGCATTTCCATATATACCAGAGCATGGTGGAAAACATGGTGCTCCATTCATCTCCTTTTTTGATGTTCTGGAAGATCCAATCGGGAATACTAGAGCATAAAAAGAAGGAAGCGAGCGTGTTATTACCAGTCAGCGCAAGCCAAGCAAGGCGAATGGAGTTGCAATCACGCAATAAGTGGAGGAGAGTTTCATCTGCCGGGCAACGAGGACACTTAGCTGAGTCCGACATGTGGCGCCGAACTCTATTTGTGTTGCATAATACAGCATTATGAGTAGCCAAGAATAAGAATTGGCAAATTCTCTGCTGTGTAGGAGTCTTCCAAATTGCATGCCAAACCGGATTAGGGGGCTCGAGGGAGCAGGGCGCAACAGAGCCATGGCTGACTGAGTGGTGAAAAGGCCAGAGCTGGTTGGAGTCTAGTAAAAGCAATCAACAACTGCCAAGTCATCAACGAGAGTAACAAACGGGATTTTGTCTAAGATTTCAGTTGGGAGGAAAGGCGAGAGACGTTGGAAATCCCATTCAAGCTGCGTCCAATACTCACAAACAGTAGAAGCAAGAGATTCTTCATCAATTTGCTGTAATGCAAGATCAGAAAGCAGGCGTTCAAGAAGCCAAGGGTGTTGCCAAAAGAACGTGCTTCTTCCATTACCAACAGACATAGCCAGACCCCGGTTAAGAGTTTGAGCTCGATGTACAATGCCTTTCCACATGTGAGAGGCACGCGTTCTTGATTGGAACATGTCAATATCCAACCGGCTCGCACAATATTTCCCACGAATTACCCGACTCCAAATTGAATCTGGATTTTGTATGAGACGCCACCTAAGTTTGGCAAGCAGTGCAACATTAGAATGACGCATAGAACACAAACCAAGGCCTCCAAATGCTTTGGTTTGAGCAATGACATCCCAAGAAATCAGATGGATCTTCCTCTTTTCAGACGTTGAACCCAAACGAAGTTATGAATAAGCTGATCCATGTTATCACAAATGGCCATTGGCACCAAAGTGGATTGCATGATATACACCAGGAGACTAGACAAAACCGACCCAGCCAAAGTAACACTACCAGCCGCTGAAAGCGTTTTGAACTGCCAACCACGGAGTCTAGAATTGATTTTATCAAGCAAGAAAGTGTACCGTTCGTTAGTCATGCGACCATAAGGCACCCCTAAATACGTCTCAAATTTCTCAACAATCGGAATAGAAAGAGTACGGCTGACATCTTGGCGAATCGTCGTAGGAACCCGCCGAGAAAATAGCATGTTGCTTTTGTCAAAGTTCACTTTTTCCTTTGAGAGCCGGCAGAACTTCTCAAGACAATCTTTGATAACTCTGGCCTGCGAACAGTTGCTTCAACAAACATGATGAGATCATCTGCAAAGAAAAGGTGCGAAAGAGGCACACCTCCTTCAATAATCGGTTTCCAACGGCCCAAAGCAACCGCTTCATCGATAATATGAGAGAGATATTCCATACACAAAACAAAGAGATATGGAGATAACGGGTCTCCCTCGCGGACACCCCGAGACGGCTTAAAGGTACCCCCACGAGTCCCATTCCAAAGCAACTCCATCCCCCCTTTGGATTGGCATTTCATAATAATATCGACTAAGTGAGGTGGTAAATAAGCATGAAAAAGTATGGATCTTAAAAAAAAAAACCACTTGACCCGATCATATGCCTTAGCCAAATCAATTTTCAGAATCATAGTCCTGGCCGAAGAATGCACCGACTCCATACAGTGAAGCACTTCTTGAACAATTACAACATTATTAATAATTTGGCGGCCCGATATAAAGCTAGCCTGAGCTGGTGAAACCAAAATTGGAAGGACCTGTTTCAACCGGTTAACTATCAACTTTGTTGCAATTTTAAATATAACATTCAGCAGTGAAATAGGCCTAAACTGTGCAGCTGTACTCGGTTGATCAACTTTGGGGATTAACACAATAAGGGCGTCACTGATCTGAGCTGGTAAAATACCATTATTAACAATATTGAGGACCGTAGTAGAAACCTGAGCGCCTACAATATCACAATTTTGCTGAAAGAAAAGTGCAGGGAAGCCGTTAGGACCCGAAGCTTTGTAAGGCCCCATCATCTTGACCACGTCCCAAACCTCAGAAGGCCAGAAAGGCTGGCAAAGCGAATCAAGGCAGTCAGTCGGAATATCAAGAAAAGCAACACAAGGAAGATGTGGACTCAAATGATCAGCCGAGGAGTCGGCCGTGAAAAGACCCCGAAAGAACGATAGGACCATTGACTTAATCTGGTTCGAGTCATTGATCCACTCGCCATCATTATTTTGGAGTGAAATAATACGGTTAGCCTTCCTGCGGATGACCGTCGAAAGGTGATAAAAGCGGGTGTTACGGTCACCCTCTAATAGAAAAGAAGCTCGTGATTTTTGAAACCAAAAGAATTGCTCATGTTGAAGTACATCCTCAAGCTCTTTCCTCAGTTGGTGTTCAAGTTGGACATAGAGTGACAAGTATCCAGACGACGCTTCACCCCTTCAAGTCGTGCCCATAATTTCCGCTTTTTATAAAAGATGTTGCCAAAAACATTCCTGTTCCAAACCGAAAGTTCAGTTGAGAATGATTGAAGAGATGTCGAAAGATCAGATTCATTATCCCATTTGTCTCGCATCAAGTTTTTGAATCCATCATGGAGGATCCACGCTGCTTGAAAGCGAAAAGGTTTTGGACCCGAGGGAAGACGGCCCTCAGGCTGAAATTGAATGAGAATGGGTCGGTGGTCAGAGTGAGGAGCGAAAAGGTGACAAACAATAGCATCTGGGTATTTTAGGCGCCAAACATCATTACACAGTCCATGATCAAGTCTGGCAGCTATAAGTAGCACTAGAGCGGCCTGTGGTCCACGTGAACTGTGGTCCAGCGTACCCAAGGTTAATGAGCTGTAAACGATCAATCTCTTCACAAAATTTCAGGGATGCAGAGTTTGACGCATCGTATGATTCAACACGTTCACTTGGCGAAAGTGTAGCATTAAAGTCCCCAACCAACAACTAGGGGTATGGTTGATGAGCCAAAGAGGCCAAGGAATCCCATAAAGCTGTACGAGACCCGGGATTAGGCGAGGCATAGATAGCCGAGAGAATCCACGGATCCTCTCCCCGCCTAGAAAGGTCTACTGTAATATGCTGTTGGTGAAGAGAAATAGGAAAGACCAACACATCAGCAGTCCTCCATAAGAGCCAAACTCTTTTAGAAAAACCCATGGCATCAACCCTAATTACACCATCAAAACCGAGTTGACGACAGACTTGGTCCGTCCTTGCGCCACCAATACGGGGTTCAACAATGGCTAGGATAGTAGGGTCGTGTAAACGAACGAGTTCACGAATAGACGTTGAGAAGATGGTGGCCCCTGCACCTCGAAGTTCCAAACAAGTACACTCATGCGATTCATAATAACCATATCAGTGTTAATGGTATCAATTAACCGAGTCATAAAAGGAGACGTGAAGTCTTCCGAGCCTCTAGCGAGTTCAGCTAAGCGCTAAATCGCATTACTGAGTGTTGTTGGCATGGAGACTCTGCACAAGATAGGCCGAGTCTCTATTTGAATCGGTAAGAGTTCTACCCTCATTCTGTTGGCTAACCACGACAGCGGGCCGGTCCGGTGGTTTGATAGCACTGTGCTTCGGGTGTTGAAGATCTGGAGGATCTCCACTCTTGGAATTGGCAGGTTTATCACCTTCCCCATCATCGACATTCTGGGTCACCGTGAGTAGGGGTGGCGGTGCGGTGGACAAAGTAGGATGTGATGGTAAAGCTAGCTTTGGAATGATTTGTTTTTCAGCTTTAGACTTTTCTTGGAGCACACTCTCGGAAATTAGGGTTGCTTTTTCAACAATTGTATTTTTTGCTAGAATAACCGATGTTGAGGATGATCTTCCAGTCTCCTTGCGTGTTAAGGAGAGGGTAATATTCTTGCTTGCTTTTTTACCTCTTTTTTTGGAAGTTCGGCTTATATGGGATTTATTTTGATCCTTCTTGTTAATAGAATCTGCCATGTCACCATTCTTTCCCATGATTCGCGCATCGAATCGTGTAGGGTTGACATTCGCTGCTTTGACTGCCACCTCAGAAAAATGGCGTTGACCACCGGTGCTGAAATTTCAACCTGAGCATGGTTCTTTGTCGGCGCCGGTGTAGTCTTTGGCTGAGTGGATGATGATGTGCCTTCCCCGCCGTCCATTGACATTAACATCTCAAACCTGTTGGCCCTTGCCTCCTGTCCGTTCTTAGCCTGATGTTTGGTTCTCGGCAGATTATCATGTTTAGCCACTTTCGATGGCCCTGATTTGTTAGAGCCCTCTTTCGCCGCTTCTTTTTGTGCTTGCGGACGTCGACGTGGTTTGACAGGTTGAATCCATGGCCCGAAAGTTTCCTAAGGCTCTTTATTCAACGCTTCTTGAACTTGTAAAAGTTCCTCCGTTTGGTTAAGTTTGGACGGGCATCTATCTCGAACATGTCCGACCATTCCACACTCGTAACATAGCATTCGGATCCCTTCATATTGCACATGCCATGTATGCCCCTTGCATCGGAAACGTGGTAGTAAAGTCTTCTCCAGATCAATTTCAACCGCTAAACGAACAAATTGCCCTCTGTCCGCCGCAATTGTGGTTTTATCAATGCGGACGACTTTCCCGATTTGCTGACCAATGCGTTGCAAGAAGCCTTGCTGAAAGTACTCTAGGCTTAATCCCGGAATTCGGATCCAAGCCGTGAGTATTTTTGGTAACAATGTTGAAAGGATCAAAATTTGGAACCCACCGGTGAATCATCATGTAATTATCGCCGATCATCCAAGGGCCTTGTGTCATCACATGGTTATAGTCGTCTTCATTTGTGAACTTGGCGACGTAGTGGTCATTGCCAATATCGACAAGCGTGAGAACTCCTTTCAATTGCCATTTTTTCTCCAAGCGTTTCTTGATCACAATATAACCCTCGGTCAAACATATGGATGATTAAAGCTTTAGCCCATGGAAGGCGCATACATCGTTTTTCGTGAGCCGTCAAACAAATGGTGGGACAGAGGGGATCATCATTTTCCGGTGGCTCGTCATCATTTGTGTCATACAGATCCGGGCGTTCCTGCCAAATAGTTGGAGGAGGCGCCATCCAGTTCTTAATTTGGACGCCGACAAGAGCTTCTTTGAAGGAGCGGTTGTCTGCTTTGTGATTGACCTGCAGATTTACAGTTCCAGAACTAACTCCATGAAGAATGTCCTTGAAGGAACCATGCAAATGCAACCAACCATGCAATCCCTAATGAATCCCAACAACCTTCACTTCCTATATTGGTCAACACTGAGCAAGAAAACAGGGAAGAATCCTACAAGCCACATTAATAGGAGAAACTATTATTTGTGATTTGGATCCTCAACCATGCCGATTCTTGCCAAAACCGAATGATCTCGTATTTCCTAGATAAGATCGTGTGAGCTTTGATCTTATCCTTCCTTTGATCTTCTCAAGCAACCGCCTACAGTTGTCATATCTTCACAGAATATCGTTCGCAGAAGATTTGGTAACTTGCCATTAATAGAAAGCCGCGTTCTTTTCGAGACGTGCTTCCTAAATCTGTCACTCGTTCTCTCCATCGTTCCTCACAATGTTCCATCACTCATGACTATGTACCTATTTTCCTGAAACACTTACATGTAGAAGCAAGTTATATCAACAAAGTTTGTTATCATCAAAACTAAGAGAAACCATGGAACAACGATTATTCCAACAATTTCCCCCTTTTTGATGATGACAAACCTATGCAAAAATGCACATCTAGAAACCAGTAGAAATATAGATCAGAGAAAAAATTCTTGTGGTTCCCCCTTAACAGATGCACATTTATTCCTACTCATCAGAGGTAACAACAAATTCCCCCTTAGCCAAAGTTCCCTCTGTATTTCCTGGATAGAACGTATCTTTGCATTTTTCTTAACTTCCCCCTTTTGACATCATCAAAAGGTCAACAATCATCAAGCAAAACGTAGAGCAAATGAACAAATTTAATTGAAACTCAAACCATTCATAAGCAAAAGATAGTTAACATTCATAGATAATTGTCGCGGGAAGCACAACCAGAAAAACATAAAACATAAAAAGTCTAAACATCCAAGAGAAACTACAGAAACTTTTAAAGTGGGAATAAATAGGCTAGGGACAAGAGAGGGTCCACATCATGGTTCGGAAAAGGTGGAATCAGCAGCAGCAGTGTCAGTGTCTCTCTTAGCCAGGTAAACAATGATGGTACTCAGCTGAGAGGAAATCTTTTGAAGCTCAATCAACATCTTGGCAGTAACACCTTCACTCAGCGAAGAACTCCCAGCATCCATCTGGGCAGTCTTCTTTGCAGTTGTTCCCTTCGAATCACCGCGCATATCCAGGGGTAATCTAAAGAACTCCTCTCGCGAAGGATTCTACACATTCTTCTCCTTCAGAGTCGCCTTCACAAACTGTGGGTAAGGCAAACCATGATTCTTCCCTGTGCACTTGGCCATTTATCTCATCACAATCTCAGGAAGACTAATGTGTTCCCTCCTAAGAAACTTATCCAACAGAATCATGCTATTGATAGTGAGCGTGTTCCTTTTCTCCAGCCTGGGAACAACAACCTTGATCAGAAACTGGTGTGCAATCCTTGCAGTGTATCCCAGATCACCAATGGAGCTGGGACCAGCACCAGACGCCTTTCCCATAACGCGCTTAATCAGTTGAGCCTTGTTCCTTGGCCAGTTGCTTGAAGTATGCAACTCACCATAGCCTTCACTAGGAACCTTCAAGATCTTTGCAACAACACCCAGAGAGAAAGAGATTTCGGAGGTGCCAATAGTAGAGAAACCCAAGGGACCAGTCACAAGATCAGCCAGTTGATAGGTCGAAAAGAAATTAGCAAGGACATACACATCTACCTTGACCTTTAAAGCGCAAATCTTTTCCCATCCTTGGAACTTGAGAAGTTCTCAAAACTCCTCCAAGTCACGCCCTTTCAGAAATTCCTCGTCGATCACCAGAGGAGTGACGACCTTCTTTGAAACCTTCTTAGAAACAATCTCTGGTTCCATTGGCAATTTTCCTTTTGCCTTAGAAGACTTGAGGTCCTTCTCAACCTCTTCTCCCTTCCACCTCCTCCTCTTCTTCATCACCATCATCACCAGATTCCTCCTTTTCTTAAGTCTCGGCCTCTTCAGGATCAGACCCAACTTCCTCTTCATCTTCTTCGAGATCTTTTTCCTCAGAAGACTCCTCAACCACCGTTTTCTTTGAGGTAGTGGCGGTGGATTGAAGACTGTACTTGGTTCCCGTTGGAGCGATCTTTACCTTTTTGGGAGCAAGGGAAGGAGTTCGTTCCGACTCAGAGAAATAAAGGATCTGAGAAGGATGGGGAGAAACCTTCTTCCTGGCCTTTCGCTTGCCTTGGCTTGTTGGCTTGACCCATCCAGGACGCAGGTGCACGGGTAAAGCTTTCACCTTTTCTATTTCTTCGGCGGTTTCCTTGGGAGGCGAGTTGACCTCTTCCTTTTCTGACTCACCTTGACCCTCTTTTCCTTCCCCTGTTTCAGCAAGCTTTTCAGAAGGGTTTTCTAAAGGAACCATGGATGGATCCTTTTCAGACTCCTTAGGCAGAGTCTCCTTTTCACTCGAGACCTTAGCAGCGGCCTCTGCTCCGATGTTGGCTACAACATCAAACTGGGTTTCGAGCTTGGAAACGGGAGAGGGAGAGGAAAGTTTGGCCTTTTTGAGGGATTCGAGTCGAGCTTGAAGAGCTTCGATCTCAGAGGCGTCGAGGCCATCAAAGTTTAGGGCAGGGGTGTTTGAAGAGGACACCATTGATGAGAAAGAGAAGAAAGTTTGAAGCTTGAAGAAGATTAAGGTTTTGGAAGGTAAAAACAGAGGTGCTGTGAAAAAAATAATAACCTAGAGAAGGGATTATAAAGCACACCTCTTTCCTTGTTGATAAAGATCACAATCTTCCCAAGATCTTCTATCCATACCTTAACGGCTAAATCTTTCCATAATTATGAATTGTACACCGTCATTAAGAAGAGACTGCGCAAACGTCCTATCGTTCCCTACCAAAAACACTGTGCAACGGCTGTATTTTTCAAACTTGTAGTCACAACGGCTATCACATTGACGACTGTTCCGTTTTAGAAAAATCATCAATTTTAATCAAAGACGTTCCTTAAAAAATTGCATTCTCCAAACCACTAGTTCCATACCTCGTTTAAAGGTAATCAAAGGGAGTTCATAGGGATTGTTTGTTTAGACCAGACTAAAGGACAGCTTATAACCAACCATCATTTCGGCTTGAAGTGAGGGATAGAATAGATCAAGTTGGTTATTTTGGGCTTATAAGAAAATCTTGGATGTGAACATTTCAGTTTTAGTTCTTTTTAGCATGCAACACTTAACAATTTCTAATGTATATAACATCAATGCATAGAGGAAGTATATAAGCCATTAGAAAACATGCCAAATGATACGTAGTTCCCTGATAAGTTACCTCTTTAGCCATGCACTGAGGGAATAGAGGATCGGGACTTGTTTACTCCAAGGAAATCATTCCTAGCAACATCCTCAGATGCTCATAGGGTTTTTTGTCCAAAGCCTTGGTGAAAATATCTACCACTTGATTTTCAGTCCTACAATGATCCATCTTGATAAAACCTTTTTCAATATTATCTCTTAAGAAATGATGTCGAATGTCTATATGTTTGGTTCTAGAATGATACACCGGATTCTTGGAGATATTGATAACACTTGTATTATCACATAAGATAGGGATAGTATCAAGAGACATACCAAAATCCACCAGTTGTTGTTTTAACCACAAAACCTGGGAACAACAAGCGACTGTTGCGACATACTCCGCTTCAGCCATGGAAAGAGCAACCGAATTTTGCTTCTTCAATCCCCAAGACACCAAGCAAGGACAAAGAAATTGGGCCATGCCTAATGTGCTCTTCCTATCTACCAAGTGACCTACAAAATCTGCATCCGAGAATCCAACAAGATTGAATGAGTTATGTCTTGGATACATAGACACAACCCATCGTTCCCTTTTAAGTAGCGCAGAATTCTCTTCACTTCTTTCAGATGTGTTTCTTTAGGATTAGCCTAGAATCTAGCACAAAGACACACATTGAACATAATATCTGGCCGACTGGCTGTTAGGTACAATAGGGAACCAATCATGCCTCGGTACATCGTTTGATCAACATCAACACCATTAAGATCAGAATCAAGACGAGTATTAGAAGAAATAGGAGTATCAAAAGGTTTCGTAGAATCCATACCATACTTCTTCAATAGCTCCTTGATATACTTTTGTTGATGTACCTTTGTGACTCGGCTAAAATCGTTGTTGCCAAGATCAAAAATAAATAACCCTAAACTACTAACTAGTATAGCAAGCAAGCAAGACACACATTGAACAATTAGCAAGGGGTCGAACCCAAGAGAATCAGGATTCTGATCAATCAGCAAAGATCAAAGACAGGGTTTTTTGGAAGTTCAGGCAAACAAACAAACAAGCAAATATTGTTGGGATTAAATCATTTGGAAGAAAAGCAGAGGTCATTCAATCAATTCCACCTTTTTAATCATTCGATCATTGATTCATCCACTTTTCTATTAATTCCCTAGTTAATTCCAATCCTTATAAAAGATTTTCGCTTGTCCACGGTCCAAGGATGATATGAACAAGAACGATTAATTCAAATCATGCAAAATATTAAGGATAGAAGGATATTAAATCGTGCAATCAAGCTACGAGTCTCAGGCATAAAATAACAATCAATCACTCTTTCTCTATTCTAGTCCACGATCCTAGAAAAGAGTTGTTTCAAGGATAAATAAGATTGCACAGACAACATTCAAACTAATCCAAACAGTAGAATATCAATCAAATTCAACAAGTTGCGCACCAAGAGAAATCAATTGATAATCATATAAATAAAAACAAGAGTTTTGAAACCAAGAGATAGAAAAGTTACCAGAATCTCACGAAATACATAAAAAAAACTTCCTTGATCAAACAAACTCCAAGGGAAATTAGTTCTCCATAATAAAACTGAAACAAAACCTAAAATATAAAAGTATGCTAGAATGTGTCCCAACCTAAAGTGAAACACGAAACAAAGCTTAAATAGTAGAAATAAATCTGAAACCCTAAGATATAATAATACTAAAAGATAAAATAAAACGAGACAAAGGCGGCGCTGGAAACCTCGATCCGCGGGCGCGGTTTAGATCCGCGGGCGCGGATCTTCTGACAGCATTCTGGTGTCAACTTCGGAGGTGGTTTTGACCCACTTAGAGTTGGAATTTGAACTCGCCATAAAAACATGAATTGTAGCTCTTCGAGTTAGATTTCCAATGATACCAAATTCAGCTTCATCCGATCACCGTAGCTACCGGAATAAGCGTTACAATAAAGTGGTGTAACACCCCCTTCCTACCCTGGAGGTATTACCGCCAGTAACCCCGATTAAGACTAAACCGAAGCTACCCAAGGCTTTAAACTGACTGAACAAACTAAAACAAACATTACAGCGGAATAAATACAATTGGTCTTATACAAACCTTAACCCAAAAAGAATAAATAACTAAATAGAACAACCTTCTATTTAAACAAAATCTTCATCAAGTCTTCCTTGATTTCTTACTTCTGAAACTCAGCTTCGCTTTGAAGTAGTTTAACCATGATCTTCACTCAAGCATAGCCATTGGAAACCTTTCTTCAACTTCTGAAGCTTCAAACATCTGAATCTGCCTCTTGAATCAACTTCCAAGAAATACCTGATGTGTCGTAAACCAACGATGGACACCAGCCGACCATATTAAAGAAAAGAAGATGGACGGGTTAGTCTAATGATAGACTAGCAAGCGGAGAATCTAACTTGGTTCTTATGGTTGTAACTAAACATATTGGCATCAAATCCGAATAGACTCAGATTATGATCCAACAGTTAGCAGTCTTATAGAGAATAAGAAGGAGTCTTGCATAAACAAGAGAGAGAACACCACCGCTTGTGGTTTCTTTAAGAAGCATAAACGATTAATGGAAACTTATGCTAACCACTTAACCTTCACAATCGTATTCGACGACTAATGAGCTTAACTTCAACAAAGTTTGATTAAGAATCAATTTCTTAATCAGGAGCAAAAATGGTTATCAAAAGGACTAACCATTTTGGTACATTAATGTTCCTAACGCACTTATCTTTCATTACTTTCAAACTGTGCACTCGCACCATATAATAGTTTTTACGTAGTTCGGCCAACAACCGAGATCAGAGGGCCTGTTTCATCCATGATCATTTATATATGCTCGGCCAACAACCGAGATTCGGCCAACAATCGAGATCAGAGGGCCTATTCCATCCATGATCCTTCAAATGTGCTCGGCTAACAACCGAGATTCAATTGCACTTAGCTAGAGTGCACCATCGTTCTCCTTCAACGTGAAGCGTGACATGAGTCATGATTCCAATATTGGGGTACGCTAGCAAGCTACGCCCCCCAATACAGATTTTGTTATAAAGAGGTCATTGGAGACTCGGCTCCTACCCCTGGACTACCTATTTCGCAACAGTGTTTCAATACAGGACCACTAAAGAGATGTCTTGGAGTCTAAACTCCCATCTCCACCATCTTATTTCACAGCAATGTCTCAGCATGAGACATCTAATCATACAACGGTCCTAAGTTCAATTCTAGCGCAAAAACCGCAATAACGACATGGTCGTTATTTCTAACAAAATAACAACCTATCAAACTTTATTCAACATACAAATTATTTCCAACATAAGGATCAACTGGAATTCAATTCCTCATTAATAACCATAACGCAAGAGAGAATCGTCCACTTGCCTTATAAGGCGTGCTCGACGTCCTTGGCAATTCCAATAGTAATCTGTATCATCCTTCTGACAAATATAACAAAAGGATTTCTCAGCAACGAGCTCACAGAAACACTTCTTAGTTGTATTCTCAACTCCCACAACTTCCTAATCGATAAACGATTTAATTTCCGAATATCGATATATAATAAATCCTTAGTTATCATGCTTCAAGGAGCCATCTTGGCGGAATTATAACTAATTATCCGCTTCACTTTTAAAACAATTTTCTAAATAAAAATTGTTCATCAGCAAAAGTTATTAAAGATTACCAAATCTCAGATCAAACGGATTAACAACGAATCCTGAGTAATTATCCGAAGTCCCTTACCTGCCAATCGGTATCCAAAACTTGTAATCGCTATAACGGAAGATCCGGACGTCCGTTTCACGAGCGGTTTGAATCTGTGGGACCGTATCAATGTCAAGATTATAAAAACCATAAATTTAATTAGCAAAGCGGCACCGAAAGGCCCTTACGGTGGCTCCGCAATCAATCCACTAATTAATTTCGATCGTATATACCTTCGCTCGAACCCATGGCTCGTGTGGCTCGATCATGGCTCGATCCTCGAGCCCGAGGGTGGTTGGGCGTTGCCCGACAGTAGCTCCCATGGTGGTTGGTGGTCGGACAGCCTAACGGTCGCCGGCGGCGTGGCATAACGAGGCAAAGAAGCAACCGGCGGTGAAGAGTTCTCTTTCCCGAGCCCGTCGTTCCGCCCTTGATTCTTGCTGGTTTTCAGCAGCAGCATGGCAAGAAGAAGAGGTGGAAGGTGGAGGAGCTAGAGGAAGAAGGAGGTGGAAGAGGAAGAGAAGGTTGTCGGCGGTGAAGTGCAGCGAGTCCGTCGTTCTCGTCCTTTCTCAACCTCTCTCGACCCTCCCTTGAAATGAACGAGTGGATAGCTTTGAAAGGCAGAGAAGATACGCCTAAGGAGAAGAATTCTTATCTCTTGATTCCTTCCATATTAAGGTAAGAGAAGATATGCTTATAAAATTCAAAACCCGTCTCGGAACGGTACTCGCGTTAAAGCGGTAAAATTATGTACCTCAGGTGGAAAAACTCACTAAATGAAAAACGTCCCATAAATTATGTAGACTAATAAAACCAATTTTCCATGATTTTATCATTCTACCTTCAATTTTTAAGGCTTCCGTTTCGTATTTTAAATCCTTTCCGGTACATAATTAAAAAGACGGCTTATCCAATAAATATTCTTTTTCCACCGAAAAATCCTAGAATTCACACCGATCCATAAAATCATTTCTTTGTGATTTTAGGATATCACCAACAATTTTCTAGGATTTAATCTCCAACAAAAATATTGGATTAAGCGTTAGAACAGACAAAGAGGTTAAAAGGATATCCGAGAAAAATTCAAAAATATCCTCAAAAACCGCAGTTATTACAAGTGGTGTCGAAACAACTCCAAATCAACACTTGTCTTCAAAACTCTTGCAATTCTTCAAATCGTGTCTTCAGTCTTCATATTACATGTATGCTCAAAACTAACCTAAACACACTCAAATCATACCTAAAATACAAGAGTTAACCTATACTAAATAGAGCGTATCAAATTCCCCCATACTTAAACCTTGCTCGTCCTCGAGTAAGCTCAAAATAAATCTAACAAGAAATCCTATCAAGGTTTACAGCATAGTACAAGTGAAGACAAAAATCACTCACCTCACCAACCCGAACCCAAAATAGAGAAATAATGAGCAAAAGACATGAAAGCTCAAACACACACCTCACATAGATACATAGTCAATAAGCTCTCAAGCTCTAAAAAGTGTAGAGCATCCTAGGATCTACCCAACATATAAAATGTAATCCTCATACCCCAAAGTAGAATATGAACATAAACACTCTGATTTTATCACTCATTCTACTTAGACGCCCTTTCGGGTTTTCACCTAATCACTCTTTTCATTTTTCTTAGGTGTGCTCACAAATACTCACATCTCTCATAAACCTCATATTACCCCAGCCTAATGCTGGTCCGGGTGACCTTCTTATTACCTGAACCGCCCTTTCGGGTTTTCAACTCATCCTATGATTTTTATGCCTTTTTTTATATTTTTATGGCTTTTTTAAATTTTTTTAAAATTTCTCTATACAAAACATGGAACAAAAATCCCATAAAAATAACGAAAAAAATAAACTGAAATGCAACTAACTATGATAGGCGTAGTGAGTACTTCCTCCCCCTTACTTAAATCCTTCATTGTCCTCAATGAAGTAAAAAGAAAGGAATTAAGCATAGAAGAGGAAAATCAGAAGACTCACATACGAAAGAAGATATGGAAGAACTCTTCAAAGGCTTGGATGATAGCTCGGAAATCTCCATATGATCCGTCGTCAGGAAAAACCGCGGGCGTGGTGGCCATGCCGCGGGCGCGGGTGGTGCTCCGATCGTGAAAAAAATGGTTAGAGAACACGATCAACAAAACTGAACACGAACTCACAAACGAACTCTGAATCTCGCCTTAAGCATCAATGTAGTACGAGCCTTGAAGAGGAATATTCCCCCATACTTGAGGAATTCCAAGGAACTAGACATGGAAAGAATTAAAAAGTGGATTGGTGGGTGAGGGTAGAATATGGAAGAACACTCTTTTTTTTCTCTTCTTTTTTTTCCTAACTTATCTTGAGGGTTTCACCCGAAAACCTTTTATTTTAGGGGTTTCACCTGAAAGCCTTTTATTTTATTTTTATTTTTATTTTTTCTTGAAAAGAGGAAATAAATTTCGTCAAGGCAGATCTGCGAGCGCGAATCGGGACCGCGGGCGCGGTTTGAGGCGCATGCTCGAATCCTTGCCTCGGCTGGTGCTCTCTTCGGGATGGAAAAATTGTACTTGCAAGTTAGCCCGACAAAAACCAAAACGAAAACTAAACTAAAAAGATAAAAAGAAAAGAAAAGAAAAACTTACCTCGGGTTGCCTCCCGAGCAGCGCCTTTGTTTAACGTCGGACATCGACAATGCCCTAAGCAATCTGTCAAAACCCTGCGAACAACTCTCATGTAGGCAAATATAGCACAATGATAACTTGAAACTAAATAATATAGCATTTAGACATCGTTTCAGTTTATCAAACCCACTAGAAAAATCAGGGTTAGTAGGTTTAGGATAAAACCAGTTGGAAGGATGAAGTAGTTTATCAAAAGTTATGATTTTTATCTCAACACTACCACCTTTAGAATTTGGGAAAACACTAGGTAAACTATCATGCTCAGGACCTTTTGCAGACACAACCGGCAAACAAATATCAATAGAAAGGAAAGAAGAAGAGGGAAGGATACAGGGATCATGATCGATCATAACAAAGGATTCCATGGCAGGAGACATATACATCTCCTCTATTGGAAGGGCAATCTCCATATCATCATCTAGCTCCTTCTTCGAATCATCAGGCTCATCGTCATCACTCCAGGAGCTGTCAAACTTAAGGAAATATTCCTCCTCCGTCATCATATGACTATGATCATCCACCTCTTCATCCCACGAAGGGTCTCTGAGTGCCTCCGGAAAGGATGGAACCGGCTCTTCAGGGGGATCTGTTGGTTGATCTTCAAGAATTTTCGTCTTCATGGCCAACACCTCCTCTAGTTTTCTTTGTTCAGCAATTTGGTTCTCCAATTTCTGCATCTCGATCTCTTTGGCTCGGATATAACAAAAGAAATCCCATTGATCAATGGGTTTCCAAAGGACATATTTTGCATCACTCTCGCGGTACATCCTTAGTTGGGACTCAACAGTCATCCCAATAAAGATGTGATGGCAAGCATCATCAAGCCCTACGTGTAACCCCCAAACCGAGAACTCATGCAATAGTTTTGGCACCTAGTGAAGTACTCATGAAAGGGTTCATCTTGTAACTGAAAAAAACTATACGCAGACATTAGTATATAGAAGTGTAGACCGTAAGATAGGTCTACACAAGAGATTCGGGATTTTTGGACAGAAACCGCGAGCGCGGTTTAAAACCGAGGGCGCGGATCAGCCGCGGGCGCGGAATGAAACCGAGGGCGCGGATCAGCCGCGGGCGCGGAATGAAACTGAGGGCGCGGATCGTCAGAAACGGCGATTAATCAGAAAATTAAAAACCGATTCCCCGGCAACGGCGCCAAAATTTGACTCGGCTAAAATCGTTGTTGCCAAGATAAAAAATAAATAACCCTAAACTACTAACTAGTATAGCAAGCAAGCAAGGGGTCGAACCCAAGAGAATCGGGATTCTGATCAATCAGCAAAGATCAAAGACAGGGGTTTTTGGAAGTTCAGGCAAACAAACAAACAAGCAAATATTGTTGAGATTAAATCAATTGGAAGAAAAGCAGAGTTCATTCAATCAATTCCCCCTTTTTAATCATTCGATCATTGATTCATCCACTTTTCTATTAATTCCCTAGTTAATTCCAATCCGTATAAAAGATTTTCGCTTGTCCACGGTCCAAGTGAAAGGATGATATGAACAAGAACGCTTAATTCAAATCATGCAAATATATTAAGGATAGAAGGATATTAAATCATGCAATCAAGCTACGAGTCTCATGCATAAAATAACAATCAAACACTCTTTCTCTATTCTAGTCCACGGTCCTAGAAAAGAGTTGTTTCAAGGATAAATAAGATTGCACAGACAACAATCAAACTAATCCAAACAGTAGAATATCAATCAAATTCAACAAGTTGCGCACCAAGAGAAATCAATTGATAATCATATAAATAAAAACAAGAGTTTTGATATTAACCAAGGGATAGAAAAGTTACCAGAATCTCACGAAATACATAAAAAAACTTCCTTGATCAAACAAACTCCAAGGGAAATTAGTTCTCCATAATAAAACTGAAATAAAACCTAAAATATAAAAGTATGCTAGAATGTGTCCCAACCTAAAGTGAAACACGAAACAAAGCTTAAATAGTAGAAATAAATCTGAAACCCTAAGATATAATGATACTAAAGGATAAAATAAAACGAGACAAAGGCGGCGCTAGAAACCTCGATTCCCGGGCGCGGAATCACACCGCGGGCGCGGATCAACTCGATCTCCTCGGCGGCGGAATCACCTCGATCCGCGAGCGCGGTTTAGATCTGCGGGCGCGGATCTTCTGGCAGCATTCTGGTGTCAACTTCGGAGGTGGTTTTGACCCACTTAGAGTTGGAATTTGAACTCGCCGTACAAACATGAATTGTAGATCTTCGAGTTAGATTTCCAATGATACCAAATTCAGCTTCATCTGATCACCGTAGCTCCTGGAATAAGTGTTATAAGAAAGTGGTGTCGAAACAACTCCAAATCAACACTTGTCTTCAAAACTCTTGCAATTCTTCAAATCGTGTCTTCGGTCTTCATATTACATTTATGCTCAAAACTAACCTAAACACACTCAAATCATACCTAAAATACAAGAGTTAACCTATACTAAATAGAGCGTATCACTTTGTTCCCTCATCACTTTGTACCACTTGTAGACAAGAAAGAAAGTGAGTTCACCGATCATGCTCATCTCAAACTCACTGCTCATCAGATTTTTGAAGCTTTCTATAAGTTTAGGGTTAGTAGAACCAAATATAATATCATCAACATATACTTGAAGTACTAAAACCTCACCGTCTTGTTCCCTTAGGAACAACATTTTGTCGATCACGCCACGTCTATATCCATTGGACAATAGAAACTGCGCGAATCTATCATACCAAGCACGAGGCGCCTGTTTAAGACCATAGAGAGCCTTATCCAGCACGTAGACATGGTCAGGGTGATCAACATCTTCAAATCCTGGAGGCTGCAACACATAAACCTCCTCGTGTAGGTACCCATTCAGGAATGTTGTCTTCCCGTCCATTTGATATAATTTGACTCCTTTGTGAGCAGCATAGGCGATTAGAAGACAGATCACTTCTATTCTTGCAACAGGAGCATACGTTTCATCGTAGTCTATCCCTTCTTGTTGATTGTACCCCTTTGCGACAAGCCTCGCCTTGTTCCTTGTGACAAATCCGGTGTCATCAAGTTTGTTCCTGAATACCCACTTTGTTCCTATAGCCATCTTGTGCTTTAGTTGGGGAACTAACCTCTATACTTTGTTCCTCTCAAACTGGTGTAGTTCCTCTTGCATAGCAACTATCTAGTCAGGATCTTTTAATGCTTCCTTCAAATTCTTGGGCTTTGCAAGAGAGATAAACGCATTGAAAGCACAAAAATTCTTAATAGAGGAACGAGTAAGTACACCTTTTCGTATGGAGTGATGATATTGTCAACAAGATGATCCCTCTTTTGATGATAATATCTGACTTCAATCTGTGTGGGATATGTGCTTGACTCCTCTTCTTCCTGTTGATCTGTCGTCCTAGGGGATGTTCCTTCCACTTGATCTTCATTTTGTGGAGTATCATCTTCAGGATTCGATGTACCTCCTGTGTCACCTCCATCCACGTCTAGACTGGGAGGAGTGACTTCTTCATTTGGAGCTTGTGTACTTGAATCTGGATCGACTTCATCATCCGAATATGAGTTTAGAACCTTCAGTACTTCCTCGTTTCATGACAGGTTCCCTCCATTTTTGGACTCGCCAAAGACAACATGAATGCTTTCTTCAAACTTCTTTGTCCTTTTATTGAACACCTTGTAAGCCTTACTGTTAGATGCATACCCCAGAAAGATACCTTCGTCACTCCTTGGATCAAACTTGCCTAGCTCGTCTTTTCTGTTGTTGTGAACAAAGCACCTGCATCCAAAGACTTTCACGTGGGAAATATTTGGCTTCCTTCCCCTGATTAGTTCATATGGAGTTTTAGAAAAATTGGAACGAATAGTAGCTCGATTAATGATGTAGCAAGCAGTATCCCAAAAGAGCCGAGGCAAGTTACTTTCCAACATCATAGTACGAGCCATGTTTTGCAGTGTTCCATTCTTTCTTTCTGCTATGCCGTTTTGTTGAGGAGTCCTTGGCGAAGAGAAGTTCTGAGACACTCCATGTTCATCACAGTATTTATGAAACATGGAATTCTTGAACTCTGTTCCATTATCTGATCTGATAACTTTCAATTTCTATCCCATTGATGCTTCTACCTTCTTGATCCAACTTTTGAATGCCATGAACGTCTCATCTTTGGAACCTAGAAAAAGAGTCCATGTATATCTAGTAAAATCATCAACAATAACAAAAATGTACCTGCTACCTCCATGACTTTTCACCCACATAGGACCACACAAATCTATGTGTACCATCTCAAGGGGATGAGAAGTGCTGATCGACAACTTTGGCTGAAAGGACGATTTGCTTTGTTTCCCTTTCACGCACTCTTCACACAAGCTTTCTTTTTCTGCAAGAACTTTGGGAAGTCCTGTCACCAGATTTTGTGAGTAGAGTTTTTGAATTCCTCGATGATTTGCATGACCAAACCTCCTATGCCAGAGATTAGTCTTGTCGACAATAGTAACAAAGCATAATTCTTCTTGTGGTTGAAAACTTGAGTCGACAAAATACACATTGTTGCGCCTCTTTCCCTTCAGGACCACAAAGTCGGGCAATACTCAACAGATTGTAACCAAGACCCTTCACCAAGCTCACGTCTTTAACGCTTGTCTTTTCATTCAGCTTGACTTCACCTGTTCCAATGATTTCTCCTTGATTGTTGTTGCCAAAGGAAATGTTTCCTCCAGCATTGATCTGAAGTGAGGACAGAATACTCTTGTTCCCTTTCATGTGACATGAACACCCGCTGTCAAGGATACAGCGGATGTTCCCCCTTACTTCAACCTGCAAGAAAGAAATCACGTTTTAACGACCCATGCCTGCTTAGCCTTCCCGGGTCGGTTAGCAAAGCTCACGCAATGATAAATTTGAGATTGAACTATAATAGCTTTCTACGGACTCTTGGAACTAGAAGCAATACTTGAGGGATCAACATGGTTTTTCCCTTTATCAGTTTTTAAATCTTGCTTCTTTTGTGGTTGCTGAACAGGTTTCTTTTTGTTTTGATGAGATTTGTCATACTCTTGATTTTTCTTACCAGTCCACCGTTTCTTATTAGTCCTTGTATTCTGGTTTTTAACCTTTTTATTAGACACTTCTAATCTAACCTTACAGTCCTTTTGAACATGGTCTCTCTTACCACATTGATAGCACACCCTATAATATTCGCCAAGATAGCGTTTAAGATGTGGTTTCTGGAGGGTTCATTCCTTCGCACGTTCCTTGGAAGAAACTCTGTGCCGGTTCCCTTGAGACCGTTTTAGATATATCTTTGATGTTCATGTTTTTAGTATAGTTTTTAGTATGTTTCTTAGTTTGTTTAGTTTAGTTTTAGTAGTTTTTAAAGTTAGTTTTGTGTGTTTTAGGATGAGTTTGCATATTTTGTGAGAAGTATGGAAGCTACTCCCTTTTGTGTCTTTTTGTAGATTTTGAGCAGGAAAGGAGCGCTTTTTGAGCTGAACTAGAGTGTTGTGGTGGAGGTCGGAAGAACATGAAGATAAAGAGGAAGATTGCATAAGAAGAGTGAGGAGAAGTTCAAGTTAAGATCAAGAGAAGTGGAAGAAAAAGCCAAAACCCAGGCTCGTTAACGAAGCTGTGAAGGGTCGTTAACGAGGCATCCCGAGGCGCAACGGAGATCCGAGTCGGTGCAATTAATGAGCTTTTATCCTATTTCCTTTTATGTTATTAGATAGATAGAAGGAATATATCTTATTAGAAGATTTATTTCCTTAGAGATAGATTTAAGATAGAATAGTTTCTCTATAAATACACTTGTCCTCTCTTTAGTTTTCTTATCATTCAAGTTAGAGGAGGAGGAGGAGGAGGAGAGACGATTGAGAGGAGGCGAGAGAAGGAGAGGAGTTTTGTGGAGAAGAACTATCGTTTTGGATTCAAGTTGTAAGCTTTCTTTTTAATTCAATTGTTATGTTTTCAATTATGATTAGTGAGTAGTCTTCCTCTCTAAAGTTGGGGTTAAACCCAACAATGATTGTGCATGCTTGTTTATGATCATGTCTTGATTGTTTTTATTGCATGAATCTATTCTCTTGTTCTTAATCCTTGAAACGAAAGTTGATAGGAATTTCTCATTCATAGTTGAAGTGAAAGCAGAAACCTTGAATAAGAATAGTCAAATTAGGGTTTTGAAGCGAAAACGGATCAATCCTAGTTGAAGTAGAAGAGATAGATAGTAAGTTTAATGATAGGACGAAAGTTAATTGATTTACTTGCTTAAATTAACGAAAGTTAGCGCCTTTATGTGATAAAAGCATGATCTTTATGTTTCATAGTGTTTGGCATGCATAATTGTTGTTGTGGTGATACCTTTACCTTAGAATTCTTCTTTCCTTCCTAAAAACCCTTACTTTGTTGATTACTTGCGTTCCAAGTAACAAAACTTAGCACTGACTTTCTCCCTGTGGACGAACCTGACTTCTCTATACACAACGGGGTCTTGATATAAATTTATTTGTTGTCAAGAAACCCTTTCAACAATCTTATGAGTCGTTTTACCAGAATACCACTCTGAGTTATCATTTAAGCCACTCTCAAGAATCTTAACCCTACCCTCTAGATAAGTAAATTTATCTCTAGCAGATTGAAGTTCCCTAGCTTTCCTTTCCATCTTTTCTTCAAAGCTAAGGTCATCTGGAGGATATTCAGATATATCTTTACCATAACCAATACCAAACCTAGCCGGATTAAACACAATGTGAGTTCTTTTATCAAGCTCATTCTCTAATTCCTCCTTTTTGAGTTTAAAGACAAGCAAATCAGTTCTAAGTTCGTTATTGGTTTGAGTGAGAGTCTTGACATCTTCCTTTAATTCTTTACACTCAATACAAGGAACAACAATAGTAACAGTTGACTCTGATAATTTTTCTTCAAGATTAAGACATTTCTCATCAGCAGCTTCTATTTCATCTTGCATTTTCAAGTTATCTTCAAAAAGCTTTTTAACCAGAATGAAAAGATCAGATTGTTTAGCATTTTTTAAACTAGCAAGGAATTGTTCAGAAGTTACCTCTTGGTCGACATCTTCAGTCTTCAGAGTCATGGCACAGATCTTAGATTCAGATTCATCATCTGAGTCAAGATCCCATGTAGCGATGTAGGCCTTCTTCTTCTCGTTCCCAGACTCGTTACCTTTGGGACAACTCTTAGCATAGTGACCCTTTTCTTCACAGTTCAACAGGTAACGTCCTTGATCTCCTTCTTGTCAGAGTTGACCTTTTCTTTTTCCTTCAAGGCCCCTTGCTTCTTGCCTCTCTTGTAGAATGCCCTCATCGTTTTTATTATGAGAGCCACATCAGAATCCTCCTCTAACATATAAACTTCCCTTCCGACAGAGATGTTCTCAATGGCCTTCTCCACTTTGAGAGCAATTCCCTTGTCAAAGCTTGAGGTACTACTTTTGATGTTTTCATAGCGCTCGTAGTCTGTCAGCTTTCCAAAGATCTCATGAAGTGTGCATGTCTTCGTGATTGGATTTTCTATGAGCAAGCCTCTAATAACAACATACTTGCGACCAAGACCATCAACAATCGTAGAGATTTTCTCCGACTGTGTGATGTCCTTTTCGATACCAAGATGATTGATGCGATTCACCAACGCCTCGAACCGAGATTGGTAAGTGGCAATGGTTTCACCATCTTTCATTTTGAAGTTATAGAACTCCTTCTTGGCTTCCTTTTGATGGCTTTCCTTCAGATCTGTACTTCCGATGTGCATTTGCTCAAGAGCTTCTCATGCATCTTTAGCGGTTTTACAGTTTACCACCCTTAGTAGATCTTCAGCACCCAAGGCATTGTTTAGAAGCATTTGAGCCTTGTAGTTCTTCTCCATTCCCGACCATTGAGTTGGTCCCCACTCAAATTTTTTTTCTTTTTGGCTTCGGGAATGACATAGTCTCCATCCTCAATGACCGTCCAGGCTTGGTAGTCATTGCTTTTGAGCCATGTAGAAAAGAGGATCTTCCAGTGGTCATACTCTCCAGCAACAAGCAGTGGAGGCTTGTTGTTTCCAATCCCAACGTTGTGAGTGTTGTTGGAACTCATTCTGTATTCCTGCACTAACACACAATCTAGATCAAACCTACTCTGATACCAATTGTTGGATCGTGACGCGTTAGTAACAAGTCAGGGAACTAGCAATGTTCCCTGGGCAGCGGAAATAAACAATAAGAACATAGAATTTAGAGAGGAAAACTTTCTGTCTGACCAACAAGTCGTAGAAAGAAAAACCTCTACCCCTGAGACTCCTTCTCAGAGGATTTTCAATAGAATACTTTTATTAAGTTTCAACGGTTACAAGGCAAGTCAAGTTCCCTGGTAACTAAGGCACCAACAAAGTTGAACCAACTAGACTTCTACAACCCTAAGCGTAAACCTAAGAGAATGTAAACTACTGACTTACTTGTGGATTCTTCACCAGAAAAGGCCACACACTCGTACACTTGAAAAGCTCTCTCTCCAAGTTCGTCGTTTACAACCACACTTAAACCCTAGCTATAACCTAGCTATTTATAAGATATATCAAGTCTGATCTCATACGCAATTCTTGCCTAATTACGCAAATTTTCCACTTAACAAATCCCACACTAATAGGAGAAAGTATTGTTTGTGATTTGGATCCTCAACCATGCCGATTTTTGCCAAAACCGAATGATCTCGGATTTCCTAGATAAGATCGTGTGAGCTTTGATCTTATCCTTCCTTTGATCTTCTCAAGCAACCGCCTACAGTTGTCGTATCTTCACAAAAGATCGCTCGCAGAAGATTTGGTAACTTGCCATTAATAGAAAGTCACGTTCTTTTCGAGACGCGCTTCCTAAATCTATCACTCCTTCTCTCCATCGTTCCTCACAATGTTCTGTCACTCGTGACTATGTACCTATTTTCTTGAAACACTTACATGTAGAAGCAAGTTATATCAACAATGTTTGTTATCATCAAAACTAAGAGAAACCATGGAACAACGATTGTTCCAACAATATCGAAGCCTTATAAATCATTTCTAACATTTAAAATCATTTCTATAACATATCTTATACTTAGAACAACATAGTTCTTATATTATAAATGCATACATGTATAACAGGAATCACAATCAACATACACCCATAAAAACTGACTATAAACTAAAGGGGAAAACCGGAAAAGAGGGTCGATTGATGAGCAAAACTCCAAAAGAAGCATGGGACATGGGTGCAGTCGGCCGAGTGGAGGCAAGGTGTAGGCGAGGTGGAGGATGATGAGCGGCAGCGGCATGACTCTTGAAGTAGGGTTTTTCCCTTTCTCTTTCTCGTCTTTCTACTCTTCTCTCGTTGTTGTTCTATCTTTTTTTTTCTTTTTATTACACTTTTATGCCTATTTTTCTTCTTTTAGGGATGTTTATTGTAAAAATTTAAAGGCCACATGCCTTTGAGAGAATCACGTGCTTTTTTTAAAATTAAAATAGTGTTTAATTTTAGCACCCACAAATGATATAGTAGTCCAGATAAATATGCTTGGACCTCGAGCCAATAATAAGATTAACGATCATGAAAGTGGCGCCAATGTTGTCGTAGAGAAGAAGAGTGGGTGGCATATGAGACGAGATAAAAAGCTCAGACAACAGTTGTTGGAGCCAGACAAGCTTAGTAGTAGTTTGAGCAAGTGAATGAAACTTAGCTTCATTGCTTGAGCGAGCAACTACTCGTTGCTTACGAGAAGTCCAACTAATAAGATTAATTAGACTCGAGATAAATTACAAAATCGTATTATTATGGGCAGTCATCAGCGATAGAAAGCCAACCAACATTAGAGTATAAGATAGTGGAGGGAAATCAGAGCAGGGGCGAATGAAAAGACCATGGTAAATAATTGCTTACGAGTTGTCCCATTTTAATTGATTGAACAATTTTCGAGTTTCTATGATACGAAACCGTATAGATCTCGTATCGAATTTAATGAATAAAGTAACTGAGTGAAAGGAAGAAGGGCCAAAGCCGGGGATAAAGAGTGACTTAGATGAGATAGGGGAGAAGTCAGACGAGATGAAGGAGACGAGATAGAAGAGAAGGAGAATTAGGGTTTGAGGATAATTGTTTTCTTCATTGATTGATTAAACTTTCTAGAATACAAAAGGAGTATATATAATAATAAGCCCTACCACTAAACCCTAATCCTAATGGTTCAACAAACGCGTCCCGGGAAAGAACTGTAAAGAAAACCCAAGAAGGAGTATTATAAACTCTGTATAAAAATACATTAATTAAATACTATAAATAATCTATATAATAACGTATCAATTCTCCCCCGTTGACAATCGACTTGTCCTCAAGTCGGAAATCAGGAAGAGAATCATGCATCGTTGTGGACAATGTGTCCCTCCAGGATCAAATACCCACACAGGAGCCTCAATCTTCTGCATACACCTCAGATGTTGTGGCTGATGTTTACCTCCTAATGCGAGTACCCTTGGGCCAAATCTCCTATTACTACGACCCCTCCAAACATTATCAGCCAACCACTCGGTGATGCCCAAACATTTCGTCATTGGAACATCAAAAAGAAACAACTAACGACCCTTTGACAAGCTCATGCCCAAAATTCCTGGGTCAAAACCCAAGTTGCCTTCCCACCATGCCAGTTTGTCCGGAATGTCTGAGATGTCGAAAAACGCCATGGAGTCCAACTTGATCCCACCCAAACTGAACTCTACCAAATCATCAACTGAAGTATCAATTCGAATTGAATTATCAAATGAATCGATATGTACCTCAGTGGAATTAATATTTGAGTCTAACGCTTCGTTCTCTTGTATTTCCGTAACGACGCCAAGACTTTTAGGATTTAGATCTGCAGGCGTCGAGCAAGGGCAAACGAAGGCTGCGAAGGACAAAACCGCGGGTGCCGGAGGGCTAGCCGCGGGCGCGGGATGGTGGGCCGCGGGTTGGTGGGCCGCTGGTGCGGGAGGGTGGGCCGCGGGTGCGGGTGCTCGCGGTGAGACCGGTGTCGCCGGCGTCAAAACCGCGGGCGCCGGATTGGTAGCCGCGACCGCGGGGATAGGGTTTCGCGGCGAGTCGTTCGCATCTTCTAGAGGAATTGCCATCTCGTCTAGTACTTCGCTGATCCGGTCCTCAGGGAACAATTCCATACGACAACATCCATCATAGATGCATCTTCCGTTATAAGATTTGAAAGCATCTATGGAGGATTCTATGCTCTTGAAACGAAGTCGAAACCCTGAGTCCGAGCTTATTCTCTCTAGATCCTCTATTATTCCGAAGACGGAAAACACTTGATGTAATACGTTGCAAGAAACTGGGTAGATTTCCTCATGAATCTGAACATACAGAGTGCATTGTAACAACTCCAGTAGACGCTTCATATCTCCATCATTAGACATGGTTCAAGGAATGAAAGCACCAGTTGATACGAAACCGCATAGATCTCGTATCGAATTTAATGGATAAAGTAACTGAGTGAAGGGAAGAAGGGCCAAAGCCGGGGATAAAGAGTGACTTAAATGAGATAGGGGAGAAGTCAGACGAGATGAAGAAGACGAGATAGAAGAGAAGGAGAATTAGGGTTTGGGAATAATTGTTTTCTTCATTGATTGATTAAACTTTCTATAATACAAAAGGAGTATATATAATAATAAGTCCCACCACTAAACCCTAATCCTAACGGTTCAACAAACGCGTCCCGGGAAAGAGCCGTAAAAAAAACCCGAGAAGGAGTATTATAAACTCGGTATAAAAATACATTAATTAAATAATATTAATAATTTATATAATAATGTATCATTCTAAATAATTTATGGAACTGGTTTTTAAAACGGCTACTTACTTCGTGCAAGTCATAATCAAGAGAGTAGTTAATCAGTAGTTATAACCCGGTGCCAAACTTAAATGTACAACCAACATGCAAAAACAAGCTGTCGTCACCCCCAGTACGTACTACTAGTACACATAGCATCATTTATAATAGATGAGACATTTTTTTTTAAAAGATGAAACTATACCCATTAAATCTGTAAATGTATATTGACACATCATATGTCTTTTGTGCATATAATATACGTACAATTATAGCTGGTGCAAAATTTAATTCTTATTTGTTTTTATAGCAACTTATAATTTTTATTTGGTCACAAGTGAATGAATACAGAAAAAGTACACATCGTTCGACCAAAAAAAAAAAAAGAAAGAAAGAAAGAAAAAGCACACATCCATGTATTATGTAATTCCTTACATTTATATATATATATATATATATATGCATTTGTTTTATAAAAGTTGTTAGTTGCCAGCGACGAGTTAAAGTTTTTGACGGATATATATGTTAAAACTTGGTTAAGCTTCCTCCAAAATTTGGACTTTGGAGAGTGTTGCGTAATGATTTACTTTCTTTAATTAAAAGGATAATTTACTTAATGATTATTAGTTCAAACGTCGGTGATTAACAACAATTTCACTGAGAAAGCTTATCGGCGCGCTGAACGAGTATAATAGCCAAGATACCAAATCGCTCCGTCCAATTGCAATTAACTAATTAAACTATATTGAGATGATCTGGATTAAATTAGTTATCATGTTTGCCTACGCAAAAAGCGGCATTAGTTTATGATCTAGGGTATAATATGGAGGGATGTTGAAGAGGATGAAGGGGATAATTATTAATTAGTTAATGATTAAGATTGTGACAGGAATCCAAAAGGACAGTTATGAAGGCTAGCTGCTAACTCCGAATAGTTGACAATTATATTTAATTTTAATGTAAGAGGGGAACAAAACAAAAGTCTGCTCATCCACTAATTCAACAAAAGCTAATGCCTCAATTCTCACACATACATGCCCTATCCACATATTCCTCGATCAACAAAAGCTCTTCACCCTATCTATTATCCATCTGTAATTTCTTTATTTCACGAGAGGAATTTTTATTATTCGTGGAAGGGAAAAAAATATCCCACCATAAAAATATTACTCTTACAATAAATAAGGATATTTTCCATTCTAAAAAAATAGCATAAAATATTTAGCCCAAAGTGTTAATAGTGGCCCATACACCTAAAAAAGTTCATAATAATAAAAATGCTTATATTTTTTTTACATTTATATCAATGCCCAAAAAAAATAGCTAAATACCCAATTAAATTGTAGGTATATCAAAATTCTCAAAATTTCAAAATTTTTTAAAACAAATTAAATTGTTAATTTCATCAAAATTTATTCTATTAGAAAAATAAATCCTTCTCCCTCACCTCCTTCCACTCTGTTGAATCTCGCCCCCATACAACCCTTAGGCCTCTCCACCCCGGCCACTTCCTAGGATCCTTACCCTCTACGGAAACACGAACTGAACCAATCTAAGATCGACCTCACCCTGTGCCCCTATGTCTCCGACACCTTCCTATTGGCGGCCGCAACGACGAATTGTGTGCTTGAGCTCCAGTCCGTCGATCTCTCCCAATAGGGGGTTTTCGGCATTCGGATTGGCAAATTTGTTTGTCGCATGCGTGAGTCGGCAAATTTTTTATAGAAACCTTGTTTTACACACTTAAATCTCTTTTACTATAAATTTTATCCCGAAATTTTAATTAATTAACAAAAAATAAAATCTTTATAAAATATAATTAATTTTAATTCAAAATCCAATATTATTCATATATATATATATATATATATATATTTAAGGAAATATTTACCATTACATATTTACATTACACCAACTCTTTTCAAAGACCCTCTTATGACGACTCTTTCGTTCAAGGGTTGGCCGAATTGTTCTTATTGGAGTAGAATTTCAATCTCCTTGCATGTGCTCAAATCTCACGAACCCAAATTGATTGATTGTACCTTTCAACTCAAATCTTTCGAATTTAAACACACCCAAAAAGAGTAATCTGACTCTAAGACAAATCTCAAGAACTTAGAATGATTAGGTGTCCCTTCTCACATTCTTTAGATGAAAAAGCTTCTCAATTTTTCTTGAGAGAAAAACTCTACGTAATTTATTTTTGCTTGATTAAAGAAACTCTGCCTTTCTTTCACACTTCCATTTATTTTATACAAAAACTTAGAGTAAAAATATCAAATAAAAGTAATAAAATATAACTAAGTGCAACACATAAGGAAACTTATAAAAATTAAACAAGGTATAAGGAAACTAGTTAAAGCACAAAAAGCAAGTCACAAGACAATGCATGAAAGATTGAAGTGCAAGACAAGCAAGGGAAAACTCGACATTGGCACCACGACAACACTAGTGGGCATCACTATCTCGCAGCGCACGACCATGCACCTTGGCACGAACAACATTAACAAAAAAATTAAGTTGTGGCGCATGATCTCCTCCTATACTTCTCTGGTGGCTAATCTTTCGAGTTCCTTCAAAGGCGGTCAATGTAACAAGGCGTAGGTCTCTTGATCATGACCGTATTGTGATGGCCGAATCATGTGGCAATCACTCCTAAGGTGAAAAAAGAAACAAAGTAACACGAAGGTCATTAAGATTAGAATGATGGCTTCTCAATCAAATTTCCAAGCATCCAAAGGAAGAACATTACATAGGCCATATCATTGTAATCCTCAATATAAAATTAAATCTTCTCCTCAATGAAAACATCATTGAATATCAGCTTTGATTCTAGCTCGGCGAGATCTTCCCTTCATTTATGAGTTCATCCCAAATTGGTGTACCTTGAAAGTATTTGAATTCTTATTCGGTAAATGATTCATCACTGAATAATGACTCGTCATGAGTTTCGTCCCCCTCTTCATAAAGGGGAAAATTTTGCTCTTTTGACCAAAACACATCTATTAATCTTGGAGCCAAAGCATCCATGAGTCGATTCATGTCCCTCATTGTCAATAGTTGATCCCCATCTCTCATAGGAGTTTTACCATGTGCTTAACACATTGTAGCAAACAACGGTAGCAAGACACGAGTGTAGGTAATTCACAACCTTGATAATGACATGAATTCAACTATTGAAGCAACAAAAATGCAATGGACAAGCAACTAATGGATCAAAAGTAAATGCAAAGAAGAAAAACAAGGCAATGCGAGTGACTACCTTTCTTAATGTTGAACATCCTTCTTCCTTTTTTAAACAAAGGCATTATGGTTTTGGGGAAAATTAGGGTTTATGGTGGTAGATTATACGTGGCAACTGGATTAACGTTAGGGTGAAATAGTGTAAGGGCAGTTGTTCAAGGTGGAAGAAGTGGTGCTGAGTGGCAACAATGAAGAGCACAAGCAAGAACAAAGTCAAGAACTAGGTTTTTTGTAACACCCTGATAATTTATAAGGGATTGAGGTGCTACCCATGTGAACAAGAGCTCTTCCTAATTTGTGTTCGAGTGAGGCTAGGACAAAGAACTTAGAAGTTAAGCGTGCATGGGCGAGATCAGTAATAGGATGAGTGACCTCTTGGGAAGTCCTCGGGTTGACATGGGATAGCGTTTCTAAGGCTCCGGACCTTACAAATGGTAACATAGCCGACTCTAGGTTACGAGTGCACTTGGTCCAAAGGGCGGTGACTCGACCTAGAGGACGGTGCTTGGGCCTTGACGAGGATGTCAAGTGTTTAAGTGGGGGAGATTGTAACACCCCGATAATTTAAAAGGGATTGAGGTGCTACCCATGTCAACAAGATCTCTTCCTTTTCTATGATCGAGTGAGGGCAAAGAACTCAAAAGTTAAGCCTGCATGGGCGAGAGTAGTACCGGGATAGGTGACCTCTTGTGAAGTCCTCGGGTTGGCATGTGATAGCGCTTCTAAGGCCTCAGACCTTACAATTTTCATAGGGTTTTGCAATTGAAGTGTCGAAGGTTGAATTAAAACATCAAAATCAAAGATATAAAATACTTACAATGCGGATTTCTGATGGTAGATAGCACTTGATGGTGAATCTTACGTATCAATTGTGTCAAATAGTTGTTGATAGTGTAGAATTGGTGTTGATATAAACTACTCACATTGTGAAGTCCTTAGCTTTGGTACCACTTGATGACTACTCGAACCTTAGAGGATTAGCCCAATTGTTCTTGAATGTCACTTCTCGCAATCCTTATATGAAAAAACTTCTCAATTTTTCATGAGAGAAAAACTCTACATAATTGACTTTTCCTGAAAGATAGTCTACCTTCCTCTTAGGCTTTCATTAATTAAAAAAATCTCCCATAAGAATAATAAAATAAAACTAAGTGCAACATATAAGGAAACTTCCAAAAATTAAACAAGGCATAAGGAAATGAGATTTATTGAAGTTAGGTTAAATAAGGAAACTAGGTAAAACACATAAAGCAAGTCACAAGACACAAGTACATGAAAAATTGTGGAGCAAGACAAGCAAGGAAAAACTCTGCCTCGACACCACTACACAAACAGTGGGTGGGTGTCACTGTCACAATGCACAATCGTGCACCTTGGAACGCACAACACAAATGAGAAACAAGTTGCCTCGCACGAACTTGGAGTTTCGATGCACAACATCAATGACTAACTAAGAAGCGGCACACAACCTCCTCCTATACTAGTCCAGTGGCTCGTCTCTCGGGTTCCTTTGGAGGTGATCAAAGTGACAAGTCCCATGTCTCTTGCTTATAATTGTATCATCTGCTGCCTCGTTGGAAAGCCCCAAGAGGCAAGGCCTCACACCTACACACTGGGGCGCTTTAATTGAAAATGCCCAAATTAGTTGAGTCTATATTCTCACAACTTGTCCCTAATATTGGCAACTCCAACCTAGTTGCATATATACATCAAATGCAACATTCTCATCTTGGCCAGTTGGCCACCATCGATACCTTTGTTGATTAGCATGTATGAATCGAGGTACCCGCAACTCATCACTTTTCTCAGAATGATGTTCACGTTTAGTGTCACTCCACCATCCTTCTTTATTGCCCCGCTAAAGCTGAACTCCGCATACTTTGTTTTGGCCTTGCTCAGTCTAAAGCCCTTAGATTCCAACGCTTCTCTCCAACTCTCGAACTTGCTTCTAACTTCGACTCTAGTCTCATAAATTAAAATAATATCATATGCGATCTGAAGTGGTGTTGTCAGTACATCCATCACTATTGTGAAGAGGAAAAGACTCAAAGCAGACCCTTGATAGAGACCGACTTGTACTTGGAAGTACTTTGCTTCTCCACCTGGCATGCAAACACTGATCATCACATCATCGTACATATCTCTGAGAATTCTAATGTACATTTGGAAAACCTACTTGGCCTCCAAAGTAGCTAGCGCCTTCGGCATCGTGTCATAGGCCTTCTTTAAGTCCACAAAAACCATATGAAGGTTGTTCTTCTTCTCCCTATATAGCTCAACTAATCGCCTCATCAAATAAACGGCTTCCATATATAGTTGACCTTCCTGACATAAACTTGAACTGATTCTCGAATTGAAATTCCGAGCAAGTTTTCTCAGTCTAATCTGAGTGACCCTAAACATAAATAAATATAATAAATTATTATAATTTTAGGATCTATGGATAGTATAATTACAAAAATTAATTAGGTTGGACATAGCGAGATGAAAAATTATAATTAATTAAAGAATTGCATGAAGTTAATTAACATGCGAAGGAATTATTAGATTGTCAGATGTTAAGTGATATATAATTCTGTCATTTGAATGATGTTAGGGGGGCTGTGTAAATATAAACATGGGTCTCATGATCTCATTTAACATTAATCTTAAACTACTCTATTTTATTAATTGTCTAAATTTCTGGATAATAATTACTTTCTCACTTTTTTATTATATAATTTTGTTTAAAAAATTGAATTGTTAATAGTGTTTGACATTTGATCATCAAGTAATGAAAGTAATTTATGTCCATTCCATTTCCACCCTTAGCTTCGAGCATAGAAAGTTGTTTATAAATTATGGAGCATATTTAGAACATTAATAATACATGTTTTTACATATATGTATAATCCTCAGAAGACATGTAACTTTAAAAAAGAAAAAGAAAAAGGAAAAAAACAAGTTCCGAATTGAATGATAAATGAAATGGCCTCAATCAAGGCCTACAAACCCGATGGATCATGGATCATGGATGATGGAAGATTGCTTGAAGTTGAATATGCTTTTATAAGTACAAACCCACCTCTTAACTAACAACATGCATATGGGAAGCAGCTATCTAACATACATGGGATGTTGGAATTGAGGTGTTTTTTCCCCTCTAGTGCTAGTGGATGTCTTCATCTAATGATCTGCGTCCAACCAATATTTAATTTGCGGGGGATGATGGTCCCAGTTAAGCCTTATAATATTTCTTTGGTCATAAGAATTATAAAGTAATATCATGATATCTAAGAATTTTTTGGATCATATATATATATATATGAAAAGTTCTTTTATGATTAAAAATAAGGAGTAAAGGTGATCGATCATGCTTTTTAGCCTGGTATCTCAATGCCAAAGCTTTATTAGAACGGATTGGATTATTCAATTCCGTCATATTTATAGAGAAACTAATGCTGTGGCAAACTTTCTGATGATGTAAGCACTGTTCTAAAAATCCCTTCTAGGCCCCGCCTAGGCGCTGGAAGGTCCTAGCCCGCCTAGCCGTCCAGACTGTCTAGGCACTCGTCTAGGACCGCCTAGGCCACCGTTCAGGCCGTCTAGGCACTAGGCGGTCCCTTTCCGCCCAACGTCCGCCTAGCGTTTTTTAGAACATTGGATGTAAGGGGTCGGGTTATCCCCCGATTGATTACTACTTAGCCCTCTCTTTTTAATTAATAAAATGAGCTAAAAGTCCGGAGAGTGCCGCCTCTCCTTCGACCAAAAAAAGAATCCTAAGATATAGAGGGTTAATATATGAATTTTTAGGTTTATTTATATGGTTTGTGTACTATGAAAAAAACTTTATTTTTGAAGAATAAATATAAATCTTAATTAGATGGTTATATATAAACATTAGCATGTAATATATAAACACTTGTATGTAAATATAAAATGCTAGTTTTATATATATGATGCACAAAGTATGAAAAAGAAATGTAGTTTTTAGAACAACAAGTATAAACCTTAGATTACTAATTATATATGAACATTGGCATAAATTTGTATGCAATCCTTAGCATCTCACTCAGCCCAAAAAATTGTCCCAAAAAAAACCACTTTAATTACTATTATACTTATTTATTTTATTTTGTTTCTTCTAATCGCGGTCATCCATTCCTCTAATCTAATGGCACTTATTTGTCCATAAGAACCATATGTACTTGAATATTAGTTTGAGGCAAAATATTGAAATTATTAGGTACTTTCAATTGAATTGATAATTTCTATATGTATTTAACCATGTATAAGGAGAATATAAATGTGGTATCCGTGTATTTCACACTATATTCTTTTTCAAAAATCAGAAAACAATTTTATTTTATTTATAAAATAATTTAAGAAATCAATCTATGTATATATATAAAAGACGCAAGGATTAAGGCGATCACGTTGCGCCACCTAGGATTTTCCTACGTGTCGTTCCCACGTTAAGCCACCTAGGATTAAGCCACATAGGATTTGTTTATTTTGGAAATTTATATATTTTGATATTATTTTAGAATAATATATAAATAAGATAAATTAATCTAGGAAATATTCTATCTAAAATAAAGATGTAATCTATTATATATTATGAATTAGGATAGATCTAAAAGATATTATCTAAAATTAAAATAAATTATAGAACATTAGACATTAATATATTATATATTAAGATAGATATATTTATTTAATTTTTCCTATTAAATTTCTATCTATTTATTTGAAAAATATAATTCGAATTTTATTTAAAATTAAAAAAATTATCTTTATAATTTTATCTATTTATGTAAAAGATTTATCTTAAATAAAATTTTGATAAAAAAAATAGAACTTTCAATCTAGATAATTATTTCCCTTAAATTGACTTTTGATAAAAAAAAATGTGTTATCTTTTCCTTAATTTTGTTTTTGAATTATTTATGTAAATATAAATAATTTTCTTATCATTAAAAAATTCATTCTTTATTTATATTTTTTTCATAGTTTCTTATTAAGTATATTTTTAATTTTTATTTAAATTTTTTGAAAGAATTGAATTTGATAAAAAAAATTACAAGGGTTTAGATTATTTTTACCTTTTTATATTTTTTGTAAAAGATTTTTAAAATTGAATGATTCTAATTCAAATAATTTTTATTTATATTTTTTCATAAATAAATTATTGTTAAGCGATCAAAATTATAGTAGATTCCTCTTAATAATTTTGGCCCCAGTTTCACATGACAATATGACACCAATTGTAAAATTTTATATAATTTTTTCTAATCTATGTATATATATATATATATAAAAGACGCAAGGATTAAAGCGACCATGTTGCGCCACCTAGGATTTCGCCACTTAGGATTTGTTTATTTTGGAAATTTATATATTTTGATATTATTTTAGGATAATATATAAATAAGATAAATTAATTTAGGAAATATTCTATCTAAAATAAAGATGTAATCTATTATATATTAGGAATTAGGATAGATCTAAAAGATATTATCTAAAATTAAAATAAATTATAGAACATTAGACATTAATATATTATATATTAAGATAGATATATTTATTTAATTTTTCCTATTAAATTTCTATCTATTTATTTGAAAAATATAATTCGAATTTTATTTAAAATTAAAAAAATTATCTTTATTATTTTATCTATTTATGTAAAAGATTTATCTTAAATAAAATTTTGATAAAAAAAATAGAACTTTCAATCTAGATAATTACTAGTTGATGACCCGGGCCTTACCCGGTGGCTTTTTCAAATAAAAAGTACTAATATATTAATTTACATATGATATAAGTATTACAATTTAAATAGTAAAATAATATTATTTTATTATGAAGATATTATTTTGATATAATGCTATTTTGATAATCATTAAAAATAGACTCGATTAATCGACTCAATTTATCTGTAAATTTAATGACATGATAGAAGCAAAACTAAACTCGAACCCGAACTCGACTGAATCTACTCGATTAATTGGTTTAACATTAAGGGACTAATAATTTTTTACTTATTTATTAAGGGATATGCAAAATGTATACCAATAATATCTTATTTTTTAAAATGTTGTTTGTAATATTTATGTAATAATTTTAAAAAAGTTGATGTTCTTAACTCGTAGGGTTTACTCGAACACGCACAAAAAGCGCAATGAATTGACTCAATCAATCCATAAATTTTAACGACATGAACCCGTACTCAACACGAATCCGAAATGACTGAACCTAAACTCAATTGAACTCACTTGATTAATCGGTTTAACAGTAAAGGATCAATAATTTTTATTTATTTATGTACGTATCTGTAATATAAAAAATTAACATACTTATGAATAGAAATTTAATATATTGTAAGACACAACATATGCATACCGAATTAATTAAAAAAATTTCATACTTATTAATAGAAAATTAGTATAAAAAATCAACATGTTTATGGATAGAAAATTTAAAAAGTTATCATACTTCTGAACAAAAAATTAATATAAGAAAATCTAAAATTTAATATAAAATCTACAATTAAAAACATGGTACATATTAATTAAAAAACTTATCATATTTTTGAATAGAAATATTATTATAAAAAATTTAGTAACTAAAAATATGGTAATTGAGAGATTAAAATTTGATGACAATATTGCATTTAACTATCATATTTATGGATAAAAAATTAATATATAAAATACAAAATATTTATTGATGGAAAATTTAAAAGTTATCATTCTTATTTGTAGAAAATTAATATTGAAAAATACAAAATTATTATGAAAACATGGTCAATATTAATTAAAGTTGTTATCATACTTATAAATAATAAAATTAATATAAAAATTAATATAAAAATTAATATAAAAATACATGATTAAAAATATGTCTCATATTAATTAAAAAACTTATTATACTTTTGAATTGATAGTTAATATAAAAGAATAAGAAAATTTAATATTGAAAATTCGCAATTTAAAATATGGTCTATATTTCATACTCATGGATATAAAAGTTACCTATTTCATTTAGAGATACTAAAATTAATTTAAATGGTGTATTAAATTCAAAAAAGGTATTTGGGATACTAAATTACTATTTTATATTTGCCATACTTATGGATAAGAACTTAATATTAAAAATTTATAATTAAAAATATACTTACAAATAGAAAAATTATAGAATTTTTTTTATATTTATCACATTTATTGATAAAAAATTATCTATTTTACTCTAATAGATTAAGTTAGTATTTTTTATGTGTCATATTTATGGATAATTGGATAGTGATTAACCGATTTAGGATTAAGTGATCAATAATTTTTATTTATTATGGTTCATATTATATAAAACGGTTGTAATAATTATGGATAAAATATTAATATAAACAATTTCGTAACTAACAATATGGTGACTAAGACATTAAAATTTATTGACAATATTGCATTTAACTTTCATATTTATAGATAGAAAACTAATATATAAAACTCAACATATTTACGGTTGAAAATTTAAAATGTTATCATTCTTATTTATAGAAAATTAATATTGAATTTAAAAATATAATTAATAAGAAAATATGAATAAAGATCGAATTTTTCTAAGGATAAAAAATCTTCTATATTTACATGAATAAGACAAAAAGGAAATTAAGGAAAAGATATGTAAGTTTTTTAACCAAATTCAATTTAGGCAAGTGATTATCTAGATCATGAATTTTTTTAATTTTTTATCAAAATTTGATTTAATAAAAGTATTTTCCATAAATAAATAAAAGGATAATGATAAAATAATTTTCGTTATTTTTATTTAAATTTCGAATTAAATATTTTTTAATATAAATAGATAGAAATGAATTTAATTGAAAATATAACTAAAAAATTATTATTTTTAAATATAAGGTGGGGCAAAATTCAATATGGTGACTTTTTAGTGTAAAAAATAATTATTAATTTTTTAGTGTAAAAAATAATATATTGTTTCTCTTTTTAGTGTAAAAAATCAACATATATCTATAAAGAAATTATTATTAATTTTTTATTGTAAAAGAAAATCAACATCTATCTATAAAGAAATTGGTAAAAAATATCATGATAAAAGATAAAAGTTATTTATCCTTATTTTTTAATATTTTTAATATTTAAATTTATTTTTTTAAACATTTGTATAAGGAAGTCTTCAAAAGATATCGTTATTTTTTAATTTAAATAACTTATGATGATTTGGTGCTAAGGATAGATTTAAATAGATAAAAAGAATTTAATAAGAAAAATAAAAAATATTATATTATTATTTTTGCAATTAAATAGATTTATTTGAAAAAATTGATAAATTAAATTGATGAATTTCATATTCTTATGTTAAGAAAGAAGGCAAATAAAAAATATAAAAATTACGAAAAAATGAATTGAAATAAGTCTCTTATGGTATTATCTTATAAGAATAAAAAATTACATAAAAATTAATATATTTGATTGTGTTATCTTTGGAAAGAAGATAAGTAAAAAAGTAAAAAAACAAATATTTCATTATTATTGGCATAAATGATAAGATAAAAATATTTCCTTATCTATATTTACATATAATAAGATAATATTTTAGTCGTCAATTTTTAATATTTTTCTATCTATATTGTTCAAGTTATCACAAATAAATAAAAAAGTATTTTTTATATACTTTTAATATCACTATCTGAAATGGCTATTTTACTATAAGGTGATGTGATGTAATATGGTGACATATATATTTTATCTTTATTTAAAAATATTAATTATTTAAAATAACACATAATCCATATTCAAAGATATTATCATTTGTATGGCTATTTTTATTTCATATATATATATATATATATATATATATATATATGTGTGTGTGTGTGTGTGTGTGTGTGTGTTGGTGATCATGTGTACATATTTTGTCTTAATTTATATCTTATAAATATAATAAATATAATATCTTTTTTATCTAAATTGATCAAATCTATTAATATTATTTTATCTTTATGTTTATTTGGGGATAAATTTTTACAAATATTAATTTATCTTTATGTTTACATGGAGATAAAATTTTTTACATAATTAACTATTTAAAATTATTATTTTAATAAAATTTTGATGTGGTGCGAGAAATTGCTCCGGCTTTAGTTATTAGTAATAGATTTCCCTTAAATTGACTTTTGATAAAAAAAAAATTGTGTTGTCTTTTCCTCAATTTTGTTTTTGAATTATTTATCTAAATATAAATAATTTTCTTATCATTAAAAAATTCATTCTTTATTTATATTTTTTTCATAGTTTCTTATTAAGTATATTTTTAATTTTTATTTAAATTTTTTTAAAGAATTGAATTTGATAAAAAAATTACAAGGGTTTATATTATTTTTACCTTTTTATATTTTTTGTAAAAGATTTTTATAATTGAATGATTCTAATTTAAATAATTTTTATTATATTTTTGTATAAATAAATTATTGTTAAGCGATCAAAATTATAGTAGATTCCTCTTAATAATTTTGGCCCCGTTTCACATGAGAATATGGCACCAATTGTAAAATTTTATATAATTTTTTCTAATAAATAAATTTTTTGAACGTACGTACGACTGCACCAATTAATAAATTAAATATTAAATTAAAATCATATTCATTAAATAAATTAAATATTAAATTAATGTAGTCGTGCATGGGACGACAGGTATAACTAGTTAGAACAATTAATGGAATAGATGATGAAATAGATTTGGGGAATTAGAAGAGATATGGACTGATCGATCGATGATAGGTTAAAAGCATTCATTTTAATTACGATCAATATGGAGTTTTGAACGTACCAATTAATAATGAACGTAAATTAAATTTCTTAAGGGTACGTGATGAGAGTCAAGTGTGGTGACTTGATAGTTAAGGGACATTGAAACACAATTGTAGTTAAGCAGTGTAAACTAATGAACCAAAGTAAAAGCAAAAAAAAAATGTCACATGGGATGGGGGCCAACCCAAATAGTAATACTAGAAAGCAAGTTTGTCACCACACTTTGCTCAGACAATGCTGGTTCATTTTGAAGCAAAATCTCACATTCTTAGATTTCACTCCAACCCACCCTCTCCTCCATCTAGGATCTATCTCTAGATCCTAGTGTCATGTTGAACACCCACGCCACGCTGGTCAATTATTTAATTACCGTGTGTGCATAATAGTCATTAACCCCGACAAGTTACACTCGATCCCTTTTTTTAACCCCATCAACACCATACAAATTAATAATGCAATGCTAAATGCTTTGCTTTGAGGCGTTCCGATCCAGCTCTTTACACACACACACCATTATATATTTCGATCAGTACATTTGATAGGAGTATTAATTAAAACGTTCATAGAGTCATTACATTTTAACTAGACAAGAAAATCGAAATGTATAAAGAGCTAATATAATAATTAATTATATACGCATCATGTATAGATGGAGTTAGCAGTGTTATGAATTAGGATCCTTATAAGGAACGAAATAGATTGTTTGTAGTATGGGATTAAAACAAACAAGAATGATAGGTGATGGGGGACCAACAGGCAAGGTCGCAAGGAGGAGGGAGGGTTACATGATTGTTATGGATAGATAGATTCCAAACAAGGCATTAAGGTTGCATTTGCTTCAATTATTTTTTTTGCAACTACTTTTCAAGACCCAATTATCTCCCACCCCCTCTCGATCAACACAACTATATATATAAAGTCACATCCAAATTTTATTTTTATATATCTTCATTTGTGATCCAAATTCTTCGTTCCATTTTCGGTGTACTAATAATGTTCCACTAAATTATATAAACATTAAATTAATATTTAAATATTTTAAATAGAGTTTGGTTCAAATGAAACAAACTCTTATCCTAAAAATACGAAAAGTGCATTATAAAGTACGAAAAGTGCAAATGCGAAAAAGTGCACTCTGATGTAGGAAAAGTGCACTACAAACTAGAAAAAGTACCTTCGTTTCATTTTTCAAGATAAGAGTTTGTTTCATTTAAACCAAACTCTTTTAGAAAAATATTTATATTTCAAATAACTATATATATATATATTGAAAATTTTAAATTGAAAAATATATTATAAAACTTTTAAAAATCAAAAGAGTGATTTTAGTACAAAAATATATTTTAAAAGTTTTATAATATAGTATGACTTTTTTTAAAAGTCATTCTGATAGAAATATGTATTAATGGTGTAAATTTGATCTAAAATATTAGCCGTTAAAAATTAATGTTGGGTTATAAGGATTTTCTATTGAAATTTATTTATACAATTAAGTAGTAGTAGTATATATTAGAGACTTTAGGGTGAAATATAGGATTATGTAATTGGAGAAATGGAGTCTTTAATTTACTAGTTCGTGTTTGGGTATATTATAGCTTGTTGACTCCGCAACCGTGGTAGGAGAAAGTAGGCACAGATCTTGCTGTAAAATCTTTTTGACCCTACCTAGCTTGTAAAATGTTAATGAGTGGCACCTCATCGATCCATGAATTTTACAGTCAAATATTACCCCCCCCCCCCCCCCCCCATCATCCCAAAAATAAAAAGGTTAATTAGGGTATATATTTACCTCCTTTAATGCTTTTTTGCATTTCGTGGCGCGTTGCTTAATTTGGCCATATAACATTTGTTCCAACTTCCAAGAATGCATGATACGGAGCAATTATTAGATAAGGCAGTAGAGTGATATAGTACGATTAGCACATGCTAAGCGCTAATCCAATGATACTTATTACTACTAACAACAACAGCAACAAAAAATGATTTCGGAATTAGAATCCACGACACCATCGAGAATGTGGGTACTCTTAGGAAATCATTTATGCTTTCAAATGTTCTTGGATGTCTGCTCTTGACTGTTGTTGAAATAAACTTCGTTGACCATCCTTCCTTGTACATTTTGTTAGAGGAGATCCGTATGTTATTATTATTATTATTATTATTATTATTGTATGTATAGAATAAGTATTAAATAAGTCAGCACCTTTTTAACTTTAATTCGTTTATATTTGTCTTGATTAGAACGCACGCAATTGTAAAATGTTATCTTAGAAGTTCGAATCACAATTCATTTTTTAAATGAATCAAACTAGCCTGCTGGATCTCAAACTGGAGAAATAGATCCAACTCCCCATGACTCAAAAAAAGTAACAAAGACATTGAAAGGGGTTCATCTGCTTGACATAGTTGACGAGCATAATGAGTTCATATCAGGACATTTTTCGATTTTTTTTAGCGAGCATAAAGAAGATCGTTTATATTGTAAGAATGTTGTATGCATACATAACTTGTTAATGTTCATTCCCATTTTACGCTTAAGAATTGTGTATTATATATTGTAGAAACTCTTTTTGCACGAAACATATCTAGAACAAAGAATTAAAAAACACAAAAAAAGAAAGAAATGGTTTCCATTTAGGTGCTAAAAGCCTTGAATTGGGCACGACAGCATAAAAAGTAATACTTGTACACATCCAAAATACATAAGCTGGAGGGTACAAATATCAAAAAGTTACACTATAATATTGGATTAAACTTAATTTTGATGCCTCCAAACCAGAGGAACGCGGTTACTTATGCTATTTTTATTTTTAGGGATTATAATAGTTCAATTATAGGTTGGGATAGAATTGCTCTAGAACCCATGTCGGTGTTAAAAGCGGAGGCTTCAACTCTCCTAAAAGGTTTGAAAATGGGAAGGGGTTTACATATTCATAAACTTATGATAGAACGGGATAATTTGGTTCTTATTATTTCTTTAAAAAATATTTGGAATGTTCCCTGAGAAATTTATTCTATTATTCAAGATATCCAACGTTTGATGTCGGGTTTTTCAGTAGTGGTCTTTTTTCATTGTTACAGGGAGGCTAATTCAGTTGCTGACTTCTTAGCAAGAAGACATATCAATATTCCGCAGATTCGTCGTGCAATCTCTTCCTCGATCCTGTTTGGATTTGTGTTTTGATGATGTCTCGTTAGTAAGGTTAAGACATTTGTTTAGTCTTTAACCTTTAGTTTTTAATTTTTTCAAAATCATCCGCAGTGATCATTTAGGTGGCCTTGTAATACTGGAGGGAGCTAATGTTTGCATTGTAACGAGCTAGTAGCTCATTGTTAAAAAAAAAAAAGTTACAGTATGTCTATATGTATCTGAATTTAATAAAATTCGTGTAAGAGCTAGATATTTTCAACCGTACTCGTCTAGCGTGAAGACAGGCCCAAATTAATTAACAGGATATTTCGTATCTGATATCCGCAAAAGCCCAGCTCGGCCCAATTATAAAAGCTTAACATGTGTTTATAAATATTAGAAAACACATATCAATACCAAAGTTGAGATGGCCGAGTTGGTCTAAGGCGCCAGATTAAGGTTCTGGTCCGAAAGGGCGTGGGTTCAAATCCCACTCTCAACATTTCTCTTAAATTTTTATTTTGATTCGAAGTTGCTTAAAAAATGTATTATTTAATCAACATTTCTCTTGAATTTTTATTTTGATTCGAATTTTTTAAGCAACATTTCTCTTAATTTTTATTTTGATTCGAAGTGGAGTTTTTCCCTCCCGGAACTGGTATATTGTGATATTATGGGAATTCCCAAATTAAATGGCAAAACCAAATTGACCGAGAGTGTTCCATAGTCGAAGACGTAAACATGACAGATTACGGATGCTCAACAGATCGGATCACGGTCGACCCGTTTGACTAAGTCAATCGGATCAAAAAATTAATTTTTTTACCCACAAATCTAAAAAGTATTTTTTTATTAAAAATATATTTTTTTAAATATTGTGGGTCAACCCGCGACTTGCGCGGGTTTAACCCGACCCGCAAAATAAAAAAAACCGACCTGTAACCCACAAATTGCAGGTCGCGGGCGACCCGACCCGTTGAACATCACTGTTGGATCGTGACGAGTTAGTAACAAGGAACTAGTAATGTTCCCTGGGCAGCGGAAATAAACAGTAAGAACACAGAATTTAGAGAGGAAAACTTTCTTTCCGACCAACCAAGTCGTAGAAAGAAAAACCTCTACCTCTGAGACTCCTTCTCAGAGGATTTTCAATAGAATACTTTTATTAAGTTTCAACGATTACAAGGCAAGTCAAGTTCCCTGGTAACTAAGGCACCGACCAAAGTTCAACCAACTAGACTTCTACAACCCTAAGCGTAAACCTAAGACAAAGTAAACTACTGACTTACTTGTGAATTCTTCACCGAAAAAGCCACACACTCATACACTTGAAAATCTCTCTCTTCAAGTTCGTCGTCTTCAACCACACCCTTTAACCCTAGCTAAACCTAGCTATTTATAAGATAAGTTAAGTCTGATCTCACACGTAATTCTTGCCTAATTACGCTGATATTCCACTTAACAAATCCCACACAATAAGGAAAAAGATTGTTTGTGATTTCGGATCCTCAACCATGCCGATTCTTCCCAAAACCGAATGATCTCGGATTTCCCAAGATAAGATCGTGTGAAGATTGATCTTATCTACTCTTTTATCTCCTCAAGCAACCTCCTACAGTTGTAAATCTTCGTAGAAGATTGCTCGTAGAAGATATGGTAACTTGCCATTTATAGAAAGTCGCGTTCCTTCTGAGACGCGCTTCCTAAATTTGTCACTCGTTCCCTCCATCGTTCCTCACGATGTTCCGTCACTTGTGACCATGTACCTGTTTTCCTGAAACACTTACATGTAGAAGCAAGTTATATTAACTAGGTTTGTTATCATCAAAACTAAGAGAAACCATGGAACAACCATTGTTCCAACAATTTCCCCCTTTTTGATGATGACAAACCTATACAAAAATGCATGTCTAGAAACCAAAAGAAATATAGATCACAAAACAAATCCCTGTATGGTTCCCCCTTAACGAATGCACAGTTGTTCTTACTCATCAAAGTTAACAACATATTCCCCCTTAGCCAAAGTTCCCTCTGTATTTCCTGGATAGAACGCATCTCTACATTTTTCCTAACTTCCCCCTTTTGACATCATCAAAAGATCAACAATCATCAAGCAAAAACATAGAGCAAATGAACAAATTCAATTGAAACTTAAACCATTCATAAGCAAAAGACATTTATTATTATAGATAATTGTTGTAGGGGTCACAACCAGATAAAACATAAAACATAAAAGCCTTAACAACCCAAAATCAAAAGAAACATTTTAAACTGGGGATAGATAGGCTAAGGAACTACAGAGGGTCCACATCATGGTTCGGAGGAGGTGGAATCAGCAGCAGCAGTGTCGGCGTCTCTCTTAGCCAGGTAACCAATGATGGTACTCAGCTGAGAGGAAATCTTTTGAAGCTCAGACAACATCTTGGCAGTAACGCCTTCACTCATCGAAGAGCTCCCAACATCCATCTGGGCAATCTTCTTTGCAGATGTTCCCTTCGAATCACCCTGAAAATTCATCCTCGAGATATTGCGCATCTCTAGGGGCAATCAAAAGAACTCCTCTTTTGAAGGCTTGTAAGCCTTTCTCTCCTTTAGTATAGCCTTCACAAAACGAGGATACGGCAGGCTATGTTTCTTCCCAGTACACTTAGCCATTTGCCGCATCATTATCTCCGGAAGACTGATACGTTCCCTCCTTAGAAACTTGTCCAGCAGAATCATGTCATTGATAGTGAGCGTAGTCCTTTTCTCCGGCCTAGGAACAACAACCTTAATCAGAAACTGATGTGCAATCCTTGCAGTGTAGCTCAAATCGTTGGTAGAGTAAGGACCAGCTTCAGCAGCCTTGCCCATGACACGCTTGATTAATTGAGCCTTGTTCCTTGGCCAGTTGCTTGAAGTATGGACATCCCCGTAACCCTCAGCAGGAACCTTCAGAATAGTGGCAACAGATCCCAGAGAAAAAGAAATGTCCATCCCACAAACAGTAGCAAAACCCATTGGACCAGTTGAGAGATCAACAAGTTGATAGGAGCCAAAGAATTGAGAAAGAATCGATACATCTACCTTGACCCCAGAGTCATAGATTTTCTCCCATCCCTGAAACTTGAGAAGTTCCCAAAACTCCTCCAAGTCATGGCTTTTCAGGAATTCTTCGTCGATCACCAGAGGAGCGACGACCTTCTTTGAACCCTTCTTGGAACGGACTTCAGGTTCCATTGGAAGTTTCCCTTTCGCCTTGGCAGACTTGAGGTCCTTTTCAACCTCTTCTTCCAACTCCTTTTCTTCTTCATCTCCTTCATCACCAGACTCCTTCTTTTCTTCTTCCTCGCCCTCTTCAAACTCCGAGCCAACCTCCTCCTCATCTTCCTCGGGATCTTCTTCTTCAGAGGATTCTTGAGCCACGAAGGCTGTACTTGGTTCCTGAGGGAGTAACCTTTGGCTTTTTGGTGGCAGGGGATGGGGTGCGCTCCGAATCAGAGATGTGAAGTATCTGAGATGGCAGGGGAGGAACACTCTTTCTCGCCTTTCGCTTTCCACGGCTCGTCGGCTTGACCCATCCTGGTCGCTTATTCACGGGCAAAGAGTCCACCTTTTCTTGATCATTGGTGGTTTCCTTTGGAGGCGAGTTCACCTCTTCCTTCTCCGTTGCATCCTTGCTCTCCTGTACTACCCCTGTTTCAGTAGGCTTGTCAGAGGGGTTTTCAGAGGGAACCATGGATTGATCCTTCTCAGATTTCTCACCCACAATCTCCCTTTCCGATGCGACCTTAGCAGCGACTGCCTCACCAGTGTCGGAGACAACATCGAACTTGGTTTCGAGTTTGGAAATTGTGGAGGGAGAAGAAAGTTTGGCTCTTTTGAGATATTCGAGTTGGGCTTGAAGGGTTGCGATCTCAGAAGCATCGAGACCGTCGAAGTTAAGAATTGGGGTGTTGGAGGAGGAAGCCATTGTTGCAGAAAGGAGAAAAGATTGAAGCTTTGAGGAAGATTAGGGTTTGAGAGGTAAAAGCAGAGGTGCGGTAAGAAAATAATGACCGAGAGAAGATATTATAAAGCACACCTCTTTCCTTGTTGATAAAGATCATGATCTTCCCAAAGATCTTCTTTCCAAATCTTAACGGCTAAGAGTTGCCACAATGATGAATTTTCACCCCATTAAGTCTCGACTGCGCAGACGTCCTATCGTTCCCTGCAGAATTACTGTGCAACGGCTGGAATTTTCAAATGGGCCGTCACAACGGCTATAACTTAACTGCGTTTGTTGTGTTGATTGACGTCTGTTCTTTTGTAGAAAAATCTTCAATTGTAATCAAAGACGTTCCTTTAGTGTGACACTATTCTCAACCACTAGTTCCATACCTCGTTACCATGAGTGGATAAAAGGCTATGTTTGAACAGAAAAGGGACAAGAGATGTTCCATTCAAACCTTTTATGGGCTAGGAATATTTTTGACATCCAAACAATTATTCCCCGTTTCAAGGTAATCAAGGGGGTTCATAGGGAACGTTTTTTTGGACCAGGCTTGAGGGACAACTTATAACCAACCATCATTTCGGCTTGAAGTGAGGGATAGAATAGATCAAGTTGGTTATTTTGGGCCAAAAGAAAATCTTGGATGTAAGCAATTCAGTTTTAGTTCCTTTTAGCATGTAACACTTAACAATTTCTAATATATACAACATCTATGCATAGAGGAAGGATATAAGCCATTAGAAAACTTGTCAAATGATATGTAGTTACCTGAGAAGTTACCTCTTTAGTCAGGCACTGAGGGAATAGAGGACCGTGACTTGTTTACTCCAAGGAAATCATTCCCAGTAACATCCTCAGATGTTCATAGGGTTTTCTGTCCAAAGCCTTGGTAAAAATATCTGCCACTTGATTTTCAGTCCTACAATGATCCATCTTGATGAAACCTTTTTCAACATTATCTCTTAAGAAATGATGTCGAATATCTATATGTTTGGTTCTAGAATGATGCACATGATTTTTGGAGATATTGATTGCACTTGTATTATAACATAAGATAGGAATAGTTCCAAGAGACATACCAAAATCCACCAGTTGCTGTTTTAACCATAATACCTGGGAACAACAGGCGGCTGCTGCGACATACTCCGCTTCAGCCGTTGAAAGAGCTACCAAATTTTGTTTCTTTGATCCCCAAGACACCAAGCAAGACCCAAGAAATTGAGCCATTTCTGATGTTCTCTTCCTATCTACCAGGTGTCCTGCAAAATCTGTATCCGAGAATCCGACAAGTTGGAACGAGTTGTGTCTTGGATACCAGAGACATAACCCATCGTTCCCTTTCAAGTAGCGCAAAATTCTCTTTACTTCTTTCAGATGTGTTTCTTTAGGATTAGCTTGAAATCTAGCACAAAGACACACACTGAACATAATATCTGGTCGACTGGCCGCTAGGTACAATAGGGAACCAATCATTCCACGGTACATCGTTTGATCAACATCAATACCATTAAGATCAGCATCAAGACGAGTATTAGGAGAAATAGGAGTGTCAAAACTTTTTGTAGAGTCCATACCATACTTCTTCAATAGCTCCTTGATGTACTTTTGTTGATGCACCTTTGTTCCTTCATCACTTTGTACCACTTGTATACCGAGAAAGAAAGTAAGTTCACCGATCATGTTCATCTTAAACTCACTACTCATTAAGTTCTTGAAACTTTCTACAAGTTTGGGGTTAGTAGAACCAAAAATAATATCATCAACATAGACTTAAACTACCAAAACCTCACCGTCTTGTTCCCTTAGGAACAATGTCTTGTCAATCACACCACGTCTATATCCATTGGCTAACAGAAACAGAGCGAATCTATCATACCAAGCACGAGGAGCCTGTTTAAGACCATAGAGAGCCTTATCCAGTATGTAGACATGATCAGGGTGATCGACATCTTCAAATCCTGGAGGTTGCAACACATAAACCTCCTCTTGTAGGTAACCATTCAGGAATGTTGTCTTCACGTCCATTTGATACAACTTGAATCCCTTGTGAGCAGCATAGGCGATTAGAAGACGGATGACTTCTATTCTTGCAACAGGAGCGTACGTTTCATCATAGTCAATCCCTTCTTGTTGATTGTACCCTTTTGCTACAAGTCTCGCCTTGTTCCTTGTGACAGCTCCAGTGTCATCAAGTTTGTTCTTGAATACCCACTTTGTTCCTATAGCCATTTTGTGCTTCGGCTTGAGAACTAATTTCCATACTTTGTTCCTCTCAAACTGGTGTAGTTCCTCTTGCATAACAACTATCCAGTCGGGATCTTTTAATGCTTCCTTCACATTCTTGGGCTCTGCAAGAGAGATAAACGCATTGAAAGCACAAAAATTCTCAATAGAGGAATGAGTAAGCACACCTTTATCGTATGGAGTGATGATGTTGTCAACAGGATGATCCCTCTTTTGATGATAGTTTCGAACTTCAATCTGAGTGGGATCTGTTCTTGACTCCTCTTGTTCCTGTTGGCTTGTCGTTCCATGTGACGTTTCTTCCCCATGATCTTCCCAAATTTCTTCATTTTGTGAAGAATCATCTTCAGGAACCAGAGCATTTTCTGTGTCATCTCCATCCAAGTCAGGACTCGGAGGCATAACATCGTCTTCTGGAGCTTGTGCACTTGAATCTGGATCGACTTCATCATCTGAATCTGAATTTAGAACCTTTAGTACATCCTCGTTACTAGATAGGTTCCCTCCATTTTTGGACTCGTCAAAGACAATATGAATGCTTTCTTCAAAATTCTTAGTCCTTTTATTGAACACCTTGTAAGCCTTGTTGTTGGATGCATACCCCAGAAAGATGCCTTCATCACTCCTTGGATCAAACTTGCCTAGCTCGTCTTTTCCGTTGTTGTAAATAAAGCACCTGCATCCAAAGACTTTCAAGTGGGAAATATTTGGCTTTCTGCCCCTGATTAGTTCATATGGAGTTTTAGAGAAGTTGGAACGTATGGTGACTCGATTAATGATGTAGCAAGCGGTACCGACTGCCTCTTCCCAAAAGGACCGAGGCAAGTTACTTGCCAACATCATAGTACGAGCCATGTTTTGTAGTGTTCCATTCTTTCTCTCTGCTACGCCGTTTTGTTGAGGAGTCCTAGGCGCAGAGAAGTTTTGAGACACTCCTTGTTCATCACAGTAGCTATGGAACATGGAATTCTTGAACTCTGTTCCGTTGTCAGACCTGATGGACTTTAATTTATGCCCTGTTGATGCTTCTACCTTCTTGATCCAGCTTTTGAACGCCATGAACGTCTCATTTTTGGAACCTAGAAAGAGAGTCTATATCTACTAAAATCATCAACAATATCAAAAATATACCTGCTACCACCATGACTTCTCACCCACATGGGACCACACAAGTCCATGTGTATCATCTCAAGGGGATGAGAGGTGCTGACTGACAACTTTGGCTGAAAAGATGACTTGCTTTGTTTCCCTTTCACACACTCTTCACACAAGGTTTCCTTTTATGTAAGAACTTTGAGAAGTCCTATCACCAGATTTTGTGAGTAAAGTTTGTGAATTCCTCGATGATTTGCATGACCAAACCTCCTATGGCAGAGGTCAGTCTTGTCACCTAATGTTACAAAGCAAAGTTCTTCTTGTGGTAGGAAACTTGAGTCGACAAAATACACATTGTTGCGCCTCTTTCCTTTCAGAACCACAAGATTTGATTTCAGGTTCTTGATCATACAGCCATCTGAGGTAAAAGATACCTCGTTGTTCCCTTGGTCACAAAGCTGAGCAATACTCAACAAGTTGTCACTAAGACCTTTCACCAAGCTTACGTCTTTAACGCTGATCTTATCATTTAGCCTGACTTCACCTGTTCCAATGATTTCTCCTTGATTGTTTTGCCAAAGGAAATGTTTCCTCCAGCTTTGTTTTGAAGTGAGGACAAAATACTCTCGTTCCCTGTCATGTGACGTGAACATCCGTTGTCAAGGATCCAACGGATGTTCCCCCTCACTTAAACCTGCAAGAAAGAAATCACGTGTTAATGACCCAGACCTGCTTAGCCTTCCCGGGTCGGTTAGCATAGCTCACAGAATGATAAATTTGAGATTGCACTAAAGTAGCTTTCTGTGGGCTTTTGGAGCTCGAAGCAATATTTGAGGGATCAACATGGTTTTTCCCTTTGTCAGCTTTAGAATTTTGCTTCTTTTGTGGTTGTGGAGCTGGTTTCTTTTTATTTTGATGAGATTTGTCATACCCTTGATTTTTCTTACCAGACCACTGTTTCTTGTTGTTCCCTATATTCTGGTTTTGAGCCCTTTTGTTAGACTCTTCTAATCTAACCTTACAGTCTCTTTGAATATGACCTCCTCCACCACAATGATAGCACACCCTATAGTATTCGCCAAGATAGCGTTTAGGATGTGGTTTCTAGAGGGTACGTTCCTTCGCACGTTCCTTGGAAGGAACTCTGTGTTGGTTCCCTTGAGACTGTTTTAGGTATATCTTATCTTCCGTTTTTCCAGAATACCATTCAGAGTTTTCACTTAAATTACTCTCAAGAATCTTTACTCTACCCTCTAGATGAGTGACTTTATCTCTAGCAGATTGAAGTTCCTCAACTTTTCTTTCCATTTTCTCTTCAAAGCTAAGGTCATCGGGAGGATATTCAGATTTATCTTTTCCATAACCAATACCAAACCTAGCCGGATTAAACACAATTTGAGTTCGTTTATAAAGCTCGTTCTCTAATTCCTCTCTTTTGAGTTTAAAGACAAGCAAATCCGATCTAAGCTCGTTATTGGTTTCAGTGAGAATCTTAATATCTTCTTTTAACATTTTGCACTCTGAGCAAGGAACAACACTAGTAACAGTAGTTTCTGATAATTTTTCTTCAAGATTAAGACATTTCTCATCAGAAGCTTCTATTTCTTCTTGCATCTTTAAGTTATATTCAAAAAGCCTTTTAACAAGTATAAGAAGATCAGTCTGTTTAGCATTTTTCAAACTATCAAGGAATTGTTCAGGAGTTACCTTTGGGTCAACATCTTCGGTCTTCAGAGTCATGGCACAGACTTTTGGTTCAGATTCATCATCTAAGTCAAGGTCCCATGCAGCGATGTAGGCCTTCTTCTTTTCGTTCCCAGACTCGTTACCTTTGGGACAACTCTTTGCATAGTGACCCTTTTCTTGACAGTTGTAGCAGGTAACGTCCTTGATATCCTTCTTCTCTGAGTTGATCTTCTCTTGTTCCTTCCATGCTCCTTGCTTTTTACCTTTCTTGTAGAAAGCTCTCATTGTCTTTGTTATGAGCGCCACCTTAGAGTCCTCCTCTGTAGTATACACTCCACTTCCCGCGGTGATGTTCTCAATGGCTTTTTCCACTTTGAGAGCAATACCCTTGTCAGAACTTGAGATGCTACTTTTGACCTTTTCATATCGCTCATAGTCCGTTAGCTTTCCAAAGATTTCATGAAGAGTGCAAGTCTTTGTGATTGGATTTTCTCTTAGCAAGCCTCTGGTAACAACATACTTAGGACCGAGGCCATCAACAATCGCAGAAACCTTCTCTGAATGTATGATGGATTTCTCGATACCTAGATGATTGATGCGATTCACCAAAGCCTCAAATCGAGATTGGTATGTTGCTATGGTTTCTCCATCCTCCATCTTGAAGTTGTAGAACTCCTTCTTAGCCTCTTTTTGATGGCTTTCCTTCAGATCCAGTGCTACCAATGTGCATCTGCTCAATGGCCGCCCATGCTTCTTTGGCGGTTTTGCAGTTCACCACTCTTAGCAGATCTTCAGCACCCAAGGCATTGTTTAGCAGCATTTGTGCCTTGTAGTTCTTCTCCATTCCTGACCACTCAGCTGGTCCCCATACGGATTTTTTGTCCTTCCTGGGTTCAGGAATGACATAGTCTCCATCCTCAATGACTGACCATGCTTGGTAGTCATTACTCTTGAGCCAAGTGGCAAAGAGGATTCTCTAGTGGTCGTACTCTCCAGGAACGAGAAGTGGAGGCTTGTTGTTTCCAATCCCGACGTTGTGAGTGTTGTTTGAAGTCATTCTGTATTCTTGCACTAACACACAATCTAGAGCAAACCTGCTCTGGTACCAATTATTGGATCGTGACGCGTTAGTAAAAAGTCAGGGAACTAGTAATGTTCCCTGGGCAGCGGAAATAAACAGTAAGAACACAGAATTTAGAGAGGAAAACTTTTTGTCCGACCAACCAAGTTGTAGAAAGAAAAACCTCTACCTCTAAGACTCCTTCTCAGAGGATTTTCAATAGAATACTTTTATTAAGTTTCAACGATTACAAGGCAAGTGAAGTTCCCTGGTAACTAAGGCACCGACCAAAGTTCAACCAACTAGACTTCTACAACCCTAAGCGTAAACCTAAGACAAAGTAAACTACTGACTTACTTGTGGATTCTTCACCGAAAAAGCCACACACTCATACACTTGAAAATCTCTCTCTTCAAGTTCGTCGTCTTCAACCACACCCTTTAACCCTAGCTAAACCTAGCTATTTATAAGATAAGTTAAGTCTGATCTCACACGTAATTCTTGCCTAATTACGCTGATATTCCACTTAACAAATCCCACACAATAAGGAAAAAGATTGTTTGTGATTTCGGATCCTCAACCATGTCGATTCTTCCCAAAACCGAATGATCTCGGATTTCCCAAGATAAGATCGTGTGAAGATTGATCTTATCTACTCTTTTATCTCCTCAAGAAACCACCTACAGCTGTAAATCTTCGTAGAAGATTGCTCGCAGAAGATATGGTAACTTGCCATTTATAGAAAGTTGCGTTCCTTCTGAGACGCGCTTCCTAAATCTGCCACTCGTTCCCTCCATCGTTCCTCACGATGTTTCGTCACTTGTGACCATGTACCTGTTTTCCTAAAACACTTACATGTAGAAGCAAGTTATATTAACTAGGTTTGTTATAGACCTGGCCAAACGCGGACCCGGGCCGGATATGGGACGGGCTTGACCCTAAGATTTTGTCCATTTATGCGGATCCGGACCCGGGCCGATACATGGTTACGGGCTGGAAGCATTGTCCATGTCCACCCATATTGGCGGACCCGGATAGCCTGCTGGACTCGGATAGCCCGTTGGACCCATACGTATTCTAGCAATTCAAGCTAGTAATTACAAAAGGTATAAAATTGTAATTATTTGTTAAGACTTAATTGTATATTAATATTTGACCCAGTTTGATATTCAATCCGTGATCTATTCAAATCTGGCAAGCCAACCATCATTCTGAAATTGTATTGACCAATGGAGGATTATTGATTAGTTTTCTTCAAAAAAAAATGGAAAGATAAATATCAATCCACGAAAGAAATAGTATTGGAAAAATATAAATATCAATCCATTAAAGCTAAACAAAGCCAAAAAATAACCTACAAAGAGATTTTTTTATATAATACAGGAAAGAAGAGCATCTTAAATCATGGGTGGGTTATAAATTTAAAATTTAAAAATATTTTTATAATATATATATATATATATGGGTCGGGCTTATCGGCCCTATAGGGCTAAACTCCTAGTCCACATCCGGTCCAACGGGTATGCGGGCCGGGCTTTAACAGCCCTTTAGGATTGATAATTTTGTCCATATCCTCCCATTTTTGTGGGCGGGCGGGCCGAGCCGGGCGGGTCGGTCCGCTTTCGCCCAGGTCTAGTTTGTTATCATCAAAACTAAGAGATACCATGGAACAACCATTGTTCCAACAATCACTATGAGAGATAACCAGTTAAAAAAATGTTACGACCAAAATTATACACCCTTTTCAAGGTGTGTTTGTCAATAAACGCATTATCCACGATAATACCCTTATTGCACCTGAAATTCTCCACTCCTTATGTAATAAAAAAGGTCGGTAAGGATGGATCTCTCTCAAGCTTGACATGAAAAAAGCGTATGATAGAATTAGCTAGAAATTCATGGCCTTCATCCTTAAAAAAATCGTTTCCAATGACAAATCCTCTGAATGGATTCGAGAATGTGTGGAAACTATGTCTTTTTTGGTTCTGGTAAACAACAGATCAACTAAACAATTCTCCCCCAACGGGCCTTAGATAGGGGGACCCATTGTCCCCATACTTGTTCATTCTTGCTGTCGAAGTCCTTGCGAGGCAACTTCACATTCGCAACAATGACCCAAAAAGTGGATTTGGAATTCAAATTACAAGAAATGGGACCAAAGTACCCTTCTTCGCCTTTGTTGATGATATAATTACCTTTGCAAAGGCAAACAACCATGCTTGTAACAACATCAAACACATCATTGATACTACTGCCAAATTTCTTGTCAAAAAGTCAACTTTCACAAATTCGCATTTCAAGTTACAAAAATACTAACAATAACACCAAAGATCAAATAAAACAAATTCTCCAAATTGAAAACACTGTTGCTTTGGACAAATATCTGGTGTGCCCTATTATCAATGACAGAGTGACTAAAAACACCTTTAAACCCCTCACACTAAGAACTAGGGTCCAACTGGCAAAATGGAAAGTGAACACATTATCGTAAGAAGGTCGGAAAACCCTTATTAAAGCAAATCTATCGGAAAAACCGAAGATCCTCATGCAATCCTTCCTTCTACCCCAGTTAACCCTAAAAGAAATTGATAAAATAAACAAAAATTTCTTCTAGAACAAGAAAAATAAGTATAAACCCCTGATCAGTTGGGATTCGATCTGTCGTCCCCCCTCTCATGGGGGCGTGGGAATTGCAAAAGCGGAAGAAATGAACCAAGCCCTCCAGATGAAACTTCTGTGCAAAATCCTCGCAGAACCAAAAACATCTGGGTCAAAATAGTTACTAAAAATACATCAAAACTGAAGGTCTTTTCAACTACACCAAAAAACAAAATATATCATGCCGGTGGTAAAAACTGATGAGCTTCTGAGACCTATTCTTCAGAGGGGTCATTTGTCAAGTTGGAGACGGAAAAACAATCCGTTTTTGGAAAGACAGTTGGACTGAAAATAACACTTTATCACCAAAGGCGGATATCGAAAACAACATTAACTAGGAGGATGTAACTAGTATCACCCAAACCATCACATCTATAAACAAAATCTCGGACATGTTGTATTGGCAGCCTAGTAAAAATGGGTGGTACTCTACTCATTCCACAATGGAATGGATCCATAACAACAAAGGAGAAACTCGTATTAATCTAGGATGGATTAAAAAACTTAATATTTCGCAAAAAATGAAGAATTTCCTTTGGAAAGTAGCCCGAAATAGTCTTCCAACTAAAGTTAGACTTTTGGCTAACCAAATTTATGTCGCTCAAGGCCGTGTGGCTTACAATAACCCCAATGAAGACATCAACCACATCCTCCTAAAATGTATGCTCACTAAAACAACACTAAACACAATTAACCCTAAGTTATCTCTAATAGTTGATCAAATTAACCATCCTCAAAGGATGAAATGGAGAAATGCTCCTGGTGGGACTTATGGTACCACAAGAATAAGAAAGTGTTCGATAATAACAACATGAATAACATATGCCCTAATAGTAATTTGTGCGACTTCATACACACCCAGATTAATGATTAGAGAAATGATGACAAAACTGATCACACTGTCCAATGTGTTGTTGTTCCAAACCCCAGTAGGGGGACGAAGGCAAATGGGAAAAACCCAAAATGAATCACGCTAAACTTAATTTCGATGATGCTGTGAGCGCTGAAGGTGTGTCATCTTTCAGGTTCATCATACGAAATCACGCTATATCCCCCATCCATTTTGACAGAGGATTGCTAGGTCGACAGTCCGTTCTGATCTCCGAGGCCATCGCCTTGCGCCAGAGAATTCTAGAAGCCACCCGTCCTGGAATTTCCCATATATGATCGAGGGCGATAATTTATAGCAGGTCAATGCCGTGCTTGGCAATTGATGCTACCCGTGGGAGATTTAGTTGATTCGTGCCGACATCCATTGTTTTCTCACCCGCTTTCGGAGTTGGAGTGTGTCTCACATCTTCAGGGAGTGCAATTCTATGGCGAATTTCATTGCTAGGTCGTTTTGTCGCGCCTCATCCTTTCCATTTGCAATTGATCCGAGTCTTTGAAACCTCATCTTTCAGGATGTCCTAGGGAGGTCACTCATTTGTTAGGTGATCCCCTAATTTCTTTCCTTATAAAAAAAGAGATATAATATTGTTGAAGATTAAAAATTCATGATTAATAATGAGTCATGATCTTGAGATAATAAAAGATCAAATTAATTGAGGTGGTTTTTTTTCCTTTTGAACTTAAAACCACGTCAACTATTACATTGATCAAAAGCATGATGAGCTTATGAAAATTGGGCCTTATTGTTTCGGTCAATTCAAATTATTTGGGCTAAGAAATAAAGTTAATCATTGTATCTTTTAATCAATATAAATGTTTCTTAGACGTGGTGCTTAAGGAAGTAAAAAAAGAGGGAAAAAATTAATTTATAACTCCAAGACATCCGTCCAAATAAAAAAAAATGAAGGTCAATTATCTTAGACCATGCCCAATATATTCATTAAAATAATTTTACTTCAACTTCAACAATTTTCCTATTATAGAGAATCCCATATTATTATGTAAAATATTCAATAAAATATAGTATAACAAATTGAAAGTTGCCATGATAGCATATGTAATTAATACATTCCCTAAATATTTTTGGAGAATTTCCCAAATATAGGGAACACGCTTCCCTTTTTCTCATCCTTCTCTATTATGGAGAATGTAGAGAAATTATTGGAGCAAAAACTTGTACCAAATTATTTAAATTCACACTTTCCAATAATATAGGAAAGTTGTTGGAGATGCTCTTAGTGACCTATAAATTGATGAATGACATTAATTAGCAATATAGTTTAATGATCAAAAAGATGTTATGGGCTTAAATGTCTATTAGACGTTACATAGTAGAGAATGTAACGTGTAAAAGTTGATTGGTTTCTCAAATTAGTAGTAACTAGTATGTATGTCCGTACCTTGTACGGGTTTTTATTAAATAAAATATTTATCAATAAAATATTTTCAAATATATTTATTATTCGAGAAAAATAATGATATAAATGCTTAAAATAAATTTTTGTTATGATCTGCGTAAACAGATAAGACAATTATCATATAACTAATCAAGATCTTTTCATATAAGGTAACAAATGATTGGATTATAATAATAAACAAATTGGCAAGGAGATTGCTAGTATTATAAGGTTACAAAGATAACTATTCAATTAAGATATCTTAGTTAAAAAAACGATTCTATCTAAAAATAAAATAAATATTCTAGAATTTGTATGATAACATAAAAAAATGTCCAAATGATCTTCCTATTTATCATATCCAAAAATAAAGGATTGTTTAATAATGGGATTTTCTATCCTATATTCTAAAAATATGAATAAGAATTTATCATATCCAAAAATAAAAAATTATTTTTAAAAGAAAAAGGGTGGTGTGGTCCAATCAAAAAGTGACATGTGTCGTTTAATAATTTTTTTAACCTCCGCTTTAGGTTATAGTTATGATTGTCTTCCTTGGCAAGTGTGAGGAGTAGGAGGCATTTGGCAAGTGTGTAAATCAGAGAGCACATAAATAAACACCCCTATGTGAAAAAACAATGGAGCATGGAGAAGAATTATCTTTGTTAATTTGATCCAAGCTTTAAGATGAGAGTTTCCTACACTCAACCTCGATAAATACCATGGTTGGGAGGTGTTACCGTGTTAGTGCACAAAAATTTGCCCTTAATTTATTGGTTGATTACTCCCTTCTTCACCTTCCGTTTTAATTGTCTCTGTAACCTAGAACCTTCAAAACAATGGAAAAAGGAGGCGGGGACCTCCTAATCCACCTCTGATGCCTAAGTCAGAAGAGCAAGTTTCGATTGAACGTCGAGGTAAAGGACAAGACTTGCGTGCGAGCTCAACGAATATGAGGTGCTCATCATACATGGTGAAGACATGTATTTATAATGGAGGAGAGGGAGTAAGGGCCGAAAATTCCACCCCTAGGGTCGGCCGATATAGTACCTTGTCACCCAAGAAAACGATATCTTGCTCCCCAATCCAAGCGGGAATTCTATCTTTCGACTAAGATAGAATCCTCCACATAACGAATAACCGCCACTTTTAATTTTATATTAAAATACTTAACGATAGAAAAGCATAATAAATAAAAATATCTTTATGTTGGATAATAGCGAAAATAATTACAACGATTAATTTTACCCGCTCACAAATACCCCACTTGAATGTTAGTTACGTTAGAACGCAACTAAGACTCAAGTATAGTAGGTCCTACACGAAGTGACCATTCGTACATCCATGCGCGAATATCATGAGATGCTTTGCTCCTCTACATACACGCATATGTAGAAGTTTGTTAGTGCGATGAACTAACGTTGCGCTCTTTTTTTATGCAGGACTCAAATTAATGCAAAAACTGACTTTTATAAAAAAAAATAACATGAATGGCATGATCCTAAGGACAAAAGTAATGAATGACAAATAAAAATCTAAGGGCATGCATCATCAAAACCATGTGGGAAAAAGAGTGCCCTATTTACTTGCATTTCCTAATCCCGAGATTCTTACGCTTGGGAATACGGGTAGACGCGACCGCGGCCCGCGCGGTCGCGGCTCTTCTCTTGAGGAGGGACGATCTCAGTTGCAAGTCCACAGTCGCGACTCTTCGATCAACAATTGCAGCTTGGCGATCCGCGATCGTGGTTTTGCCTTAGAGAAGGAGCCTTGCTCTCAGGACCAGATCCGCGGTCGCGGCTCTCGGGCCCGCGATCGCGGTTTCGCTCCTGGTCTTCACTTCTGAGCTCGTCTTCTATCCTCTACACAAAGTCTTTCTTAGGGAGATTTCCCTTAGAGCACATGTGTGCCTCAAGGTGATTGGCCCAAATCCGGACTATAGCGTCTTCATCTCTAAACTGAATCATTTGATGGAGGGTCGATGGTACTGCACCTATCCCATGAATCCATGGCCCCCAAGATCAATTTGTATGGGGCAGTTACGTCGACGATTAATAACTCAACCGTCATCTCTTTCTTTGCCAAACTGACTTGGGTCTTGTACAATCCAAGCGGGAACGTTGGGTATCCTCCAAGCCATGTGAGCTGCATTTTGACCGGAATCAAATCTTCACCCCTCTTTCCAAGGAGTTTGAAGACATCATAGTACATGATATCAACTGAACTCGCCGGATCCACTAAGACCCGACGTACCTTAAAGCCTTCAAGATTGTTGACAGTCTATCACAAATCTGAAATATAAAGAAAAAATAGTCTAGTATATATACCTTGGGTTACTCCTCCTATTGCCAATTGGTTTTAGGATGGAACCCCACTGGGCTTGTATGCTGGGATTACATACGCACGACCCCCGATCCATCGGCCCATGGAAAGTTTAATATGTTATCAGAGCGATCTGCCTAACGGCTTCTCTCGATCTGGGCCCGTTTCCTGTGCATGGGTGCTTTTGGCTAAAAAGAGAATGAGATGCCCCCACCCATGTTTGACTTGGCTATTAAAGAGATTGAGATGCCACCACCCGTCACTGTCACCAGGCTAGCTATAAAGAGGTTGAGATGCTAGACCCGTCTGTCCAAGTGTCAACTGGGCTAGGCCAGTTGCACTTGCGGGGGCATGTTGAGAGTCTATCCCACATCTGAAATATAAAGAGAAATAGTCTAGTATATATACCCTTGGGTTACTCCTCCTATTGCCAATTAGTTTTAGGATAGAACTCCATTGGGCTTGTGTGCTGGGCTTACATACATACGACCCTTGATCCATCGGCCCATGGAAAGTTTAAGAAAGATCGAATGCTTAGGCTAAGGGGTCGTTGTGCGGGATTTGGACTGACGTAAGGTCCTTATACGGAAAGACCAGACCGTCAACCACGGGCGCGGGTGATGACGACGGTCGCAACTCGGCTTGTTGGACTCGCATCACCTCCAACTCATGACACGATTTCCTGAAATTGCTCCTAGCTTCATCATTCTCATTCTTGTATGTTGCCGAGATTGTTTGAATAACTTCAATTTGCTTCTTTCTCGGCTCCCAATTGTCTTTTGGCTCATTTCTTTGATGTACTCACGCAAGTACCCTTTTTGAACCAAGCGTGTAAGGAACTTCTTAAAGGGCTCACATTCCCCAGTCATGTGCCCCCGCACTCTGTGGTACATACAATACTTCTGGCTTCGGGAATCATATTCAGGACACTCATCCCGCGTGGGATAGCGGAAGATTCTCATGTTTGATGCGTGGTAAGAACATGTAGATCGGGATGTTGAAGGTGTTGTAGACCGCTTTAGCGTGACCTTCCGATGAATATGCTTTTTGTCTAAAGTTCTCGTTTGAAGGATGGTGTGATTTCCGAGGTGGAGAGTGTAACACCCCTATTTTGCAACGATAGGTGTTACCACCAGTGACCTTGGATTTTACCATCCAAAGTCACCCTAGGCTTTATAAGGTATTAAGTTAAATAAAACATGCGGAATTATAAATTTATTACATAAAAAAGGGAGTTGCTCACATGTGAGACTTTAAAAGTATCCATTACAAGGTTTGGACTTAACTTGACAAAACATAAACTTAAGAGTCGTTAGGAAGCGAAATATAAATTAACATTGTTTAAACCAACGTGGAGAAACCCAAAAGTATATAATACGTCATCCTTAAAATTCCCGACCTTCCTTCCTTCACTTGAGTAGTCTTCGTCTTTTACGCATTCGGTGGAGGTTTCCTAGCGTCTGGCATTTGGCTCGAAAGGCGAGAAATGCCAGGCAAAGATGCGGAAACACAGAATTAGTCTAAAGAGACTAAGCAAGCGAGAACGGACATCCTTAAGGTAGTTTGGTAAAGTACTAAAATTATTACGAGGTATTCAAGATGTGTTTCAAGAAGTGTATATTTTTAAGTGGTACTATTAAGAACGAAATTGAGTAAATCTCGAGATGAGATAACTCTTAAACCGAAAAAACGAACTACGAGATTGTAGAACTTCTTAGAATAGGAATATGTTATGAACGTTAATTACACACAAGTTTCTAGAAAACCTCTCGCGCCCTTGCGGACGAGAGCCGGATCGATCATTCGAGACCGGTCCGGTTTTGGTTTCTTTCAAGGTGCATTAGCACTTACTTTCTTCTGTGATAAAAAACTTTCACATTAGTTAACGATTTTTAAGAGTGTTGGGGCCATGAATGGGCCGACGTACCACTTATTGGAATGGAGTTCCGTCACCTTGCTAGGGTGCACGCGTCCCTCCTCCGAGTAGGAGCAAACAATAGATCAGGATCCTTAAAGTCGTAGGAAAGCAGGCATTTTGCGATACGACTTAATATGTTATATAGAGGTGTCGTGCCTAGCCCGCACCCCTTGTTACGCTACTTACGATTTTTCATAACGAATCTCGAAAAGAGATTTTAAACAAGCAAGGCTACACAACAAGTCTAGCAATAATCCTATTAACAATAGTAATAGTAATAATGCTAACAATGGTCATTATTTCTAATAATCGATATTTCCTAGGTTCGTTTTTTATTTAGCAAGAAAGGTGTTCCCAACATTGAACAAGTTAACGGAATCGATAGATCCCGCCAAATTGAACTAACTGGTGTAAGTTAAGGTTTTGTGGTGATTTCTCTCGATTCGCTTGCCGATTAGAGGTTTCGGCTATGGGAGATCCTGAAATTTTGGTTGGATTTATGGCATCTTGATTAGATCTTTTCGTTAATTTCTTTACCCTCGAACTTATTGAAATTGTATGTTTCATATGAGTGAGTTAGTCTCCTGAAATTTGGCTTTTTCAACGGAGAGCTGTGTTTATTCTTGAGTTCATCTTCTAGTTAGATCACAGGCCACTAGGATTATATTATTCTTTTCATGACCAGATTCATCCTTGTAACCACCAGATTGCTATGATAGGCCACTAGAAATATATCTATGAGAATGACCTTCCATTAGAGCTATTGGCAGAATAAATTACTCTGGATTTCTTCAAACTGCTTGTTTGAGCCTCTTTAATGATCGAAGTTCAGGCCACTAGGATTATATTATGCATTCATTCATTGTTTGTGTGCACGTGACAAGAAATTGTGAATGACTATTGACTTTTGATAGGAAAAAATCCTCAGATTTTGCTTTGTAGAATAAGTCAAAAACATAAATGTTAATGCTATTTATTAGGATGCAAATGACTTTCTGTACAGATGTTAATTCTTGCAATGCAGTTGCTACAGATTGATCTCAATAACAAAGGGTTTATGTGCATATAATTACTATTGAGCATGTCCTAGCTAGCTGTGGAAAATTATCTCTAATCATGTCCATAGCAGATCCTTGGTGAATCATAGTTTATATAAATAGATATCATGTATGGGTATGATGCTGTTTATTAGGATGCAAATGAATTTCTGTACAGATGTTAATGCTATGAAGCTTTATGAGTTCAATTTATGCTACTTTTTTCTTGAATACTTGGTCATTCTTCTAATTTGTTCTATTTCATATGTAAAGTTACCAAGAAACTATGTCTACCTAGAGGCACAATGAGGATTTTGGGTGATGATAATACCCAAGAAACCAGAGGTAACTCAAAATGCTCCAATTTTTTTTTAAATAAAGTAAGTAATTTTGTATTTTTATGTTCAATTATAATATTGACATGAACAAAAAATCCAAAACAGAGAGGAGGAGCAAAAAAAAACACGACCTTGGGGATAGAATGGAAGGTGGCACCTCCTCTAACCAAGGTAAGAAAAATCATAGAATTCAAGAGTTTTTATAAGTTTCAAAAGTGCATTGAAAAGTTTCAAAAGTGCATTATGACATAAGAAAAAGTGCATTGATAAATTTCATAATAAAAGCGCATCATCTAATTGAAAAAGTGCATTGAAAAGTTTCAAAAGTGCATTCAAAAGTTTCAAAAGTGCATTGTGACATAGGAAAAGTGCATTGATAAATGACATTAGAAAAGTGCATCATCTGATTGAAAAAGTGCATTGAAAAGTTTCAAAAGTGCATTGTGACATAGGAAAAGTGCATTGATAAATGGCATAAGAAAAGTGCATCATCTGATTACAAAAGTGCATTGAAAAGTTTCAAAAGTGCATTGTGACATAGGAAAAGTGCATTAAATAGTTTTGTGAATTCCTCCTCTACTCACACTCTTAGATAGTATTAAAGTGCATTATGAAGTAAAAAAAGTGCACTCAACAGTATCAAAAGTGCATTCCTAATAAATAGAAAGTCTCATTCCAAAACTATTTAATTGCATTCAGATTCTTTTTTTCCTATGATTTTAAAAACAGGTACAAGGAATAATACATTGCCTCTCGAAATCGAAAACCAGAAGAAGGGCAAGAATTTGATCTCGGCTAAGTATCCTAGTTTGGTAACTAGGACTGTGCCAGATGTGTTTACAAAAGCTATGGAATCCCTAAATGATGTCCAAAAAGAGAGCGTGAAGGCTATGGGTTTTGGCCATCTACTCCACTTTGAGATAAAGGACATCCCGAACAACCTTGCTTTGTGGTTGCTATAATATTTTGAAGGAGTTAGGTGTGAGATACAGTTTGATACCAATAGAATCATCCACATCACTGATCAAGTCGTGCATGAGGTCTTTGGAATACCTCTTGGTGGGAAGGAGATACACAAGAGAAAAAGGAACGATTTAGTTGCTTTTCTTCAAGAATGGAAGAAGCAATTCATAGGGACTGTTTTTAAAGATGAGGAGGACTTCACCAAGTCAAAAGCTTCAATTACAACTACGGCAGTTGAGCAAGTGATGGTGAAATGCACCGATGGAGGTATTTGGTTCAAAAGGCATTTCATTGTATTATTTGTGTCATCAATAATTGAAGGCGGGGGCAATGGACTTGCAAACCATAGTATTATAATTGACAATGTTAATGAGATTCGGGGCTTAGATTGGTGCATGTTTCTAAGGCAAGTACTCGTTGAGAGAAGTTTACAATGGAAGAAGAAATGAGGAAGGAAATTTCATGGACCTATATTGTTGCTCCTTGTAAGTATAACTTTCTAGTCTTTTCAATTATCTTTTATCTATTGATAGAATAAATGTTTTTAACTTTACCTCTTGCTCTCTTAATTTGTGCAGCTCGTATTTGTTGATAGATGCATATTTTTGGGCGAAGAGCATGAATCAAAATTTCCAGTCTTCTTGGGTTGGAATAAGAACCTTTTGCTTGAGAGGCAAATCAATGAATGGAGAAAAGTGGGCAGTTTCGGGGAAGTACATATACGGGAAGCAAGAGCAAATTCTAGCATTTCTGCGAAAGGCCCGACAACATCTAAACCGGCTGATTTAGATGATGATTTGCCTCGTGATGATTTATCAGAGTTAGAGGTATATTTAAATTCTATAAACTGCATATTCTAGCATTATTTATCCACCATCTGTACTTGTAGAATTTAGCAATTTCATTGTTAATTTGTGTATACAGAAATAAGGAATTTTGTTAATTAAGTGCATGCATGCGTTTCTTACAAAAATTAAAATGCATGTTCTAACATTGCATTGTGAAATTTTGAAAAGTGCATTGTATAGTTTAAAAAGTGCATTGTGTAGACTAAAACGTGCATTCTAGATTCTATTCTTAAAAAGTGCATTGTGTAGTATAAAAAAGTGCATTGTAAAGTATGAAAAGTGCTGGTTTAAACTATTTAAATTGAGTTTTCAACATGCACCAGTAGTCTCAAAATATGATCAACAAAGCTGAATTCCTAGAAAAGTGCATCCTTAGATATGAAAAGTGCATTGTTAAATGTGAAAAGTGTATCCTTATTAACTTAAAATAATATGTTTTAACAGGTGATTGTGAAGATGGTTTCTAGAAAGGCAAGCAAAGCTGCAGAGAGCATTGCAGAGCTCTCGGGCTATTGTGGAGGTATTAAGGAGCATTTGAAGGAGAAAAATACCGTTGTTGGGCGGGCAATGGAGAGGTTCTCAAATATGGTAGAGACTACACCTTCTTAAATTGCCACAGAAACTCCAACTGACCCTATTGCAGATTGGAAAACCATCTGGGACAGCTCACAGGATCCGTTTTGGAATGATCCAGAACTTCTGGATGCATTGGAGAAGGCAGCAAAGGCGGAAACATCAAAGAAGAAGTTGAAGCCATATTCAGCCGACTTCACTCCTCCCTCGTTTAACTTGTTTGGCATGGAATTAGAAGAAGGAGGATTGATGAAGTCAACCGAACAAGAAGTTGAATTTGAAGAGGAGGAGGTTGAATCTGAAGGAGGAGATGAGCAAAAAACAGAATTTGAACAAGGAGGTGAAGAAGTTGATACAAATGAAGAAATAGAAGATCTCACCATACTTGGAGATAAAACAGATTCAACTGCAAATGCGAATGCATCCACTAGGCTAGAAGAGGGGGCTTCTAATGAACAACAACTTGTAGGTGAAAATGCAATAGTGATCGCGACTGAGATTGCTAAAGCGTATGACCAACAAGTTGTTCTTGAAGTAGCAATGAAACAAGTGGGCGAAGAGAAGAAGGTTGAAAAGGAGGTGAAACAAGTGGGAGAAGAGAAGAAGGTTAAAAAGGAGGAGCCATCAAAAGTACAGAAGCTAAGAAAGAAGCGGGTATACTTGTCAAAAAAATTCTCTCTTTTCATTTGATACATTGTGTTTATCTTTTAATAAATGTATATTTAATTGTTTTAATGTTGTATATTGGACAGGAAAAAAGAAAGATGGATAGTCCAAATCCTGCTGTATTAGGAAAACAACCCAAGAAGGCTGGAATTGCAGTGGTAAGCCCTTTCCAAAAAAGAATGATCAATATCTTATGTGATTTAAGAGAAGAGGAAAAGCACATGTGGGAGTTTGCGGTTAAGCCACTTGGGCTGGAAAAGGAAATAGTTGGCAGAGAAGAGTAAGTTTTCTATTCAAATACTTATTGTTTTCTTTTCCCTTTATGATAAGAAAAAGTGCAACATAAAATGTGTAAAGTGCATCATAAAATGTGAAAAGTGCATTCTAGATATAGGGTAATACTAGACAAGTATAAAAAGTGCACTCTTAAGTGTAAAAAGTGCATTATTAATTGTGAAAAGTGCATTCTTAAGTATCATTTAATTAAATAATCACACTACTAATGGTTTGGGGTTAAATTGTTTAACTTTAATCTGGCTAGAGGACTATTATGACTTATCAACCTCACTAGCATTAGTTATTTCCTGTCATATTTAGGTTTCATGTGTTGTCACTTGTCAGCAGAACTGTTATCTTGCATTGTCTTGCTTGATATTTCGAGTTATTGAAGCAAGATTGTGTGTCAAGTGAGAATAATAAAAGCATGCCATGTTTGTTTTGCCCCACCATTTTGCCATTTTTGCTTTTAGCTTACTGCTCCTTTGCATGCTTTTGATTCTGAAGTCCTCTTAGAGGGACATGGATTCTCTCTGATCATCTGTTGGGCTTTAGAGATTATTGATGATAGCTTATTTTTCCCTCAATGATCATGTCTTGAATTGAGGTGCTGGTGTTGATATTATTATATGATATATAATGCACCTTCTGCAAACTGCCTCCCTGCTTTATAACTGGTTAAGCAAAGTTTGACTTGCTTGTGAATATTCTTGTTTTTTTATTAGTGGACTGTAAATGGATGTCTATTGAGAACTGATCCCTTTGAACTGTTTTAAAAAGGGCATTATTAAAAAGCCAGCCTTCATCATTCTTAAAAAGTGCATTATTAAGTGTCAAGAGTGCGTTATAAAGTGTCAAAAGTGCATTGATAAGTATGAAAAGTGCAAAATGCTAGGCTTTGTATTTTCTCATCTAAAAAACCTAATGTGTGTGTTTTTTTATGTGGAGAGTTGTTGTTCAGACGTGGCGATTTCACTACCACAAGAGGAAATTTCTCTTCCATGTCAGAGGACTTGGATCTTTGTGTTATGGATTCTTTCACTATGTATGTCAACGACATGGAGAGATGGAATAGCAACGAGAAGCCTTCGAGATTGATTGGCAAAGTTTACAATACTTTAAGTATTTCAATGATTAAATGTGTATGTTGTAGTTGTTATTTTAATTTTAATTTGACTTTAAAGAAACTCCGTTTAAACAGTCTGAAGATGTTAGCCAAGAGGTATTCAATGATGGAATGGAGTTGGCTTTAGGCATTGTTGAGGGAAGGCTATTGAAAAAGATCGACTTGGTAATTTTTTTTAAATTGTAAGTAAACTGTTTCACTGTAATTCTGTAGTACTTGAAAAACTAACAAAGGGTTTCTCTCCATTTGTAGATATTGATTCCTGTGATTTTGAATAATGAAACTTACGTTGTAGTAAGTTTCAATTTGAAGATCAATGGGATGATAGAGCTTCTTCACAACTCAAGTTTTTCAACTTGGTAAGCTTTTTAAATCATGCCAAATAGATAAATCTAGTTTTGGAAATAGGAAAAGTGCATCATAGAGTATAAAAAGTGCACCATAGAGTAGAAAAAGTTTCTTCCATATAGAAAGTGCACCATGAAGTAGTAAAAGTGCATTTTAAATTGTGAAAAGTGCATTCATAAATATAATTATTACATGATGTAATTTTATGTCTTATACTGTAACTTTATATCTTGTAGAAGACCAAGGTTATCAAATATCTCAAAAAGTGGAAGCTCTCTTCAAAAGTCGGTAGACTTGAAAAACATATTGGGATAGACAAGCAGAACCTCAGGTGAGATGACCCAAAAAGTGATGTCAACGGTGGAATATATGCTATGCGTCATTTGGAGACGTATATGGGTCCACCGAACAAGATAGATGAGTGTTGGGGGAGACAAATTCTGAATAGTCAAATCAGCAAGGCCATGGCTATGCTAAGGAAGAAGTATGCCTATGCCATCATCAACTCAGAATGTAATGAAATGAAGAAGACGGTGATGGAGAAGTTAAAGAATTTTGTTGCACAAAAGGTTAGAAAGTAGCCATGGCTACTTTCTAACCTTGAACATTTTTTTGGTAGCTATGGTAGGACTTTAAAAGGCTACTTTCTAACCTTGAACAATTTAGGTAGCTATGGTAGGACTTTAAGAGGATGATTAAGTAGGGTGCTTATTGCTATGCTCTCTAGATTGAACTTTTAAGGCATGGATATTGTAACAGTACCTTGGGTTCTATTCTAAAGACCATGTGAGGTCATCTTTTATGAAATTCCACAACTTTCTTTTCTTTTTCTTTTAAGGCATGGAAATTCCACAACTTTCTTTTCTTTTTCTTTTAAGGCATGTGAGGTCATCTTTTATTGATATGCTCTCTGTTGCTTATTTTTAAGGCATGGATATTGAACTTTTAAATGATGTATTTTTAAGCTGGTTTAAATTCCAACTCAAGCAAGATGGCACCAAAGTTCTATGTCATTGTTGCTGAATATGTGCGGATTCAAGCCAAAAGACAGGAATCTCAGAAGCCTATCAGTAATATTGTTGTTAAAGAAGAATGTGGTTCGTAGTTTCTTCAGTTGGTGATTATTTGATGATAGGTGATAAAGAATGTGATACCAAACTTAATCAACATGATTGTTACAACAGTTGTAGGCTACTATGTATGAAAAGTCCTGGTATAAATTCCTCATCTACACACGCGAAGGTGAGGATAAGATGGATAAGAGCATATTGCCAAGGTTTAGCACTTTGGACAAAGAGGCAGGACCAATTGGAACCAAGATACGTCAGTCTTTGGAATGTTGAGTTAGGGAAGTGCCTTAATTGCTTGGAATTTCTCTTTCAAGTTCAACCTACCTGTTGTCTTGTTACCTAAATCCATCTCATGCATGTGGTAGCACATGGATTTCTTTTCATTTCCACAACTAGCCTGTGAGATGCGGGTATCAATTGCTTGCTGTAATGCTTCGATCGATGCTGGTGATAAACCATTGTGTACTTCTTTTTTATGATCCAATCACATATTCTGTTCAGCCTTTTTGGCATGTATGTAATGTAGGTGAACTTATAATAAACCCATAGAAAAGCCCAAGGGAAGTAAGAAGCTCAAGGACTGGGAATCACAGGTCACTGGATTTCAGCCAAAGTTCACAGTAATTGTTGAGTTGCATGTCTCCTGTTAGCAGGACTTTTCATACATAGCAGCCAAAGTCCTGGTATTAAAAAGTTAGAGTGCATCGATATAAAGATAAAGTGCATTATGATACTGGTAAAAGTGCACCTATATATAGTTAAAGTGTATTACAAATATTAATAAAGTGCATCGATATAAAGCTAAAGTGCATTACATTCCTTTAAAAAAATACTTAAATTGGTAATGATAAAGTGCAAAATTAATATTGATAAGGTCAAAAATGTCTGGATAGGTAAACTAAAAAATATAAAATGAATTTTTGACGGTTGCCTTGAAGAATGTAATCAACATGAAAATAAAAAAAAGGGGACACATTAGAAGAAAGTCTTATAACAAAAAAGAAAACACAACAAAAATAAATTAAAAAAATACTTACATGATGTATTTGGGTCAAATTCTTCTATCTCAGCAGATTCTTCACTTTCCTCAATGTTTTTCTTACCTGCATTTGGAAAACAAAAATGTAAAATTTTGGCCAGTGCATAGAGTGTCAAATAGTACATTACAAACTTAATAAAGTGCATCTAATGGATAAAAAGGTGCACTATAAAATAGAAAAAGTGCATTATATACAAATTAAAATGCAAAGTAATATACTCACAAGTTGACCTATTGTGATTTGCATACTTCTTGCATCTGCCACATTTTCTTTTCTTCTTATTGCTAGTTTGAATTCCGGACTCCTTACCACCTAGAATTCTCTTCCCACTCCCCTTGGTCTTGGCTTGTTCTGGTGGATGGATACTTATTGTGGTAGGCAATGATGTACCAACAAATTCCTCAGCAATTTGTGCATTATAGGAGCTAGAACTTTGCATAACCAAGCCTTTTTTTCATAAGAGCTTCCTTCACTAATAAGGCACACAAAGTCCTTCAGATGCTGAGTAGTATCTCGCTCTAAAAGTCCCATGCAGCAGAAAAAGTCAGAAATCAATGTATTTGTTAACTTTTGACTTTCTTCCAACTCAGCACAATGATCAACCAATGAACCGGCAATACAGAAATTCGGCTTTACAATTGCAAGTTTAGTCCACCGAGTGAGGACAAATCTGTTGGGAATGCGTGTCATGTCCAAGTTTTTAAAGATAAAAAACATGTGGCGACAAGGCATGCCAACACGTTCGAACTCTCTGCATGAGCAAACCACATTGTCGTCATTCTGAGTGTACACAGTTTGCACTGTGGGCCTACCAGCTTGCACAATGGTATAAGTGATGGCTTCGTTTTCTAGGACCATACTAGTCAAACGACAATCAAAACAAGTAGAACATATTTCCGTCTGAATCAACTTGAAGTCTGTCAATGTGAAAACCTCTGCTGCATGCCTCTCTAACTCAAGTGTAGTCCTAAAATCAGGAACCATAGTGAAAGACTCGTAGTTCAGCTTCGACTGTGTATGTCTTTGAGCATCTAATGCGCTCTCAAAGTGCACTACTAGCTCCAAAAGCCTTTAATTTCTATCAGTAAAATGACCAAAGAAATTATTCTGTACCTCAGATATAGAAGTGGTCCTAACCAACCCACCAAACATTATATCTCTTAAGTAGGCTAGGATCCAAAACTGACGAATAGCAAACATATCATGGAACCCCTTTTTGTTGTCCAGTGGATAAGAATCTACCAGAGCCAACCATTTCTCCTCAAATTCAGCCGACTCGAGAGAATAATTCCACACAATAGAATGAAGTTTCTCCTTGAAAGCTGGACCATCTGCATCAACTTTTGTCTTCTCAGGAACCTTCTGCATGATGTGCCACATGCAAAGACGGTGACATGCATTAGGAAATACACGTGCTATTATAGACTTCATGGCCATATCTTGATTTGTGACTATTAGTTTTGGATCCTTCCCCATGGCTTTCTTAAACCTCTCGAAAAGCCAAACATAGGATTCAATATTTTCATTTAACAACAACCCGACACCAAATGTAACACACCTTTTATGGTGATCCAAACCGGTAAATGGAGCAAAAACCATTTCATACCTATATGAAAAACAAAAAGAGAGTACATGGCATGAAAGTGCATTAAAAAAGGTAAAAGTGTATTAAAAATAGGTAAAAGTGCATTATAAACAGGTAAAAGTGCACCAGAAACTAATAATAGTGCATAAGAAAAAAGTGCAAGTATAATGTCAAAAAGTGCATTATAAACACGTAAAAGTGCATTATAAACATGTTAAAGTGCATTATAAACAGGTAAAAAGTGCACCAGAAACTAATAATTATGCATAAGAAAAAAGTGCAAGTAAAATGTCAAAAAGTGCATTAAAAACATGTAAAAGTGCATTATAAAGAGGTAAAAGTGCACCAGAAACTAATAATAATGCATAAGAAAAAAGTGCAAGTATAATGTCAAAAAGTGCATTAAAACATGTAAAAGTGCATTATAAAGAGGTAAAAGTGCACCAGAAACTAATAATAGTGCATAAGAAAAAAGTGCAAGTATAATGTCAAAAAGTGCATTAAAACATGTAAAAGTGCATTATAAACAGGTAAAATTGCACCAGAAACTAATAATAGTGCATTATAAACAGGTAAAAGTACACTAGAAACTAGTAATAGTGCATAAGAAAAAATATACATATTAGTCCTGTATGTAGCATCAAAGGACACAACTTCTCCAAAGAAGGCAAAGTTTTTTCTTGAGATCGGATCAGCCCAAAACAACCTTGTCAACCGGTCTTGGGAATCCACATCGTATTCAAAGAAGAATACGTCACAAAGTTCTCTTTTTTGATGGAATTTATCGATTAACACCTGAGCATCTGAACCAGCAAAGAATGCCAACAAATCTCTTCGGAAGTTTTTGAAATCAACAACAGAAGCCCCCACGTACGAATAGCCACCTACAAGTTCCTTAAAAACCTTATGGCATTTTGTAGGACCGACATTGGCTTTAGAACAATCGAGGATAAACTTCTTGTGGCCCATATGCAGATTTCGATTAGACTTTAAAAACTGCGAATATCTACGCTCCACGGGCTTATGTGTATGACGCTCTACAGATGTGCTTACTGCATATCCCTTTCTCCCGACAAATTTTAAAACAATTCTTGCCACACAACCAACTCGTTTCGATCTCCTTTGACGAATTCATTCAATCCGAGTATCCTTGTAACCTTGTTTTGAACATGTCATCCACTTAGTTATGACAGTGTCATCTTTTGTATGGCGACTCCCGTGACGAAATTCGAATGCACAAGAAGATGCATATCTTTTGTAGAACTCCATACCTTCATCCAAAGTGGTGAAATGCTGACCTTCATATGGTTTCAACTCGGATGGACATGTGGGCAAATAGTATGTCGTTCCCCCTTGAGATAGCTCAATGAAATATTCACCACTGTTTTTAGGTGATTCCTCATTCAGAATAGTAGTTGAAGAAGAGTTTGATGTCCCCACTACAACAACATAAAAGGGAAAATATAAAGGTGTTAGTTGAAAATCAGTAAAAGTGCATTGAAAGTATAATAAAGTGCATTATATACTAGGAAAAGTGCATTACCTAAACTACTAACTAAATCAGTGAAAAGTAAAAGATATAAAAAGTGCTATTAAGTATAAAAAGTGCACTCTTAAGTGTAAAAAGTGCATTATTAACTGTGAAAAGTGCAGTAAAAATATGTTAAATCAAAGACATGATCATTCCACCTTGAAGTCCAATGTCATAACCCTTACTACCAAAATCACAATAATTAACTATCATATTTTTGTATTATGAGGCTTATTATAATGTATAAACTATGTTCTCTATAACAAATGAAATTAGATATATGGTCGAATATATCTTCTCTAAACACAAGTGAAAAGTGCATTGTTAAGTATGAAAAGTGCACTAGTAAGTCCGAAAAGTGCATTCTCATTTACTAGTAATACTCCTTTTATGAAAAGTGCAAGTAAGCATGAAAAGTGCACTAGTAAGTATGAAAAGTGCATTATTAAGTCCGAAAAGTGCATTCTCATTTGCTAGTATTACTTTTTTATGATTAGTTCAAAGTATCAACGAGAAGAGGAATTCATTGTTCAAAGTGCGTTATTAAGTATGAAAAGTGCACTAGTAAGTCCGAAAAGTACATTCTTAAGTCCGAAAAGTGCAGTATTAAGTCTGAAAAGTGCAACGAGGAGAGGAATTCATTTGCCTAGTATTGGCACATAATAAGCAAGCCAATTCCAATTATCCAGTAGTAGCTACGAGCGTAGATCAATCAAATCACACACTCTTCTACTAGTTACAACAATATTAGGTAGAGTTGGATTTGTGAATTCCTCTTCTACTCATACACTCTTAGATAGTTTATAAACCCTAGAATTTCAATTAACCTAACCAAATCACAAAAAGAGGAATAAAATACCACTTTCTGCCATGGTTGGAATGAGACTCGCAATCACACAGTCCTCGATTCGTACCGAAATCCAACGAGACTCACAATCCCACAATCTTCGATTCGAATCCAACGAGACTCGCAATCACAGTCTTCGATTCGTACCGAAATCCAACGAGACTCGCAATCACACTTCGATTCGTACCGAAATCTCGTTCAATCGATTGAGTCGCCCTCAATCTAGAGTCGTCCTCAATTCGTTCAGTCCGTCCACTCAATTTACCCCCAAAAATAAAAAAAGAGAAAATGGATTAATTAATTAGAGAGGGAAAAGACATAATTGCCCCCGCCTTTAATAAAAGGAGAAAGAAGATCAACCCTTGGATCTCCTTGATCCAAGGGCCTAGAATGCTCCTTCTGTTTCATGTTAAGGGAGTGTTTTATGGGAACCAAACTCTTTAATTTAAAGGATACATTTCTCTTAGTTTCCTCTTCTAAGAGAAGGTGAGTTAAGCTAAATTATTTTGTTAAATAATTTAGTTAGGAAGAAGGGTAAAATAATAATAACTCTTTTTATTATTTTCTAGGTGACACATATTAAGGATTTTGTAACTTATAAAAATACTTAGTTTAAGAGCATGGATGTAAGGCTTTACTTAGCCTAAGAAAAACTCTTTTTAACTCACATGAAAATATTTATATGTATTTAAATTAGTTTATAAAAAGGTTTGCATGCATCACTTTTAAGAAGGCTTCTTTATTGAAAATTATGTTTATTACAAATTTTCATATAAAATCAAGATTTATTCAAAGAAATTCTAGAATGGTCATGCATGTGTATAACTGACTTCTAGAAATACTTTTTAATCTAACATGCATATTTTGAAAGACTTTTAACAAAACTTATGCTAGAATTTATATTTCCTTTGATTAAAAGGTATGGTAAAACACCATCTTAGTAAATTTAAAACACATGAAAAAATAACATTTATTCTAAAAACTCCATAATTTCTATATGCAAAGTTTATAGAATTTATTTAAAGATCTAGCAATTATATTTATATATATTCGGTTATAATAAAAAAATAAAAAAAAACTTAGTTAAGTGTTAAAATTGCTAGAAAATCACATGCAATAAGATCTACTTCCAAATATTCCTTTTTAGCAACCTTTTAAGACATAAAAACTAGTTGATCATGGATTAAAAGAAAGACATTATAAAGTCTACATGCAAGGTGGTTTTTCTTAGTAAAACTTCTTTTAAAGTAACATGCAAGAGCTTATATGATCATCAAAGCGCATTAAAAACTCATGAGACTAAGTTATTCTTCAAACATCATCAAAAATCCATTTCTTACTCAAAAGAGGCATGCATGTGTATTTTCTTCATAAAAACTCCATAAGTAAGACATGTAAGAACACTTTCCATTTAAAAGCTTTTTAGCTTAAGTTTATTACATCATAAAAAATATTGATACGTTGGATTTTGTACAGCGTAATTAGGTATTTTTATAAGGATTTCTGAGTGTTTTAGGCTAGATTAGAGCTTTAATTATAAAATCAGTAAAGCCTACAAAAGAAGAGTTTGAAAGATAAAAACCCAATCTAAAGACCCGCTACACAGCGGTTGCGAGGAATACAAAGAAAGAAGACCCGCGCTCGCGGTCTACGACCTGCGCTCGCGGTGAAGTGAAGATCCGCGAGGCCATTGGGTCGCTGGAGCCGCGCCCGCGGCTGTGCACCCGCGCTCGCGGTTGGCCTGGAGTCCACGCCGACTTCGTTTTATTTTATCTTATGTTTATTGTATTTTTACTATTAGGTTTATTCGGTTGTTTTTAGTATTTAAGACATAGTTTCGTATTCAGTTGAAGAGAGCCTTCTTTTTTGTTTAACCTAGAGTTTATTAAGTTTTTATGGAGAACTAATCTTCCTTGGAGTTTGTTCAATCAAGGAAGCCCTTTTGTTGAATTCGTGAGATTCTGGTAACTTTTCTATCCTTAGGTTAATATCAAAACTCTTGTTTTTAATTCCATGATCTATGTTTGATTTTATGAGCGTGATCACCTTGTTTGATTGACTTAGATCTATTGTTTGGATTAGGTTTGATTGTTGTCTGTGCAATCTTATTTATCCTTGAAACAACTCTTTTCCAGGACCGTGGACTGGAATTGAGAAAGAGTGTTTGATGGTTTTTTTATGCATGAGACTCGTTGTTTGATTGCATGATTCGATTTCCTATTATCCTTAATGCATTGCATTATTTGAATTAAGCGTCCTTGTTCATATCATAGTTTCGCTTGGACCGTGGACAAGCGGAAACCCTAATAAGGATTCAAATTAACCTAGGAAATATAGAAAAGTGGATGAATCAATGATCGAAGGATTAAAAAGGTGGAATTGATTGAATGAACTCTGCTTTCTTTTAATTGATTTGAACTTGAATCTGTTTGCTTGCTTAAACCCAAAACCCCTGTCTTTGCAGATTGTTTAGAAACACTGATTCTTTTGGGTTCGACCCCTTACTTGCATGATATACTTAGTCTGTAATTTTGGGTAATTTATTTTTGATCTCGGTACAACGACTTTAGTCGAGTCAAATATAAACTTCATAAAAGTTTATTTAAATTGTTAAAAGTGACATGCATGAAGGTTTTAAGCAAGGTCAAAAGGTCTTAAGCAATTACCATGGGATGTACTAGTATAACTCATAGGTTTTCAACAAGAAAATTGGGATTTCTTTAGATCATTTTAAATAAAATAAAAATCAGAAATGAAAAGGTGGAAATCACCCTTAAAAGATGTAGGATTTTAGTATACGATCACATGATTTGTAGAGGACACAAATCACTCTAGCAAGACATGCATGCATGCAAGAATCAAGGGAGAAATATGCAATTTCTATACATTTTATATTCTGAAATTTAAGAACAAAAATCAGATCTTAAATCAATATTTGACATGCTAAAAACAGCTTAAAATGGTGTAAAAAGAGTTAGATTTTATACCCTTAATTTGTGGGATTTTTGGAGGAGAAACACACAAGAAGGGGGAAGAGAGGGGGCGGCGGCACAGTGGCTGGACAACGGCGGCGCAGGAGGTGTCCGGCGGTGGTGGTGTGGTGGAGTGGTGAAGTGGTGGAGTGGTGGTGTGGTGGAAGACACAATGGGAGTTTTAGGGTGGGAGATCGAGAAGCTAGAAGAGAGGAGTTTGTGAGAGCTTATTATGGCTCTCTCTCTCTCAAGTCATATCTCCCTTTAAATAGAGACAAATGATGATAGGTGTTGGAAGGGTTTCTTGACAACAAATAAATTTATATCTAGACTCCGTTGTGTATAGCGAAGTGAGGTTCATCCACGGGAGAAAGTCATGTACCAAATTTTGTTACTTGGAGTGCAAGTAAGAGAGAAAAGCAAGGATTTTTATCAAAAGAAAGAGATTTCTAAGGTTAAGGTGTCACCACAACAACAATTATGCATGCCAATGCTAATGAAACACATAGATCATGCTTTTATCACATAAAGGTGTCAACTTTCGTTAACTTAAGCAAGTAAATCAATCAACTTTCGTCATATCAATAAACTTACTATCTAATCTCTTCTACTTCAACTAGGATAGATCCACTTTCGCTTCAAACCCTATATTGACTATTCTGATTCAAAGTTTCTGCTTTCGCTTCAACAATGAATGAGAAATTCCCTTCAACTTTCGTTTCAAGGATTAAGAACAAGAAAATAGATTCATGCAATAAAAACAATCAAGACATGATCATAAACAAGCATGCACAACCATTGTTGGGTTTAACCTCAACTTTAGAGAGGAAGACTACTCACAATTCACAATTGAAAACATCTAAATTAAATAATAAGTAAACTTACAAGCAAATCCAAAGTAAACTTGTGTTCCAAGTAACTCCACAAACTCGCCCTCTCTAACCCTGCTCACGCCCCTCAATCGTGTATCTCATGGATCTCCCCTCAAACAAGGGCTAGAGAAGGGTATTTATAGAAACTCTTCTATCTTAAATCTATATATAAGAAAATAAATCTTTTAATAAGATATATCCCTTCTATCTATCTAATAACATAAAAGGAAATAGGATAAAAGTGTATTAAAATGCCGACTCGGTCTTCGCTGCTGACACGAGGTGCCTCGGTACTGACCTGTCCACCTCGGTATCGAGTTGTTACAGCACTACAAACATCCTTGAGTAAAACTTGCGTAGCGGATTCGTTACAACTCCGTTTGACTCAATTCTTTTTCCTATGTTCTTATAACGAATTTCTTTATCTCTTTCCAAGCTCAAACTTTATCTTCAATGACTTTACTTGAGCGCTTTATCTTCATCTTCTCTTCATTCTGGAGTGCTATCTTTCACCAGCTTTGCTCCTTTCTTCAAAAGTGCTCCAAACAGCTTCTAAAAACCTATAAAACACCACCAACACTTATGTAGACTCCATATCTTAAGGAAATACAAAAACCTACATAAACGACTCAAAACAAAACACCAAACTAAAGAAAAAGACTCAAACACACTAAAAACATACCCTAAAAACACGACTAAAAAGGCGGACATCAAAATACCCCATACTTAGACTTGCTTGTCCTCAAGCAATCAACTAGACATCAATCAAAACCAACAAAACATATATCAAGTCAAAGCCCTCATCAAAAAGCAACATCAAAGCACAAGTAGAAATAAATAGACAAGTGAATCTAACGTCATCACACATATAAGAGCGATTTCAAGTAAAAGCAGCTAAAAATCCAACCTCACAAGGGTAATGTGTTTCACTCAACTCTCATGTGTTTAGGCTTAGAATCACAACTCTCAACTCAATCCAATATACAAAAATCAACACAATCATTTTTACTTATATCACCAAACTCTCCACCAGAGATGTCAAAACATATGAAAATCATCAAGAGAACTTAGGCTCAATGAAAAAATTCAAAGAAGCTTCCATTCGTCCGGGTTGTAATGGGGCTTGGTAATAACAATTATGCGTGGAAATATTTTGGCTATGTGGTGCTAATAATATCCGGGAATCAAAGACTGCTAAAAACTCACACATATATCAAAACTCTCACAAAACACGATACCAAACTCTTTCTTCATTATGCACTCTCTCCTCACTCACCCATTACATCCTAGGAAGCCTCATTCACATAAGAAACTCTTGGTTTCAAACTTTTAAAACACTTGCACATTTTCCTTATTCTTTTTCTTTTCTTCTGCATCATTCTCTGTATTTTTTTCCTTCACAGGAAGCCTCGATACCGACTTGAGAGGGTCGGTATCGAGCTGCAACTCTTCTTTTTAACTCCTTCGAAAGCCTCGGTACCGATCCCACATAGGCCGGTATCGAGCTGAAATTCCTCTCTTCCTTTGTGCATTCTTCCAACCAAGAGATCTTTTTACATAGTTGAAACAAGAGACTTCCAATCTACCCCAACCAAACCTTTATTTTTGATCCAACAAATACTTTTTTGTACTCAACAAGACCAATTCCTCTCCAACTACGTCCTAATCCCCGGATAGGGTCAAGCTTATATCGACTAGGGATAATTTTGTGGAGCAACAAATACAGGGCTTAAGCTCAAATTGGTTATCAAAAACAAGGATAATGTAAGGGTGGATATGGATTAATAGGGTTTATGAAAAATAAGTTCTCTATCATATGATTTCACATGTAATGAACTAATATCTCATATAGGTCTCAAGTAATAGATAAGCATATCAATGACAAGAGATAATACGCATAAGGAGAGTAAATCATACAAGAAAAGAAGAGGAATTCTTGATGTTCTCCCTATAAGGCCAAAAATAACTCACAAGGTAGGAATTTTTGTTGGATTTAAGTCACTTCTACCTAATATCATATGTGCTCAATTTCATCACAAGCTAAATATCCACATAAAAACAAATTTTCGACATGATTCAGGCAAAGCTCTCCAAACATGCTATAGAATTACATGATCAAGCAAGTTAAAGCATATCATAGGACATCTAAGTGGAGTATTATCAATCCTAAGAACACAAAAACAAAGACACCAAACTGGGACTGAGTTTCCTTTTTCCATACCCCATACTTAAACCAAACAGTGTCCTCACTGTTTAAAGCAAAGACATAAAAAGAAAGAGGGAAAATAAAAGGAAACTCACAAAATAAAGATGAAGCTGCTTGAAACCATTGATCAGTGAGGAGTTGATTTTTCTCGGTTATCCGTAGGAGTCGGTACCGAACCTGTGAAGGTCGGTAATGAACTTGGCATGCTTGTACACCGATTCTTTCTTTGTTGCTTTCGTACCAAGTATGTTGAATCTTCTGTTTAGCACTTCTTCTTCTTTGTACCGGAGTCACATTAGGAAAACTTCTATCCCTACTATACTAATCTAACCTAAAAACAAGTCAAAAGAAAACTAGGAAAAAGATCTAACAAACTAAAAACTAAAACAAAAACAAAAACTAAAAGCGGGTTAACTCCCGTAAGAGCTATGTTTAACGTCGTTAGCCCGACGAACTTACCTTAGCAAATCAGGGCGGCTTCCATCCAGCTATGTCGAGATCAAAAGAAACCCCATACTTAGCTGAAACAGCATCAAAGCCCCTTTCCAAAATATTTGTCCCTCTATCATTAATAAGTATGCTCGGTAATCCTACAACAGGGTTAGTAAAATCCGAAAACCAAGGAGGATTTGACTCCTTCATATGACTAACAATAGGATTTGACATAGAACAAGGATAGGAGAAGGGATCATGGCCAGAATTGATTGGATCAGAACAAGAAAACTCACCTTGGTTGTTCCGATAAGGGCTCGTTACTGAGGTGTAGGGGGTTGTTACCGACCCTGCTGGGTCAGGAAGTGCTTAGGTACCGTGCCTGAATCCATTTCCAGCATCGTACTCCATCAGATAAGGGTTGCTACCGACCCATGGTGGGTCGGTAAGCTCCTCAGTAGATGTGACATCCTTTCATTTCATCGTTTCTGTACTCAGAGAAGGATCGTTACCGACCCATGGTGGGTCGGTATGCTCTTTAGTACTACAACTACCCACTTCTCTTACGGGTGGATTGAAATAAAATTCAACCTTCTCTTCTCCAATATCAAACGTGAGAAATCCCTTCTTGACATCTACACGTGCCCCTACGGTGGCTAAGAATGGTCTGCATAGAATGATTGGCACCACAAGGTCTTCTAGCATATCTAGCACAATCCAACTTGGATAGGAATATCGTCAACGACTCTAGTTGCTTTTACAGAAGATCCGTCCGCCATGTAGAGATTCATATCGACAGGCTCCAGTGGTCCCATGTTGGCCTTGGTCCAGATAGATAATGGTAATAAACTGGCACTGGCACCTAGATCACATAGAGCTTTAAAATGGTGAGCCCAATACCAATTGAAATTGCACACTTAACTGGATCACCAAGCTTTTCAGAAAGCTTTATAGATCGGACTTCACTTGACAACTTTGAGATAGATCTTTTCCTGCTCAAAATCTCTTTTAAAAATTTAGTGTAGGCATGCATTTCATTAAGGGCTTCATTAAAAGGTATATAAATATTTAACCCTCAAAGAATTTTAATAAAACGTCTAAACTTTCCCTCTATAACATCATTAGACTTCTTAATCGGAAAAGGAAGAGTCTTTGACGGACTCGGGATAGAAAGATACCCGGATTGAGGTCCTACCGAATCAACTAGAGGGTCGATCGGTGTAGGAGAAGGATCGGTATCGACCCTGGTGGGGTCGGTACCGAGCCTGGGACCAAAGGAGTGACTCGGTGTCGAGGACTTACCTGGATTGGGGTCGGCAACGAGCTTTGGAGCATCGGTACCGAGGGCGTTAGGCTTGGTATCGATTTTTTTTGGCTTGTTATCGATCTTGGCTGGGGCATTTTTGTCGGTACCGGGGTCTTCTTTCTTGGCCTCAGCACGATCTGGTAGTGTCTTTCCGCTCCGGAGGTGTACGGCTACTATCTGTCCTCTCGGGTTCTCGTCGGGGTGGCTCTGGAGTTGCCCTTGAGGTCTCGAAATTTGTGCAACTAAGTTTCCATGTTGGGAGTTTACGCTCTTTCTCCATGTCTCTATTTCCCCCAATTGAACCCGTACGCCTTTTAGGTCGGCTCGGACTCCATCAATCTTGCTATGGACTCCATCAATCTTTCTATGGATGCCCTCTTTTAGTCCTTGTACCCATGAAGGTACCTCTTGATAACCCGGTGGTCTGTAAGGCGGAACCCTTTGTTCTTGCTGAGGAGGTTGGTTCCCTTGGCCATAGTTTCCCCATGTGGGCTGATTGTTATTCCTCCCTGCATAAAAAGTATTACCTTGGTTCCTATATGGACCCCTCCTATAGTTAGCTTCTTCATATGCCTCAGCAGCACGGACCTATTGCAAGTTAGTGCAGGCAGAAGTAGCATGGGATTGAGACCCACATTCTTGACAAGAAGGAGATGATTTAAGATAACTTACCTGCTTCTTCAGGCGGTTGATCTCGTCTTGCAAGAATTGATTCTTTACTTCGGGGTCTACCTTGTCCCTATTTGGTGTATAGAGACGTCTTTGAGGCTGTTGGGCTTGTTGTACTCCATACATTGCATCGTAGTTGGTCAACTTGTCGAGCAATGCCCACGCCTCATCGGGATCCATCTCAATAAAACCGCAAGCAGTGTGTAGGTTGATGCGGTTCTTCGTTTCAACATCGATCCCCTGGAAGAAGATTTCTTGGAGTCTACTACTGGATTAGAGACAACTCGGCGTCCTTCAACTGGCATACACTGAAAGAAAAACAAAAAATAGAAACGAAATCATAAAGCAAACCGGGTTCTCAAAGAGGGTCGGTACCGAGGCCTAGAGGGTCGGTATCGAGCCTGGAGTGATCCTGTAAAACAAAAACAAAAAAGAAAAAAGCAACTACATGTTGACACGGTCGGTACCGACCTGGATAGGGTCGGTAACGACTCGACAGTGACCTAGAAAATAAACTAAAAAAGCACAAAAATTGGGTTGCCCAACAGGGTCGGTACCGACCCTAGGGGGTCGTTATCGACTCAATAGAGTCCCGAAAAACGCTAAAAAGAACAAAATTTGGCACTATTGAAATCTCCTCGACAACGGCGCCAATTTTTGTTTGAAGGGTTTCTTGACAACAAATAAATTTATATCAAGACCCCGCTGTATATAGCGAAGTCAGGTTCATCTACAAAAGTCATGTACCAAATTTTGTTACTTGGAGCGCAAGTAAGAGAGAAAAGCAAGGATTTTTATCAAAAGAAAGAGATTCTAAGGTTAAGGTGTCACCACAACAACAATTATGCATGCCAATGCTAATGAAACACATAGATCATGATTTTATCACATAAAGGTGTCAAGTTTCGTTAACTTAAGCAAGTAAATCAATCAACTTTTGTCCTATTAATAAACTTACTATCTAATCTCTTCTACTTCAACTAGGATAGATCTGCTTTCGCTTCAAAACCCTAAGTTAACTATTTTGATTCAACGTTTCTGCTTTCGCTTCAACAATGAATGAGAAATTCCCTTCAACTTTCGCTTCAAGGATTAAGAACAAGAAAATAGATTCATGCAATAAAAACAATCAAGACATGATCATAAACAAGCATGCACAACCATTGTTGGGTTTAACCTCAACTTTAGAGAGGAAGACTACTCACAATTCATAATTGAAAACATCTACATTAAATAATAAGTAAACTTACAAGCAAATCCAAAGCAAACTTGTCTTCAAAGTAACTCCACAAAATCGCCCTCTCCATCCCTCCACACACCCCTCAATCGCGTATCTCGTGGATCTCCCCTCAAACAAGGGCTAGAGAAGGGTATTTATAGAGAAACAAATCTATCTTAAATCTATCTATAAGGAAATAAATCTTCTAATAAGATATATCCCTTCTATCTATCTAATAATATAAAAGTAAATAGGATAAAAAATGCATTAAAACGCCGACTCAGTCTTTGCTGCTGACACGGGGTGCCTCGGTACCGTCATGTGCACCTAGGTACCGAGCTGTTACAGCACTACGAACAACTTTGAGTAAAGCTTGCGTAGCGGATTCGTTACAACTCTGTTTGACTCGATTCTTTTTCCCATGTTCTTGTAACGAATTTCTTTATCTCTTTCCAAGCTCAAAATTGATCTTCAATGACTTTACTTGAGCACTTAATCTTCATCTTCTCTTCATTCTTGAGTGCTATCTTTCACCGGTTTTGCTCCTTTCTTCAAAAGTGCCCCTAAAAACCTATAAAAACACCACCAAAGCTTATGTAGACTCCATATCTTAAGGAAATACAAAAACCTACACAAACGACTCAAAACAAAACACAAAACTAAAGAAAAATACTCAAACACACTAAAAACACATCATAAAAACACGACTAAAAAGTCGGACATCAATAGGAGATGGAGTAGAGGTTTGGGAATAAATGGAGATATTCTCCTAATGATCATATTCAGTGGCGGACCCGGGCGGCTTGAGAGGGCGGCCGCCCATCCTCCCCCCAGGGAGTCGCCGGATTTACAAAGGGAGGGACTAGTAAAAGAACTTGAGCCCTTACTTTCAGTTTCAGATCTGGAAAAAAAATAGGGTAAATGGGTAATGAAAGGTTGATGACGATGACCTTTTTCATTTCTGTTTTTAATGCCTCTAAAACGACCTCATTTTTATAAAAAGCAAATACACACCTCTCAGATTTGACTCTCTTTTTGGTCTTAATACACCTCTGTCTGACTCTTGTGTCCTTTCAACCAAAAAATCTAATTAAAAATCAATTTAAAAAACCTAAATTGCACTTTAATTATGAATTGCCTATGGCAGGCTAGCAGCAACGAGCCAACGACCATTCACCTTTATTGTTGAATGTCATTATATTTTTTTATTGTACTAAAATGGTGAAACCATTTACTAGAAGGTGTAGTTTATATGAAATTTATGATTTAGATTAATTTTGAGCTAATTATTTTATAACTTGATTTTGATTAAGTGAATTTTATTTTTATTTTTATTTTTATTGAGATTAATTAAATTTATGATAGCAATGTTAATATGGGTTAATTTTGTCCATTTTAGTTCCAATGTTGTCAAAATTAATTAACCTAATAAGATGAATGATGATTTTTCATATATTATCTAGAATGCTATATAAAAATGACATTTTTATAACCATTTTAAAATAAAGTTATTTTTTGATATGTTTAAAATAATTTTATCGGCTTGAGTTTTGTAAAGTATTCCCGCACCCCCCCCCCCCCCCCCCCCCGAAAATTTCTAAGTCCGCCACTGATCATATTTGACTAACAAGTAAAGGTCCCCCGAAAATTGGAACACAAATTAGTGAGGAGGGAGAAAGAAGAAGAGAGAGGAGAAATTTAGGTGAAGAAGAAAAGGTCGTTCTTGTCAAGCCGGGATTATTAACCTCTAGCTTTGGGATCCAACAAATAGATTGTTTGTTCTTAGGTTTTCTCTCCCCTTTGGAAACTTAATCACATATTACAAGTGTTTGTCTTCATTTGGGAGTTCTAGAGTTAATTCTTGTTGTATTGAAGTTCTTTAAGTGTGAGATTTGAGAACACTTGTATTTGTTTATTGATTAGTAAAAATTTTGCTCTATAAGGCGCCAATGAGTTTTCCCCTCTAGTTTGAGGGTTTTCCCACTTAAATCTTGATATTTTTCTCTGCTAATGGTAAAAATTATATTAGAAGAGAGGAAGGTATACAACCCACAAATGTCCAAAAAAGACAAATGTGACCAAAATACAACTCAAGACCAGCCTAACACTTCTGCAACCCTGCTGAATTCCCAGCCATAACATTTCCACATGCTAAAAAGCACTCAAGTTATGGGATAATCTCAAGCAAAAACGAAGGTTATACATGCATATGTCTCCTAGTGTGATTGCTTCAGCAAACATCACTCAACAACAGCATGTGAGGGAGTGTGAACAAAATGTCCTACCCTAAAACTACCCTAAAAACAACAAAGAGAGAGTTATCCAAAACCCTGCGAGGATCTACTAAAACATCTTATTCTCATGTTAAAAACAATAAAGATGCTAGGGATCACTAAGCTAAAATAAAGGTCATGTTCCTTATGTGTCATAGTGTCTTGCAAGCAGGCAAAACACTCCACAAAAAGGATACAAGGGGATCACTCTCAAAACAATATGAAAACACCTTACCCAGCAGCAACAACAACAAAAGGGAGAACAACCAACAAAACAAGTCTAAACTCTAAGGTGATTCCTCATTGCTTGTCCTCTCATGCCTTTCAAATTAAGTTTGACTGTGATCCTAAGATTGCTTTCTTCCAGAATTTTGTTTACACAAACACCTATATCAGGTTTTGAACCATTGAAGATCAACTCATTCCGCACCCACCAAACATAGTAGACCATCCCCGTGCAAGCTAGGAGCATTGTTTGGAAGATATTGTTTTTCTTACTTTTACAGACGGAGAACCAATTCCACCAGCTCATCAAGGAATCAAATCTAATTGTCAGTCCCAACCAAGTCCATATTCTATCGGCCACATTCTTGCTAAAATCACAGTGGAACCACAAATGGTTCTCATCTTCTTCGTCTGCATTACAGTGTAAACAAGAATCCATCATAACAATCCACACACATAAAAGTCACCCTTAACAACCACACTCAACCGATCTTCTTCAACGCCTCCTTCTCATCGAACTTGTACCGTAGCCAAGCAATCCTTGCATCATCATTTTTCAATGTCAGAAACAGGCGGTGGATGTTCTCATTGTTCAACTGATCCACCGTGTAACACCATAGACCACCGTACTCCTCTACCATTCCAGCCGTGACCATCCCTTCAAGAACCTCCATTGCTTCATCAAGCTCGAAAACCCGTTTTTGCCCTGCCTGTCCGTACCATGTGTTTGCCCTTCCAAGAGCGTCACAAACCGCTCACCTTGTTGTGCCGTAATTACCAATTGCTCCTGGAAGAAGGCAATCCCCGATTGTTTACTTCGCCTCTTAGGCACTCGTTGACCAGTACCGCCACTGGGTTGATGCAGAGATGGAGAGTTGGTATCTTGCTGAGAAGCAGTCGCTTGACCAGGTGTGTCGGTGAAGTCCCGAAGCAGATCATCCTCATCCAAGTCGTCATCCATTCCAAGTAGGTCCTCAAAACCTCTTGACCCGAAAACACCAGATTGGGAAACCGACGTTTGGGACTCATCTATTCCTACAACTGGGGGGTCCATGTTGGCTGTTGAAAGGTTTCTTGAACAAATAAATTTATATTCAAGACCCCGCTGAGTATAGCGGAGTCAGGTTCGTCCACGAGAATGAGAATAGTGCTAAAGATTAGTTGATAAACTACGAAAAGAAAAGGAAACACGAGTAAACAACGTCAGGACCGAACTGAAGTGGGTCGTGCACGACCCTGTGAGGGTCGGTCCTGAGCACAAAAACACACGAACGAGCACACAAAAGCAAGCAAGGGTTCGAGCACGACCAATAGGTCGAGATCGAAGCAAAGACATGAGTTTTTAATCAATATAAAGGATGAATTCCAGGGCTAGGTCTACCACAACAACAATCATACATGCTTCCAACAAGAATTCACAACTATCATGCAATCTAGATCATAGAAGAGTCAACTTTCGCAAACAATTCAAGTTATTCAATAAACTTTCGCAAATTAAACAACTTTCTATCTATCCTTCAACCTAGGAATATCAACTTTCACAAATAAACCTATTAGAACTAATCAAGCAATCAACTTTACAGTTTCGCTTTTGGGTTAACAACAAGATATACGCCTCAACTTTCGCAAAGGAATTAAGCACAAGATAGATAGATATGACCTTCAAACATTCAAATCATGAATTCGTGTTTTAGACATGCATGATTGTGTTGGGTTTTCACCCAACCCTAGAATCTAAGAAAACTACTCACTCATAGCAAAGAAAGAAGAAGACATGATCAATCCAAATCAAAACTCAAATTAAACTAAAAGAAGTCTTACAAAAAGTCTCCAACTTGTTCCTCAAGTCTTCCTCCAATGCCAAAAAGCGGAATAAAAATCGAACTAAAACCGGAACCTAATCTAGTCTCCCCCAAACCAAAGGGTTTAACCTCCTTTTATAGAGGAAAATGAGTCCTAAATAAACTAGAAAACAAGATAAAACAACCTTCCTAAAATAAAAAGATAGAATAATCCTAAAGATCTCGAAATAATAGCAAAGTCGGCGCCACGCACGACCCAAAATGGGTCGTGCACGACCCTATAAGGGTCGGTCCTGGGGGTACACTATCTGTTTGGGTCGTTCCTGAGGGGTTGTTCTCTGGTTGGGTCGAGCACGACCCTAATAGGCACTACGAACAGCCTTGAGTAAAACTTGCGTAGAAGATTCATTACAACTCCGTTTGACTTGATTCTTTTTCCTATGTTCTTGTAACTAATTTCTCTATCTCTTTCCAAGCTCAAAATTGATCTTCATGAGCGCTTAATCTTCAACTTAGTCCTACTTCCTTAGCTCCTCAACTTCAAACCTTCCTCATAGCTCGTCCACCCTCTCTTGCAATGCTCCAAACTCTTCTTCCAAGCTCCAAAACTCCTACAAAACAACACAAAAGATGCATAGCTTCCGAATCTCAAGGAAATATGAAAACTAAAGCAAAAAGACTCAAAAACATAAGACTCAAGTACAAAAACCAACTCAATCTAATCTATCTAGACACTAAAAATCCTACCTAAAAAGCGGATATCAAAATACCCCATACTTAGACTTGCTTGTCCTCAAGCAATAATCATGTAAAATCAAGACCAATAACACAATCTTCAAGCATATCCTTTGTCAAAACATTTTAAACACAAGTGAAAAAGTAGACAAGCAATTTTAATGTCATCACATACGTATGAGTCTCAAGCGAAAGCAATCACAATCCAACCTCACAAGGGTAATGTGTTTCTCTCAACTCTCATGTGTTTAGGCTATTAAATCAACTCTCATCTCAATCTTTATGCAACATCTACTTCATCATTGAGACTTATATCACCAATCTCTCTACCTAGAGAAGTCAAAACACATCAATTATCATAAGAACTTAGGCTCAATGAAATCTTCATAGAAGACTCCATTCGGCCAGGTTGTAATGGGGCTTGGTAATAACAAATAAGGCGTGGAAATATTTGGCCATGTGGTGCTAATAATATCCGGGAATTAAAGACTCCTAAAAACTCACACATCCAAAAACTCTCATAAAAGATAACCAAACTCTCTCTTCTTTATACACTTTTTCTTTCAATCACCCATTTATTCCAATTTATCTTGCTTACAAACAACAAGAAAATTTGGCTCATGCACACTTTTCGCTATTCAACTCTTTTTTTCTTTCTTTTCTTTTCCTCCCTTGTGATCTTCATTTTTTTCTGTGGGAGGTCGATATCGATTTCTCTTTTTTTTTTCTTTCTTTGCAAGTGCATTGAGGGAACCAAAATCCTTTTACATGACAAACTGCAAGAACTAGTACAAAATCTCTTATATATGGCGAAAATATTAGGGCGCTTTTTAAAAACGCCATTAATTATTGAGTCCGGTTGAGGTGAGAATGGGCGCCCAGGTGCGAAATAAGAAAGAACAGGAGCCGTTGGATCAAGAAAAATTAAAGGCGCTGATCATTTCACTTAAAAAGGGGAAAAACGGCATGGGCGAATTATTCGCGTATTTTTGAAAAAAACGGAAATAGGACACGTGCCCAGATTGTTCACCAGTATTGTGGATTTGTTCATCAATAATGTGGATTTGTTCATCAAAACTGTGATTTTGTTCATCAAAACTGTGATTTTGTGCATAAATAAACTATTGCTTGTGCATCAAAAAACTGTTGTTTGTACATAAAAAGTGAACAAATGTGTATCAAAATTACATGCAATATGTTCATCAACATTGTGATTTTGTTCATAAAAAAACGAAAATATTTGTTCATCGGTTTGTGCATATTTGTTCATTAGTAATATCAATTTGTTCACTGGTTTATGCATATTTGTTCATTGCCTTTTCACATAGTTGTTCATTACTAGATGCATATTTGTTCACTAGTAACCTCAATTTGTTCATTGCTATATGCATATTTGTTCATTAATAGCATCAATTTGTTCACTGGTTTATGCATATTTGTTCATTGTCTTTTCACATAATTGTTCATTACTAGATGCATATTTGTTCACTAGTAACCTCAATTTGTTCATTGCTATATGCATATTTGTTCATTAATAACATCAATTTGTTCATAGCTAAATAAGGTACAAGCACTCCTCTTCGATTTATTGCTATCTCGTTCTCTTAGCATACACCATTGATTGCAAAGTCAAATTCTTTATCTATTATCTTTTGCATTCAAGTTTCTACATCAAACTTATCTTAATTTGAAATGTACAAGTCGCTGGTATTAATTGTCCTAAATGTATAAGTTGATAGCCTTGACACATAAAACATAAGTTTATTTCAATTCACAAATAAGGGTATAATAATGAACAAATAAGGTTATATCAATGAACAAATAAGGGTATATCCATGAACAAATAGGGTATATCAATGAACAAATAATGGTATACCAATGAACAAAAAAGAAGTATACTAATGAAGAAATAATGGTATACCATGGGTATATCAATGAACAAATAGGGGTATATCAATGAACAAATACGAGTATATCAATGAACAAATATGCGTATATCAAAACTAATTATATGTGCATAAAAAAACCACATAATATTGTATTCCTACACATAAATAAGGTTACAAAATAAAATTAAAAATTAAAAAAGTTCGAAATCAATGAACAATGTGATCAAAAACTCAATGCACAATTAGTTAGTATTGATGAACAATTGATGAATATTGATGAACAAATCGCTATTTCTGATGAACAAACTGGGCGCGTCTCATAAAAACGTATTTTTCAAAAAATTCGTGAATAATTCGGGAAAAATTCGTCCGTGTCGTATTTTATTGAAAAATACGGGAAAAATTCGCCCGTGCCGTATTTTATTTTTTTTAATGAATGTTTAATCAGGGGCGTTGATTTTTTGGAATGAACGATCGAGATTTATTCTTATTTCTCACACAGGCGCCCATTCGCACGTGACTCTTTTTCTTAATTATTAAACACGGATGGCGGTTTTATTAATTTAGCACTATAAAGTATTAAATTTTTTTTGATAAAATAACAAATTTATTTAAGGGCGCGTTTTAAAAAAACGCCATAAATAAAAAATATACGCATGGCGCTATGTTTGAAGAAGCGCCATAAAACCTTTTTTCCTCTAACAAAAGCCTTCACAAATTCTACATATACAAACCCCCGCCGCTCGACTTTCTCTCTCTCGTTCCTCTTTCAATAAACCCTAATTCTGATGGCGTCGGGTTCGGTGGTTCCGGCCAACAGAGGGCGGCGAAATTCGCTCGACGACGAGAAGCTCGTGTTTGAGATGTCGGAGGGCATAGAGCCCTCCAAAGTTTCGACCAGATGGGGATCAAGGACGACTTGCTCCGTGGAATCTATGCCTACGGATTCGAGAAGCCCTCCGCCATTCAACAGCGTGCAATTAAACCCATTATCAAGGGCCGTGACGTTATCGTTCAGGCTTAGTCCAGTATTGGCAAGAAGTCCATGATTGCACTCACTGTATGCCAAGTAGTTGACAACCAACAGAGAGTAACTTCTCTTTCTTTCTTCTCTATCCTATTCCTGAAATTTCTACTAAAAAACCCTGATTTTGGGATGTTGCTATGGTCTTGGTGTATTTATCCTATCTCTGAAGTTCCGCCAAAAAGCCCTAATTTGGTTTCAGTAAAAAAACCCTAATTTGTGGGATTGGTTGAATCCTTTGGGAGATGTCTGGTAAACAATTCATTTAAATTTTGAAAAACATTAAACATGTAAGTTTAATGGAATTCACATCGATATTTATCACCGGCGACCCCGACTTCTATTTGAGTATTGTCCTTCTTAGTCATGCTACCTAGATCTTAATTGCAGTGGAATTGTGTTTGAGCTGAGATGATTTTTTTTTCTTTTGTAGGATTCAAGCATTGATCTTAAGTGGACAGTAATATGAACTTTGTCATTTAATGTCTACATACATAATTAGGGCTTGAAGTTTAATTGATAGTTATGACATGACTTAGCAGCAACATGTATCTCAACTTGTGATATTATTCAACTGACTTCACTACAATTACTTGTACTAACAGGCATATATTGTTTGCTTTGAGCTTGCTTGGATTGACTCCTCTTGTTGAGCGTGTGAGCTTTCTAACACGGTAAGTCAACATGTATCTCAACTAAGTGTTTATCCTTATGCATCTAATTGAGTACAAAGATTTGACATGTCTGCCATGGGTTACTTATTTGCTTTAGATTAATCATATAGCTGTCCGTACTGCTATATGAATAATTAATTAGACTGTGTATTGAGGTTTTTTGGGTTGGGGTTTTTTTTCTGGGGTTGTTTATAACTCAAACTTGTGAAAAAAAACCCTCTAAGTTGCTGGTTTTTGAAATCTGTACACTTTGAATTGCATTTTAGAATATTCATTAGTTTGTGTTTAACTAGTAGGGGGAAACAAAAGAAAAGGTAAAGGCATATATATCTTGTCTCCTGAATTAGTTGCTTGCTTACTTGCGAGAAACCTGGTCATAATTTTTCTTGTTCAGTGATCTTGAATTTTTGGTAGTTGAATTGTCTTCTCTTAATTAACTGGAGTATATATGAGTGTTTCTATGATAGATTATATTATGTATTTTTGCAATTGATTTATGCACTCAATATATATTGTACTCGGCGACACTCGACAGCCTGAATTTTGTCTGAAACCAAAAAGCTTTGCTCCAATCCCTCACCATTTGGAAACCTTATCAGTATCTATTTGCCAACATACATTAAGCACACAGCACAAAACTAAACCTCACTAAAAACCCAATAAAAGAAAATACTCTTTACGCTAGATTGGCCTATGTCAGTTTTTACTGAATTGGATAGTAGTAGCTAAGGCACCAGTAGTAGATGTGAAAGAAGAGAGGGAGAGCAGGAAATTAAAACATGTTGAATAAAAAGTTTAATTTAAACTCTAAACATTAGTGAATTACCTGTGTAACTTGAGAATCCTTACCCTTAATAGCACTGCTCCTATTCTGATTCTCCCTTGTGTTTATTGCAGTTTTAGTGGTGGCTTCTCTAACTTTGATTAATCTCTCATTCACTTTAGAAGATTTTCCTGCATGTCTTGTCGGTTTCTAAACTTTCCCAACAGAAGAAGCAGAAGGTAAGTTCTTTCTTTCCTTCTCCCGGTAAATAAACAAACACAAAATATCTATATGTAGACTTATTTTATATATATAAAATCTATGTTCATTGTGTACTAGACAAAATTGGTACATATTCAACATTTGGGTTTATGCATCTTACATAACCATTATTTTCTTGTATGATAAACAGATTAGTAATAAAGAAGATTCGAGCATCATATCTTTGAGGTGGCTGTTATTTGCTTGATCATGTGGAGATTGAAGGTGAAAAAGTTTTAGGCCAATATTCTTTACTTTGGTTTATTTTTAAACTTCAAGTATTTGGAGGAGATTTGAAAATTTGATTGAATTATGTATTGAAGATTTGTATGTATATAAGTGAAATTAAATTTTATATTAAGGCAATTGTAGTTAATTTGATGGAGTTTTTTGTTTGTAAATTTGCCTAGTCATAAATGGATGGAAGTAAACTAAAAGCATGCATTTATTTTTTTTTAAAAGAAAAATAATTATGGCGCTTTTTATGAAAAAAGCGCCATCGTTAAAGCCTTATTATGGCGCTTTTTTCATAAAAAGCGCCATCCGTTTCCATATTTAAAAAAAATTAAAAACAAAAAATATGGCGCTTTTTTTAAAAAAAGCGCCATCTGCATGTATTATTATGGTGCTTTTTCAAAAACCGCCCTCCGCTACCTTTAGTGCACTACTTATTATGGCGTCCAAAAAAGCGCTATCCTCTTTGTAAAAAAACCGCCATCCGAAGCCTTTTTTGTACTAGTGAAGATTCTCAAATACCCAACCCAAAATTACCCCACACTTGAACCAAACAAACTCACTCAACAAAACCATCACAATAACTAATACTAAGTCCTAGTTTGTAATAACTGTGATTTTTAAGGATATTTTTGAATTTTTCTCGGATATCCTTTTAACCTTTTTGTTCGTTTTAACGCTTAATCCAATATTTTTGTCGAAATTTAAATCCTAGAAAATTGTTGGTGATATCCTAAAATCACAACGAAATGATTTTATGGATCGGTGTGAATTCTAGGATTTTTAAGTGGAAAAAGAATTTTTATTGGATAAACCGTCCTTTTTAATTATGTACTGTAAAGGATTTAAAATATGAAACGGAAGCCTTAAAAATTGAAGGTAGCGTGATAAAATCATGGAAAATTGGTTTTATTGGTCTACATAATTTACGGGACGTTTTATATTTAGTAAGTTTTTCCACCCGAGGTACATAATTTTACCGCTTTAACACGAGTCCCGTTCCGAGACGAGTTTTGGTTTTATAAACCAACTCTTAATTGCCTTAGTGAGGAAGGAAACAATGAGATAGATCAGGAGAGGGGCCCGAATTGCTTTGTCTCAAAAGGAGACGGAGGAGGTTTGGGCGAGGTCGAGAACGACAGTCTCGAGAGAAAGAATTTTCTCACCGCCGGCAATTTCCTCTGCTCCGTCCATTTTCTTCTTCCACATCCTATCATCCTCTTCATCTCACCTTCTTCCTTGCTATGTTGCTGCTGAAAAAGGAAACCAGAACCAGCAAGAGAACCAGGGCGGGACAACAACAACAAGTCGGGAGAAAGAAGTTCACCGCCGGTCTCTTCTTCGCCTCGCCAAACGTCGTCGCCGGCGACCATCAGCTTGTCCGACCACCACCCACTGCGAGAGCTGTCGCTGGGCAATACTCGACCACCCTTGGGCTCGGGGATCGAGCCACTATCGAGCCGAACGAGCCATGGGCTAAAGTGAAGGTATTTACTATCGAAATTAATTAGCGGGTTGATTACGGAGCCACCGTAAGGGCCTTTCGGTTCCACTTTGCTAATTAAATTTATGTTTTTTATAATCTTGACGTTGATACGGTCTCACAGGTTCAAACCGCTCGAGAAACGGACGTCAGGATCTTCAGTTATAGCGAATACAAGTTTTGACACCGATTGGCAGGTAAAGGACTTCGGATAATTACTCGGGATTCGTTGTTAATCCGTTTGATCCGAGATTTGGTCACCTTTAAGAACTGTTGCTAATGAACAATTTTTATTTAGAAAATTGTTTCAAAAGTGAAGCGGATAATTAGTTATAATTCCGCCAAGAGGGCTCCTTAAAGCATGATAACTAAGGATTTATTATAAATCGATATTCGGAAATCAAATCGTTTATCGATTAGGAAGTTGTAGGAGTTGAGAATACAACTAAGAAGTGTTTTCCGTGAGCTCGTTGTTGAGAAATCCTTTTGTTATATTTGGCAGAAGGGTGATAAAGATTACTGTTGAATTGCTAAGGACGTTGAGCACGCCTTCTAATGCAAGTGGACGATTCTCTCTTGCGTTATGGTTATTAATGAGGAATTGAATTCCATTTGATCCTCATGTTGAGAATAATTTGTATGTTGAATATAGTTTGATAGGTTGTTATTTTGTTAGAAATAACGACCATGTCATTATTTCAGTTTTTACGCTAGAATTGAATTTAGGACCGTTGTATGATTAGCTGTCTCATGTTGAGACATTGTTGTGAAGTAAGATGGTAGAGATGGGAGTTTAGACTCCAATACATCTCTTTAGTGGTCTTGTGCTGAAACATTGTTGCAAAATAGGTAGTCCAGGGATAGGAGCCGAGTCTCCATTGACCTCTTTATAACAAAATCTGTATTGGGGGGGCGTAGCTTGCTAGCGTATCCCAATCTTGGAGTCATGACTCATGTCACGCTTCACGTTGAAGGAGGACAATGGTGCACTCTAGCTTAGTGCAATGACACACGGTTGTTGGCCGAATCTCGTTTGTTGGCCGAGCATGTATAAATGATCATGGATGAAATAGGCCCTCTGATCTCGGTTGTTGGCCGAATCTTGGTTGTTGGCCGAGGATATATGTAAATGATCATGGATGAAATAGACCCTCTGATCTCGGTTGTTGGCCGAACTACGTAAAAACTATTAAATGGTGCGAGTGCACAGATTGAGAGTAATGATAGATAAGTGTGTTAGGCACATTAATGTACCAAGATGGTTAGTCCATTCGATAACCATTCTTGCTCCCTGTTATGAATGATTCTTAATCAAGCTTTGATTAAGTCAATCTGATTAGTCGATGGAGGCTTTTCAAAATGTTATGTGATTAATATGGGTTCCCAACAATTGTTCATGTTTCGTAAAGGAACCACAAGTTGTGGTGTCCTATCTCTTGAATATACGAGTCTCCTTCTTATTCTCTATAAAACTGCTAACTGTTAGATCATAATCTGAGTCTATTCGGATTTTGATGCCAATATGTTTAGTTACAATAATAAGAACCAAGTTAGTTTCTCCACTTGCTTAGTCTTTCATTAGACTAACCCGTCCATCTTCTTTTCTTTTATATGGTCGGCTGGTGTCCACCGTTGGTATACGACACATCAGGTTCTTCTTGGAAGTTGATTCAAGAGGCGGATTCAGAAGTTTGAAGCTCCAAAAGTTGAAGAAAGGTTTCCAATGGCTATACTTGAGTGAAGAACATGGTTGAACTACTTCAAAGCGAAGCTGAGTTTCAGAAATAAGAACTTAAGGAAGACTTGATGAAGACTTTGTTTAAATAGAAGGTTGTTCTATTTATTTACTAATTCTTTTTGAGTTAAGGCTTGTATAAGACCATTTATTCTCTTTTCCGCTGTAAAGTTTTACTTAATTTTGTTAGGTTTTAATCGGTTTCATTTACCTTCTTCTAGTAAGTTATGTCAGGTTAAAGCTTTGGGTAACTCTGGTTTAGTCCTAATCGGGGTTATTGGCGGTAATACCTCCAGGGTAAGTAAGGGGGTGTTACATAATTCCCGGATAGGGTCAAGCTTTATTGGCTTGGGAACAATTTTGTGGAGCTAAAAATAAAAGGCTTAGGCTCAAATTGGCTTCAAAAAGAGGATAATGTAAGGTAGGATAAGGATAAAATAGGGCTAATGAAAAATAGTTCTTAATCTTAATCAACATGCATGAACAAACTCATAGCGGCTTCAAGACATAGATAACCATATCAATAACAAGAGATAAATGCATAAAGAGAGCAAATCACACATATAAAGAAGAGGGATTTCATGAAGGTCTCCCTATAAGGCCAAAATTCCTCACTAGGTAAAAATTTTGTTGGATTGCAACTACTTTTACTTAAGACACATATGCTCAATTTCATCACAAGTCAATTTTCACAATCAAAAGCAATTTCTCAAGACTTGGGTTATACTATCCAAATATGCCAAAGGAATTATATGATAAGCATGAAAATTAGTTCTCATCATAGGACATCTAAGATGGAGCATTCTTCTATCCTAAAACAAAGAAGCAAATATTTTTGAATTTTTCGTAACAAAACAACTAACAAACAACAAAGCCAACACAAAAAACTCAATTAAGTACAACATGTGAGATTTCTTCTTCCCCTATCCCATACTTAAATCATGCAATGTCCTCATGCATAAAAAAAATGATATGAAAAAGTAAAGAGATAGAAGAAGAAACTCACAAAGAACTCATTGAAGCTTGGAATGGAGGTGGAGCTCATCATTGTGAAGGTGGAGCCCGTCGACAACGTGGACGGAATGGTGGATGCACCTTTTCTCGTTATTTTGAGCCCGTATTTGAAGCTTAGGACCCTGCAAAAATCGCACAAAATTCTATTCCGAATAAGTGTATTCTATCCTAGTCTAAGGAAGGCTAGAAAAATCTAATCTAGAAATCAAAAACATAATAAAAATATAAAAAACTAATCTAAAGACCGGGTTGCCTCCCGTAAGCTCTTGTTTAACGTCGTGAGCCCGACGAACTTATCTTGGCGGATCAGGGCGGCTTCCATCCAGCTTTGTCGGGATCATGGGAAACCCCATACTTAGATGGAAAAGCTTCAAAGGTTCTCTCTAGGACATTCGTTCCTCTATCATCCACAAGTATGCTTGGAAGTCCTACATTAGGGTTAGAAAAATCCAAAAACCAAGGAGGCTTCGACTCTTTCACAGTATGCTCAATAGTAGGAGTTGTAAAAGAAGGATGAAAGAAAGGATCATGACCAGAATCAATTAGATCAGAGCAAGGAGACTTACCTTTGTTATTCTGAAGAGGGATCATTACCGAGGGTATGTGGGTCGTTATCGACCCCACTGGATCAAGGAATGCCTCGGTATCGTGCATGTCTAGCCCATTAACGGGTTGGAATTCACCCATAGTGTTGTGATTCTTCAGAGAATGGTCGGTACCGACCCACCATGGGGGTCGGTATGCTTCTTAGCATGTGTGACCTCCTTGAACTGTCCTGTTTCTGTAGTTGGAGAAGGGTCGATACCGACCCATAGTGGGTCGGTAGGCTCCTCGTTGATGCTTTTAGCAACCTCATTCGCAATAGTATTGAAGCGAAACTCGACCTTCTCTTCCCCAATGTCAAATGTGAGTAGTCCCTTTCTAACATCAACTCTTGCCCCTACGGTGACTAAGAATGGCCGTCCAAGAATGATTGGCACCATAGGGTCTTCTGGCATCTCCATCACTATGAAGTCGTTGGGAACAAAAAATTTGCCTACTTGCACAAGAAGATCCTCTACGACTCCAGTGGCTTTGACGCATGATCCATTTTCCATGTAGAGATTCATATTGACAGGTTCCAGCAGTCCCATATTGGCTTTAGACCAAATAGAGAGTGGTAGGAGACTTGCACTAGCACCTAGATCACACAAAGCTTTGAAATGGTAAGCTCCAATACCAATTGTAATAACAAACTTACCTGGGTCGCCTAGCTTCTCGGGAAGCTCCCACGATCTCACCTCATCTGTTAGTTCCGACATTGATCGCCTCCTACATAAAATCTCCTTCAAGAATTTAGTATAAGCATGCATTTCATTCAAGACCTCGGCGAAAGGAATAGAAAGATTCAAGCCTTGAAGCAACTTAACAAAGCGCTTAAACTTTCCTTCCGTCGAGTCCTTGGTTTCTTAGAAGGGAAAGGAAGTACTTTAGATGGAGATTGAATAGTTAGAGAAGGGTTAGAAGACTTACCTGGTGAAGGGTGGTCGAGCTCGACCCTGACAGGGTCGATCGCCTCTTCTTCCTCGTTAGCAGCCTCCATAGGAACGACCCATGAGGGGGTCGTGCGTGACCCTAAATGGGTCGGTCCTGAGGGTTGTTCCTTCTCTTTATGCTTGATTGGCTCGGGCAACGCTTTGCCACTCCTTAGGTTCATGGCTCGGATTTCACCGTTGCTTGGTCGGCCTCTAGGATTCTCGTCGGTACGGCCCGGGAGTTGTCCATGAGGTCTCGGGATTTGAGTAGCTAGCTGGCCAAGTTGGGAATCGACGTTCTTCCTCCATGAGTCGAATTCTCCAAACCTTGCATGAACACCTTTCATCTGCGTGGTAAGCTCGGCTCGTACTCCATTGACCTCGGCTCGGACTTCGTTGATCCCGTTTTGGACTCCGTTGATCTCGGCTTGGACGCCATTGATTCCTTCTTGCAGCCCTTGCATCCATGATGGTTGCTCTTGATAGCCCGGAGGACGGTAGGGAGGGGGACGTTGCTCTTGTTGAGGGGGTTGCTTGTATTGGTCATAATTGGGATTGCCCCAAGATGATTGACCATTGTTCCTCCCTGCATAGTTGTTTTGGTTCCTATAGGAACCTCTCATGTAGTTTGCCTCCTCATAAGCCTCGACGGCTCGTACTTGCTGCAAGTTAGTGCAATTGGAAGTAGTATGGGCGGAAGACCCGCATTCTTGACAAGATTGAGAAGATTTAAAGTAACTTACTTGCTTTTTCAATCGGTTGATCTCATCTTGCATGAATTGGAACTTCACATCCCGGTCAACCATATCGGATTGTGGTTCATAAAGCTTCCTCTCCATCGGCTTAGCTTGTTGGGTACCGTACATAGCATCATAATTGGTTAGCTTATTCAATAACGTCCATGCCTCATCTGGAGTCATCTCAATGAACCCACAATCAGTGTGAAGGTTAATGCGATCCTTGGTAGCCGCATTGATGCCTTGAAAGAAGATCTCTTCGAGAACATAGGGAGGTTGCCCATGGGTAGGGCATTGGCGTAGAAGCTCTTGGAACCGTTCCCATGTCTCCACAAGCGTCTCGTTTGGAAGTTGATGGTAGGAGGTGATGCGCTTCCTAAGCTCTGTTGTTTTTGCCGGTGGAAAGAACTTGGTCATGAATAAATCATGCAACTCTCTCCACGATGTAATAGACCTCGGCGTCAGGCTTTCCAACCAACTTAATGCTTTTCCTGTAAGAGACCACTTAAAAGCCTTCAAGAGAACATATTCCAGTGCGACATTGTCAGCAACAATGGTGTCACATAAATCAATAAAATTCTTAATATGCTCCATGGGACATTCAGTGGGTTTCCCCTCAAATTGAGAACGCTTTATTAAGGATATGAAATGAGATTTAATCTCAAAAGTGCGGTCGATCTCCGGGAGCACTATCGCCAATTCGGGCACCCTCAGTTCTGGGTGCATGTATTGCTTGGCATTCCTTGGGATAGCGTTCAGTTGCTCCTGAAATCTCTGCGCAGCTGCAGCCAAAGCGTCTCGTTCTTCTTGCATGCGCTGCATCTGAGCGCGGAGTTCCTCCATTTGTCGAGCAAGAGTCTCAGCGTCGGTCCTTGCTCATTGTTCTTCTCAAACATCGATGGAAGGATCTTTCGGGTTCGCTATCGTAGTCAATCCCAAAAGCTCTCCGGGAAAAACGAGATGGCATACACTACGAACAAAGACAAAGAAAACAAAATTAAAAAACAACAAAAGGGTAAGGGCTAGTCCCATACCCAAATATCAACTAAACTAGGCACTACTCACTAGAATCTAAGAAAACTACTCACTCATAGCAAAGAAAGAAGAAGACATGATCAATCCAAATCAAAACTCAAATTAAACTGAAAGAAGTCTTACAAAAAGTCTCCAACTTGTTCCTCAAGTCTTCCTCCAATGCCAAAAAGCGGAATAAAAATCGAACTAAAACCGGAACCTAATCTATTCTCCCCCAAACCAAAGGGTTTAACCTCCTTTTATAGAGGAAAAGGAGTCCTAAATAAACTAGGAAACAAGATAAAACAACCTTCCTAAAATAAAAAGATAGAATAATCCTAAAGATCTCGGGATAATAGCAAAGTCGGCGCCACGCACGACCCAAAATGGGTCGTGCACGACCCTATAAGGGTCGGTCCTGGGGGTACACTTTCTGTTTGGGTCGTTCCTGAGGGGTTGTTCTCTGGTTGGGTCGAGCACGACCCTGATAGGCACTACGAACAACCTTGAGTAAAACTTGCGTAGAAGATTCGTTACAACTCCGTTTGACTTGATTCTTTTTCCTATGTTCTTGTAACTAATTTCTCTATCTCTTTCCAAGCTCAAAATTGATCTTCAATGACTTTACTTGAGCGCTTAATCTTCATCTTAGTCCTACTTCCTTAGCTCCTCAACTTCAAACCTTCCTCATAGCTCGTCCACCCTCTCTTGCAATGCTCCAAACTCTTCTTCCAAGCTCCAAAACTCCTACAAAACAACACAAAAGATGCGTAGCTTCCGAATCTCAAGGAAATACGAAAATTAAAGCAAAAAGACTCAAAAACATAAGACTCAAGTACAAAAACCAACTCAATCTAATCTATCTAGACACTAAAAATCCTACCTAAAAAGCGGATATCATTGGCCCGACGCACATATGTTGCCGAACACGCAATCCCAAAGATCACTGAACTCCGGGTCGGGACGCTTATGTCGGAACCTTTTGTACTTCGCCTTTTCCTATCAATTATTCAAGACCACTATAAATAACTAGGCAAGCTTCCCAAAAAAATGAAATCCATATTTTTCCCTCAAAATCACCGTAAGAAACTTACCCTTATCTTTCGTTCCTACCATTCAGGATCCGCTGTAATTGTTCCATCGTCCGGGTTCCATCCTACGCCCGTTTCCTTGTACCGTAAGCCAACCCAAAGTTTCCAAATCTTTTTCATGTAATCGAATTTGTTCTTCGCCGTATCCTTATCAATCTTCCGGGTGTTCTCATGGCTAAACTTCTCCGCAATCTCAACCCATTGAAAGTGAGTGTCCTTCCCATTTTGCTTGTGATATTGTAGACAAATTGACATTAGGGCTTTCGCCTCTTCATCACTCCAAGCAACGCCCTTCCCATCAACCCCCGTTCCCTTCGATTTCGCACTTGACTCGGCCATTTATCCTTCTTCCTTTCGAATCACAAACATTACAAAAAACCACACACCAACAAACTCTTATATTCCAAAGCAATTTTCATTATAATGACCAACTAACAACACACAGCTACATTCAAAAAAGCCTCATTTGTGTATATCATTCACTAATTTTCCACAATGGTGCACATCCTCGACCTAATTCAATGTCACTACAACACAACTATCAACTTGTCACAAGCTCGACCTAATTTCATATTGTTAGCATGAATCGAAAAATCATTCAATCCATCTCAATACCTATACCTAGCTACAAATTGGCATCGTTAATTTCCGTCAAACAACCACCAACAATGCATACACGCAAACAAGATTGAAGTCCACATTATCATTAACCTCAGACTCAGTTCAGCTAGTTCAAACCAAAAGCAACCCCAATTTCTTCCATGACCTCCGTTGGCGCCTCACCCCTCTCAGCAATTGGACCTCAGGAAGCGCCTACCAAGAATGACTCTACGCAGCTTTGATGAATGCCGACCCTACGCAGCTGGAGCTGGAGTGGAACAAACAAATGGAGTTCAAAGATTGGAGAGGGGTGCCTTTTCTCGTGCTTCTTTGGCTCAAGTGGATTTCGAAGCTTCATTGCTAGCTCAGCTGCGATTGCAAGTAGAAATTGGGGGAAATAGAGGTCACGTGAGTTGCACATGACGCTAGGGGCCTTTCTAATTTTTTTTAAGGGTAATTTTGTCATTTGAGCTAGTTTTTTTTGCCATTTCGCTACTACTTGCCAAACACTTTTTTATCCATTCCGCTAATAAATTCAGTTTTAGCTTCTACAAAAAATCCAGCTACCAGCTCCAGTTTCAGGTAGATTCCACCTCCAACTGCCAGCTTCAGCTAGGTGTTCTAAACGGAGCCTTAATCAATCCTATTCTAAAGGAGAGTAATGAAAGAGTGGATCCTTATAATCAGGATTACAAACAAACTCTTAACAAAATAGAGTAGAATAGGTCAAATATAATATTACATATATTAATAGTTTTATCATCAAGATTCAGATTTCTGGGTTACGGTTTTGATTCTTTTGAACCACACCCCGTCAGCCCTCTTTCCCATATTATCCAAAGAACAAACAAAAACACCCTACATTTGCAAATCAAAAATCAAATAAAAGATTTGCTAAGTCACATATGGGAAAATGAAATTCCCTCGCAGCAAAATCCTGAAAGTTGGAGAAATTGAAATCAAATCTAGAGAGCCCTACATATACATGTGAGGGAGGCGTAGGAAAATTCTGAGAGTTGGAGAATCAAGGCTCACGTGAGCATCATTTGTTATGAATGTAACTAGTTATCTCTACCACAGTTCTCTCTACCAAAGTGTTTTTTTTAACCTACAACTCACAATACTCCTTCAAAAAGAAAGAAAGAAAAACAGGTCATTAGTCATAGTCGACTGTTTTATCATACTTGTCTAATGTAGCCTATACTTATTCCTCCTTAGAATATGAGACTTCGCCGGTTAAGGGCCAAAGCCAGCAGCCGCCGTTATTTGGGTCTGATTCCACTTCCTTAGCACGTTGTTCATCAATTTTTTTCATTGTCTCGTATGAAAACAAATGAACCCACATCTGCCCTCTCCTGTTTATCAACTCGTGGTGTTCTTCCATAACACCAGTTTCAGGGTCGATGCAGACCATTCTTCTGGAACTATGGTATGCCCACACGCTCACAAGCAACTCAATAATCCGGGAGTAGCAGTGCGGGTCCTGCATACCAATTAATACTCCATCTGTCTGCCATTTTTATAAAATGGAATACAAACATATCTTTCAATTAATCTGCCAATTAATACTCAAAGTTGAAACAATACCTTTCCTATGCTTAGATCACAAAACCCAGTCTTATGGTGCTCATCAAACATTTGGACATCCATTTCATCCACAAACATCCTGCAACTAAACTATTAGTCTCCAAACAAACACAACAAAAAACATCAATATATGTATTTACATTCTTCATTACCTTGCAAACATTACAAACTCTAGAAAGGACTTCGTTGGTAGAGCCCAACTGTGCATAACTGACCATGTGTCTTCAGACACAGGCATGGGCGGTAGAAAATCCGCTTCGTTGGTAATTCCATACATTCTCTTAATTGTCTTGGAAAAAGTAGACCTTCACGCCAGAATCATCACACAAGGTTTCAAATCATTGACAAGTTTAGGAGTTCAAAAGTGTGATTTGGGAAGACTTACCTGCAATTACCGGCATTGATAGAATCACAAAATGACCAGAAATCCAATCCTTTGGTTGTTCGGGGGTCCAAGTCCATACGTGCCCAAAAGTAGAGTACATCCCCTGTTTTTCCAGGCTCTATAGCATTTAATAATGCAGTTTCTGCTTTCTTTGACAAAGATACCTGCTATCTTGAACAATTAGAATCTATCTAGGCAATATAATGGACATTAAGTAAACTTACAAATCCCACCTTCCTAGCTGTTAGTCTCCAGGAGTGGAACCCTATCCAAGCATTCTTGTGAATACAATCAATCTTGTGAGCGATTGCAAACATCGCCCCTACTTCTCCAAGAATATCTCGGTAGTAAGTGTTGGAGAGAATTGGAAGATTTGAACAGGCATCTATATCATCTGCTCCAGGTCTTTTGCCTCTTGTGCACTGTGAAAATCAACACATTCAAAGAATAAAATTATAAGCCATGACTAATATATCCTTTCTGAGTTGACAAGGAAAAGATAACTAAACTAATAAGGAGAAAGTAATAATAAGAGAAGCCCAGATCTAACTAATAAGGAAAAGATGGAATCTTCTTAATAAACTATATCCTAAATAACAATAATAATAATTCTAATTGATATTCTTGCAATTCAGTTAATGAGAGACGGCAGATTAGCCGACTCACCAGACTGATTCCCCTGTAGAGAGACGTAGGGTGGTGCAGAAAAGGCCATATTCCTTCACCAAAGTAGGGTTCATAGATGCTTATTGGTTGACCAATTCTTTCAAGCTCTTTGTCCTCTCTTTCACAGAGATCATTCTTAGCTTGATCACCCCCCCTCTTCGCATTTCGGTACACTACCGTCCATGTTCCTGGATTTTGCTCAGATCTATCCTTCAACTGCATCAAGAATCATTGCACCCACAAAAAAGTTGAAACAAATAATAACTTACACTATAAACCACAGCATAAAAAGCATTCTTTATACCTCTTCTTCTTCTCTTCTGTTTGCTGCATAAGTTTGTTTTTCCTCCCATATTCTGGAAATAAAAGATTCTCCCAGCAAGGTACTCCCTGCTTGAATACTGTGTTGTTGCTCAATCTTCCCTAGGTATACTGTGCTGCTCAATGTTCTACTTGTATATGTTTCACTATTAATACTGTCAAAAAACCTCCATATCCAGTCCTTTTTAAAATGAGAAGGAATATCTGAAAGAGGACTAGCACGAGCAAATTCTGATGGGAGATTAAGGACGCTTTCAAGCAGCATAGCATACCCTTCAATGGCATCTAATACCATCAACTTCCTAGCGGTTGTTTTTCCTTCCTTTGCAATTATGGAACAAATACGTGACAGTTTTCCCCCTGGAACCGCGAATGATACAATGGCTGCCAACTCTTGAACATTCTCTTTGGGATATAGGAAGCCATTCTCCCCGTCATTAACCTAAATGTCATGACCAATGTAGTCAGTAATCTGATAATCAAAACACAATATTATGAAACTTGGAATGTCAAAATATCGCAGTTGAATACATACATATTTCTTAATCATGGAGAGGTCAGGGGCTATGATGAGTTTCCGACAGCAAAAGGCCTTTGTCAAGATTTCTGGAAATAATTGTTCTTCCAAGAAAGATCCATAGATCACAAGAGTAGCTGCCCTCAGAACTAGACCTACATATGCATCACCAGCAACATGCTTCACAGTACCAATTGGATACCTTAATCCAGCAGAGATAGCCTTCAAATGACATTTCAACAAGAAACAGATAAACTTAAGACACTCTGAGTAGATAAAAGAGTCTTGACACTGAGTGATGAGATAACAGAAAATGTACCTCAACAGCAAACTTGTAATTGATAGTTGCATCTCCAGTTACGATGAAAATTTTGAGCCGAGAAGCTGAATTGTTTTCAGATGGGAACTGAGCAAGAAGAGGCTTCAAAGCCTGAAGAACAAGGGCATGCTCAAGCCATTGGCCTTTGTAGAAGAATTTACTCCCCACAATTGCAATGACCAAATCATCAAACTTGATATCCAACTCAGCATTCATCTGTTCTTCATTTGGGTTCAAGAACTGCCCTAGCTCCTCACATGGTGCAGGTGCACCAGGAATGACAAAGTAATTTCCAGCATCAAATCTGGAGTACAGGATCTGTCACAGGACCCACAGCAACCAAAACATCAGTAATTAATCTCGCAAATAATGATACTTGAAAGCCTAGATGAAAGGAAGTTTATATTTGTATTGAAAAGTTGTAGCATATCTAAAATTCTAAGAGCATACTTCCTATGAATGGTACGCTTAATCACTAGCAGCACAATATAGTTTAGAAAAACCACACTCTAGTTTAGTACATGATTAAAAAAAATTGTTCATACCGGTAAAACAAAATTTGGGAAGACAACAGTAGTTGCACGGTTAAAGCACTTTTTCCAATCACTTAGAACTTCAGTCTTCCCATGTATTGTGTAATGGCTAAAACGAGTAGCAAGTATTTTTTCATTGATGGTCCATACAAGTGGCAGTGACTTGAAAGGTTCCTGCATAAGCCTGTAGGAAAAAGGATGTATCATTTTGTATGAAAAAATATGTAGCAAACAATAACCACTTGCTGAAGCATGAAATAATGCAGATAAAGCAAGAAAGTATTCAATTTTACATAACGCAGATAAGTAGCAAACGAGAACGACTTGCTGAAGCATGAATTAATGTATCCAATAATGAAATCTCTAAGTTCAATTGAATATCTGGTGTCCAAATCTAGAAGAACTCATCAAGTATAATTGAGAAAACTTACCAGGAAATGATGCCCTTTGCTTGAAGTGAGTTAACAAGTATTCCATTGTAGCTACAGAAATATAGTATGAAGTTCATAGTCAGAATCTATCTTAAATAAGGAGAGATGTTTGAACATAATACAATACACATTATTGAAAAAAAATGTGCAATTTGCCAAAGTCTAGAATAATAGGATGTGGAAACATACTTTAACCAATCAACACCAGTACTTGCATGGTCTTTAGTCTGAATAATAGTAACCGGAACTCGAAGGTAACGCCACACATGAGCTGCAGGACCATCATCAGCTGAGAAGACCTGAGGAAATAGATACGAGATATAAATGAACATTAAGAACAAACAGCACCGCATAACACAAATCACATAATTTGAAAGGAGGTATAGATAGAAGAATAACAAAAAGAAAAAAACAGTAACCAAAGACAGCAGTGAAATGGAAACTGGCTCGGTTTTTTTTTTTTTGGTCAAAGGAAACTGGCTCGGTAGCATAGCAGCAACAGTAGTGTAAGACTCAGAAATGTAGGCACTAACGTAAGAGAATGAACATTCATAAAAGGAAGGCATCTATCCTAAGAAAGGTAGCAAATACTCTAATATCACCTTTTGTAGGTCACTTTTGTGGCACTCAAACTCACAAAACTCATCTAAGTGTGATCATAATAGGCTGAAGATATCTTAAAAAAAAAAAAAAAAGAGAACCTAAGAAGGCTCTCAAAACACTCCTATCTCGGTTTTTGTGGCTCGCTTTTGTTGCACTCAAACTCAGAAAACTAGCCAGGAGTGACACTCTACTCTCAAATCTCACCAAATTTAACCCTACAAAATTGTAAATTCTAAAGTCACAAAAGGAGGCTCCTCAAGTTCCTAACCTGAAACTCTCCTAAACCATGTAGAATCACACCAACACATTTGATCTGAAAATCCAGTCTGATAGCAGCAGCAAGTAATCAGAAAATGGAGCGGAGAGGCAACATCAGGTATTCAACAAACAAAAGTCCTCAGAAACATGGACAGCAACAAATCAATCCACGGAATTCACATATCATAGCTTCCAAATTCCTCGAAAAATTAAAATCACAATCGAGTAAATGGCATGCCAACTGTAGCAGCAATACAACTTCAGAAAACATCAGAAAAATACGGACCCTCACCAACAGGACCGGAGGAAGGCAACCACACAAGGATACATAAAGTAAGAGCACCATTGTAAATCCAGTGGAGAGAATAGAAAATTGAAGTCACTACCTCAATTGAATATCCAAGGTCTTGCAATGCAGCGCCCACAGTTGCCATCAACATCTGATAGGAATCAAATGCAAGATCGGCAAAGACCTTGAACATCGTATCAAAACATATTGTCAGGCGTATAACAAAAAATTGAAATACAAAACATGAATAAGAGAAAAAAAGAATGCAAACAAAGATGAATCTGAGTATTACCAAAGCAAGCAACGGTTTCCTATTACCTAATCGGACGTATGATGAATCGCGCTCTCTTGATTCTTTCCCATTCCCAAATCTTGCTGATACTTTTTGGGGCTGAACTCCCACAAAATCTTGCCCAAAATCCAAATCTAAAATAATACTTTCCAAGAAGTTCGAGTCACTGGAAACCACTTTCTCATATTCGAATCGATTCTCCAGTTTTCCCACCCCCGGAAGAAGACGCATGTAAAAGAAGGGCACCAGCAATACAAAGATCACGACTAAACCAAAGAAATAGCGAGAGTTCATGCAAGGCAAAACTGGTATCGCCATTGAAAATGGTTCGGAGAACAATTCCTAAATTGGTTTCCAGCTAAGAAATAGAGAGGGAGTGCGAAAGTGTGAAGGAGGAAGCGGTTTGAGATTTTATAAGAGACACTAACGGAATTGCGGAGCCCACTTCTATTTTCATAATTATTCGTTGGATGCTCTATAGTCTATATTATATTATTACCGGTCCACTAATAACCCGCGTTATACAAAAAAATTTAAATTCACTTGGCAATTAGCCACCATCGACCATTTGTTGTCCATAAGACCATTAAAAAGAGTGTAATGATCAAAATACCTTCTTACCCCTCTTTTATTACCAAGTGCAGTTTCATTCACGAGCTTAGGGTCCAATTTAGGGTTGCTAGGAATTGGAGCTATTTCTCTTGCCACTTTTCATTCAGATTTGAGGGGATTTCGGGAATGATTAAACATCATTTGTTCAATTGTAGTAGTTTGGGATCATTTTCGTGCTGGAGCATAGGTTTTAGAGCAGATAAGTTAAGGGATTTAAATCAATTTGCACGAATTGGGGTCCATCGAATTTAAGCCAAATTTGGGAAAGATTTTGGGGAATTTGGGTTGAATTGAAGAGTTAGCATTCTTCTACTTTACAAATTATACACTCTTTTTATTTTACATTTTTTTACATATGGATTTTTCATGATGGAAGTAAAGGGCTATCATGTATCTCCGATATACCTGTCAAACGGGTCGGGCGGTTCGGGTTCGGTTTAAATCAGGTTCGGTTACGTTATGGGTCACAGGTCAATCGGGTCGGGTTGTAGCAGTTTTTCGGTCAGGTTGGTGATATCCGCCTTTTTAGTTGTGTTTGTAGGGAGTGTTTTTATGTGTTTGAGTCTTTTTCTTTAGTTTTGTGTTTTGTTTTGAGTCGTTTGTGTGGGTTTTCGTATTTTCATTAGATATGGAGTCTACATAAGCTTTGGTGGTGTTTTGTAGGTTTTTTTGGAGCTGTTTGGAGCATTGCAAGAGAGGGTGGACAAGCTATGAGGAAGATTTGAGTTGATGAGATAGGGAAGTAGGGCCAAGGAGAGTGAAATCATGAAGAGAGGTGAAGAAATCGACCCAAGATCGAGCTAGGAAGGGGTCGTGCACGAACCAAGATGAGGAAGCTAGAAGAAATGCTCTCAGAACCGACCCAATCAGGGTCGTGCTCGACCCAAACAGAGAAACGAGCTCTCAGAACCGACCCTATGAGGGTCGTGCACGACCCATTTGGGTCGTGCGTGGCGCCGACTTTCTCTCTATCCCAAGATCTTAAGGATTTATTCTATCTTTGTATTTTAGGAAGGTTATTTTATCTTGTTTCCTAGTTGAATTAGGACTCCTTTTCTTCTATAAAAGGAGGTTAAACCCTTTGTTTCGGGGGGGGGGGGGGGACCATAACAGGTCTAGGGCCCGAGGGGCACGTTAGAGGAGAAGGAGGAAGAGAGAGAGAAGTTGGTAGGAGAGGATATAGAGTAGAGATTGGTGTTGCTTGGAGAACGAGTTTGTTTTGAATTCAAAGTTGTAAGCTTTTCCTTTTTAATTAAGTTTTGTTTTCAATTATTATTCTTGGTGAGTAGTTTTCCTCTCTAAGGTTGGGGTTGAACCCAACAATGGTTGTGCATGCTTTCTCTTGATCATGATTTGATTGTTTTTATTGCATGAATCTATTCTCTTGCTCTTAATCCTTAAAGCGAAAGTGGATTGGAATTTCTCGTTCATAGTTGAAACGAAAGCGGAAACTTTGAATCAGAATAGTCAAATTAGGGTTTTGAAGCGAAAGTGGATCTATCCTAGTTGAAGTAGAAGAGATTAGATAGTAAGTTTATTAATTGAACGAAACTTAGTTGATTTACTTGCTCTAGTTAACGAAAGTTAGCACCTTTATGTGATAAAAGCATGATCTTTATGTTTCATGAGTGTTAGCATTGCATGATTATTGTTGTGGTGATACCTTTACCTTAGATTTTCTCTCTTACTTGATAAAAACCCTTGCTTTGTTTGATTGCTTGCGTAATAAGTTACAAAACTTGATACTGACTTTCTCCCTGCGGACGAACCTGACTCTGCTATACTCAGCGGGGTCTTGATATAAATTTATTTGTTCAAGAAACCCTTCAACAAATTGGCGCCATTGCCGGGGAGATTTCAATAGTGCCAAGTTTAGTGCTTTTTGCGTTTTCGGGACTCCGCCGAGTCGGTAACGACCCTCCTCGGGTCGGTACCGACCCTGCCGGGCAACCCAGTTTCTGTGTTCTTTCTGTTTACTTTCTAGGTTACTATCGAGTCGTTACCGACCCCTTCCAGGTCGTTACCGACCTTGTCGACAGGTAGTTGCTTCTTTCTTTTCAGTTTCTGTTTCACAAGATCACTCCAGGCTCGGTACCGACCCTCTGGGCCTCGGTACCGACCCTCTCCGAGAACCCGTTTTGCTTTTTGAATTCGTTTTTGTTTTTGTTTTTGCTTTCAGCATATAAAATCCATGGCCATGACAATTGAAGAAAGGAAACAACAAATGGCTGAACTCCGCTTACAGATAGAGGAGATCCAGAGAGAAAGGGACACCATAGCCGCGAACAATGCCCGTCTACGAGAGCAGTTGGATGCTATTTCAAGAAGTGAAGTGGCTAGTTGTAGTACTGAGGAGCCTACCGACCCACCATGGCTCGGTAACAACCCCTCCCTGAGTACAAAAAGGGCAAATTCAATGGAGGCACATATACCGAGGAGCCTACCGACCCACCATGGTTCGGTACCGACCCCTTTCCAAAGGAGTCCGAGGAACAAGATGAATTCAGGCACGGTACCGAAGCCTTTCTTGACCCAGTGGGGTCGGTAATGACCCATTTTGCCTTGGTAACGAGCCCTTTTCTAAGTAGTCTAGGTGAGTTTTCTTGCTCTTATCCTATTAATTCTGGTCATGATCCCTTCTCCCATTTTTATTCTATATTATATCCTACTGTTAGTCCTATGAAGGAGCCAAAACCTCCTTGGTTTTTGGATTTTACTTACCCTGTTGTAGGACTTCCAAGCATTCTGATTGATGATAGAGGGCCAAATATCTTAGAGAATGATGTTTCATCTAAGTATGGGTTCCTCTTGATCCAAACATAGTTGGATGGAAGCCACCTTAGAGGCAAGATAAGTTCGTCGGGCTAACGACGTTAAAAAATAGCACTTACGGGAGGCAACCCGCTTTTTGTTTTTGTTTTAGTTTTTGCTTTCTTAGTTCTTTTTGCTAGCTTTCTTTTGACTTGTTTTTAGGTTAGATTAGTGTAGTAGGATAGAAGTTTTTCTAAAGATGACTCAGGTACAAGAAGAAGAAGTGTTAAACAGAAGATTCAAGATATTCGGTACAAGTGCAACAAAAGAAGAATCGGCGGCATTAGAAGCAAGCTTGTTACCGACCCTCATTGGGTTGGTACCGACCTCTACCGATCCAAGATAAAATCAGTTCCTTCAGTGCTTAATGGTTTCAAGCAACTTCAGTTTTATTTTGTGAGTCCCCTTTTCCTTATTCTCTTTATATGTCTTTGCTTTAAACAGTGAGGACACTGTTTGGTTTAAGTATGGGGTATGGGAAAAGGAAACTCAGTTTTGTGTCAGTTTTTGTTTGTGTTTTTAGGATTGATAATATTCCACTTAGATGTCCTATGATATGCTTTAACTTGCTTGATCATGTAATTCCATAGCATGTTTGGATAGCTTTGCCTGAATCATGTTTGAAATTTTTTTTATGTGGATATTTAGCATGTGATGAATTGAGTACATATGATCTTATGTAGAAGTGACTGAAATCCAACAAAAAAAAATTTCCTAGTGAGTTATTTTTGGCCTTATATGGAGAACATCAAAATTCCCTCTTCTTTTCCTGTGTGATTTACTCTCCTTATGCATATTATCTCTTGTCATTGATATTGTTATCTATTTCTTGAGACCTATATGAGATATTAGTTCATTGCATGTGAAATCAGATGATAGAGAACTTATTTTTCATAAGCCCTATTAATCCTTATCCACCCTTACATTATCCTCTTTTTGAAGCCAATTTTAGCATGAAGCCTTTTATTTTTAGCTCCACAAAATTATTTCCTAGCCGATGTAAGCATGACCCTATCCGGGGATTAGGACTTAGTATTGGTTGTTGTGAAGGTTTTGTTGAGTGAGTTTGTTTGGTTCAAATGTGGGGTAATTATGGGTTGGGTAAAGTAAAATCTTGCAGTTTGTTATGTAAAAGGAGTTTGGTTCTCTGAATGCACTTACAAAAGAAGTGGAAAGTAAAGAGGAAGAAAGAAGAAAATGATGAGCAGAACTCGTTACCGACTCTGCAGGGTCGGTACCGAACCTCCCACAGAAAAAAAATGAAAATCATAAGGGAGAAAGAAAGAAAAAAACGGGGAAGTGTTGAGCAATAAATAAAGTGTGCATGAGCCAAATTTTCCTTAGTATTTGTAAGCAAGATTAAGATGGGATATTAAAAGGGTTAATGAGAGTTTTTTAAAGAAAAGAGTGACTTTGGTATGTTCTTGTGATGTTTTTGGTGTTATGTGAGTTTTTAGGAGTCTTTGATTCCCGGATATTATTAGCACCACATAGCCAGAATATTTCCACGTCTTATTGTCTTTACCAAGCCCCATTACAACCCGGTCGAATGGAAGCTTCTATGAAGTTTTTCATTGAGCCTAAGTTCTCTTGATGTTTTTTATATGTTTTGACATCTCGGGTGGAGAGTTTGGTGATATAAATAACAATGACTATGTTGATTTTTGTATATTGGATTGAGTTGAGAGTTGTTATTCTGAGCCCAAACACTTGAGAGTTGAGAGAAACACATTACCCTTGTGAGGTTGGATTTGTAGTTGCTTTTGCTTGAGGTTGCTCATATATGTGTGATGACGTTAGATTCACTTGTCTATCTATTTCTACTTGTGCTTTGATGTTGCTTTTTGATAAAGGCATTGACTTGATATATGTGTTGATGGTTTTGGTTGATGTATTGTTGATTGCTTGAGGACAAGCAAGTCTAAGTATGGGGTATTTTGGTATCCGCCTTTTTAGTTGTGCTTTTAGGGAGTGTTTTTGTGTGTTTGAGTCTTTTTCTTTAGTTTTGTGTTTTGTTTTGAGTCGTTTGTGTGAGTTTTCGTATTTTCATGAGATATGGAGTCTACATAAGCTTTGGTGGTGTTTTGTAGGTTTTTTGGAGCTGTTTGGAGCATTGCAAGAGAGGGTGGACAAGCTATGAGAAAGATTTGAGTTGATGAGCTAGGGAAGTAGGGCCAAGAAGAGTGAAATCATGAAGAGAGGTGAAGAAATCGACCCAAGATCGAGCTAGGAAGGGGTCGTGCACGAACCAAGATGAGGAAGCTAGAAGAAATGCTCTCAGAACCGACCCAATCAGGGTCGTGCTCGACCCAAACAGAGAAACGAGCTCTCAGGACCGACCCTATGAGGGTCGTGCACGACCCATTTGGGTCGTGCGTGGCGCCGACTTTCTCTCTATCCCAAGATCTTAAAGATTTATTCTATCTTTGTATTTTAGGAAGGTTATTTTATCTTGTTTCCTAGTTGAATTAGGACTCATTTTCTTCTATAAAAGGATGTTAAACCCTTTGTTTAGGGTGGGGGGGACCAACACAGGTCTAGGGCCCGAGGGGCACGTTAGAGGAGGAGGAGGAAGAGAGAGAGAAGTTGGTAGGAGAGGATATAGAGTAGAGATTGGTGTTTCTTGGAGAACGAGTTTGTTTTGAATTCAAAGTTGTAAGCTTTTCCTTTTTAATTATGTTTTGTTTTCAATTATTATGCTTGGTGAGTAGTTTTCCTCTCTAAGGTTGGGGTTGAACCCAACAATGGTTGTGCATGCTTTCTCTTGATCATGATTTGATTGTTTTTATTGCATGAATCTATTCTCTTGCTCTTAATCCTTAAAGCGAAAGTGGATTGGAATTTCTCGTTCATAGTTGAAACGAAAGCGGAAACTTTGAATCAGAATAGTCAAATTAGGGTTTTGAAGCGAAAGTGGATCTATCCTAGTTGAAGTAGAAGAGATTAGATAGTAAGTTTATTAATTGAACGAAACTTAGTTGATTTACTTGCTCTAGTTAACGAAAGTTAGCACCTTTATGTGATAAAAGCATGATCTTTATGTTTCATGAGTGTTAGCATTGCATGATTATTGTTGTGGTGATACCTTTACCTTAGATTTTCTCTCTTACTTGATAAAACCCCTTGCTTTGTTTGATTGCTTGCGTAATAAGTTACAAAACTTGATACTGACCCTTGCAGACGAACCTGACTCTGCTATACTCAGTGGGGTCTTGATATAAATTTATTTGTTCAAGAAACCCTTTAACAGTTGGGTTGACTAGCAGCTCTAAAATGTCCTTTTTTATGATTATTAAAATTAATTTTTTATTGAATAATAATATTTAATTATAATATAGTATTTTTATGTATTTTAATAATAAAATATATTATAAGTTTCAAAATAAATTTTATAAATTCTATAAATATATTAAATCGTTCAACCCAACGGGTTTAGGGTTTCAACCCAACGAGTTTCGGGTTTCGGTTCAAATTTTCAGGTCTTGACCCTAAAATTATTGGGCGGTTCGGGTCGGGTTTTCGGGTTAGGTCAGATTTTGATAACTCTAATCTCCGATGATGTCACTATAACTCTAATTTTAACAAATGTAAACTCTAAAAAAAATTATTATTATTATTATTATTATAGTATTATTATTATTATGGTAATGTTTTATTATTATTATTATTATAAAAATTCAAATAATCAGAACATAGTCAAACAAATTACATAAAATTAGTGGGAAGCCGAGATACAATATGGGCCCCCACTCCTCTAGTTATAGCAAAGCCTATTCTGGTGAAGATATGAGCAGCAGCACGAGCCCCAATGTCTTGAGTTTTAGAAAACTGTTGAACCTGCTTCAGCAACGCTACATCATCCTTATCCGGTTTCCCTAGAGAAGAAAAGGAGAAAGGAAGAAAATCATAACCAAAAGCCCGACAACTACTGATATGCTCTACATTATTATGGTTATTTCTTGTATTTTAGGCATGATTTGAGTGTGTTTAGTTTAGTTTTGAGCATAATTGTCATATGAAGACCGAAGACACGATTTGCAGAATTGCAAGAGTTTTGAAGACAAGTGTTGAATTGGAGTTGTTGTTTTGACACCACTTTCTTGTAACGCTTATTTCGGGAGCTACGATGGTCTGATGAAGCTGAATTTGGTATCATTGGAAAGCTGACTCGAAGAGCTACAATTCATATTTTTACTCCTGATTTCTCTAGTGGGTTTGATAAGCTGAAACGGTGTCTGAATGCTATATTATTTAGTTTCAAGTTACCATTATGCTATATTTGCCTGCATGAGTGTTGTTCACAGGATTTTGACAGATTGCTTAGGGCTTTGATGATGTCCGAGTCTTGAGACAATAAGGATGTCGGGCCAAACGACGTTAAACAAAGGCGCTGCTCGGGATGCAACCCGAGGTAAGTTTTCTTTTTCTTGATTTTCTTTAAGTTTTAAGTTTTTAGTTTTAGTTTTGTTTTTCTTTCAATCTTGTCGGACTAACATGCAGGTACTAGGTTCGAAAGAACAAAAATATTTTGGGGAATTTATTCCTTGAAATACACAGAAAAAAGGTGAATAGGTACTAGTAAACAGCTCCGCGATCGCGGAGGTCCTTCACCGCGATCGCGGTACTGCGCATCGGCGACAAGATACAAATTTTTTTAAAAAAAAATAAAAAAAAAATAAAAAATAAAAAAAAATATAAAAGGTTTTTGGGTGAAACCCCCGAGATAAATCAGGAAAAAAAGAAGAGAGAAAAAAAATAAAAAATAAAAAATAAAAAATCCATAAAAATCCTGGGATGAGTTGAAAACCCGAAAGGGCGGCTCAGGTAATAAGCAGGTAACCCGGACCAGCATTAGGCTGGGGTAATATGAGGTTTATGAGAGATGTGAGTATTTGTGAGCACACCTAAGAAAAATGAAAAGAGTGATTAGGTGAAAACCCGAAAGGGCGCCTAAGTAGAATGAGTGGTAAAATCAGAGTGATTAGGATTCATATTCTACTTTGGGGTCTGGGGATTACATTTTAGATGCCGGGTAGATCCTAGGACGCTCTACACTTTTTAGAGCTTGAAAGCTTATTGACTATGTATCTATGTGAGGTGTGTGTTTGAGCTTTCATGTCTTTGCTCATTATTTCTCTATTTTGGGTTCGGGTTGGTGAGGTGAGTTATTTTTGTCTTCCCTTGTACTATGCTGTAAACCTTGATAAGATTTTTTGTTAGATTTATTTTGAGCTTACTCGAGGACGAGCAAGGTTTAAGTATGGGGAAATTTGATACGCTCTATATTATTATGGTTATTTCTTGTATTTTAGGCATGATTTGAGTGTGTTTAGGTTAGTTTTGAGCATAATTGTCATATGAAGACCGAAGACACGATTTGAAGAATTGCAAGAGTTTTGAAGACAAGTGTTGAATTGGAGTTGTTGTTTCGACAACACTTTCTTGTAACGCTTATTTCGGGAGCGACGGTGGTCGGATGAAGCTGAATTTGGTATTATTGGAAAGCTGACTCGATGAGCTACAATTCATATTTTTACTCTGGGTCGAAATTCCCACACTAAGGTGGTCAAAACATCTTCCGAAAACACTATTGGAATTCTGTCACGATCAGGTCCGCGATCGCGGAGAGTGTTCACCGCGCCCGCGGAAGTCCACGTCAGCAAAAATCCGAGAGCCGACTTTCCTTTCGTTTGTTCTATCTTATATCTATTATTATATCTTTTAAGTTTCGGTTGTTATTTCGACTACTTAAGCTTAGTTTCGTTTTCAGTTTAGGTTCTAGACATTCTAGCATACTTTCAGAGATTATTTCAGTTTTTAGTTTTATTATGAAGAACTAATTTCCTTTGGAGTATGTTTGATCAAGGAATCCTTTTTATGTAATTCGTGAGATTCTGGTAACTTTTCTATCCCTTGGTTAATATCAAAACTCTTGTGCTTAATTTCATGATTATCAATTGATTTCTCTTGGTGCGCAACTTGTTGAATTTGATTGATATTCTACTGTTTGGATTAGTTTGATTGTTGTCTGTGCAATCTTATTTATCCTTGAAACAACTCTTTTCTAGGACCATGGACTAGAATTGAGAAAGAGTGTTTGATTGTTATTTTATACATGAGACTCGTAGCTTGATTGCATGATTTGATATCCTTCTATCCTTAATACTTTGCATGATTTGAATTAAGCGTTCTTGTTCATATCATAATTCTGCTTGGACCGTGGACAAGCGGAAATTTTTTATAAGGATTGGAATTAACTAGGGAATTAATAGAAAAGTGGATGAATTGATGATCAAATGATTAAAAAGGTGGAATTGGTTGAATAAACTCTGCTTTCCTTCCATTGATTTAATCCCAAATAATATTTTCTTGTTTATTTGTTTGCCTAAACTTCCAAAAACCACTGTCTTGTTTCCTGCTGATTATTCAGAATCCCGATTCTCTTGGGTTCGACCCCTTGCTTGCTTACTATACTAGTTAGTAGAATAGGGTTATTTATTTTTGATCTTGGCACGACGAGTTTAGCCGAGTCAACTAGCTTCGTACTTCACCCTCTTTCGGTTAGCCGCATCAACCACAACTTGTCCCGGAACAAAGTCAGACAAACCGGATTTTATCAAAGGAGAAGATCATGTCAATTCAACACATACATCATGACCTCGATCCCAATAACAGATTAACACATCTACAAGTCGGAGAGCTCCGTCGTTCCCGCTAGACAGTCCAATATCAACCTCTTTCTTTGCGAAATCCCAAACCGATAAAAAATATCAACAAGGGTATCCCGAACAACATTATGTCGATGTTTAATACCTACAATACTAGCACATGACACCGCATGATCACCAAAGATATCCCCATCAAAAACCTTGAAGCAAGTTGAGCAAGGTGTCAAAATAGAGAACAAAGGAACACCCAACCGATAACACAACACACAACGGTAAGTCTTAGCATTCATCGTCTGTCCCAAACCTGAGATGGAGACCGCCCGAAGCCAAACAGAGGTGTGATCTCCCTGCTGCGATTTCCACAATGCTGATTGCCGAGGAGATAAAGAAAAGGTGGATTCTACAGAAGCAGTAACCTTTGTGAAATATATATCTGCCAATTTCTTCATGAGTTTAGGGGCAACGACCTCACTAGGATTACTCAAAAATTCAGAATCCACATTTCTATTAAAAAGACTCAACGCATCATCAAAGACATGACCAAGACCAACAATGCCAGCATTCTGAAGAAGCTTTGTTTGCAAACCGACAAATTGTAACCGAGAAGCAAGAAAAGCATAATGGCGAACATCACCTGCAGAATAAACACCAAGCCCTCCAAACGTAAAAGGTAAGGTGGCAAGTCGCCATTGCCAATCGGCAAACCCAGGTCCCAAAGCAGTAACAATACGGTCCAAAGAAGATCGAAGAGACCCATCAAATGTGCGCTGAGCTACCTCAAAAATACCAGGAGGACAAGTATGGAAAGCAAGGTAGAGTTTATAAACTCAGATACATGCCCTAAGTAACAACAACTCACACTGAGGATCATTAAGCATAGAATATCACAAGCTCTCCACTGAGGATTATTATTATTATTAGGAAAAATGGCTGAAAACAATCTCAAGTATCAACTTTCAACCAAAAATAATCTGAAGTTGAAAAATCACCACCAGCGATACGAACTATTGCAATATTAACCAAAAACGATCCGAACTCATTTTTCGACGAGTTTTCCGGAGGAATCAATGATGTGGTGATCAGATATATTTTAAACAAGCGTAAAATATTAAGTTGTTATGTCAGATTTTCGATCGCTACATCATTGATTCCTCCAGAATGCTCGTCGGAAAATGAGTTTGAATCGTTTTTTGTTAATAATGCGATAGTTCGTATCGCTGGTGGTGATTTTCAAAGTTCGGATTATTTTTTGTTGAAAGTTGATACTTGGGATTATTTTGAGTCATTTTTCCTTATTATTATTATTACTATAATATATTGTTATTATTATTATTATCAAATGTTCATACAAATTACATAAAGTTGGATGGTAGCCTAGAAACAAGTTGGGCCCCCACACCCTTCTGAATGCAAAAACTCAATCTATGAAAAACGAACGCACCACTGTTAGCATTGTTAGAGTGGCTAATAGAAAGAGACTTGATACGTGAAAGTGTGTCCAAATCCACCTTATCGAATTCCCCAAACGTAGAGAAAGCTAAAGGGATAAATTTATATCAGATCTCCTCACATTTGGAAACATACTTCTTCTTCTTATTATTATTATTTTATTATTATTATTATTATTATTATTATTATTATTATTATTATTATTATTATTATATTTTAATAATAAAAACCTACAAAGTCAAACAAATTACATAAAATTAGTGGGGAGCCGAGATATTATCTAGGCCCCCACTCCTCTAGCTATAGAAAAGCCTATTCTAGTGAAGATATGAGCAGCAGCACGAGCCCCAATGTCTTGATTCTTAGAAAACTGTTGAACACGCTTCAGCAACGCTACATCATCCTTATCTAGTTCCCCTAGAGAAGAAAAGGAGAAAGGAAGAAAACCATAACCAAAAGCCCGACAACTAGCTACGTACTTTACCCTCTTTCGATTAGCCGCATCAACCACAACTCGTCCCAGAACAAAGTCAGAAAAACCGGATTGTGTCAAAGGAGAAGATCATGTCAAGTCAACACATACATCACGGCCTCGATCCCAAGAATAGAGTAACACATCTGCAGGTCGGAGAGCTCCGTCGTTCCCGTTAGACAACCCAATATCAACCTCTTGCCTTGCTGAAATCCCAGACCGATAACAAATATCAACAAGGGTATCCCGAACAACATTATGTCGATGTTTAATACCTAAAATACCAGCGCACTACACCGCATGATCACCAAAAATATCCCCATCAAAACCCTGGAGCAAGCAGAGCATGGTGTCGAAATAGAGAACAAGGGAACACCAAACCGATAACACAACACACATCGGTAAGTCTTAGCATTCATTGTTTGTCCCAAACCCGAGATGGGGACCGCCCGAAGCCAAGCAGAGGTGTGATCTCCCTGCTGCGATTTCCACAATGCCAATTGCCGACGAGATAAATAAAAGGTGGATTCTGCAGAAGTAGTAACCTTTGTGAAATATATATCTGCCAATTTTTTCATGAGTTTAGGGGCAGCGACCTCACTAGGATTACTCAAAAAGTCAGAATCCACATTTCTATTAAAAAGACTCAATGCATCAGCAAAGGCATGACCAAAACCAACAATGCCAGCATTCTGAAGAAGCTTTGTTTGCAAACCGGTAGATTGTAACCGAGAAGCAAGAAAAGCATAATGGCGAACATCACCTGCAGAATAAACACCAAGCCCTCCAAACGCAAAAGGTAAGGTGGCAAGTCGCCATTGCCAATCACCAAACCCAGGTCCCAAAGCAGTAACAATACGCTCCAAGGAAGATCGAAGAGCTCCATCAAATGTGCGCTGAGCCACCTCATCATCATTATTATCATCATCATCATTATTACTATTTTAATAAAACTATATAAATAAAGTTGGATGAGAACCTAGAAACAAGTTCTGCCCCACACCTTTCTAAATACAAATATTCAATCTATGAAAAATGAATGCCCCACTCTTAGAATTGTTAGAGTGATTAATAGAGAGAGACTTGATATATGATAGCATGCCAAGAGCCTCCTTACCGAATTCCTCGAACGTAGAGAAAGTAAAAGGGGATGAATTAGTATTAGTTCTCCTCACATTTGGACTCATACTTCTTCTTTTTCCTCTCATACCATTGTGCAAGCCCAACTCAGGAGCCCAAGAACTCACACCCATACCAACAAATGAGGAGATTCTAGTCACATCCACACAAGCATCCTTACCTTGGAGTCAATTAAAAAGTAACAAGTTTGCAGGCATGGGCGGAGCTACTATATTACGAGTGGGGGTTGTACCCCCCAGTCAATTTATAAAAAAAAATTTAGACAAAAATAAAAATTAATTTCGGAATATTTAGATTGGTTCGGTTTGATTTTAATTTTATTGGTTTAATATGAATAGAAGGTTATCTTTTTTGAAAACCCAACCCATGGAGCAATAGACGGACACCGAAACCTAGTTTCCTCGAGTAGGACATTCTTGTCGACAAGGTTGAAAGCATCTTGAAATCCACCAAAAGCATAGAAAGACAAACCTCATTGCCCTTAGCCTCAATGAGCCTGTTCACGGAGTGTAGGATAGCCTCACAACCCCTTGGAACGCCCACACCAAATTGAAAATACTACAAATAAAGATTCATGGAAGGACCTACTACAGACGAAACAACCATGGAAACAAGCCTCCTCCACACACTGCCAACATCAATAGGGCGCAAACCAACACCCGACTTGACCAAAGGAGTCAGAGGGGTACTAGCAATAAACTCCCCTAAGTGGCTAGGGCACTGACCACGAAGGAACAAGTTGACTACCCCGATGATGGGCTGATGGCACCTAACAAATCATCGCCCACCGCAGAAGCAACCTCTCCCAAAATATCAACAAAATGTTGATCCCTAACCCCATCATGGCCACAAGAAGTCCCTTTCGGAAAGATGTGGATCCTACCAAGCACCACATCTTTGTTGACAGAAAGAGCATCCTCGCCCCACGGAGAAGAATGTGAGACCAGGGGGCGTAGGGGTGTTTGGCCTTCAATTCCTATAGAGTGTCAGAATTAGATGGGACAACTTCAGAAGACGTAAGCACCTTAATAGCAACGGTGAAGTGATTGTCTCCCAACTTCCGCTTGCATTGGAAAAGGTTAACTTCATGAGGACTTTTTTAATAACTGCGGTTTTTGAGGATATTTTTGAATTTTTATCGGATATCCTTTTAATCTCTTTGTCCGTTTTAACGCTTAATCCGATATTTTTGTCAGAATTTAAATCCTAGAAAATTGTTGGTGATATCCTAAAATCACAAAGAAATGATTTTATGGATCGGTGTGAATTCTAGGATTTTTCAGTGGAAAAAAAAATTTATTGGATAAGCCGTCTTTTTAATTATGTAACGGAAGGAATTTAAAATAAGAAACGGAAGCCTTAAAAATTGAGGGTAGCGTGATAAAATCATGAAAAATTGATTTTATTAGTCTACATAATTTATGGGACGTTTTTCGTTTAGTGAGTTTTTCCACCCGAGGTACATAATTTTACCGCTTTAACGCGAGTCCCGTTCCGAGACGGATTTCGTTTCAAAACTTATCCTTTCATGCCTTACTAATGAAGGAATGGAGATAGAATTTATATCATGCCTATCTTATGACTTGTCAAAGTCTTCAATTCATTTCAAAAGCAAACAAAAACAAAAGCGAGAGAGGGTTGAACGAGGACGACGACGGACTCGGTCGAAGAACTTTCACCGCCGACGCTAGCTTTCTCCGCCCCGTCCACCATCTTCTTCCTCCTCCTCACCTGATCTTCACCTTCCTCATCATCCCTTTGGGCTGCTCCAAAAGAAAGGAATTAGCGAGAGATTCAAGGCGGAACGACGATGTAATCGGGAGAAAGAATTCCTTCACCGCCGGTCTCTTCTTGTTTCGTCAAGCGTCGTCGCCGGAGACCACCTCTGCTCCGACCACCACCCATCACAAGGTCCGCTTTCGGTCAACTCCCAGCCACCCTTGGGCTCGGGGATCGAGCCACTATAGAGCCAAACGAGCCATGGGCTCGAGTGAAGGTATATACGATCGAAATTAATTAGCGGATTGGTTGCGGAGCCACCTTAAGGGCCTTTCGGTTCCATTTTGCTAATTAAATTTATGGTTTTTATAATCTTGACGTTGATACGGTCCTACATGTTCAAATCGCTCGAGAAACGGACGTCAGGATCTTCAGTTATAGCGAATACAAGTTTTGGATACCGATTGGCAGGTAAAGGACTTCGGTTAATTACTCGGGATTCGTTGTTAATCCGTTTGATCCGAGATTTGGTAACCTTTAAGAACTGTTTCTAATGAACAATTTTTATTTAGAAAATTGTTTCAAAAGTGAAGCGGATAATTAGTTATAATTCCGCCAAGATGGCTCCTTAAAGCATGATAACTAAGGATTTAGTATAAATCGATATTCGGAAATTAAATCGTTTATCGATTAGGAAGTTGTAGTAGTTGAGAATACAACTAAGAAGTGTTTCTGTGAGCTCGTTGCTGAGAAATCCTTTTGTTATATTTGTCAGAAGGATGATAAAGATTACTGTTGGAATTGCTAAAGACGTTGAGCACGCCTTCTAAGGCAAGTGGGCGGTTCTCTCTTGCATTATGGTTATTAAATGAGGATTCAAATCCCATTTAATATTTGTGTTGGGAACAACTTGTGTGCTTATTAAAATATGATAGGTTGTTATATTTGTTAGAAATAATGACCATGTTGTTTATTCAGTTTTGCGGTAGAACTGGATTTAGGTCCGTTATGGGTGACCTTGTATGATGTCTCACGTTGAGACATTGTTATTGAATTAAGGTAGTTTCAGGGAGGGGAACGTGGTTCCATATCCTCTCTTAAAATGAATATTACATTAGGAGGGGCCTAATCCTAATGGTGGGTCATGACTCTTCCCCTGCTCTTCGTGTAAGAGGGGTGATGCGCACTCTAGCTAAGTGCAATTGGCACGGTGCAGTGTAGACGACAGGGTAATAGGCCTCTTTGATCTCTACCTCACCATATGCAAATGAAAGATCAAGGATAGCTTAAGTCCTGTGATCTTGGTACAGGGTAGACGACAATGGATGAAATACTCCGATGATCCCTATAATACCAAAATATTTCGGCAGTAGTTCGAGCCGATTATGAATCACCAACTTGTTTGTGAAAAATTTTGAAAGTAATATAAGATAAGTGCGTTAGGCACATTAATATACCTGAATGGTTCATCCAGTCGGAAAGCCATTCTTACTCCCGATTATGAATGATTCTTAATCAAACTTTGATTAAGTCATTCTGATTAGTCGATGGAGACTTTTCAAGATGTTATGTGATTAATATGAGTTCCCAACAATTGTTTATGCTTCTTAAAGAAACCACAAGCGGTGGTATTCTCTCTCTTGATTACTCGAGTCTCCTTCTTATCTTCTATAAGACTGCTAACTGTTGGATCATAATCTGAGTCTATTCGGATTTTGATACCATAAGAACCAAGTTAGATTCTCCGCTTGCTTAGTCTATCATTAGACTAACCCGTCCATCTTCTTTTCTTTTATATGGTCGGCTGGTGTCCACCGTTGGTTTACGATACATCAGGTTCTTCTTGGAAGTTGATTCAAGAGGCGGATTCCGAGGTTTGAAGCTCCAGAAGTTGAAGAAAGGTTTCCAATGGCTATACTCGAGTGAAGATCATGGTTGAACTACTTCAAAGCGAAGCTGAGTTTCAGAAATAAGAACGTAAGGAAGACTTGATGAAGATTTTGTTTAAATAGAAGGTTGTTCTATTTATTTACTAATTCTTTTCAAGTTAAGGCTTGTATAAGACCTTTTATTCTCTTTTCCGATGTAAAGTTTTACTTAATTTTGTCAGGTTTTAAATGGTTTCATTTACCTTGTTTTAGTTGTTCAGTCAGTTTAAAGCCTTGGGTAGCTTAGGTTTAGTCTTAATCGGGGTCACTGGCGGTAATACCTCTAGGGTAGGAAGGGGGTGTTACACTTTTTTATTTCTTCACAACCCTAAATAGAGTCGTCACCTCCGATAAGCGATCTAGCACCAAACCAAACCTATCCCCAGGATCCCGCCATCTAAGAATGGCACGATGATACATTTCCTACTATGACCGTCGCTGAGGAGGAGGAAGCTATATCGGTTTGTTCCAACGGCCTAGACCTGGGTCCGGTTCAAGATGAACCGGCGGGAACCGGACTCGGCGGTTCCGGAACACGATTCCGGTTCTTCCACCCCCGGAACCGGTGAACCGGTGCTCCCGGAACCGGGAACCGACGATTCTGAACCGGGAGGAACCGTCGGTTCCCCCCATAAAAAAATAAAAACAACCAAACCGCGGTCGCGGCCCATTGGACCGCGACCGCGGTTTTCGTTCAAAGGACAAAAATGAAGCCTTTTTTATTTTTTTAATTATTTCCGGTTCCGAACCGGAACCAGAAACGGGAGGAACCGGCCGGAACTGGACCGGAATCGGGGAATTGGCCCAAGGCCGGTTACGGTTCTGGTTCCATGGTTCCGAGGAACCGGAACCGCCGGTTTGCAAACCGGACCCAGGTCTACAACGGACCCTTTCATCTGCCCGCGCCAAGGCCATAGCACGAGCTACGGTTTCCGGCATAAGTCGAGTTGTTCAATCCATGAGTTTGGTCAAAGACCCACCTTCTATTATGTTGATGACATCATTGGTCCAAGACACACTCTCGGGTCAATTGGAGGAGTCAAGGATCGAGCCAAGCATTTCCGAAGAAATCCTCGTCAACGCGGACAACCAACTTTATGGCGTGCCCGCGACAACCTGCATCGCAGCTGTGACAGCCATAGGCGCGACCGCGCCATGACCGGGTGAGCCCATGTTATTTCAACAGAACATTTGTCGTTTCTGGCGTAGGCTCGGACTCCTGGTGGCGTGATATGCTCTCTTTAGTATAGGTTAACTCTTGTATTTTAGGCATGATTTTAGTGTGTTTAGGTTAGTTTTGAGCATAATTGTAATATGAAGACCAAAGACACGATTTGAAGAATTGCAAGAGTTTTGAAGACAAGTGTATATTTGGAGTTGTTTTGATGCCATTTTCTTGTGACGCATCGTTCAGGAGCTACGGTGATCGGATGAAGCTAAATTTGGTATCATTGGAAAGCTAACTCGAAGAGCTACAATTCATGTTTGTACGGAGAGTTCAAATTCCAACTCTAAGTGGGTCAAAACCACCTCCGAATTTGACACTAGAATATTTTCAGAAGACCCACGACCGCGGGTTGAGACCCGCGCCCGCGGTGAGTGCCGGTTCCGCGAGGAGCTGAGTCGAGGAAGACCCGCGCCCTCGGGTTGAGAACCGCGCTTGCGGGTGGTGTTTTCCGCGCCGACTTCATTTCGTTTTATTTTATCTTTTTATTATATTATTATCTTTAGTATTTATTTCGGATGTTTTCTACTATTTAAACCTAGTTTCGGGGGATACTTTCGGAGACTTCAGTCTAGATTTTATTTTCAGTTTAACCTAGTTTTTATTTCTATTATGGAGAACTAATCTTCCTTGGAGTTTGTTTGATCAAAGAAGCCTTTTTATTGAATTCGTGAGATTCTGGTAACTTTTCTATCCTTTGGTTAATATCAAAACTATTGTTTTTATTTATATGATCTATGTTGTATTTTATGAGCATGATCAATTTGTTTGATTGGCTTAGATCTACTTTTTGGATTAGGTTTGATTGTTGTCTGTGCAATCTTATTTATCCTTGAAACAACTCTTTTCCAAGATCGTGGACTGGAATTGAGAAAGAGTATTTGATGATTATTTCATGCATGAGACTCGTTGTTTGATTGCATGAATTGATTTCCTTTTATCCTTAATACTTTGCATGATTTGAATTAAGCGTTCTTGTTCATATCATAATTTCGATTGGACCGTGGACAAGCAGAAATCTTTTATAAGGATTGGAATTAACCTGGGAATTATAGAAAAGTGGATGAATCGATGATCGAAGGATTAACAAGGTGGAATTGATTGAATGAACTCTGCTTTCCTTTAATTGATTTGAAACTTAGATTTGTTTGCTTGCTTAAACTCTCAAACCCCTGTTTTGTTCTTTGCTGATTGTTCATAATACCGATTCTCTTGGGTTCGACTTTAGTCTAGTCATGGCGCGACCGCGCACCCTCGGGTGCTAGGCCGCACCCTTCTGGGGGACAACGCCGAAGTACTTCGACTTTGACTTGGATCTTGGGTCCTCGGGTTTTCGTCTTATCTTTTGTCGGGATTTTTAAGTGAAACATTCCTATATTTAGTATTATTTATATTTCCGCTATTTTATTAAAATAACGAGATGGGTTGGGCTTGCATTTTCGGGCCCATTCTCGCTTAGCTTCTATGGTTATGTTCTAGATCTATTTATTATGTCTGACCACTCTTGAATTATTTTACGCTTGAATGAAATTGAAATTGCCTTAGTGAATCGAGATTCTCTTCATCAGGCCTTCAGGCGTCATATCCTTCTAAACCCTTTTCCCAATCGTTCTTCAATTCTTCTAAGGTTTCGTTCATCGAAATCATATTCATCTCGAGACGTCGCTAGAACCCTAGCATCGTACTGTTCGATCCACCACCAACCAACGCTGCCTCGAGCTACGCGGTCCCCCTACGCCTCCACTTTGTCAATTGCTTCCGCTTAATTCGAACCCTAGACCAAGGCAGGATTCATAAAAACGAGATGTCGATCCTTGTAGCGAGACGAAACGCATCAACTGGAATTGGAGTCATCGTCTTGTAAGTCTCCTGATTCGGTCTTTGCACTTTCACCACCATATTTTCCGCCATTAAATTTTTAGCCCAAACCCTAATTAAATTTTTTTCTTGTCCTTTGAGTAAAATTTGTGGTGTGATTTGTTCATTGCATTCTTTTTGCTTGATTATTGTCCATCATTAGTAATATTCATTACTTGATAGTTTGTCTTGCTTGCGTTTGATTGCTTTGAACTACAATTATATATTGTGCTATAAATTACTTGTTACTTAGTTGTTTGGTCGAAAATTCAGCATCAAAAACTCCAAAAAAAATAATTCTGGCCCTAGTTTTAAAAAAAGTTCAGCTTAAGGTGATTCGAGGAACACTGCTAGAGATTCGAAGAACTCTCGTTTGTCTTGTCAAAAAAAAGAGATTACATTGTGGGTGACGTAGCCAAAATAAGTTAAGTCATAAAACCGCACTTATTGGTTGATTGTGACATTGTTAGTGCTTGCATCATTCCTTGCTTGTTAAGTACTACTTGTTTGATCTTACTGTATTGTGTGGGTGCAAATCTTGCCTTAAATTTTCTTTGTTGCAATAACACCTTTGTTTTACTCGTGAGCCTAAGCCGCCTCTCGCACAAAAGCCACCGGTAACCTTGTGTGAGTGCATTGCTCGGATCAAGAGCTAAGACTTTGAGTGTTTGATTGCTTTGTTTGTTTTATTCTTTGTTACTCGCCATGTCTTCTCATGATGATTTAGGTACTCCAAAAGCACATGATGGAGGTAATCCACTCAACTCAACTGCTTTGGTTTAGTCTAGTCCTATGGAGCAAGCAATTGCCCGTTTGACTCAAGAAATTTTCGATATTCACCCTCGTATGGATGCCCAGGATTTAGTCCTTGCACAACGACCTCTTGCGGCACCCATAATCCAGCTGAGCGTCGCCATCGCTAGCACACCCCAAGAACAAGTCTTGGATGAAATTCCTGCGCCACAACAACTCCCTCCGGGGCCTTTGACGTGCGCCGTGCCAAGGCTTCGGGCATCACTATTGGCTCACAGGCAACAACTGTGGCACCGGCCTTGGTTAATCAACCCATTCCCATTGATACTCAAGACCCTCGGCGCAAGGACAAGGGCCCCACCGAGCTTCTCCAACCGCTTGTTCAACGGCACGAGTTAGCCACCGAGTCTAAGCTTTGCCAAGACACCCGGGTACTTCATAGAGACCGCCATGCTTATGATCCGTCTTCGGGTACCTATGTCGAAGACCAAGGTATGTTTTCTCAACCCCCTATTCATAATTTTCATGGTCAAGGAGACGATGGTTACTACGCCACTATCACATAGTGCCCCGCCTCGCCAACAATTTGTTGATTATACCCAAGCACGCCGGCTTTATGGAATGCGTGACCAACGCTTTCCAGCACCGGTTCTTGACCATAATGTTATTTCTAAGATCCAAAGGCCTTATATGAAGGAACCTAGTCACAATAGACGACAAGGTTCCTTGGTGTACAAGTTTGCTACCCCGGTTATCCACGACGACTTTAAGCAGTTCGATGACGAACAAATTGAAGATTCGGGCATGGTTAATCCTCATAATTTTCCAGCTTTGGGTGATCCTCCTGAATTGGATGAGCGCCCATCGGATTGGATTCTGCCAGCCACAACCCCTAATATTGGTAATGCTCAAACGCGCCAAAATCGGCACGCCTATGATCATGTCACCGAGCGGTACGCACAAGCTCTGCCCCGACAACATGACCAAGGGAAAGATCATTATTATGTGTAGTTTTCGGCCTGGCATTGGTCTCCCATTGATCGTGGCTATGATTTTCATGTTGCTAATGGCAACCGGGACACCCTCCGGTATCAACGACACGCAGTCAAGGTCAAGATAGAACCATTTGAAGGGCATCATGACCCGACGGTCTTTTTAAAATGGGTCACTACAACGACCCATACTTTGCGCTATTGTAATATCCTCGCTTATGAGCATGTACAAGCGGCTACCTTACACTTCTGTGGTTCAGCCCGGGTTTGGTGGCAACGTTTTGTGGATGACCGTTTGCGTCGGGGTCTTACACCAGTGACTACATGGGATCAGTTGGTCTATGTCATGACTCAAAAATTCATTCCAATTGATTACCGTAACCAAATGCGTTTGGGCATCGCTGATTTTCACCAAGGATCCTTGTCCCCTGTAGAGTATTTCGAGAAATTAGATGACATGTTTTTTAAAGTGAACATTATTGTTGCTCCATCGACTTTGCGTACTAAATTTATTAGTGGCCTTAATTTGTCTATTAAAGATTAGTTTGAGATCCTTCCTATTACGGATATCAACACATTAGTACACACGGACATGAAAATCCATCAACAACATGTGCACAAAAGAGCTATGGTTCCCGACCTTCTTCAGGCAGGTATGTATCTTCTAACCCTCGTCAACACGGTTTTTCTACTAATGAAAAATCTAGTGTTGCGGGACAGGGTTCTTCTACTACTTCGTGCAAGCCCATAGCTTCTACTCCGACATGCTCGACTCCCCAAAGCCGGCCCAGCCAAGCCGTGAGCACGCTCGTGATTTGGAATGCTACACTTGTGGTGGGTGTGGTTACTACCAAAAGGACTACCCCAACCGCAAGAAAGTCATGTTTGTTCAAGCTTCAACTAGTTATGAGTCCATGGATGAAGAAGAAATTTCAGCCCCCACACCAATTGAGAAGGAGTGTTCGGTTCCTCAAGGGGACGAGTTGGATTGTACCCCATCGCCATCCAACATTGGGACTCCTTTGGGTTTGGTTTTACAAAAGGCCTTAATCCTTCGTGAAAACAATCTTAATGACCATCGGGAAAATCTTTTCCACACTAAAGCTCTCATTGGATCAGCGAGCTTAGGTTTCATCATTGACTGTGGGTGTTGAACGAATTTGGTTAATGAAAAGGTGGTCGATCATCTTGGGCTACCTACAACACTTCACCCAGCCACTTACGGTCTCCAATGGCTTTCTTCTAGCTCAGGTATGCAAGTTACTAAACAATGTACAATTTCTTTTTCCATTGGTCCTTACACAAATACTATACTTTGTGATGTAGTTACAATGGACGTCACACATTATTGTTGGGACACCCATGGCAATTTGATAGACGTGTTCTTACCTATGTCACCAAGTGAGATTTTGTAGGATCAGGTTCAAAGAGATCGCCAAAAAGCGAATGAGGTTGAGGAAAAAGCGAACAAAGCCAAGGGCATGCCAAAACCAAACCTCTTTGATGAACAAGGCAACGACGCGCCCCACCATATTTCGGACAAGGCGCGCCCAACGTAGCAGCAACAACAGCGAGTACGCCAACCAGTGGCTCAAGGCCTGCCCTTGCAGGGCTCGGTCGAGCATCGCCTTTTGTTGGCCCGACCGTCGTCCCTTACAACGTTGTTGCAAGGCCGCGCCTCGTGTTTTTCTTTTGGTGTCGATTTCCTTGACATCTTCTAGCACTAACACTTCGGCATTGCCAACTGAGGTAACTTCCTTACTTAGTGAATTCAAAGATATTTTTTCTGACGATTTTCCTGTTGGTTTGCCACCTATATGGGGTATTGAGCACCAAATCGATTTGGTGCCCAGTGCCTCGGTGCCTAATAGGGCTCCTTATATGGCCAGCCCGGATGAGACACGGAAACTTCAAAAATAGGTTCAAGAGCTACTTAAGAAGGGCTATGTCAGAAATTCAATGAGTCCTTGTGGTGTGCCAGTCATCCTTGTTCCCAAAAAAGACGGCTCTTGGCGCATGTGCATGGATTGTCTGGCCATTAATCAGATTACAATCAAGTACTGGCATCCCATTTCGCGGCTCAATGACATGTTAGATGAGCTCCATGGCGCTTCCATTTTTTCCAAGATTGACTTGAATTCCGGTTACCATCAAATCCGGATGAAGGAGGGAGATGAGTGGAAAACCGCTTTCAAGACCAAATTCGGTCTCTACGAGTGGTTAGTGATGCCTTTTGGCCTCACCAATGCGCTAAGCACATTTATGAGATTGATGAATCACCTCCTCCATGATTTCATTGGTAAGTTCTTCTTGGTCTATTTTGATGATATTTTAATTTATTCTAAAAAGTTGACTGACCACGTGGAACATTTGAGGCTCGTTCTGACGCGATTGCACCGAGAGACACTTTTTTGCCAATTTGACTAAGTGTACTTTTTGTAGCCCGTCCACTGTATTTCTTGGCTTTGTGGTCTCTTCTCGTGGTTTACACGTGGACAATGCTAAGATCAAGGCCATAACCGAGTGGCCAATGCCTACAACGCCCCTTGGGAAGACATTTCTATGGACTTCATAACGGGACTGCCTATGTCAAAGAGAGCCAAAGACTCCATGATGTTGGTTGATCCAAAGCAAGGTTCATCACGTTGAATCTCGCCCCACTCGTTCCATAACCTTGGATCAAGACCATTCCGAGTACCATAATATTGGTTCTCGCCTCATTCAAAAACTTTCACTTCGCTAAGAGACCCACTACACGTTCCAAATCGACAATCCATGTCGTTCTTGGATCCAAATAGGAAACATTGATGGGATCCAAACGGAAACATTGAGGGACAAACAAAATGTTGTTGAGGGATAAAGGTTTTGACATATCATGAAAATTAGGAAGATTTGAGCGGCCAAAATGAGTAATAGGAAGAGACTCAACATTCCCAACCACTAGTCCATATCCTAACAATAGTAACATGGGGCAGAGCTTTGAAGATGTTGTTGCACATGTGCATTCATTGTCGGGTACTCGGATATGAACCGCTGATAGAAATTGTCTACTTCAAGGTACGGGCGTTTGCAAAGTTGACAGTGTTGGTGAGAGGAGCCAGCCGTATAGCAGAGTTGTTGATTGGCCACAGTAGAACTGTGCGAGGAAGTACCATTGGTGTTGCTGGAGCGAGACACCTATCCACGATAATTGCGAGATCCTTGTCTACGAGTGGAGTAATTAACCTCTAGTGGAGTAGAGGCAAGACCAGTAGCTTCTTCAAGTCTATGTTCTTCTTGGAGAAGGAGACCAAGAAGTTCATTAGAGGAGATGGAACTAGGATGCATGGACAGAGCCGCCCAAAGTTGGACATAAGCGCCACCCAACCCATAGACAATATAGGAGACGAGGACCTTGTCATCAACTACGTAGAGACATTCAGTGAGGTTGTCGGTAAGGGCATGCTTCTTCTCAATTTATTCAAGAATAGAGAGTGAACCACGTTGAAGAGATTGAAGTTGATGGTGAAAATACATCTATCAAGTATTAGTTTGAGCGTGAAACATTTTCTCAAGAGTAGTCCAAGCTTTGAACGACATCATTTCACGAGAGATATGTTGGGTAATCGACCTTCCAAGACACTTGTACACTCATCGGATACCCCACCAATACAAAGACACAATTTTACAAAAATGACTGTATTATATAGTAAATGTAAAAAATATATTATACAGATAACTCGACACCTTTTTATAAGGGTCTGTTTGGATATCCGAGTTTATAAACTAATCTTGCATTATAGTTTATTTTGTGTTATGGTATGTTTGTTAGGATTTTAATTTAACTTTTTTTAATATTAATATTTGATGTGATATTTGATATTTGACTTGAATAATTGTAGAAGAGAGGGAGGAGGAACTAGAAGTTTCAATATTTAAAATATACTTTTCACATTTCCCAAAATTTTACTACAATCCAAACATATCTTACAATTTTGATTTATTAAATAAAATAAAATTAAGTAGATTTCATTATAATTTATAAACTAAGGACCATTCACAATGGTTAGATTTTAGAATAAAAAACATTAAAGATTTAGATAACAGTAGAAATACATAGGAGCAAGCGTTGGTGGACTCCTATTACCAGCCGTCTCCCTTAAATCTCAAAATGCTGCAACTTTTTTTTTGGCTCATGTTATGTAGTATTCTTAAAATTAGTTTGCAACTTTTTTTTTAAATTACAAAACTAGTCCAAATTTACTTTTCTTTCTTATTTTCTCATTCTCTATTGTCTGCAACCCTAATTCAAATATAAATAGTTTCATACTCTTATTGCTTAAAGAATGTCGAGTGACAATGAAAAAAACTCCGAAATAGAGTTATGTAGTCAAGATCACATGGTATGTTCACCATTCGTACAAGCTTTTTTCGATTTTCGCAATTATACATGCACGTGCCGGATTGGGTGCAAAACTATTGTGCACACAATTTACAAGTGTGCGTAATAGTAGTGCACGCAGGAAGATTGTGTGCATAAAAGCAGTGCACGCAGGAAGTTTGTATGCGAAGAAGCAGTGCATGCAAGTGCAGATAAGAAATGCACATCAAATTGTTGCATGCAAAATCTGTATGCCCGCGGAAGATTTGTGTGCTTCGCCTAACGTTGCAAGATGAAAGGCGTAAATGTAACACCCCGTCTTTACACAGGGGCACTACTCGGTAGTAGACCTCACTAGGTACTACCTAGGCTAGTTTAACAACGAGTTCACTTGGATCTTGCAACTTAGGCACGACGAGAAAACATGAATAACACATCCAACAGATATTTATAGAATCCAAGTACATAAAACATGCATGAAACCCAAACAACATAACTTACAACACCACCTAGAAACATTTCATTAACATACCACTACCCTTTCTTTATCAAAACAACACATTGTTCAAAAGATACCAAAAAGTAACCACCATTTCTCCCCACCGAACACAACCTAATGACACGACCTTCAACGACCTGTTCCATCATTCAGTCGAGGTTTCATCATGGGCCCCTTGTCTTTACCTGAAACTAAAAAAACAAGTCCCCGAAGGGTCAGCTACCATTCTAAACCAAGCTAGAATCCATACGGTACTAGTAAGAAGTTTAAAAACCAATCAAGTGTCTAACATATACACAAGCAAGGTTCACATGATTACAACACATATTAATTCTAAATTCATACTTCACTTCCCATAGATCATAAACACAAACCACATATCAAACTTCCATACACATTCATACATACAAGTCCAAGAAGAACAGTACAACCATTCTCTCACCGTTCCATTCCATGGCGCTTATCAACCCTACTCCCAGGTGCCAAGGCGTGACCTCCCACCCTTCACAATTCCATCCTTCTAACCCCGGGTCAAGCCTCCTCGGGAGCACTTGCCCAAAACACATATAACCTTTCTTTTGAAGGAGCACGATTCTCTGTCACATAACCATACATAGCCGTCACTTCAACCCAGAGGACTACGCACATGGCCATGCCGAGAACGGTACCAACACAGAGAAAATATTCGAAAACTCCATATCCGATGAAAAACCCATTGAAAGCTACTTTCACATATATCACACACAATTAAACCTTTTTCATAAAGCAATCACTTAGGGACTAGTTCCCCAAACCAATCCTACAAACACAGCATGAAGTCTAACAAGTATTTAATGGAAACTGAGCAAGTAAAAAACGACTTACCTTGAAGACGAATTCCCAAGGTCAAGAAACCACTAATTATCACACAATGCGAAACCCCGTTTAAGACAAATAGCCTGTCTTTGCCCCACGTCTCTGATCACGACCTAGGACCCACGCTCCTATGCATATATATATATATATATATCCCAATGAATCATAATAGCCTTTTAACTCCTACAAACTCTAACCCAAAAACAACGAAAAGCCAGCAAGTCTTATAACTTCTCTTGTATAACTCGAAATCCTTTAAAACTTGACAAGAACATACTATATATATAAAAGAACATTTTTCAAGCTCAAACCTTTCTAAAAAACTTGATCAAAGGACTCCATAATATCATTACAAAGCAAAACCCTAAAATTACTCTAAAATCTTTTACCGAATATAAATCCACTATCGAAAATATCCTCTGAGAACTATAAATTGACTAATTTTCAAATCAAAATCAATTGTAGATCTAGATCTGGAAAAATTAGTATAATCTAAATAAATCATCAGCTAAGTAAAACTTACCAAACCACGCTTATACTTTAAGATTAAAACCCGATAGAAGAGATCTTATACCAGATCCAACAAAAACAACCAAAATCCAATACTTTTCTTTTTCTCTCGTCTCGAACCCGCTCTCTGTGTTTTTACGTTAACCATGTAGAATGAATGGAGATGATAAGTTCACAATACATATATCAACGTAGGTCTGCAAAATTTTATTGAAAATTGCGGTTTCCACCCTCAAATCTCATTTACTACAAACTTTACCCTGAAATAATTATTAATTATTTTCAAGTTAATTTTTTTTTTAAATATAATTTTCTAAAATTCAAAATAAAATATTAAATATTATTAATTAGCCGAGATTACTTGTAAGCTAATTAATCCCAACACAAAATTCAAGGAGTGTAAAAAATAGGATAAAAATATCGAAATTTTTCCAAATATTACATTCTACCCCATTACATCCAGACATAAATGAAAACAAACTCATAACACTTACTTAAAATCCTTGAAACAAACCAAACAACACGCAAATCATATACATTTAGTATACCACAAACAACAACCATATAAGTCAAACATCGTGTAATTCACACCATCAATACACTACTAGCGACTATCAAACAAGTCAAGCACACAAGGTGAAGTCAAACAAAGCACACCAATATTTACTACTACCCTTAACTATAACCCTCGATCCCCCTAACTCCTATTCTCAAATGCCTCAACTAAAACCGGGTACAACTCTGGATAGCTCTCACTTATTCTCGTCTCAGTCTCCCAAGTTGCCTCCTCAACTCCTTGTCGGGACCATTGAATCAACACGAGTAGTATCTCTTTATTTCACAGCTTTTTCAACCGTACTTTACCTAAGATTGCTATTGGTTGTGCTTGGAAAGTATGATCTGGCTCAATTTCCAACTCTTCGTAGTTGAGCCTATGACTAGGATCAGGCACATACTGCCTCAACTACGACACATGAAAAACAGAATGAACTCCTTCTAATGTTGGTGGTAGTGCCAACTTGTAGGCTACCTCGCCTACCCTCTCGAGAATTTCAAATGGCTTGGTGTACCGAGGACTCAACTTTTCTTTCACTCCAAATCTTCTAACCCCACGAGTCGGTGATACTCTCACCCAAACATGTGCTCCTACCTCGAATTCCAATGGTCGTCGCCTCTTATCTGCATAAGATTTCTGACGACTTTGTGCTGTCAACATACGTTCTCGAATCAATGCCACCTTTTCAACTGTTTCTTGAATCATCTAAGGCATTCCATCTACAACATCTTATGGATCATCCCAACATAGAGGTGTCCTATATCTCCTCCCATATAAAGCCTCATATGGTGCCATCTGAATCGAAGAGTGCCAACTATTATTATATGAAAACTCAACTAACTCCAAGTAATTAGACCAGTTTCCTCCCCAATCCAACACACATGATCTCAACATATCTTCTAGTGTTTGAATTGTCCTCTCAGATTGGCCATCTGACTACGGGTGGTAAGCAGTCGTGAAATGTAACTTGGTGCCTAAATCTTTATGCACTTTTTGCCAAAAATTAGAGGTAAACCGCCCATCACGATAAGAAACAATCGTTTTGGGCACTCCATACAATCTCACTATTTGTTTGATGAACACCTCTACTAGTTTACTCACTAGCCAGGTCTTTCTAATGGGCAGAAAACAAGCAGTCTTAGTCAGTTTGTCCACAACAACCCATATTGTATCATGTCCTCTACTAATCCGCAATCTGGTGACAAAATCCACGGAAATGTCCTCCCACTTCCATTCTGGAACTGGAAGTGGTTCGAGCATGCCACTTGGTCTTTGGTGCTCTATTTTTACTTGTTGGCATACCTGACACTTTGCTACAAATTTTGCTACATTGGGCTTCATTCCATCCCACCAGTAATATTGCTTCAAGTCCTTGTACATCTTACTAGCTCCTGGGTGGATTGAATAAGGAGTAGCGTGAGCCTCTCGTAATATCTTTTGTCTCAACTCCTCATTTTGAGGTACACAAATTCGACCATTCAATCTCAGAGTACCATCAACATGTTATTTAAAAGCAGATGCCTCTCCATGGCTCACTTTCTGACTCAACTCTTGAATCATCCAACAAGTCTCCTGCTTAAGTCGTATTTCCTCAATTAAGGTTGGTTGACACTCCATACGGCCTAGTCTACCCTGATAAAGCTGAATTTGTACCTCAATCTCATACCTTATCAGTTCTCTCTGTAATTATGGTTGGGCAGTCAAGTGACCCAACATACGCTCTTGCGGTGTTTTTCTGCTAAGAGCATCACCAACTACATTCGCCTTTCCGGGATGATACAAGATCTCTAAATCATAATCCTTCAGTAATTCAAGCCATCTCCGTTGTCTCATGTTCAATTCCCTCTGAGTAAAAATGTACTTAAGACTCTTATGGTCTGTCATAACCTTACATGTACTTCCATACAAGTAATGACGCCATATCTTCAGCGCGTGAATCACTGCTGCCAAGTCCAAATCATGGGTTGGGTAATTCAATTCGTTTGGTTTTAGCTACCTGGAAGCATAAGCAATCACCCTTTATTTTTGCATCAATACACAACCTAAGCCTACCTTTGAGGCATCACTATAAATCACAAAGCCTTCATTCCCCTGAGAAAAAGCAAGTATTGGAGCCGAAGTCAACTTCTCCTTCAATTCATCGAAACTCCTTTGACAAGCATCACTCCAATCAAAATGGGTGGTCTTTTTCAACAAGTTGGTAAGTGGTTGGGGTATTCGTGAAAACCCGTTCATAAACCTCCGGTAGTACCCTGCCAATCCTAAGAAACTCCGTACCTCCTTCACATTCTTTGGGGGTTCCCAAGCCTTCACAACTTCAATCTTTAAGGGGTCTACCATGTCTCCCTTAGCAAACAGTCGGTGGTGTCTTAACACTTCCAAAACTAATCTAAGATGCTTTGCATGCTCCTCAGTGCTTTGAGAATAAATTAGTATATCATCAATAAAGACAAGAATGCTTAGTATACAACCCAATGAGCTACTCCACCCATTGCCATATGGTTTTGGGTTGGAACCTCATTGGGTTTGTATGCTAGGCCCGTTACACGCACGACCCCCAGATTGTTGGCCCACTGGACTTTATCATGGTATCAGACCAGATTGCGGTATGGGTTCTTTCTTGGAGTCTTCAGTTTTGTTGGCTTCATGGGCCCGTTGAGGCAGTCAGCCCAATAAAGGAGCAACCGATCCCAAAAGTGGCGATTCGCGAGCCTTGAGGGATTGATTCAGACTTGTCGGCCTTATGTGAGAATATTCAAGCAGCCCGCCCAATAAAGGAGCGACCGATCCAAATATGACGGTTCGCCAACCTTGAGGGGTTCTGTCCAAGTGTCAACTGGCCCAGGCTAGTTACCACTTGAGGGGGCGTGTTGAGAATTATCCCACATGGGAAACTTGAGACTAAGAATGCTTAGTATATAACCCAATGAGCTACTCCACCCATTGCCATATGGTTTTGGGTTGGAACCTCATTGGGTTTGTATGCTAGGCCCGTTACACGCACGACCCCAAGATTGTCGGCCCACCGGACTTTATCAGAAGCTAGCGATTAGTACAAAAACTTCCTCATTCTACCATCTCAGAGTTGAAAGACGCACAAAAATATAAAAAATGACGTGTTGTGACGATATCCAAAGAAACAAGCAATCGAAACCAAATCAGAAGCAAAACGGAATCTCAAATATAATTGTGTCCGTACCAGCGAAAGAATGAGGAGTGGAAGAACTAAAATCTCCCGACGATCTCCATGGCGACATAATGAGTGGGAAAGGGAGAATAAAGAAGTGGGAAATATTTGAAGAGTTCGTTACGATTGATTTTGTAGATATTTATAGGGGTGAATTTCCCAAAATCACTTGTAAAATGTGGGTTTGTGCACGAAACCACACTTAAAAAATGTAATTGTGCAAAACCACCCTTAAATGTTATGCGGTTACAAGTAGCCACCCACACACCAACAACCGTGACCTTTTCTATTAAACCCAAGTAAATTCTATAAATGCCCCTCTAAATATACAAATCTCCCAATCAAACCAACCTAAATCATAAATTCTCATATCTACCTAATACATTATAATAAAGGAGAAAATATGTTTGTTGAAAAAATTGCGCCACTTGGCATTTCTTCAATAAAATAATGTTATGTTTTTTAATAATATTATAATTACTTGTATCATTCTTTCAATATATATAATTTCTTATAATATAATAACTTAGCTATATGTTGATATTGTTTATGCATATTTTTTAAAATCTTGTAACAAGATTTGGGATCTAAGTATATCATTTTTTATCTATATGTTGATAATAACTTGATCTAATAATTTTATATTAATTTTATGCATAATAATTTTTTTTTATCTTTCAACAAGACTCGGGCTTCAATTTTTATATGAGGCACAATCTTAAAGATTTTTTTTTTAAAATTACATAATTTTATTATGATATTATATACACGTGTTTTAATTTTTATATTAATATCATAACATTATATAATCTTTAGTAAAATTACCCCGTGAGTATCACGGGGATTCAACTAGTTATTATTAGACTCAAAGATAAACGCTCCCTGCTCCTCCACTCTTTAACCAAAAATTCAGATTTTTTGGGCTTCTCCTTCAATTGAGCGTGAAGTTGAAATTGTAATTGGATAAATATCTTTCTTGGGTGGTTAATTGCTTGCATTTGCATGAGTTTATCAAAAGCCCCAATTTAGAGTGTGGAAGAACATAACCTAATTCATAGTTTTTAAAAGCCCAGTTTAAATCTATGCTTGTTGTTCATGGAGATTGGTGGAAGGACTAGGTTGGGAGAGTTTCGGCGACAATAAGTATTATTGCTTATCGAGATCGATTGGAGGATGAATTGGGGAGGCAAGCTTGACAACAATGGTGCATCGGTGCCGGTGAAGACAACGGTTATGTGGTGGAACACCAACAACTTTCTTACGGTGGACGCACAAGCCCCATGTAGGAGAGATGCATTGAGCAACTTCGATCAATGGGTTTAAAGTTGGATGGAAGGATATAATTTGGGGTTTAAAGCTTAAATGGAATGGATTTAGCTTAAATTTGGGGAAAGAATGTATAAAAGGGGTAATATGCTTGGTTTAACGGAAAAGATAACAGTTGATGGTTTGTGGGTGGTAATTTTTAAGCATGTGACATTTAAAGGTGGTTTTGCACAATTTTATTTTTTAAGGGTGGTTTCATGAACAAACCCACATTTCACAGATGGTTTTGTGAAATTCACCCTATTTATAGGGCTAGATTCTAACTAGTAGCATTTCTGCTATAAAAGTTTTTGATTCTTCTAGAATTTTTTTCATTATTAATATACAAATTAAAACTGAATCTATTTATAACTATATATTAAAGCAGAACATGATTGTTATTTAATGCTGATGACTTCTATGACATTTATTAGTAAGGAGAATGCTATTATAATCTATTTTATGTACTCCCTCCGTTTTATTTTAGTATTTTACTCACCCCGATTCCGATCTCTTTTTGTTCTTCTATTCGAGAATTTGTACTACCCTTAGTCGTTCTGCTTGTTTGAGTGGCTTCTTTGTTGACCCACTTTGCCATTCACGGCTGCCAATCTTTTTTAACGGCCTCTCGGACTACCAAACATGTTTGGTACTCCGAATTTTTACCTGTTTCAAAAAAAATATTCCCTTCGTTTTTTTAATTCTTTTAGCCCATTTTTCATATTTCATAAAACATGTCTTTTTAATATTTTTTCCCATTTCTTTTCAAATTTTCCCCCACTTTATATGAGTAGTAATTATTCTTAATAATTTTCTAGGATAGGGTTAGATTACGCATTTCTCTAAGGGCCTAATTTATGATATTAAGCCGAGTATCAATTATGATATACAAACTACAAATTCCTACGGTTTAAGTATTATAATGTTTGGCTTCATGATAGAAAGCTATATAAATACATTTATAATTTCTGGATGATTGATGGGAAAAATGTGCAGCTTAGCTATAATGAAAAACAAACTATAGTTAAGAAGATATATCCTATTTTTATTGAACTAACTGAATGGCCTGATTATTGCTTAGTTACAGTATATTATAGCAGGATCGTAAGTGCAGATTTCAGGAAGAAAAGGGACACATATTTGTGGTGTGGTTGGTGGCTGGAGAACAGAGGAAGAATGACACATATGCTGCATTTGACGAAGAACATAATTCTGAAACAAGGAGAAGAAATAGCCCAAATTGTATTAGTGTTGTGTAGACGTGAAGATCATGAATGCAACCCCTTTTTCACAACCTTAATTTATATGAACTGTGTTGTAAAAACAAGTGTTTATATTAAAAACTATGTAAAGGATATTAGAGTTCCCTTTATTTGTTGCCATAACAAGAACGTGGTGGCACCCTTTCAAGGGATTGTAATATTCAATAGGTGCTTTTATGAAGATTGATTTATGGAATTGTAGGGGGATGGGTCGGAAGTTGTACATTCTAGCCAAAAATACATTCATTTGTAAGATAAAAAGAATACAAATTATGGTCATAGTAAAAACAAAGGCTGATAAAACCTCGAGTGATCAAGCTTGGAGACGAGCAGGTTTTGATAATTTCGTATGGTCCCCGGCTTCCGGTAAAGCTAGGGGGATTGGGATTATGTGGAAGGAACACCAACTAATAAATGAAAAATTAACGGTTCTAGTCCACCAACCAAGATATATTGTCTTAAAATATTCCCAGTTAACAAAAAAATACAATATAGCGATATGCTTTGCCTATGCACCTCCTAATGAAGGACTTAAGGAGGATTTTTGGAGAGGCCCGACGAGTACTTTACTAACTTTAAACTTGTGCATTATTGTTTTGGGTGATTTAAACGAAATTCAGGACCCCTGTGAAAAACAAGGAGGTGCCTACCTAACACAACAGAGATTTAAACGATTGATAAACTTTAAAAATGATTGTGAACTAGTGGATATCCCTTCAATAGGTAACGCGTTTACATGGCGGAAAAATAAAACTGAAAATGAAAACACATAAAAACCGGATAGAGCGCTTGTGAGCAATAGTATTATTCAATGGGTCCCTCACATAAATGCCAAAAATTATGCGTTCACAACCTCAAATCATTGTAAAGTCTCAGTAGACTTAAATTATGAATCTACGGCAAAATGTATTCCTTTCAAAATGAAAAAAATATGGATGCACCGTGAGGATTTTAGGAACGTGGTGATGGGTGAGACAAGCTTGGTGTTTAGATATCTCGGGTTCGAATATGTTCAAACTAGTGAGGAAAACATAACTCCTAAAGAAAATGCAAAAATATGGAACAAACACGCATTTGGGAATACTTTTGAAAAACTCAAAGAAATTGAAAATAATCTCACGGATTTACAAAGACAAAGCTTAATCTCGCCCCAAACAACCTAAGTATAATACAAAAACAACTTAGAATTATCAAACAAAAAGAGTGTATACTGAATTACCACAAAACCTATTGGAAACAAAGAGCAAAGATTAAGCATATAAAATTCACAGACGCCAACACGTGATACTTTCACAAAATTGCAAGCGGAAAAGAAATTGGAAAAATATTAAAGAAATAACAACAAACAGTGGCACTCAAATCATAGGGATGGAGAACATCAAACAAGAAATAAAAAAGGACTTTAGGAAATGATATATTAAGGAGCCAACTAACCAACTATTGACCCGAGAATATCTTAATTTAATATGGCAAGAAATATCCGAAGATGATAATGCCTACCTTACAAAACAAGTGACTAACGAGGAAATTAAAGTTGCTTTAATGCAAATTGGATCAAACAAGTCTCTGGGCCCGGATGGCATGACAACGAAATTATATAAAAAGTATTGGGACATTGTGGGTCCAACAGTAACAAAAGCAGTCAAGAGCTTCTTCCACTCAGGTAAGATGCTTAAACAAATTAATCATACTTTCATATCCCTAATCTCGAAGGTAGATAACTTTTCTCGAGTCCCTTGATTCCAATTTACTCAGAGTAGTGGCTAGTTGGCTAGTTGGCTAATTTGAGTCTCCAAATTTTTAAGACTCACTTTTGTGTTTTGATTAATTTAGCCAATAGTGGATGCAAGGTTCTTGATCATCTCTATGGAGCTTGATAGCTTGCATTTAGGTAGTGTTTATTATGCATATTTATGTTTGTTTTTCATGGGTTTTAGCTTAGTTTTTAGGTTCTAGTGTTTTCGGGTAGTTGCGCTTGTTTTGCTCGATTTTGTAGGTTTCTAGGTACCTGAGAAAGACGGGACGTGATCCAGCTTACTGTGGTGTTTCATTAGAGGATATGAATGAAGATAATAAGTGGTTCAAGTGATGATTGGAAGAACCAAGGCCCAAGAGGTTGTGGGAAAAGAACACTTGAATTCGGGTCATGCATTGGAGATGTTGTTTCAACACCTCTATCTTGCAATGCTTGTTTGGGAGCTATAGTGGTATGATGGAGCTGAATTTGTTATCATTGGAAAGCTAATTCAAATATCCATAATTCATATTTTTACTCCGAGTCCAAATTCCAACTCGAAGGGGGTCAAAACAGCCTCTGAAGTGTCACTTGAATGCTGAACTAAGGGATGACGCGGGCTCAAGGGCTAGAATAAGTGGCCGCGCAACCCTGGGAGGAGACCGTGCACCGTGTTTTCACGTGGAGAAGTTGGGCTGGCATAGTTGGGCTTCGAGATGGGCTTTTATGATTAGATGTCCAATGAGTTAATGTATTTTCGGATATATTTGATCTTAGAAAGTCTTGAGGTATTTAAGGTTGTGTTTGACTTTTTCTTTCATAACTTAGAAGACAATTTGGAGGCTAGAGTTACTTTTAGAGAGAGTTTTCTTAAGGAGCAACCTTTGAACCAATTTGTAAGCTTTTCTTTAATCTAATTATGCATTGCTAAGTCCAGTGTGTTTGACTATTTATTGAAATCATAGATTGCATATTATTGTGATGTTTGATTGATTCTCAACAAACTTGAATAGGTTTTATTCCATGTGCTTAATTGAATCATGGTTATTCTGAGGTTTTGTTAGATTGACCACCTAATAGAATTTCTAAGTTAATTTACAACAACAACAACAACAATTACCCAGTGAGGCTCCCCTTGCGGGAAATCTGGGGGGTCAAGATGGGGGCACCCTTGGCTTAACACAAGGGGGTGTGACCAATAGACCACACAGGGCCACAGAACGCAGAAGGAAACAAATAAAAGCGAGGCAAAAACTTTGAAAACTTTGAAAGTTAGAACCAAACTAAGGCGTCGACGCCACCTCAAAGCCCCTTGGACCGGTTTGCTCAGATAGCTAGTTGTCCACCACTCGAATCCTCTCTCTCCAGTCATCTCTGCACATTTACAACTAATCTGATTAATTCCCGTTTGGGATTGATAAGATAAAGTAGCAACTATAATTGTTTGGACCCATTCGGGCTATTTAGTTGTAGAAGGGAATAAACCACAAATAACTTGAATGACTGTTTGCGTCAAGTATTTGTTTCTATCGATACTTTGAACTTAAAGCTGTTGTTTAATTGAATCTAGAAGTTCTTCGAGGTTGTTAGATGATTAGGGTTGTTCAGACTATTAGCTTTTTCAACTAAATATAAACTTTGGATACTAAATTCAAGTGAATTGATAATCAAGAGAATCAATGATCAATAAGCATATCTATGATGGATTTAACTAGTTGAACACTTGTCTCTCATATATTTACAATCAACTTTGCATTCATATTTACTTTTTAGTTGGCATCTTAGTTTAGAAAAATCATTCAAAAACCCCCATCTTGGTTACTTAGCATTTAAGTAATAACATAAATACACGAGTCTCTGTGGGATCGACCCTTGCTTACCATTCTACTCAGTTTGGTTAAGTCAGGATTCTTTGGTAGGTATTAACGACCACAAAAATACCTCACCAGAGCTCGGATTTTCTGCATGAGGTCTAGGAGTATATGGTTGTTTAAACTGTTTCGGACCTCCTTGATTATGGTATTGACGTTGATTCTGATTCCCATATCGAAAGGCGGGATTATCCTTCCACCCCCAGATTGTAAGTGTTGGAGTAGGAATCATAACTAGGTCCAGGAGTTCCATAACCCCCTAATACATTAACCTCAGCATGTGGCTCTTGGAGTTGGGGACAAGCATACGTAGCATAGAATGCATCAACACAAATCCCACAACCTTTAACTTCTTAAAGGGTTCCTTGGAGCATGCACCTCTTCATCATATCTTTCAACACTGCCACTTCAGAATGTAAATCATAAGATGAGGAATCAACACCATTAACTCCACGCAAACCTGTCCTCTTGCTAAATTGCCTTGAGCTCTTAGAGATTTTAGAAAATAGCTCAAGAGCCTCAGCTGGTGTCTTGTTCAAAAAGCTACCACCAAAGGTTACATTTACCATTCAACATTCATCATCAGGTAAACCCTTATAGAGATAGAGCACCAAGTCTTGATCAGAATACTCGTGATATGGACAACTAGCACACAACCTCTTGAAGCGCTCATAGAAGTCATACAAGCTCTCGCCACCGTATTATTCAATATTGATCAAGCGCTTTTTAAGGCTGTTTTTCTTGGTAGCTTGGAAGTATATTTCAAGGAACGCCTCCTTTATTTTATCCCATGTGTCAATAGAGCATGGAGCAAGATAATAAAACGAGCAATTGGCGGTGTCCTTCAAAGAGAAAGGAAATGCCCTCACCTTGATCTAATCCTTAGTCACATTATTCGGCTTCATGCTTGTGCCAACCTGATGAAATCAAAGAGGTGCTTATTGTGGTCTTCTCCACTAAGCCCATGGAAATGGGGAAAAAGGTGGATCCGCCCGGATTTAAGCTTAAAGTTGACACCTTTAGTGAGCTTAGGGAATTGCACTGCTAGCGGTTGTTGTTGGAAGTTTAGGATAGTTAGTTGCCTCAAATTTTGTCCAACTATTATCTCAATCTCAGCAAAATCCAAATTGAAAGGTAGTTCATGAAGGAGATCGCGAGCTTCATGCCTTAACCTGGAAAGGGTCCTCTCGATTTTGGACTCAAAAAGAATAAGAGGTGAGTTACTAGCACGGGTGTGGACCATAAGCTATGGTACACACAAATCTTGTTAAAAATAAAAACATTGAAATAATAAAAGATTCCCTGGCAACGACGCTAAAATTTGATAGGCTTAAAGTCGTCGTGCCTAATCAAAGATTTACTAAACTAAAGTATAGCCAGTAAGTCGTGGTCAAACCCAAGAGAATCTTGTACTCCCAAGTCCCAAGTCAATACTTTTATCAACTTAAGAATTAAACAAGGGGATTTGTGATTGGTTTTCTAATTTTATTAAGTAAAACAAGTAACAAGCAACCAAACAAATTGGTTTTATCAAGTGGGAAGACAATTTCATTCACAATTATCTACTTTTATCATCAAGTTTGTTGATCATTGATTCTTATCAAGCATTTACTAACCTAAGATTATTCCTATCCTGATCTGATGTAAACAAGAAGCCAATGAGTCATGCAAATACTTAATATCAAACAAACATGAAACGATCATGAATTAATTTGAAATTAGTAGTATGAACAAGGATAATTAGGATACATGCAAACAATTCACAACGAATTCAATATTAGCATGTAATCAATTCTCTTCCTCGGCTGTTTTAGTCCAAAGAGTCTTAAAACAATGAGTTTGCTACAAAGATCAGTCTTAAAACAATGAGTTTGCTACCTAGATCCTAGTAATAGAGTTTAGTTAATCTAAACAAGTTGACCAGTCAAGTAGAAATCAATAACATTCAATATCAATCAAGCGCAAGAGAGTTTGAAAATACCAAAGAAACAATCCTTGAAATTAAATCTCAAAACTTACTTGAATCCAAAAGCTCCAACTATGAATGAAACAAGGGTTTTAGTTTTCCATCAAATATTTCTCTAAAACATGGAATAAAAGTAAATTAGAATCACAAAATCATAAACTCAAAGAATTTCTTGAAAGGGTCTTAGCCAACTTAGAATCCTAGGGTGTTGAACGCCCTATTTGTCTTTCACGAAAGCTAGGTACTTGAGGTTGTCGAACAAGGGTCAAGAGTCTCAAGACTAGACTCGGTTGGTTAGCGGATTAGGACTAGATGCCAAGTGTGTAGTAGGATCGAATCCTCAAGACTAAGACTCGAGCGAGCAAGGGCGAGCGAGACGCTCAGGACTAGGTCCGATCTTAGGTGGTTCGACTCAAAGAGGGGAATTGATTGATGACAAAGAGATGGCTTTGTGTTTGGTTTGAACAAGAGAAATAAAAGATAAAATTAAATTGGTGACACCCAAATCCAAATAAGGAAGAATATCTCAACTCAAAACATAAACTTGGATTAATTTAAATATAAGTAAGAAGATTACAAGCCTTGAGTTTATATAGAGAACTACTCCTAATCTACCTAGGAAACTTAAAGATAAAAACTTAGCTAAAAGATATAAAGCATCTAGAAAACCTAGAAACTCTAGACTAAATCAAGTGGCACACCATTAATCCGCGCCTAGGCTCAAAATGAAAAGAAAAATTGCATTAAATGAATTAAAGATAGATATATAGATACACTAACAACTTCCCAAAAATAGGCTAGTTTGTTAGGGGGGACATGCACCTTGGGTGCCAAGGCACTTCAAGGGCGATCACGCGCGCTTGCACGCCAAGGCACATCGATGCCTTGCATTGCAAGTTGTGTGCAAAGGTGCAAAGGGAGTCGGCGTGGTGCACCGACTCGGTCACCCGGGTATGTGCAAACTTGCACGTCACTGATTCAAATCCGGATCTGGGGGTGTTGCGGAGCTTGTGCTCCAAAGGCTCTAGCGGCGGTGTAGGCGCGCAGGCACTTGAGGGATCCAATGTGATGGGTGCACTGGTGACGAGGGTGGCGAGGACTTGAAATTTGGACATGATGTCTGTTGGATCCAAGGTCTTGATGAAGCAAACAATATTGATTGAGTGGCCTCTTTTATGTCTTTAGCTCAAGCTCGGGTCATCGGTCCATTGGAACGGACACTCATGGCTTATTCCTCGTCTTGGCTTGACCTAGTTGGAAGCGTGGTCACATCCAGAATGCGAATTTTGGCTAATTATGGATACAACTAACAATCACAAGCTATGACAACATGTGCCATTTCTCGTGACAATGATTCGAAGGTGTCGTGATCATGACGTTAATTTGTCATGGTCGTGACAATGTTGCTCCACTGCGCCGACTTAGGGTTTTTGTTTTTGGGCTCGTGTTTGATTTATTTTTGTATAGTTTTTATTCCTTAGTATAAATACTATGTGTGAGACTCCTTTGAGCCTAAGTTGTTTATATGTTTGTATTTTGCTACTTTAAATTAAGAGATTACTTAAGCACTTGTACTTCTTATCTTCGTAGTTCTTCATTCAAAGGCTGGTATGTTTTTGCTTTTGTTGATTCTAATATTATTCTTTATTCTTTCTTTGATTGAGTTGATGATGAGTTTCTCCATTTCTAGCTAATTCCCTAGTTCTAGGTTTAGAATGATCCCAACGACGTGTAGCAGATAAAATTTAGAATTTTCACTTGAATTGAGTTGAAAACAATATATAATAATTTGATTGTAGGAGATTTAGTTTATGCTTGTTAGAATCTTGCTTTGATTGCAGATCGACAAGTGATTGTCTCAATGAGTAATTAAAATAGAGAGTGTCTCGAGAGGTGGTTGTTTCTATTTGGAGATCTAGGCTTAAACTTGAGAGTGTACGTATTTTCTCTTGAGATTGTGTTAAATTAGATTTGATGCATCACAAGAGTAAGGAGTATTTAGTTTGCAGTTCAGAATTTTGAAGAGCATTAAAGAGCTTCTATTGGTTTTGATTCATCACAAGAGTGTGCAACTAATAGTTGTGTAATATTACAGATTTTGAGAAAAAAAGCTATTTTGTACAATTGATAATTTGTCTTTATTCCAAATATCCAATTTTTTGATAAGGTAAGAATCAAGAAAGCCTCATGACCTTCCACCAAAAACAAGAAAGCCTCATGAAAGAGACAAACCTAAAGAATCCTTTCGGATGATAAATTAAAGTTCTAGGTGGCTCTGGATGGTGCTTGGAGTGTAAGAGTGGGCAAGATTTGCCCTTATCGACCACTGCATTAAGCTCTCTGAAAATATGAGCAATTTGAACTACCGAAAATGATTTAAATGAATTAGGATACCAGAGATGACCATCTTGATTTCCCAAGGGAAATGCCAAATTCCTTTAATGGTGTTTATTGCCATCAAATTGTCACCTTCGATATCGATTTTCCTAAAACCAAGTCTCTTGGCATTGATGGTACTTTTTCTAAGGGCCATCGCTTCAGCTTTGAGAATAGTCATCTTTCTTCAATTTCCTACTCCTATATGTATTGGTGTTCCATTATGGTCTTGAATGATAAATATCCAAGTAACTTGCACTCTATGCTTTGGAGCCATCAAAATTGATATTAACCAAATCTTTTTTTGGTCTAGTTCATCGCTTAGCTGTCATCTTTCTTCTCGTACTTCCATTTGTTTTTTTAAAATCAATCTCTTCTACATGGTTCTTTATCCAAGTCTAATTTTTAATATGTTGTTTGATATACTACTCTAACTTTTTTATAATATTTACAATGATCCTCTATTGCTTTTGGTCATCAATGAAAAGATCAAATGTCACATCCAGGTTTAAACAATGTGGTGTTAATGCTTTGTGAATGAGAGGCTCACCGTGGCCCATCTATCTATAAAACATTTGATCGTTTTCCTATCCCCAACCTGCAAAATAAGTCCTTTCTAGAGAAGTCTATAAGACCATCAACTTAGACCATTGCCAAGAGATATTACTCTTGTTCACATAAATCTAAAACATGTGTAGGTTTTAAGTATTTCTCATATATTATTTTCACCCATATATTATCTAGTTCAACCATGATCTTCCAAAATAATTTCATTTCCAAAGCTTGATTCATATCTTTTAGGAACTATAGGGTTTATCATACGAGATTCTTGTTGATAACACGGTCACCTTGAATGTTTCAAAATGTGGAACATCCTCCATTTTACGGGAACTGGTGGAGGCACTTGCTCTTAGAAATGGCACCTCAAGAACATTGCTTGCAACCTCCTCCGACACTCCTCTAAGAAAGACTTATGGTTAACCTTCCATTGTAAACTATGGGATGACCTCCCTAAATTATCTATGGGAAAACCTCACAAATCAATTTAACAAACACAATTATCAGAACTTCTCTTATCATCTACCAAAAAACATACACCTACTCAAAAACCTCCGTACAAACCTTGGCTCCCAAAAATGTCGTTTTGATGAACGGACTCAATTGGCTTTTAGGCCTATCTACAAAAACATCCAACATCTTTGAGATTAGCTAAAAACATAAATATGAAAAACAAAAACAACCCCAAAACTCTTGATAATAAATGAATAATTATTATTGTTTAATTTAATACCCCGTCAAACAAATTACATAAAATTAGTGGGAAGCCGAGATACAATTTGGGCCCCCACTCCTCTAGCTATAGCAAAGCCTATTCTGTTGAAGATATGCGCAGCACCACGAGCCCCAATATCTCGAGTCTTAGAAAACTGTTGAACCCGCTTAAGCAACGCTACAACATCCTTATCCAATTCCCCTAGAGAAGAAAAGGAGAAAGGAAGAAAACCATAACCAAAAGCCCGACAACTAGCTTCATACTTGACCCTCTTTCGATTAGATGCATCAACTACAACTCGTCCCGGAACAAAGTTAGACAAACCGAAATGTGTCAAAGGAGAAGATCCTGTCAAGTCAACACAGACATCACGACCTCGATCCTAAGAATAGAGTAACACATCTGCAGGTCGGAGAGCTCCGTCGTTCCCACCAAACAATCCAATATCAACCTCTTTCCTTGCTGAAATCCCAGACTGATAACAAATATCAACAAGGGTATCCCGAACAATATTATGTCGATGCTTAATACCTACAATACCAGCACAAGACACTGCATGATCACCAAAGATATCCCCATCAAAAACCATGGAGCAAGCAGAGCAAGGTGTTGAAATAGAGAACAAAGGAACACCCAACCGATAACACAAAACACAATGGTAAGTCTTAGCATTCATTGTTTGTCCCAAACCCGAGATGGGGACCGCCGGAAGCCAAACAGAGGTGTGATCTCCCTGCTGTGATTTCCACAATGCCAATTACCAAGTAGATAAAGAAAAGGTGCATTCTGCAGAATTAGTAACCTTTGTGAAATATATATCTGTTAATTTTTTCATGAGTTTAGGGCCAGCGACCTCACTAGGATTACTCAAAAAGTCAGAATCCACATTTCTATTAAAAAGACTCAACGCATCATCAAAGGCATGACCAAGTCCAACAATGCCAGCATTCTGAAGAAGCTTTGTTTGCAAACCGGCAGATTGTAACCGAGAAGCAAGAAAAGCATAATGGCGAACATCACCTGCAGAATAAACACCGAGCCCTCCGAATGCAAAAGGTAAGGTGGCAAGTCGCCATTGCTAATCGCCAAACCCAGGTCCCGAAGCAGTAACAATACGCTCCAAAGTGCGCTGAGCCACCTCAAAAATATCAGGAGGACAAGTACGCAAAGCAAAGTAGAGTTTAGAAACTCCGGTATATGCCCTAAGTAGCAACAACTCACACTGAGGATCATTAAGCTTAGCTACTTTATCCATAAGCATAATGGTCTTGGTCACCCTCTACATCACAAGCTCACCACTAAAAACAGAATCGGAACTAGCCGGACCACCAAGCAACTTAACACCATGCAAAGGTCGAGCAATATTAGTGGGAAAGACACCCACAAGCCTGCTTCGAGGGTCTTCTATAGGCAAAAAAACTTCAGTTTTTTCCACGTTGAGATGTAACCCTAATCGAGGCCCTTCCTCCATAATCAACTGCAGAACCTTCCCCACCACCAAGGTGTCACCAATAATAGTGCCGTCATCCAAATACCACGCTTGAAGACATACATCAAAAGCTTCTCTGATTTTACAAATCAGGGGTTGTAAAACCAAAGCAAAAGCAGAGGGCCAAGGGGGTCACCCTGCTGCACTCCTTGAGATGACCATAAGGTGTGTTCCCCATAATACAAGATGGTAGGATTTCTTTTTTTCTCTTTTCAGTTGCAACTACTGTGAAGTTGGATTTTAGTATGTTGTTCAAGATGTTTCAAACGATTTGCCAAACTACTCTGAGTCGGTTTCTTGTTGTCTTGCTCTCCAGTAGATTCTCCCACCTTGTCTTGAGCCACTTTAACTTCTCTTTTTAGTGTTTGTATATTTCTTGTTTGGTTTGTTGTGTTGTTGTCGTCTTCTTTTTATGCAATTTTGTCTGGCCACTGAGTTTTATCTCGGCATTGGAACATAAAAATTCTTGTAAGTATATTTAAAAAGCTATGATTGCTACCTGTCAACCCAAATTCGACCTGAATTGACTTGTCCAATCTGTGCAATATATGTATATGGGATATTTGCTACTTCGATATATAAGGGAATCGAATCTAGGTTAAGGCAATGCATTGTCTCACCTAAAGACATGCAATGAATGTGATCGATCTAAATACTAAGAGCACATAATAATGAAACAACCAAGGAACCAGACTGTTACAAGATATCCCTAGAAGTTGCTAACCATTAACAAATTAAAAGGAAGTATATTCGAAGTTGGAGATAATCGCAAAAGTAAAGGATATACACTTGTTTGAATGTTCATTATTCTGCACTATTTGAAAGAGAGGCAGCATCAAAATTAACCTACAAGGCTGAATCACACAAAAGAATAAGCACTTGGGAAATAGTGTTCCCTTCAATTCTTTAAATGTATACACCCAATGCCTAGGTTACCAGCACATGAGGTAACATCTACCAGCTTGTTCACTTGGTGAGCATGCAATCACGAAGATTGGGATCGTCATACTTCATGTACTTGGTCTAGTACCCTCTGTACTTATCCATAGCAGTCTCCAACCAAGGCTTTAGGTTTCCGTTAAAGTGAATGACTGCTGCATTTTTAATGACCAATTTGTCTATCCTTGGATTATAGCCCAAGACGAGCACATGCCACGACTTATCAAGTGCATGTGTTAGCCCATAAAATGTGATCAGCCTAGGAGGTAACAACCCCAGCTGCCAAAGTGTCCTATTTTCATTCTGCACAGCCAACAGTCAAAGAACTCGTTATACCTCAACCCAAACAGCCAAACAGAAGATATAATATTATTATTTTATGACAAAGACTCACCATGTTCTGCCATTTGTGATAGATGGCAGTAATTTCCTTCTTTTTCCACTCCTCCAGGTCAAAAATGTTCATCCCAAAAGCCCATCCACATGCTTTTGGGTCGAAGTTTGCTGAAATTCGTGGGTCGGAAAAATTAAGGTACGTATCAAACCGGTGAAAGCCCCCCCCCCCCCCCCCCCCAGGTTTCAACTGCCTCATTCACTTTCCCATATAAATTCTCTGACAAAAGGGGTGTCAAGTCTTTTTGGACAACTAGATCCTCGGCCAAGAAAATATTGGGCTTATAAATTTATTGCTGTATTGGGCCTTTGCTTAGTTTTTGTCCATTAATTTTTGTAAGCTCTTTGAGCATAGTTTAAATACCTTTTTGTTGAAGCTTGTTTTGACAGACACAATATCCAGAAATAGAAAGGGTTTCTTCTTCTTCCTTTCTCTGGTTTCCTCTTCACTATTCCATTGTGTTCTTTTTCCGCATATAACAATATGGTATCAGAGCATGGATTCCTAATCCAAGCTTGTTTTCATTGAGCTTTAGCTCCCTTTCCTCCCTAAGATCCAAAATCCATTCAAAATCGATTTTGAATCTTTCAAAACCTAGAAAAATCGAATGATGAATAATACACCAGTACAAGTAGCAGATACTCAAGATCAAAATGATCCTTACAACCTTACTTCGTGTGATAATCCGGGTCTTAGCCTGGCAACTCAGATTTTTGACGGAACAGGGTTTGGAGAGTGGCGGATTTCCATGCGCATCGCTCTCTCTGCGAAAAACAAGATGTGCTTTGTGGATGGCACTTTGATCGAACCACCGATAACAGATCTGAAGCATCGTCAATGGGTCAGATGCAACGATATGATCAAGCCATGGATACTCAATGGCCTGAGCACGGAGATACTACGGAGCGTGTTGTACATCGATACTTGTTGGAGAACAAAAAACAATCCCACATTCGAAAACAATACCAGACACCACTAACATATAAAGGAGAGTGAAACACAACCCAATGGCTTAAGCTTTTGGGTAAAAAAGGGTGGATCCCAACTTTATATGCTAAGTGGTTAAAATTTTCCGACACGTCACCCATTTCTTTCGGTCCCCGGAATTTAACATGGTATCATAGGGAGTTCGGTTCGAGTTCGGTTTTCCTGGTATAAATTAGGTATATGGCTAAAAGAGAATGAGAAGCTAATCACCCGTTTCTAAACCAAAAAATTGTGGGCTAGCTAAAAAGAGAATGAGATGTTAGACCCGTCAAAAAACTAAAACCAAAAATTGCTCAAGTGCTAACTAGGCCAGGCTAGTTACCACTTGCGGGGGCATGTTGGAGAACAAAAAACAATCCCACATTGGAAAACAATACCAGACACCACTAGCATATAAAGGAGAGTGAAACACAACCCAATGGCTTAAGCTTTTGGGTAAAAAGGGTGGATCCCAACTTTATATGCTAAGTGGTTAAAATTTCCCGACACGTCACCCGTTTCTTTCGATCCTCGAAATTTAACAATACTGCGAAGGGAATCTGGGAAGAACTCGTTGCACGTTTTAATCAATTGAGCGGGGCTCAACTATACTCAGTTCGGAAGGAATTGCACTCTATAGCACAAGGTTCGGACTCGATCTCTACGTATTTTACAAAGTTGAGGACACTATGGGATGAGTTAGATATATAGTTTTCAGCGATATCCTAAGTGCACCTGTGGTTCTGTTAAAGAGATTCATAAACATGAAAGTGACCAACGTCTCATTGATTTCCTGATGGGTCTAAATGAGCGTTTCACAATCGTTAGAGGTTCAATTCTTATGATGAAACCTCTACGAGACATAAATCAAGCCTATGCTATGTTATTGGGAGAAGAAAAACAACGAGAGATTCAGAAATCATCTCAAATTTTTGAAGAATCGGCATCTATGAATGTGACTTCCAAAAACTCACACTACAATTCGACTCAGCAAAAGGGGAATGGTGACAGGAAAGCCTCTTATTGCACGAATTGTAAGAAAACCAACCACAATGTTGACAAGTGTTATTTTATCATCGGTTTTCCTCCTGGCTATAAGAAAATGAAGCAAGGGTCATATGAGAATTTTGCTGGAGCTGCACAATCCCAAGCTTCTGGTAATGGATTAGGCAAGAAAGAACTGAGTGTAGAACAATTTGCTAAGCTCCTAAGCCTTTTGAATTCAAGTGGCACAAAATGGAAAGAGGTCACTAATGATGACTTCGTTGGCTTCGCATGTACATCATTTACCTCAAAACTTTTTCATAATGCAACATGGATAGTTGATAGCGGGGCAAGTTGCCACATGAGTTGTGATATATCTCTGTTTAAGACACATTATAAGTTGCCGAAACCTTTTGTTATCTCTTTACCTAATCAAACTACTGCTGTTGTTAAAATTGTTGGTTTAGTTCAAGTGTTGCCTAATTTGATTCTCAAGGATGTGCTGCTAGTACCTAGTTTCAAACGCAATTTAATTTCAGTGGGGAAACTCGTGAAGGATCTTCAATACAAAGTGATTTTCACTTCTTCAAAATGCTTTTTGTAGGCACCTTCCATGGGGATGCCTGTGGAGGTTGGTGAGGCTCACCGAGATTTATGTTTCCTAGTTCCTAAACCTCAACGGGAACAAAAACAAGTTAAGGATAATAAGGTACCCAATGACACAATTTCTGGTCATGTCAATTTACCGCTTTGGCATACCAGGTTGGGTCATCTACCATACTATAAACTCCAAACCTTGACTTTCCTTAAACCTTTCTCTTCCAATAAAGATGAGCCGCCTTGTCTTGTTTGTGCCAAGTACAGACAAACTCGGTTGCCATTCCCTACCAGTTGCATTTCCAACACCTACCCTTTTCAACTTATCCATGTGGACTTGTGGGGTCCTTACCACACTCCCACACACAATGGCTATAGGTATCTTATAACCGTAGTTGATGACTACACAAGAGCAACATGGGTTCATCTTTTGTTAGTCAAAAGTAATGCTTTCACTTTGCTAAAAAGCTTCATTGCCATGGTTGAGAGACAATTTGGCAAATCAGTTCAGACTTTGACATCCGATAATGCCATGGAACTAGGGACCAGCAGAGAAGCATCAGAATTCTTGAGATAAAAAAGGATTGTTCACCAAACGTCGTGTGTGGCTACTCCTCAACAAAACGGGTTTGTAGAAAGGAAGCACATACACATATTACAATTTTCTAGATCATTGATGTTTCAATCCAAATTACATCTCAAATTTTGGGGAGAAAGTGTCTTGACCGCAGCCCATATTCTGAACAAATTACCTTATAAACTCCTCCAGAACAAAAGCCCTTTTGAGCTATTATACCACAAAGAACCTTCATATGACCACATTAGAAACTTTGGTTGTCTTTCCTTTGCATCAACACTCAAGCAAGGAAGGGACAAGTTCCAAGCCCGAGCCTCTGCTTGCATATTCCTAGGCTATCCCTGTGGGAAGAAGGCCTACAAAGTCTTTAATCTAGAGAAACAACAAGTCATTCAATCTAGAGATGTTGTTTTTCAAGAAAAATTTTATCCCTTTCATAACCCAAATTTCAACGCCCTACCATCATCTTTGTTCACACCAATTTCTGGCCATTATGATGATGATTTTCAGCTAACACCAAGTGTGATAGGGAGGTTACATCGAGCTCCAACAAAAATTCAAAATCTGTTGTTGATCCACCTCTTAGAAGATCAATTTGAGAACATCATCCACCATCTTACCTGGAAGATTGTGTCTGCAATACAACCACAGATTCTGATGTCTTTTGTGCTCATACCTTAACCTCCGCCATTGATTTCCCAAGACATGTCAACGATCCTACATATGAACCAGTGATTGAACCTCTGTCTTTTGATGAAGCTTGTAAACATCAAGAATGGCGGTCTGCTATGATGGAGGAGTTTTCTGCCTTGGAATTAAACAATACTTAGGATATTGTATCATTGCCTCCAGGAAAGAGGGGAATAAGCTGCAAATGGATATACAAGATTAAGAAAAGAGCAGATGGATCGACTGAAAGATATAAGGCTAGATTGGTGGTGCGAGGGTTCACACAAAGGGAAGGAGAAGACTACATTGAAACTTTTTCTCCGGTCATCAAAATGACAATAGTAAGGGCCTTGATCTCTGTTGCTTTGAAGAAGAGTTGGCCTAATTTTCAACTAGACATGAACAACGCTTTCTTGCACGGGGATTTGGACGAGGAAGTTTATATGAAAGTTCCACCAGGTTTGACGGTAGAAGCTCCTAATTCAGTGTGTCATCTTAAGAAATCTCTCTACGGTTTAAAGTAAGCATCCAGACAATGGTATGCAAAATTGTCTTGCTCACTGAAAACAAGGGGATACACTCAATCACTCAATGATTATTCACTCTTCCATAAAAGACCTCCAATTTAGTAGTGTTTGTGGCAGTGTACGTGGGCGATATCCCTGTAACTGGTGATAATATGGATGAAATCAATTCTCTGATGCAGCATCTTGATTCTGATTTTCGCATTAAAGATCTTGGCCACTTGAGTTATTTTTTAGGGATCGAATTTATTGACACTCCTCAGGATTACTCATGAGCCAGAGAAAGTTCACATCTGAATTGCTGCTTGAATTTCCACAGGATTCAGCCTTCACAACTGCCAACCCTTTGGACCAAAGGGTGAGATTGTTTCCAACAGATGGAGAACTCCTTTTTGATGCTACTATCTATAGAAAACTGATCGGGAAGCTAAATTTCTTCGTAAATTCCAAACCTGATTTAGCATACGCAGTTCAAACTGTAATATCCGCTAAATTCTAAATATAATAAAACAGGTATTTTATTCCAATAAATTTTTTTCTCTAAAATAGAGAATTTAATAATCTTTAAAAGTTCATATTATATTATAAAATGTTATAAAAGCTTACTACAATGACAAGTAAGAATTTAACTAAATATTAAGCAAGTCGTGTATCTATTTAAATATTTTTCTCTTAAAAAGAGAGCTTAAATATTTTTATAACTTTCTTAATAGATTATAAAAATGTTATAAAGGATTATCAAGGTGAAAAATAAAAATTCAAACAAAGATAATTCATATTAATTTCGAATTTTATTTAATGTCATAATTTACACAGGATTGCTGCTTGAATTTGCTGCCAGAGAAAGTTCATATCTGAATTGCTGTTTGAATTTCCACAGGATTCAGCCTTCACAGCTGCCAGCCCTTTGGACCAAAGGGTGAGATTGTTTCCAACAGATGGAGAACTCCTTTTTGATGCTACTATCTATAGAAAACTGATCTGGAAGCTAAATTTCTTCGTAAATTCCAAACCCGATTTAGCATACGCAGTTCAAACTGTAATATCCGCTAAATTCTAAATATAATAAAACAGGTATTTTATTCCAATAAATTTTTTTCTCTAAAATAGAGAATTTAATAATCTTTAAAAGTTCATATTATATTATAAAATGTTATAAAAGCTTACTACAATGACAAGTAAGAATTTAACTAAATATTAAGCAAGTCGTGTATCTATTTAAATATTTTTCTCTTAAAAAGAGAGTTTAAATATTTTTATAACTTTCTTAATAGATTATAAAAATGTTATAAAGGATTATCAAGGTGAAAAATAAAAATTCAAACAAAGATAATTCATATTAATTTTGAATTTTATTTAATGTCATAATTTACAAAGCAAGCAAAAATAAGAAGGCAAAATAAAAAGGTGTCAATATACTTTTAAATGGCAAGGTTAATAAAGATACTTTTAAATAATCAATTGGAAATGCCCATAAACAACTAACTAAATGGAAAACAAACTCTCTATCCCAAGAAGGTCGTACAACTCTGATCAGATCAAACCTAGCTACAAAACCAAACTATGTTATGCAAAGTTTTATGCTGCCAAGCAGTGTTCACGCTGAGATGGATAGAATCAACAGAGGATTCTTCTGGAAAAAAGATAGGAAGTATAAACCGCTAGTGGGTTGGGATAAAATATGTAAACCGAAGGCATATGGGGGTCTAGGAATTCGGAAGACGGAACATATGAACAAAGCACTACAAATGAAACTATTCTGGAAAATATTAGTTGAACCAGATAATATATGGGTACGTATAGTTAACCAGAAATATTTTAGGAATGATAACTTATTCTCATATAAACTAAAATCAAACACATCCTGGCAATGGAAAAAACTCATGAATCTCATAGAACAATTCTATAAAGGTATTATATGGCAGATAGGTGATGGAAAAACGGTAAACTTTTGGAAAGACAATTGGAACCTGGGAGGGCCCTTACACCACCATGCAAAAAATCCAAACAACATTAACAAAGCATCTAAGGTCTCTGATTGGATCTCGGTTGATCGTAAATGGAAGACTGAGGAATTGAAACAGATTCTGCCTAACGACATAGTTGCACTAATCCAAGAAACCTCGTTACCGGAGAATAATATCCAAGATAGGATCTATTGGGCGCCTAGTAAAAATGGATGGTTCTCCACCTCGTCAACTGTAGAATTGATTACGAAAATCGAAACACATGCCCAATATGTAAATCATTGGATTTGGATTCTAGATATTTACCCAACAGTGAAAAACTTTCTCTGGAAAATCGCTAATAATGGATTACCTACGAAATCAAGATTAAGAGATAAACAAATTGTAACACCTGGTGGGTGTGTCTTATGTGACTGTAGCATAGAGGATACTACACACTTGTTAACTAAATGTCCTTACATGGTGTATATAACTAGTAAAATAAACACACAAATAGCAAATGCAATTAGGAGTTATAATACCAATGACAAAACACCAAGGCAAATACTAAATGAAATGTACCAAATCCTTGGTAAGAAGGATTTTTCTATAGCTGCAATGGTTTGGTGGTGCATCTGGCACCAAAGAAACAAGTTGATATTCCAACAAGATCAATGTGATGGCATTCCCGATTTAGAAAATTATATTCGAACACAATTGAACAATTGGGAGAAGTCGAGATAATGGACTGAAAATGAGGAGAGGAATGAGACTCTACACTATCAGGCAAAGAAACAAAGAATACAATTGCCTAAAAGATGGAAAAGGCCAAGGGAAGGTTTTATAAAAATCAATGTTGACGCTTCCCGACTCTTAAACGAGCAGGCATCAGGCGGAATTATTATAAGGGACCAAAGAGGACAAGTAATTAATATGATGGTAAGGAACTTTGGTCGGATCTGAATACTGAAAGCTGAAGCACTAGCACTCAGAGAGGCGATTAAAGAGGTGAGAAAAATGAACTTGACCAAGGTGGAAATTGAAGGTGACAACCTACAAGTCATCAATGCGGTCAATGGGAAAAAACAAATGTTCGTGGGAAATAGAACTAATTATCTCAGATATCTTGGTTTTCCTGCATGGAGCTCAAGATATTACTATTAATTATATTCCTAGAGAGTGTAATACTGTGGTCGATAAAATCGCTAACTGGGCCACAGTCTCCCTATTGAGTGTATAAAGAATCATTCTGAACTTAAGGTCCTCATCCGCAAGAATGGTCTTACGGAAGGCATCCTAATCCTCACCTAATAAAAAAAAGGTGTCAAGAGGGGGACTCGAACCAGAGACCTCTTGCACCCTTCCCATAATCACACACACTCAATTCCGCTAGGCTAATATAACTTGACTACCTACTAAGGATTTTTCATTTTAAACTCTCCTTTCTTCTTCTTCCCCAAGTTGAACAAATCAGACTTCTGATTGAATTGACGTACAACCATTGCATGCTCTTTCTCTTCTCCAATGGCCATGGTGACTTGCCTTTCTCACCAAAGACTCCATCATCGTTTTTCATCCACCAACTAACACAACCCCACCCAATCTCCATTGATCTTCCCCTCCTAGATTGGTCAAAATCAAAAGTGGTGGATCAAGAGAAGCACACTTTTCATCTATTTAAAGGGCTGAATTTTGCCAAGGAAGACTCACACTTTCTTCTACCCATCCTCCTCTTCCATTTACACTCAAAATCAAGTTGATTTCATCCTTGAAATTTTTATTAAAATTCTGAATTTTTTTTACAAAAAATCCCCAAAACCCTACAGTGGCCACCGGAGCACAACCGAAGCACCGCCCCTTAGTCGGACCGCCGGCCGGCACGAGCGCCACTGCCCAAGGTCGCCGGTGTGCTGCTGCTCGTGGAGTCCATCGTCGTTCCTGTTCTGGCTTTTGTAATACAGGCGTGGAAAAGAACAAAAGAAGAAAGAAGAAGGAGATTTGGGCTAATAAATTTTTGGGTAATCCTAACTACTTTTGGGCTATTAATTTTGGGCCCAACTATCTAATTAAATCAGATTTTGCTTTTCAAATTTAATTGCTTCTACATAGTCTTAATGAAAATAAACATGCATGCTTGATAATCAAGAGAAAAAAAATTTATAAATTATAAAATAAATCCTAATAAATTTTAAGAATTATAATAGTGATTTTTAGCATATAAATGCTGAAATTTAAAAATATATTAACTTGGTTGTATATTTATTTTAATGATTAAAGAAATAGAGTAAGATAAAAAGGATTTATTAATTTAAGACTTTATTAATAGAAAAATACTTACATGTCTTTCAAAATCATATTATAAACTTATATATAATATGGATAAGGTATTCTTATCATAAGATAATTTTATATGATTAAGTTGAAGACTAAAATAATATATTAAATAATTTGCATGTGTTTTTATATAAAGAAATACATTATAATAGACATGAGAAAATTGTTAAATAAATGATGGGACTAAATTATGAGTTTTATATGCATGAAAAGTGTAATATAAATAATGTATTTACCTCACATAGAGCTTAATTTAATGAATAAAAGAACTAGAGCAAGTTAATGAAAATATTATCTTAAGACTATTTATATTGAAAAAGGGTTGCATGTCCTTTAAAAATCATATTATAAACTTAAAAATATTTTGATAAGATATTTTAGTCATGAGATAATTTATATGGTTAAAGTGAAGAATAAAAAGATATAATAAAGATATATTAAAGATGGGGAAGAGTTACGTGCGAATGGGCGCCCAAGTGAGAATTGAGAATAAATCTCGTTCGTTCCTTCCAAAAAATCAACGTCCCTGATTAAACATTCATTAAAAAAAATACGGCACGGGCGAATTTTTCCCGTATTATTCGTTTATTTTTCAATAAAATACGTCACAAACGAATTTTTCCCGTATTATTCACGAATTTTTCGAAAAATACGTTTTTATGAGACGCGCCCAATTTGTTCATCAATACTAGCGATTTGTTCATCAATATTGACCAATTGTTCATAATACTAACTAATTGTTCATCGAGTTTTTGATAACAATGTTCTTCGATTTTGAACTTTTTTAATTTTTAATTTTATTTTTTAACCTTATTTATGTGTATGAATACAATTTTATATAGTTTTTGATGTACATATAATTAGTTTCGATATACCAATATTTGTTCATTGATATACTACTATTTGTTCATTGATATAACCTTGTTTGTTCATTGATATACCATTATTTGTTCATTGATATACCCATATTTGTTCATTGATATACTTCTATTTGTACATTGATATAACCTTGTTTGTTCATTGATATATCCTATTTGTGAATAGAAATATACTTATGTTTATGTGTCAATACCATCAACTTGTACATTTAGGGTATCTTGAACGCAAAGGATAATACGAATGAAGTGCTTTAAGGCTAACTTGTCAATACGAATGAAGTGCTCAATATAGTACCTAAACAAGATAAGTTTGATTTAGAAACTTGAATACAAAGAATAATAGATAAAGAATCTGACTTTGCAATAATATGGTGTATGCTAAGAGGTTACTAATGAACAAACATGCATTTAGCAATGAACAATTATATGAAAAGACAATGAACAAATATGCATAAACCAATGAACAAATATGCACAAACCGATGAACAAATATGTCAAAACCAATGAACAAATATGAATATAGCAATGAAAAATATGCATCTATCAATGAACAAATATGCATAAACCAATGAACAAATTGATGTTACTAATGAACAAATATGCAAAAACCGATGAACAAATATGTCAAAACCAATGAACAAATATGCCACAGTGTTGATGAACAAATCCACATTGTTGATGAACAAATCCATAGTATTGATGAACAAATCCATAGTACTAATGAACAAATCCACATTTTTGATGAACAATCTGGGCGCCTCTCCAATTTCCGTTTTTTTCAAAAATAAGCGAATAATTCGCATGTGCCGTTTTTTCCCCTTTTTAAGTGAAATGATAAGTGCCTTTGATTTTTCTTGATCCAATGGCTCTTGTTCTTTCTTATTTCGCACCTGAGCGCCCATTCACACCTGAACCAGACTCATTAAAGATATTGCATAAAAAGAGCTTTATTGAATTTTCTATAAGGAAAGAGTTAATATGATCAATATGGGATTTAAATAATATAGAAAATATATTATTTGTGGACTTTATTAAACTTTAACACCTAGCATGTCATCAATAAAGATTTATCCAATAGGGCAATATTGTAATATCCGCGATATTCCAAGCTTTTATAATATAAAGTTTATTATCGATTACTTTTCTCTAAATTAAAAGGAGGATTTTAATCGAATAAAAGTCTAATATACTTTTGGAAAAAAAATTTAACAATACAAAGATCTTAGTCGAAAACTCGAAATAAATACTCGAGGGAGATAAGTTAATAAGTGAGGATTTTGTTTAAGAAAACATCAACTAAAAATGATGGGTTAGAAGTGAATTTTACTCATAAAATAAAAATACATAAAGGCTTAAAAATCACATTACAAAGTCTTGCAAAAAGAATGCAAGAGCCGGGATTTGAACCCGAGATCTCTTGCATCCTCCCCTCACACGCCCCACACTCTTAACCACTAGACCAATTGCACTTTCTTACTACACCACACCATTCTAATCAACTTAAATCAAATTAATCTTCTTCTTTTACAAAAAAAAATAGACATCAGACTATGTCTGATGTGAGTTACGTTGATGTGAAATTGTCCAATGCATGCTTCTCCCACCACCATTGCCTTGCAAGACTCACCCTACTACATCATCTTCTCATCACCATCAAAGAAGCACACCTTGCACCTATGGGTGAGCTTCTCCTCTTCCTCCATTGGTCAATTTCCATTGCCATGGATTGAAGACTTCATCACCTTGTCTATATAAACCCCTCTCAAGACTCACTTGAAGCTTTTGCTCTCTCCTCTAGCAAGAACACCTCTCCTTCTACTCTATCTATCAATTGTGCCATTCTAGCATTCAAAAATCAGCCACTCTCTCTAAGTTATTCATCCATTCAAACACATAGAAACACCACAAAATTCCTCTCTTCTTCCTTTGGAGCCACCGAACCACCACCGGGCCGCCACTGCTGGACCGCCGGTCAACCGCCGCTGCCACGCCGGAGACGCCGGAGCCGCCGCCGCCCTTCGCCGTGCCGCCCTGCCGCCGAGCACCTCCCCTGCCCTCCCTCTCCAGTGTTCTGTAAAACAGAATACAGAAAGTATAAAATTCTATCTTTAAAAACTATATTATCCATATGTATTTATTTAATTACAAATCTTTTATAATTGTTAAATGTATATTTTAGATTTTATGGAATAAAAATATATGAGAGAATCTTGTTAGTTGAGGAAAAAGAACTAGAAACTATATGTTTTTACCATAGTAACTTAAGAGAAATAAAAATAAGTAATTATATTCATGAAATTATTACATGCATGTTATTACAAGACATAAATAGATGAAATAAAATTAGTATAGTATGAAAAGTCCATTTTTAGCATTATCTTACTTTAGATCAAAATAAAATGTAGAGAAATATCATGCATGTATTTTTATACAAAAGAGGATATGAATTTATGACCTTACAAATCAAAAGCTTGTACAATAAAAATAATATCATATTGTCAAGATTATAATAAAAAGTTCAAGTAGAGAAAAGTCTTGCATGGCATATAACATATATGATATAGAAATTATAAAGTAGAAAAAAATAGGATAAAATATGTTACTAGCATGTGAATATTAAATAAGAAATATTATTAGAATCTTGCTTGGAAAAGAAATAAAAGTAGAAAAGATTCTATGTTAAGAACTATAATATAACATATTATATGATTATGATCAAAGAAGTTTTATGGATCATAAAGTATAAAAGAATTTTGGAAATAGATCAAAGTTGTGAATGTAGTATATTAAGTAGAATATTACAAATATTCTAAGATAATTATAGAATAAATGAATTGTTGGAAAAAGAAAAACATTCGAATATAAGGAAAATATTAGTTTATAAATTAAAAATATTAAAATAATAGTATGATCACAAGGTGAGAATTCAATAGGGAGGAATATTTATGTTATACAAGATAAGAGAATATCTCTATAGACTTTATAAAATAAAAAAGGATTCTTGAAATTTTATAAATAAAGATAGTGTAACATATAGTAATAATAGTAAGTTACCTAATCAAGCAAATTAAGAAATCCTATTTTTGGAAACTTCTAAGTTTGGAACTATGAGTTTGATATTTATAGATAATAAGAATAGTGAGAATAAATACAATTTATTTTAAAGTATTTAAATTGATAATTATTTTAATAAAGATATTTTCGGAATAATAAGGATATTACCAAAACTAAAATAATAATAACGGAATATTATTATTTTAGGAAAAACATTTTCTAAATTATTATTATAATAATTTAGAAACGTAAACTCTCTTATAAATAGTATAAAGAGGTATTTCGAACTCTAAAAGAAAAAAATCGTGTTTTGAGCTTTTCCGTAAATTCTATATCACTAGGTCGGAATCCTCGCTCATAGTAGGAACTCGCCTAACTTTCGTCAAAAGCTCGTTGCTAAACTCGGTTACGCTAAGGCAAGTGGAATTTCCCCTTGTGCCCTTTTAATCCGTCTTTATACTATTTCTCGATGTTGGGAACGACTTGTATGCTTAAATAAAAATGAATCTAGGAAATATCGATTGCTAGAAATAACGACTATTGTTAGCATAGATTGCTTTATATATTCCTTGTTAGGATTATTTATGATAGTGTGGTATTATTTTGATTGTTACGATCTCGTTTCGAGATCGATGTCGAATTAGTGAGGGGTGTGGGATAGCCAACGCCTCTACATAACCCCACTAAGTCGTAAGTGCCTACGCGTTTGAAGTACGACTTTCGGGATCATGATCCCATCCGCTCCGATTGCAAGGAGGGATGAGCGCACTCTAGCTAAGTGCCGGGAAACGGAGTTTTCCCTCGGGTGGCTCGGATTATCTGTGTCCCACCACATACTCTTTAAATCATAAATGGAAAGCGAACGTATTTTACCACTAAATAAGATAAGTGCTAAGGCACAACTAAAATGACTAGATCGGACCGGTCTCTAATGACCGATCCGACCCTCGGTCCATTACGGGCGCGAGTGGTATTTGATTTGATTAAATAAATGAAAGTTCCCAACATACCTTCTACTCTTAAGAAGACTACAATCTAGTAGTACTTCTCTTGCTCTTCAAGCTACCCCTTTCGGGATATGCTATCGTTAATTCTCGTATCTTAGCTCCACAAAGTCAAACCATCGTAAACACAACCCTTTATCCTCTCATTTATACTGACAAGTTGAAATTACCAAAGTACCCTCGGGAAGTTCTAATCCCGCTCGCTTAGTCTCCTAGACTAATTCTTCTTTCCGCATGTTTGCCTGGCATTCTATCGCCCCTCGCGAATTATGTCAGATTCAGGAAACCATAGCAAGGCGAAGTGAAGGGAGGTGAAGGAAGTCAAGATTCGTTCAAAGATGTACTTTTATTTCCGTTTTAGTTTTAATATTACTCTATCTCCGAGACATGATGGATTTGGTGTTTGTTTTCAAGTAATCCTAAAGCTAAAGACAATGTAAGACATTTTGTAATGAACTAAGTCTCCTTCGGGAGCATGTTTTCCGACTTATGTATTATGTTTTTATTCCGCATTTTAATTGTTCTATATCATTCTAAAAGCCTTGGGTAACTTTGGACGGTAAAGTCTGAGGTCACTGGCGGTAATACCCAATGTTGTAAAAATAGGGGTGTTACAATTGTGGTATCAGAGCTAAATGTTTTCGTTTTAAAACCGGAAAGTGTTAAAACCAAGAAATTTCGAAAACCGAGAACTTCTTAAAGCCTTAACTCTTACTTCCGCTACTTAGGACTTCCAATTTTTGAAGATTTTCTTCTTTACTCTTTTAAAGAGAACCTAGGAATAGTAAGCTTCCAAATTCAACTCTTAGCTAAGAAAATATTTCCCGAATTTATTAGAGACTTTAAATAGCAAAAAAATTTAGTTCTAGAACTACCTAACTTCTTTCTAAGATCTTTTCTACCTTTTGAAAAACCTAAAATGATTATGAACTTTTCTTATCAATAACGTAAGTGTTCTTTAAGAAACTTATCCCTAGAGTCTTATACTTTCACTTTAGGAACACTTATACCCTTATATGAGAAATTTGATAAGTAATCACAAAACCCACTTCATAAAGTCACTTGGTTAAAAGAAGAAAACCTTAGTGTCATAATAGGGCCAAGAAAATGAAAAGCAAAACTTGAAATTTTGATTTAGCAATTCTCGAAGTCTTGACTTCATTCACTACGTTTTCCTTTCATATAAACTAAGGAGGTTCTATAATAACGCCTTTTCTTTTCTTTCTTTCTCAGAAAAACCATGGCTAGCCCGAACCGCAACCACTTTGAGGACCACATTGACGGAGCCAACTTCGGGATGCAAGCCCCGAACCCGTACTTTCCCTACATCGACGAGGATGGTCACCTCGGGGTCAATATGGAGATTGACCAAGTCGGTGAGCCATGGGAGGAGTCGGAAGAAGATCCTGAGGAAGATCCTAACCTGCCCATAGGACTATCAGATGATGAGCTAGCACCCGTCGAATTGCCCCCATCGCCCGTGTATGAGCCCGAGGATTACCCCTCGGAATATGAAGAGATGGCACCGGGGTATGAACCCGAAGATTACTCCGATGAGGAAAATGAGGAGTTAGTGCCTGAACAGGACCTTGAGCATGGAGAAGAAAACGAGTTTGATGATGAGGAGCTGGAGTTATTGTGGCAGGCACAAGCAGATTGGGACGCTATGAATGAAGCGTCGGAAGAAGAAGACGAAGACGGGGTGGTAATCAACCCAGAAGCACCACCTCCACCTCCGCCACCAGCGAGCCCCGAGTGGGAATATGTTCCACCTGCTCCGATGCCTCCTATGATCGAAGTCCCAAGAGTCATGCCAAGAATGGAAGTCCTTTCACCCCCAAGGGCGCCTGAGCCCGAGGAGCCTATGCCACCGATGAGACACTTTTGGTGTCACGAGGACGAGGAGCTCCTACAACAGCTTCAATCCATGCAGGTTGATCATTCCAGGGAGAGACAATATGGACCGCCCTCCCTACTTGAGCGGGCAAGGCAGGCACCTAGGGAGATACAGATGGAAGGATTCACCACTTGGATGGAAGGGGAATCTTCCAACCGTCAGGCTCGTCAACCGTTAGTCAACGCACCCCCATGCTCCGGCGTAGTTCCCACTAGAAGTTGGAGGATAAACCGTGGCATGCTTGAGAGTCACCAACGGGAATGGATGATGGAGACGGAAAGGGAACAAGCGGAGAGGCTCCAACTTCGGATTTGCATCACGGAGCTTCAAGCACGTGAAAACCGTCGCCATCGTAGGATTGAGCAAGCCAACATCCTCCTCAGCAACGACACGGGGATTATTGACGAGACCCTCTTCGAGGAAGGATTCCTCGATACTTACGCCGACCGTACTTAGATTTCCCTAGGATTGTGTTTCCCTTTTCAAGAAGTGAGCTTAGACCACTTCTTTCGACTCCATTTTGTCTATAGGAAGTCGAAGCGGCTTAATTTCCCTTTCTAGTTAAAATGGCTTAAATTATAAAAGCCTTGTACTTTCTATTATGAATCTTCAATGAAATTCTTCCTTTCACTACTAGAACTTGAGTTGTCTATTTCGTCTTCATACTCTATCGAATTAACAAGTAATAAAACAAAAACCTTCAGATGGTCAACACAAGAGCTACTAATCGCAACACCACTGGACCTAGACATGGCAATGACGATGGCGAGTCAGAAGCCCGAGGAGAGCTCGGATTGAACCCACCCCACGCACCTGTAGCACCAATTGCATTCAACGCAGAAAATGTGAATGCCCTACGCACTCTCGTACAACAATTGATACGAGAAGAAATCCCTGCCGCGGTTCCTAAGCCCGTGAACCCCGATGCACCAAACAAGGTGCCAGAAGAGGTACAAGAAGAAGTGGGTCAAACGATTGAGGTGATTCCCGTAAAGCGAAATTTGATTAGCTTCACTGAAGGGATCAAGGCTTTCAACGCTATGAAGCCTGATTCATACGACGGAACCGGGGACCCGTCAGGAGTACAATACTGGTTCTCTCATGTGGAGAGGCTTCTACGAAACATTCCGTGTGCTGAAGCAGATAAGGTGCACATGGCTGCGCTAAAATTGAAGGGTGAAGCTGGTGAATGGTGGGAAAGCTCTAGCCTATCAAGTCGTCCAGACCTGAGTTGGGTTATGTTCAGAGATAAGATGATGCGCCGCTTCTTCACTGAATCAATGCGAGAGGAAAAGCTGGACGAACTCCACTCCCCAAAGTTGTATGGGCTAAATGTGCTTGAGAGAGCCAAGAAGTTCAATCATCTCCTGCAATATGCTGAAGAGGAGATTACCACAGAAAAGCAAAAGATCAAGCATTTTCACCGCTGGATGAGTGACCACATCAAGCCTTGGATGGCAAACCGCACCTTCAACACTTTAGAGGAGTACGTGGATCATGCTCACCGGATGGAGACGACCTTGAAAGTTCCTGAGCGCAAGAAATTTGGTGGAGTAAAGCCTCACCATTCCAGCCACAGTGGATTTAAGAGGCCAGCATCTCCTCAGGGTTCTCAATGGTCGAAGAAGAGCAAGCTCAAAGCTTCATCAGCAGGGTCAAGACCTGGCCCTCGGACTGAATCAGCAAGGCCCCCACTTATCTGCCACAACTGTGCGGAACCGGGCCACATAAATCAGAAATGTCCCAAACCGCTCAAGAAGTGCTTCAACTGCAACAAGGATGGACATCTCCAACAGTTCTGTAGGCGGCCAACCAATTCCCTGAGCCAAAACCGTTCAAACGTTGTGACCCAACGACCACAGCCATCAAACAAGCCAGGAGGAACTACATCCGTCCAGTCTACGGCCGATCAGAGGAACAAAGGACCTATGTATCCACAGAGTCAAGGACAGAGATTGTATGAGATGCGCACCACAGACAAGCCTGAAGAACCTACCTGCCAAGGTACTCTTCATATCCGCTCTAAAGATGTATTCATACTCTTCGATTCCGGTGCTTCGCATTCCTTCATTTCCGAAAAGTGCGTAGAACTCTTAGGATTAGACAATCTTGAGAGGTGTGAGCCGTTTATCGTGAACCTGCCAAATGGGGAAAAGATGATTGGGGTAAGACAATTATCTAAGTTCCCCTTATGCATTCAAGGAGGAAACTTTCCTTCCAACTTAATATGCATCCCCATGGATCCTTATGACATCATTCTCGGAAGAGATTGGTTGTCTCTGCACGGAGCAGTAATTGACTTCTACACCCGAACCGTGACCATCAACTCGGGAGGAAAACACATGTGCAAGTTCAAGGGGAAACGGGAGGAAGAAAATGGAAGGATGATCAACGCCATGAAAGCCAGGAAACTACTAAGTCAGGGTTGCATTGGGTACCTCTGCTACCTAGAGTCGACAGAGAAGAAGGTTGTGAACATCCAAGAGATCCCCGTGGCCAGAGAGTTCCCTGACGTCTTCCCAGACGAACTCCCCAGGTTACCTCCTCGACGAGAAGTCGAGTTCTCAATAAGTCTCGAGTCGGGTACTGGCCCAATCTCTAAAGCGCCATACAGAATGGCCCCGCTGGAAATGAAAGAACTCAAGAGTCAGCTTGAAGAACTGCTTGAGAAGGGTTACATCCGACCGAGTGCATCGCCATGGGGAGCACCAGTGCTATTTGTAAAGAAGAAGGACGGAACTTTCCGTTTGTGCATCGACTACAGAGAACTGAACAAGGTCACCATCAAAAACAAGTATCCTCTTCCAACGATAGATGACCTTTTAGATCAACTTAGAGGTGCAAAAGTTTTCTCCAAAATTGACCTGAGGTCAGGCTACCACCAGCTTCGGATCCGCGAGGAAGACATTCCGAACACAGCCTTCCGTACCCGCTATGGCCACTACGAATTCGTAGTGATGCCATTCGGACTAACAAATGCACCTGCGGTATTCATGGACTTGATGCACCGATGCTTCCATGAGTACCTCGACAAGTTCGTCATTGTCTTCATTGATGACATCCTAATCTACTCCGGGAACCAAGAAGAACATGAAGAACACCTCCGAACTGTGCTACAGATCCTAAGGCACAACCAACTCTATGCCAAATTGTCCAAGTGTGACCTTTGGCTTACGGAAGTGGCTTTTCTAGGCCACGTCATCAATCAAGATGGAGTTATGGTGGACCCAAAGAAGATTGAAGCAGTCTCAGAATGGAAGCAACCGAAGAATGTGAAGGAAATTCGCAGCTTCCTAGGACTCGCAGGGTACTACCGAAGATTCGTCGAAGGGTTTTCGAAGATCGCTCTTCCCATGACAAAGTTACTCCGAAAGACCCACAAGAAGTTTGTGTGGGATGAAAAATGTGAGGAGAGTTTCCAAGAACTCAAGAAGCGCCTCACGAGTGCACCAGTGTTAACTCTGCCAGATGGACACGATGGTTATGTAGTATACAGTGATGTCTCCAAGCAAGGGTTGGGATGCGTGCTCATGCAGAATGGGAAAGTGATCGCATATGCATCAAGGCAACTAAAGGTGTATGAGGTAAATTATCCAACGCACGATCTTGAATTGGCAGCGGTAGTGTTCGCCTTAAAGATTTGGCGACACTACTTGTACGGGGTGAAATGTCAGATCTACACGGATCACAAAAGCTTGAAGTATGTGTTCACACAGAAGGAGTTAAACATGAGGCAAAGGAGATGGTTAGAACTGTTAAAAGACTACGACATAGAGCTACTCTATCATCCAGGAAAAGCTAACGTCGTAGCAGATGCTCTCAGCCGAAAGACGCAACAAGAGGGCATGATAGCAATGTTAACCGCCCAACCAAAGCTGCAGCAAGAGCTCATCAGAGAAGGCATTGAGGTTTGGTTTGGAAGACAACAGGGATGCCTAAACACACTGGAGATTCAATCTGAATTAATTGCAGAAATCAAGGAGAAGCAGACAGATGACATTATGTTGATCAGAATCAGTGGCGAAGTGCAAACGGGCAAGGCACCGGGATTCGTTATTCAAGATGACGGTTCCCTTTGGTTCCAAAATCGGATCTGTGTGCCCAACGTGGACGAGCTTCGAAAGATTATTCTGAGAGAAGCCCACTCATCTGCCTATTCAGTACATCCTGGAGCAAGCAAAATGTACAAAGATGTACGCAGAAATTTCTAGTGGCCAAGCATGAAGCAGGATGTCGCAGAATTTATATCTAAGTGCTTGGTTTGCCAGAAAGTGAAAATTGAGCACAGAAGACCTGGAGGAAAATTGCAATCCCTACCAGTACCAGAATGGAAATGGGAAGACATTGCAATGGATTTCGCGACCGACCTACCAAAAACTCAAAAGCAAAAAGATGCTATCTGGGTCATTGTGGATCGGCTTACAAAGAGTGCTCACTTTATCCCCATTCAGAAGAAGTGGAAAGCTCCAAAACTAGAAACGGTCTTCGTCAAAGAAATAGTTCGTCTCCATGGTACTCCAAAGACAATCATCTCCGACAGGGACGGCCGATTCATGGCCTCCTTCTGGAAAAGACTACATGAGGCCATGGGCACAGAACTGAAGTTCAGCACAGCATTTCATCCGCAAACCGATGGTCAATCTGAAAGGACCATCCAAACTCTTGAGGATATGCTACGAGCTTGTACGCTAGACCGTACCATAAGTTGGGATGACAGCTTACATCTCATAGAGTTCACTTACAACAATAGCTGGCATTCTTCCATCGGGATGGCTCCCTTCGAAGCCTTGTACGGCCGAAAATGTCGTTCCCCACTCTGTTGGGACGATAATGCCGACAAGATTCTCTTAGGTCCCGATCTAATAGAACAAACGGCCTCCGAAGTCGCTCTCATCCGTCAAAGAATGTTGACCGCTCAAAGTCGACAGAAGTCGTATGCGGATCTAAAAAGACGAGACATTGAGTTTGCCGTAGGAGATAAAGTTTTCGTCAAGGTATCTCCTTCAAAGGGCGTATTCCGCTTCGGAAAGCGAGGCAAGCTTAACCCTCGTTATGTAGGACCCTTCGAAATCCTAGAGAGAATCGGCAACCTGGCCTATCGAGTTGCTTTACCGCCATCTGCTCACCCTGTGCACAACGTGTTCCACGTGTCGCTCTTAAGAAAGTATGTGCCCGACGAATCCCACGTGATCAATTTCGACGATGTCGAGATCCAATCGGATGGCACCTATGAGGAGAGACCGATCAAGATAGTAGAGCATCGAATCAAGCAATTGCGCAATAAAGAAGTACCCTTAGTCCGTGTACTCTGGTCCAAAGATGGTAACGGAGGTACAACCTGGGAAACCTGGGAAACCGAGCAGGTCATGCAGAGGCGTTTCCCAGAATTAATGTCTACTTGAATGTCACTAGTATAATCTTTTTAAGGGGGTACTAGACCCCATAGAATCCTCGCAAGTCCTAAACTGTAATTGCTTTTGTCTCTACATCCCAATACTGCCCTGTTTTCTCTAAGTTTCGGGGACGAAACTTATTTAAGTGGGTACTATTGTAATATCCGCGATATTCTAAGCTTTTATAATATAAAGTTTATTATCGATTACTTTTCTCTAAATTAAAAGGAGGATTTTAATCGAATAAAAGTCTAATATACTTTTGGAAAAAAAATTTAACAATACAAAGATCTTAGTCGAAAACTCGAAATAAATACTCGAGGGAGATAAGTTAATAAGTGAGGATTTTGTTTAAGAAAACATCAACTAAAAATGATGGGTTAGAAGTGAATTTTACTCATAAAATAAAAATACATAAAGGCTTAAAAATCACATTACAAAGTCTTGCAAAAAGAATGCAAGAGCCGGGATTTGAACCCGAGATCTCTTGCATCCTCCCCTCACACGCCCCACACTCTTAACCACTAGACCAATTGCACTTTCTTACTACACCACACCATTCTAATCAACTTAAATCAAATTAATCTTCTTCTTTTACAAAAAAAAATAGACATCAGACTATGTCTGATGTGAGTTACGTTGATGTGAAATTGTCCAATGCATGCTTCTCCCACCACCATTGCCTTGCAAGACTCACCCTACTACATCATCTTCTCATCACCATCAAAGAAGCACACCTTGCACCTATGGGTGAGCTTCTCCTCTTCCTCCATTGGTCAATTTCCATTGCCATGGATTGAAGACTTCATCACCTTGTCTATATAAACCCCTCTCAAGACTCACTTGAAGCTTTTGCTCTCTCCTCTAGCAAGAACACCTCTCCTTCTACTCTATCTATCAATTGTGCCATTCTAGCATTCAAAAATCAGCCACTCTCTCTAAGTTATTCATCCATTCAAACACATAGAAACACCACAAAATTCCTCTCTTCTTCCTTTGGAGCCACCGAACCACCACCGGGCCGCCACTGCTGGACCGCCGGTCGACCGCCGCTGCCACGCCGGAGACGCCGGAGCCGCCGCCGCCCTTCGCCGTGCCGCCCTGCCGCCGAGCACCTCCCCTGCCCTCCCTCTCCAGTGTTCTGTAAAACAGAATACAGAAAGTATAAAATTCTATCTTTAAAAACTATATTATCCATATGTATTTATTTAATTACAAATCTTTTATAATTGTTAAATGTATATTTTAGATTTTATGGAATAAAAATATATGAGAGAATCTTGTTAGTTGAGGAAAAAGAACTAGAAACTATATGTTTTTACCATAGTAACTTAAGAGAAATAAAAATAAGTAATTATATTCATGAAATTATTACATGCATGTTATTACAAGACATAAATAGATGAAATAAAATTAGTATAGTATGAAAAGTCCATTTTTAGCATTATCTTACTTTAGATCAAAATAAAATGTAGAGAAATATCATGCATGTATTTTTATACAAAAGAGGATATGAATTTATGACCTTACAAATCAAAAGCTTGTACAATAAAAATAATATCATATTGTCAAGATTATAATAAAAAGTTCAAGTAGAGAAAAGTCTTGCATGGCATATAACATATATGATATAGAAATTATAAAGTAGAAAAAAATAGGATAAAATATGTTACTAGCATGTGAATATTAAATAAGAAATATTATTAGAATCTTGTTTGGAAAAGAAATAAAAGTAGAAAAGATTCTATGTTAAGAACTATAATATAACATATTATATGATTATGATCAAAGAAGTTTTATGGATCATAAAGTATAAAAGAATTTTGGAAATAGATCAAAGTTGTGAATGTAGTATATTAAGTAGAATATTACAAATATTCTAAGATAATTATAGAATAAATGAATTGTTGGAAAAAGAAAAACATTCGAATATAAGGAAAATATTAGTTTATAAATTAAAAATATTAAAATAATAGTATGATCACAAGGTGAGAATTCAATAGGGAGGAATATTTATGTTATACAAGATAAGAGAATATCTCTATAGACTTTATAAAATAAAAAAGGATTCTTGAAATTTTATAAATAAAGATAGTGTAACATATAGTAATAATAGTAAGTTACCTAATCAAGCAAATTAAGAAATCCTATTTTTGGAAACTTCTAAGTTTGGAACTATGAGTTTGATATTTATAGATAATAAGAATAGTGAGAATAAATACAATTTATTTTAAAGTATTTAAATTGATAATTATTTTAATAAAGATATTTTCGGAATAATAAGGATATTACCAAAACTAAAATAATAATAACGGAATATTATTATTTTAGGAAAAACATTTTCTAAATTATTATTATAATAATTTAGAAACGTAAACTCTCTTATAAATAGTATAAAGAGGTATTTCGAACTCTAAAAGAAAAAAATCGTGTTTTGAGCTTTTCCGTAAATTCTATATCACTAGGTCGGAATCCTCGCTCATAGTAGGAACTCGCCTAACTTTCGTCAAAAGCTCGTTGCTAAACTCGGTTACGCTAAGGCAAGTGGAATTTCCCCTTGTGCCCTTTTAATCCGTCTTTATACTATTTCTCGATGTTGGGAACGACTTGTATGCTTAAATAAAAATGAATCTAGGAAATATCGATTGCTAGAAATAACGACTATTGTTAGCATAGATTGCTTTATATATTCCTTGTTAGGATTATTTATGATAGTGTGGTATTATTTTGATTGTTACGATCTCGTTTCGAGATCGATGTCGAATTAGTGAGGGGCGTGGGATAGCCAACGCCTCTACATAACCCCACTAAGTCGTAAGTGCCTACGCGTTTGAAGTACGACTTTCGGGATCATGATCCCATCCGCTCCGATTGCAAGGAGGGATGAGCGCACTCTAGCTAAGTGCCGGGAAACGGAGTTTTCCCTCGGGTGGCTCGGATTATCCGTGTCCCACCACATACTCTTTAAATCATAAATGGAAAGCGAACGTCTTTTACCACTAAATAAGATAAGTGCTAAGGCACAACTAAAATGACTAGATCGGACCGGTCTCTAATGACCGATCCGACCCTCGGTCCATTACGGGCGCGAGTGGTATTTGATTTGATTAAATAAATGAAAGTTCCCAACATACCTTCTACTCTTAAGAAGACTACAATCTAGTAGTACTTCTCTTGCTCTTCAAGCTACCCCTTTCGGGATATGCTATCGTTAATTCTCGTATCTTAGCTCCACAAAGTCAAACCATCGTAAACACAACCCTTTATCCTCTCATTTATACTGACAAGTTGAAATTACCAAAGTACCCTCGGGAAGTTCTAATCCCGCTCGCTTAGTCTCCTAGACTAATTCTTCTTTCCGCATGTTTGCCTGGCATTCTATCGCCCCTCGCGAATTATGTCAGATTCAGGAAACCATAGCAAGGCGAAGTGAAGGGAGGTGAAGGAAGTCAAGATTTGTTCAAAGATGTACTTTTATTTCCGTTTTAGTTTTAATATTACTCTATCTCCGAGACATGATGGATTTGGTGTTTGTTTTCAAGTAATCCTAAAGCTAAAGACAATGTAAGACATTTTGTAATGAACTAAGTCTCCTTCGGGAGCATGTTTTCCGACTTATGTATTATGTTTTTATTCCGCATTTTAATTGTTCTATATCATTCTAAAAGCCTTGGGTGACTTTGGACGGTAAAGTGTGAGGTCACTGGCGGTAATACCCAATGTTGTAAAAATAGGGGTGTTACAAATATATCAAGAATATATTATTTTTAACTTTGAGATTTAATAAAAAGGTAAGATTATTCTAATGGATTTCAACCATAGATTATTAATTTTAATAATAAGTCAAAAAGGAGTTTGTTTTGACTTTCAAAAAGTATATACAACTTTATATAAATATAATTATTTTTATAAAGTACCCTTGGGATATTACAATTAAAGAAATAATAATCAAGAATATTATTATTTAACACCTCCACCTAAATTATTATTTTAATACTTTAGTTTTATAAAGTCTCTTATAAAAAGGAAAATAAGAGAAAATAAAACCTTAAAAGATATAAGGAATTTTAACAAAAATTCTCTCGTTATCTCTCGTATCGTTAGGTCGAATTCTCAATCCCGTCTAAGCCATCGATTTCCGTGTAGTTCAAAAGTACACGCTCGCAAATTAAGGCAAGTGGAGTTTCTCCTTGTAGCCTTGATATTCCGTTTCCGTGAAATTTCTCGATGTTGGGAACAAATTGTTTGCTAATAAAAATGAATCTAAGATTATCGATTGTTATAAATAATGACCCGCTTGTTATCATTATTACGATTATTAATGTTCGATAGGACTATTACGCTAGTCTTGTTTGTGTGACCTTGCTTGTTTAAGATCTCTTTTCGAGATCGGTATGGATTAAATAGTAAGGGGTGCGATTAACCCGACACATCTATATAACCTACTAAGTCGCAAGAAACCATGCCTAAATTCCGCGACTGTAAGGATCATGATCTAACGTCTGCTCCTGTTCGGAGGAGGGATGGGCGCACCCTAGCTAGGTGCCGGAACTTCGTTCCTATAAGTGGACCCGGGCCCTTTCATGGCCCCCACACTCTTAAAAATCATTAACGTAAGTGAAAGTTTATCACGACATAAGATAAGTGCCAAAGCACATTTAAAAGAAACCAAAACCGGGTCGGAATAGTACAACTTGGAAGACCACCCGGCTCTCGGTTCTTGAAACGATCGTCTTTCCAATCTGAATGCTTATTCGGGCTTGTCAAGGTGGGTTTGGTACTTAAGCGCCTTCGGGCCACCTCCCTGATCTGGAGCACCGAATAAGATGAGGTTGGTTGAGGTCCAACGAGGGCGCGAGAGGTTTTCAAAAACTTGTATGAATTAATAATGTTCCCAACATACTTCCTACTCTATGAAGTTCTACAATCTCGTAGTTCTTCCTTTCAGTGTAAGAGTATCTCATCTCGAGCTATACTCATTTCCGTCCTTAAAGCTCCACATATAGTTTCTACATCTCAAACACATCCCGGTAATCTCTCTCGAATAACTTAAATTACCATACTACCCTTGAGAATTTTCATTCTCACTTGCTTAGTATCCTTAGACTAATTCCACTATTTCCGCATTTTTGCCTGGTATTTCTCGCCCTTTGCGACAAACACCAGACTCTAGGAATTTCACATCAAAGTTTGAAGACAAAGTCTAGAAGGCTCGAGAAGAGTTATGCAAGGAGAGAAGGTCAAGGCAAGACGACGTTGAAGGAAAGAAGGAATTTTCAAAGAGCAAAGCATTTAGAAGCTAGTGCACCACCTCTTCGATTTTAAACCAAGCAAATCATCATCATATGAGTTGTCTTGGAAAAACATACTTGTATTTTCATTACGTCTTTTCAACCCTGTTTATATGGGCTTTATTCTCCACTGCTACATCTTTTGTAAAACAACTATCAAATGTAATGAACGAATGTTCTTATCAATAAATAAAATTCCGCTTTTAATCATTTTCTCCTTTAATTATGTCTCATTAAATTATTTAAAGCCTTGGGTGACTTTGGACGGTAAATTCCGAGGTCATTGACGGTAATACCCATTGTTGCAAAATAGGGGTGTTACACAAACTCTCAATAGGTTTAATCAGTCGCTCCGAGATACACACCTCAAGGCTGCCTACCATGTTCTATCCTACCTTAAAGGCACAAGAGACAAAGCTTTGTTGCTCAACAGAAACTCAGACTTCAAACTACAGGCTTTTTGTAACACAGATTGGGCAACTTGCCCACATACAAGAAAATCAGTCAACGGCTTTGTAATATTCTTTGGAGGTACGTTGCTTTCCTGGAAATCCAAGAAGCAGCAAAGCGTTTCATTGTCTTTGGAAGAAGCTGAGTACAGATCACTACGGAGAGTTTGTGCTGAATTATCTTGGTTGAGTCGCTTGCTTAGTGAATTATGTGTTGAAAATGTGACACCTATACCGGTGAAATGTGACAACCAAGCGGCCATTTACATAGCAAAGAACCCGGTTTTCCACGAGAGAACCAAGCATATCGAGCTTGATTGTCACTTCACTAGAGAAAAATTACTTGAGGGTCTCATCTCATTGCAGCACTGCTCTTCCAATGCCCAACTTGTTGATTATGTGACAAAGAACTTGCCAGGTTCTCATCTTCGCAATATACTTCCCAAGATGGGCTTGAAGGATCCACCTCCATCTTGAGGGGGCATATTGGGCTTATAAATTTATTGTTGTATTGGGCCTTTGCTTAGTTTTTGTCCATTACGTTTTCTAAGCTCTTTGAGCATAGTTTAAATACCTTTTTGATGAAGCTTGTTTTGACAAACACAATATCCAGAAATAGAAAGGGTTTCTTCTTCTTACTCTCTGGTTTCCTCTTCACTGTTCCATTGTGTTCTTTTTCCGCATATAACAATAGAAAACGATCTTATTCAACTCGGGATACATCTGTGGGAGATAAAATCTCTAGTGATTAAGCATTGAAAGGTACTTTGGGTTCTTGTAATTGAGATTAGATTGTCCGGCTGCCAAACTTGTTGGATTATCTGCCTTGAAATAATATGCTTTCATGGATGCGGATTGCTGCTATCTCAGCACAGGGCAGTATGAGGAGTTCAACCACTTAAAACTGTCAATATTTTCAATGCTAAGAGTTGCTTTTGCAGGTGGATTGTTCAGAAACCACATGCTCAGTGCTCCAAAATTCAGGTTATCAGTTACAAGATGGAACACATGTTTCTTTGGTTCCTCTGAAAAAATTAAACAATGCAGATGTCATATTATTGTCGTTTATTAAAATAGAATTTGACAGTGAACTAAACTCTGAGTTTGCATCTTTAACATAGAACTATGAATATCCTATAACAGAAGTAAAGCCAATCATTCAATCAAAAAAAACATGACCTTCAAGATTTCATAGAATACATATTTATCAACTTTCATTCAAGATCTCTTTCTAGTCAACAAAAATGGAAGATGTCAAAGTTGTTGATGTCACCTTGGCATTCATGACCGTGGAGTTAACAGCAACTGATGCAGAAAGGACGTTATCAGAGAAGATAGCGTAATGATATAAGTCTGGATTCACCAGCTTCGAGCTCCCAGAGAACTTCCTTTCCTTTTCAGGAAGAGCATAATAATCTAACGTAAGCTTAATAGTTAGACAATGAATCCCTTTAGATAAGGCCTTTACAGCTATCTGGGTATGAAATACACTCTTCTGATTTGACCACATTAATTGCTCATCCACAAAGTGAACCATCGATGCCAGGTTTCTAATGACAAGCTTACAATTGTATAAAACTACAAATCTCGTCTTACTTGTAAAAGGACATCGCCCATGGCTCTGATTTTCTCACATATGCTAGAAAATACATAATAGGATGATCAGGACAGAAACAGAAAGAGCAGAAGCTGTATGTGTGCAAGGCTAAAAATGGAAATAGAATTTCAAATCCTGCAAAAAAAAAAAATTTGACAAGCATGGTTGATTACCTTTGTCTCAAATGAGAATCAGAAGAAGTTGTCTCACTCTCTTTTATTCTGTTCAGCAGTTTTTGAAACAAGTCAGTTCTGTTCTTCATTTTAGCAATGCTCAAGTACGCTCTAGCCATGATTATCTGATCTCTCATCAACCTTGCAGTGGAATCAGCTTTCTCATCACATATATCCTTGTACTTTTCCTCAGCTGCTGCACATAAGATTCGGAACGCTCAATTGCAGCTTCTTCAAGATTAGCCATTACTTTTTCATTAACTTCCATCAAGTGAAATGCAGGTTCTTCACTACTTTTTCCCCTCTGTCGCTGCAGAAAAAAAGGGGGCAAAATATCAAAAACAACTCAGGCATATGTACTAGAAAATTAGAAATCCAAAAAAAAGCCTTTTTAAAATACTCTGCAATGTTGCATCTCTGGGAGTGAATCACAAGGACCATCATAATCACATCCTGCAAGCCAGAAACAGTTATTGATAGGAAAATGCTAGTCTTCTCGCTGTACGGAGCGAGAAATGCCCTCGCAGTCCACCTTTTTTATTTTTTATTTTTTATTTTCTATGAAAAACCAAGTATCAATAATTTTTACCCTTATCCCCAATGTCTTCCAGAATTTCATTTTTCAGATCTGGAAACTCCACCGCCTACCCCGCCTCCACTTGCCGGCTTCGTCGTCGCTGCCACCACGCTCCTTTAACTCCAAATCCGACGCCTCGCGGACATTCTCGTCGGTCCTCTCACTGAACCTCCTCCTCTAGCGCCGCCCCTCTCGTTGGACCACCGCTGTCATCCTCCTCCGTCTCCTCCTCCGTCTCCTGCATCATTCCTCCTCCTACAAATTTTCAAATCTGGAGATGGATGCGAAATGTCCATATCTAAAATCTTTATGAAAGTAAATCCTAGATCTAAAAAAATTCTGATTTGAAAAATCAGATCTGAGAAAAAATTAACCATCAACGCCTCCCTCTTCAATCGACGCCCTCGTCGCTGCCTGCTCCGACAACCGAGTTCCTTCGATGGTGGTTGCTGCCTCCGCCTCCCTGTCTCCGCAACTCCTCCGGCGACAGTCCGGTTTAATATATATTCGAATTATTTTAGAGTTCTTATTTAAACTGAAACTCTTTTTGATCAATTCTAGTTCTGAAATAAGGAAACTGATTTGTTTTATTTAAAATTGAATAATAAAACTTATATCAATGTAACAAAATCCTAAAGCTATCATATGCCCAAATCAAATCTTCTACCCCCTTATACTCTCCTACGACGTGATTGGGTGATGACTTTCCAAATTACATTAAAAAGAAAACTTAAATATTGGTAAAATATTAAAAATATTTTCTAACCAATTAAATCAAGGGAGTACAAGAGGGAATACGATTAGGGAGTAGAAAAATCGGACCGATCATATGCCCAACATAATTTTCATTTTGGCTAACCTTCGTTGTTGAAGTTGGATTTGGGTATATTTTTCATTTTTTTTTGGTCACTTGCAAAAGTTGAGAGTAATTGGTGGGGGAGAAGAAGAGAATGGGTATTTGGTAAATTTAAAGAAATGATAATTAATACATGAAGGCATGGAATAAGGATAAAAAGAAAAAAGGGAAACTAAAATAATGGGCCCAAGTGGACTGCGAGGGCATTTCTCGCTCCGTACGGCGAGAAGACTAGCATTTTCCTTATTGATATTCAAAGTTATGAAGATGAATGGCTCAACAATACCATGATAAAAGTAAGGACTTGATTGCTTGTCTTGTTCGTTTGCGTGCTCTTCCTTCTCAATATGGACTACTTAATTTGAATCAAAAGTAGGATCCAATTATTAAAACAGGTACTAATTTAGCCTAATACATGAATCTGAAAAGGCTTCTAAAAGAACTATGAAACATAAATAAATAATCCGTACCTCTGACTCTGAGACCATGTACTCGACACTTTCATTTCTCATAATTGTACATGATGCAGACAACTTACTCTTCTTCAAAGAATCAAGGCTCTGTGATCCCATATCATTTGTGTTAGTAGAAATAACATCAATAAGCTGCATAAAGATTGCAATAGAGTGGAAATTTGTTGATCTCACTATTATATCAGATAACAATAAGACGCAAATCTATTGATAGCAAATGTGGCAACAAGGTGGGTCCTTATATTGTGTACTCAAGGCAGGCGAGGAAGCAGCTCGTTATGGGGAACAATTCTGACAGGGGGCAAGAGTTAGTTATCAAGGGTACAGAGGTCATTCCACCAGGAGACGGTTCGAAGGAATCTTCCAGCAAAGTGAGCTAGCGTAAGAAAGGTAGTGAGGATTTCATATAAATAATGAGAGTTGTTGTCTTGAGAGGTATCCAGAAAATAGAGAGAAAGAAACGGCATGGTGGTCTAGGGCTCATTTGGAGGTCTGTCTCCCTTGAGTAGAGAGTGAGTGCCTTGTAATCTGTTAGTTTGACAATCTAATAGAGTACAAGAGATTTCTGGTGTTTGTGTGTGTTTCATTTGTCATTCTCAATCTAACATCTACAAAGGTACATAATCTTGCATCTTTTGATAAGAGAGAATTTAGGTGTGGTTCAGCCTTCCCCTTCTGCCAATCTACATTATGCACCATTCACTTAAAGGAGATTACTTATCATGCACAAATTGGAGAGAAGAAACACATCAAACAATTTGTAGAAACATGGCTACCTTTTTACTTGACTCAAGTGAATTTTCAACCCTATCTGGCAGAGAGGGAACAATTAGTTCAAGCTAGTTTATAGAAAGAACAATTCAAAGAATCGTCTCTAGACTATTATTACTCAGGTCAAATAGAAATTTCACACACTCTTATCTTGAAACACTGGATGTAAAAACTTCTATTGGACAAATTCAACTTGAATATCTAATTCACGGAAACTTTAGTACACACTCCTATACTAAACTCGGATGTGATGGTGCGCGAAATAACCACTAAGTAACTAAGGGAAAATTAACAAATATAAAGAATAAAGGAGATAAAACGGTGTGTTACATATATACTGCAAGTATATTGTCTATGTTCAAAGTAACGGGGCGCGATTCTAAAACGAGGCTGAGATTATATGTACAAATCTCCATGGCCCAATAAGTGATATCGGCCCAACAACTGATACGTGATTGCCTCGGATAACTCCTCAGAAACCTCGTATATGACCTCACAGGATCCCGATCTTGCCAGCAACTTGATTTCGATCCTACAAAAGCTTTCAAATTAGTTTTCTTCTTGCGCAAGTAACAATGAACGAACTTGATGGATTGAAACTAGAACGGATCGGATTGATAGAATAAATCAATTGATAGTTCAAACGGATTGGCTCGATCGCTAAATCCGAATGATTAACTAGTTTGATCTTTAATGATCACAACTAGAACAATCTAATTGACCAAACTAAAAACCAGATTCGAAACAAAGAGAGAGAGAGGTCGGATTGATGATCTCGAATTGAAGCAATTGCAAGGCAGAACTCGTGTGTGTTTTTGGAGCCCAAAGACAAGATAAACCTTTCTTAGGGTTTATCTTATCTCAAGCTGCTTGTTATTAATGAAACTGAAAAGTATTTATAGTAGAATACAAAAGTCTTCCTTGGAGAGCAAGGCACCCCTAGGGCCGGCCCTAATAGATAGAGAGAGCCCCCATGTCTTGCTTTCCAAGATATAATAAAATATCTAATAATATCTATCTAGATTCCCCTTAAATAAAATAAATCATGGCTGATTTATTTATTTAAGGAAAATATCCTAACAACTATAAAATATCCAAAACAAACTAAAAATATCTCTAACAACCAGGAGAGAGAATATCAACCAACTAACATAAGCCTATTAGTTGATTTCTCTACTTTATTAAAAACGCACACTATATTTAAATAAATAAAAGATATTTTCTCTTACTTAGAATGGTCAAGTCAAAGGGTTGACTTTGACCCATATACCAATTTATCTCACCCGGTCACTTACTAAATTCAACCCTAAAGTGAGACAAACTAATACATGTTTCTAAATAAGGAAATAGATGAATTTCGGCCCCTTGAGTTAATCAATTGAATCCGGGCTCAATTGATGTCGAATGCACGAGACCCACTTTGTCTTGCTAGGCTCTTCAAGAACCGCTGTCAATCGAACCAAGATTGTTGTTGTGCCTTGAGCAATCTTCTTAGCTCGACTTCTTGTAATTGGTCCGTCAGAAGGCACTTGAATCAACTCATCGACGTCGGTTGGAGACATGGCAGGCTTCACTGCATCAACAGCCCAATAAGCAATATAAATCCTAAAAAGGCTATGCATGAGTCTAGTTGAAAGATCAAAATCGAATATACAATTTAAAGGACTTGCATGTGTGTGCCATGTAGATCCTAAAGTAATGCTATATTGAAAAGCATAAAACACCCACGTCACCACACACATGCAAACTTGGCTCTAAATTGCTATATAAACCTCATCCCACATCGGATAAATGGAGACAAGCGAGCAACTTATATATGTTATAAATAGGAAAGAGGTGGTACATAATTCAGGATCGAAAAACCTCTCTGGGTTAGGAATCTTTTCCTGTACCTAGATTCGATGTGTTTGATCTCCGAGTGAGATCGCGTTATTTACGGTATAAAGTCCAAATGACTTTAATTGTAAAGAGGATTACAAAACAATCACCTGAACCGTTTGGTTGTACAAAATCCCAAGAGTTAGTATTTAATAAAATCTCATTTATAGCGCGCATTATTTCGGATTTCATCAGGATGAACAAGTATCTCAACCTCAAAAATTCATCCATCTCAGCCTGTTGTATTACAGTAATACTACCAGGTCGCTGCTTCTCAATATACGATGCGAACACGTCAAACAACATGATTCAACCATAATCTTTAATCTCAACAACATGGAAGTAAATTACAAACACAAAGTCTCCAAAAAAGGGGAAATAATAATCGAATAAGCTCACCATCAGCTACGGTCAAGCCCCTTGCACTAAGGACCATCAAAGCAACACAGACAACAAGAGCCCCCATTCTTAACGCCATATCTGCAAAAAGAAAAGAATAAGAAACGATTATAAGTGAACGAGAGAAAAAATCGGTCGGAGACTAGCAGTCGCACGCATTGAAAGAAAATGAAAGAAAGTGACAGAAGAGAAAGACCAAAGGGGGAAAGAGGAAATGTCTCCGGGAAGGGGCCTTTCCTGAAATTTATACGCGGGAAAGATTTTCTTACTCTGCTTTGCTCATCATCCCTGTGTTTGATATTTTTTGAAATATTCCATGTGTTTGATATTGGTTTGAACTTAAGTGCTCCCACAACAGTGGAAATTTGAGGTGCATCCCGTCAGATAAATATTAAAATATTATGCACGTTACATGTATCGAGAAATTGAGGTGCATTTTTTGCACCCCATGAGAGAGAGTTGAATTTTAATTCAAGCGCGTGTATGGCAATTGAAACGCAGCTCACTCCATTCTCATGTCTGCGTTTTGATATAAAAAAGTCCTCCCACTTTGAATTAGTGCACGCTAAATGTCGCCTATTGAGTGGGCTCATTTATTTGATAAATGGAATGGGTTGATTGCCAATTTGGGCAATTTATACATTATAAAAAAATTATACCATAATTCATATTTTTTTCCGTAAACACTAATATTGCATATATTTAATTAAATTTAGAATAATCTTATTTTTTAGGTTGATACGGGTGTTTGCCGGAATCAGCGGAAGATGGTCGTCCGATGTCGGAATGACTATTATTATACCTTTTCGAGTAAGGAATGTGCTCACAAGTAAAACTCATCGCTTCGCCATGACCTAAGGGCTTTTTCCAATCGGATTAGGATAATTTTTTATTTATTATAATAGTTATAGTTAATTAAAATATTTCATTAATTAACAAAATTATTTATAATAAGGGCATATATATAATTTTAATTGGAGAAGAGGGTATATGTGTAATTTTGTATGGAGAGAGAGATAAGTATTGAAAATGATAAAAATATGAATTTATAGGGTTCAAGGATGTGGGTATAAATTAAAATGGGGTGCATGGATGATGTGGCAGAGAGAAAAATGGAAAAAGTTGGGGTGCATAATACTGTAGCAGATGCATGGATGCAGATGGTCTAAGTGACCCTTTCTTTCATGACTTGTGACAAAAAAAATTATCGGATAGTCCCCGTCCCAGGGGACTATACGATAATGTGCTTGTTATGTTATTGTCAGCGGCTAAATATTAAAAATATTTTGTATATGTATTTTTTCAATTCTTTTTATTATTTTTCATATTAAATTACCACTTTTATTATTATTTATTATTATTTTATTAAATTACATCTTTTATTATCACTAGAGTGCTAACCCGTCTGTTGGACGAGACATAGTTTATATCACGTGTTTGTTATTCTCGTAATATTCGAGTTTTTAAATATCATAATATGTGATTAAGCATATTAATTAATTTTTTTATGAAATATTATAATTAATTGTAAACAAAAAACAAAATATTAAAAAATACATATATAAATTATTCGATCTTTTAATCAGTGCATACTAATTTAAGATACATGAATTTCTTTCACGTCCTAATTTGACAATCTTAGCACTAATTTCAGTTTTTATTCTTAAACTATTGCCAATTTAGGTTTTTTAAATTTAGAATAATGTGATTCTCGTGCATATAAAATTGTGAATAATTTATAATAGTATTGTATGTTTAATTTACTTTCTAAAACATAAGTATTGTTCATTATGTTATTTTATTTTGAAATAAGCAAATTTGAAATCCTTAAAAGATGAATAGGCAATTGTAAGTGTTTATTTAATTTTCTTCAAAAAAGATTTTATATATTTGTTGCAATTTAATAGTGCTAGAAATTATTATAAAAGAATGAGCATTTATTAGAGGGACAACTTTTGTAGTTGTTAAGATAAGATAAGATTATGATGGACACATCTATGTTAATTAAAAGATGGAATTTTCGCGTGGATTGGAGGCAAGATATCTCTTGTTTGGGTGTCAGGGCATCTCGGTTGGCCATATAGATAGAGTTTTCGACCTTTTCTCTCCCTTTCCCAATTATAAATACATGGGATCGCCGTGTTTGTGGACACATGCTGATATTCGTTTAGCACATTGAACATACTGATATTTGCTCAACTTGGACATTGAGTATAGGGCCTATAGGTTGATATTCGCTCATCATGCTTATAGTTTGCTTTTACCTCGACGTTCATGAGACAAAATGCTCTTTTGACTTAGGTATCGGAGGTGGATTAGGGGGATCTCGCCCCTATGTCCATTATTTTGCAGCTCCTAGGTTGAAGAAGGAGCTTGGAACAGAAGGTGAAAAGGTGGATCAAGAAGAGCATTCAGTCAGTACATTGTGGAAGCGAGGATTCAAATCCATGAGAAATTGATATGGTGAGCAGGGCAACCGCCTCAAGGTTCGTGCAAACACTAGGCACACCCGCGATCGCGGAACGTCGCCAAGATCGCGACCAACAGCAATCCGCGACCGCGGTTAGAAAATCGCGGTCGCACCCAACGCCAATCATAGTGAGCGTTGCGAAGTCAATAACGCTTGGGCAAGGAGCGACCTTGCCAACCCCTCTTCGATCTCAGACCCGCCCAAGGTTGATATTCGACCACTAAGTGGCGATTTGGGTCCGGGTGCGCACATGATAGCCCAAAGGTGAAAGCTTGATCGCGAATCGCATATCGACAATCAACCACCGTTGAAGCGGCAAAGCCCAAGCGTAGGGAAGCCATCAACTTCCTAGGCTGAAACCAAAACTCGCACAAACGGCGATGGTCGGGATTCGCCTGATCGATCGCGTGCAACGATCGAAGTCAATCGCGGAGACGACTGCGATCGCGGCTTGCAAAATCGCGGCTCTCCAAAGCCCAAGCGTAGGGAATTCATCGACTTCCTTGCCCGAAAAGAAATTCTTTGTTGGGGAAATATCTCAAACGATAAACTTTCAACCATCACGTATCTACTGCGAAGCAATCATGATGTCTTTTCTTGGAGCCAGTGGCATAGCCAGGAATTTGTGTCAGTGAGGGCTAAATTCCTTTGGGTAATTTTTTTGACTATAGAAATATCCCTGGCAAAGCCAGGATTTTTTTTTTGTATTTTTAAAAATAAAATACAGAAAAAAATTGTATTTTTCTGTATATATAAAAAAATTATATAGAAAATTTTGTATTTTTTTTATAAATGTTTGTATTTTTATGTATAAAAAACCATTTTAATATTATATATATATAATTAATCTGCTTTTTTCGGAACAAATAAGTTAGTTTTTATCAAATAACCTAGTTTTTTTACTATATTTATAACAAAAAAAAAATTTGAAAATCTCAGTGGGGGGCATACCATGCCTCCGCCACTACTTGGAGCCCATACGACACATGCTTGGAAAAGACCCAGATCTTGCTTGCCATAGGCTGAACGTTCTCCTAGATGTAAATTCGACCGTACAGTGAGCAAGACGATCCTCTATCTAGTATATTGAAGTTTTGATCGCTGAAATAAAGAAATTGCAAGAAGCCAATGCCATTCGAGAGGTGTGGTACCCAAGTTGGCTAGCAAACACTGTTGTAGTCAAGAAAAAGACGGGAGATTGGAGAATCTGCGTGGACTTTACTGTTCTCAACAAAGCATTTCCAAAGGACTTGTTTCCGCTTCCAAAAACCGATTAGCTAGTGGATTCTACAGTGGGGAACAAGCAATTGATCCGCACAATTATGATGTTGGAATCAATCCCCGAAGAACAAGAAGTGACCTTTCGTGGTCCCGAAGCAACCGCGCAAAGAGAAATCGTGCGCGGTGCTCTTAGCAACCGAAACGTGACCGCAGCACAGAGGGTCACGACCGCGACCCAAAAAGCCGCGACCGCGGCCCGCAGGACGATCATGCGAAACTCTGATATTTACTCGGAGGATCGAACCCTAGCTCACACCGAGAAATGCGCCTTGCTTGAAGACGACCTAAACCGTGACCCAGCCTCACCCGCGAGCACGACCACCCTTCGCACGAGTCGTCAAGGGCTCGAGTCGAGCGACGGTATCGAAGGTCATAATATTGTACGGTCCGATTCCAACAGGTTTGACCATCTATAGGATTCAACGGTGTGTGTCGCCGAATCTGAAATCGACCAAGGCTCATCGGGGAATGATCAATCACAAGAGCCAAAAAGTGCGAAGAATATTTACAAAAGTTGAAAGCATATGCGCAATCTCCTCCAATGTTGACCATGCCTGATAAAGGGGACACCTCGAAGCTTTACTTATCCGTGTCCCCTGGAGCAATCAACATCGTCTTGATTAAGAAGCAAAAGCTAAAATTAGAGACCAATCTACTGCACACGACATTGCTCAACGTCGAAACAAGGTACTCGCCCATGGAGCTGCTACTCCTAGCTTTGGTCACCGCATCTCGAAAGCTTAACCGCTACTTTCAAGAGCACCATTTCCAAGTCATTACGACCTATCCTATTCGAGCACTTCTTGCAAGCTCGGATCTCGCTGGATGGGAGGCAAAATGGGTTGTGGAGTTGGGGCAATACGACACCAAGTACGTCCCTTGAACAACCATCAAGGGAAAAGTGTTAGCAGATTTTGCAGCCAAGTCCTCCCGCGTACCGATTGGAGCTGTGCGGGGAAAGCAAAACCGCGGTTGTAGGTGACCTCCAGAATCATGAAGAAGAGTCAGTCGAGGAAACCGCGGTCGCGGTCACACTAGACGCGGTCGCGGCCAACGAGGACACGATTGCGAACAACCTCTAGAGAATAACCGACTCTCAATTGAACGAAGTCGCGGTCGTGGGTCACCTAGAACGTAACAAAACTGGATTGATCCTTGAAACCGATGTCACGATTAACAATCAAGGGTCTGGAGCTGGAATCATGCTTACTTCACCTACCAGAGAGGTGCTTCACTCGCCATTCACCTTGGCTTCAACACAACCAACAATGCAGCCGAGTATGAAGCGTTAATATTCGGATTCGAAATGGCAAGTAGTCTTAGAATCTCCACGCTACTCGTTCTATTCGACTCGCAGCTAATAGTGAACCAAGTGTTGGGGCATTACGAATCCAAAGGGCCAAAGATGCTCAAATATATGGAGAAAGCGAGAGCTATGCGCGAGATCAAAACAAGTTTGTTGGTGCCTTGGCAACATTTGTTGCTTGTTTAGGAAGCTCGCTCAAGACCTCGATTTATTTTGAAGTTTCGGGGCGTCTGGCAACCGATGCCTCAAATGAAACCGCAAGCGAAAATATGCCCGCAACCGCGATCGCGGAAATCGCCTCGACAAAGGCCGTTATCGCGGAAAGCGAAACTGCGTAGGACCTCAGATGGAAAACGCCCTAGATATGCAACTTGGATGAGAATGTCCTGCCCTCGGATACCACCGAGGCCCGGAAAGTTCGATTAAGGGCTCATTGGTTTTGGCTATCGCTGGAAAAGATTCTATATCGTCGGTCTTTCTTCAGGCCAAACTTGAGTTGCATACCCCCAAGCAAGTTTGAGCCTCTATTATACGAGAACCATGAAGGCATATGCGGGATGCACGCCGGAGGTCGCAGCTGGGCATTCTGAGTTCATTTGCAAAGGTATTGGTGGCCTTACATGAAAAAAACGTCTTGAGAACAACGTTGTTTGATCCCGAAGAGAATAGTCTTGTTCTTTCCGACCACCTCGACTTCACCGAGACATTGCATCTATATAGATCATGTCCTACCAATAGGCAGCCGAACGGGTCATAGCCAATTTTTTTGATATATCGTACTTTTCGAGTCAGTGACCTTGTACTTCGACAGGTCATGGAAAGTGCACGCGACCCCGTAGATGGCAAAGATTGTCCCGAGTTGGGAGGGACCGTATTAAGTGACTGCAGCGTACGGTCGGGGAGCCTACTCATTGAAGACTCTTGATGGGAGTGTCGTCCCTCGGACTTGGGCAATTGCCTATTTTTGAAGAAGTTCTTTTCGTATAACAAACAATGGACGTAGATTATCGTCGCGACCGCGGGTCTGTTAACCGCAACCGCGGGCCACGTAGCCGCAATCGCAAATAGCTGATAGTAAGCTCTTTTGGAAGCCCCTCGCGTGGATGTCGATTTTAAAAATGGCTAATGGAACAAGCTCGTTTTTTATTTTTTATTTGTTTCAAAAGAAAATCCTAGCCAGGAACCTTTTTTGAACGTTCTGTCCTCCCTCCTCTTTGTTTTGCTTGTTCCAATGAGTGTATTTCAAAATCCGGCAGTTGATATGCTTAAGGGAGAGCATGGATCCCATGATATTTGCTCATGGATGTATGAATATACGACTATACGAATATACGAATGCCCTAAGAGGAACCCATCGACTAATCCGCATGACCACTTCGAATAGGTCCTATAGTACTTGAGTCTTAGTTGCGTTCTAACGTATCTAACATTCAAGTGGGCATTTGTGAGCGGGTAAATGTTAAAAGTATTTTCTGTAAGTATTTTTTCAACCCATTTTATTATTTTCCTTATTAAATTACCGCTTTTATTATCATTATGATGGAGGCATCTATCTTAATTAAAAGATAGAATTTCCGTGTAGATTGGAGGCACGATATCTCTTGCTTGGGTGTCAAGGCATCTCGGCCGGTCCTAGAGATAGAGTTTTCGACCTTCTCTCTCCCTTTCCCCACTATAAATACATGTGATTGCCATGTATGTGGACACATGCCGATTGATATACACAATTATATTGTGTATTTAGGAGGAGTTTTAGCATGAGTTTATGGTATTTTTAGGTATTTTATATGCTATCTACAGCTAGGAAGAAGAAGACCCGAAGATGCATATTACTGGAGTTTTAGAGCTGGATTGAAGAGAAGTTGAAGTTCTACGTTTTGATGCTGGCGGCACCCGCCGCCCCTGCCAACACGGAGATCCTTTGGTCGACACATGTTTTATTTCTGAGGTTCGACTAGAAAGAATTGGCGGTGCTTGACTTCTGCCAGCAAGCTCGATGCGCAGTAGGCTCTTCCTATGTCAGCTTTAATCCGAGATATATGTATTTTGGATAGACTTTTTAGACCTAGTTCTATTATATTAGGGTTTGGAGAGTTGCATCTCTCCTAGACTATTATCATATTTTTCTTTTAGAGTTTTTAGCCTTTCATGAAGAACTAAGCCCTTTTGCTTAGTCAGACAATTGAAGCATCGTTTTGATTAAAGTTGTGAGATTTCAAATTCCTTATCTATTGCTTGGATTTAATCTTATCTCTTGCTTGAATGTTTATGATTTATTTCAACAGTTTCTAGCCTGATCAACTAGGGTTTGTTGTTATTGGATCTATTGCTAGATCTAGAGTGTTACTGGTTGAGCATCTCTAGATTAAAGTAGCAACTGCATCGTACTAGTATCTGGTTGTGCTAGTCTTATGCAGAAGAGATTTGATTTACATTCTAGGGTAAAAGCTGGTTGTTTTGTTCTAGAATTGTATCCTATTATATTCCTATCCTTACTGCTTCTATTAAACTAAATCATTGATGGTTTCATGGTTGTTTAATTAGTTAGAACTAATAGTATCTGGTTGTGTTGTTATTTACAAGTTGAAAAAGGAATTGCAAAATCCATTGCATGTGATATTGAGGTGAAATCTATGATCAACTTGTCATACGATTGTGGATATTTGTTTGCCTAAGCTATCTTCCTAATTATTATTATTCATAATCTTTTATTGCTTTGTTAGTTTTGCATTCTAAGATTTAGTTACAAATACAATAACCCCCTTGTTACATGTTTGACACAAAATTTCATACAAAAAGATAATATATGTCTCCCTGTGGATTCGACCCGGACTTCCTAAAGACTACGGTTCTTAGTTAGTTTGGATTCTTTTGCATAGCCGTGATTTGCACGATCATTTCACGCCTATCACCGATATTCGCTCAACACATTGAACAGGCTGATATTCACTCATCTTGGACATTGAGTATAGGCTGATATTCGCTTATATTTCTCGTAGTCTGCTTTTACCTTGATGTTCGGATGAGGTATTTTCGATGGTCGTTATACCTATCAAAGAACCTAACTTTACCAAACTCAGTAGAGCAGAAAGTAAGGGTCGATCCCACAGAGACTCGTGTATTTATGTTGTTACTTAAATGCCAAATAACTAAAGGAGGGGGTTATGATTGAAAGTCTAATCTAATATGCAGATTAAAAGTAAATATGAATGCAAAGATGATTGTAATATATGAGAGACAAGCGTGTTCAACTAGTTAAATCCATCATGACATTGCTTAGTTGGTCATCGATTCTCTTGATTCTCTTCTCACTAGAATAATCTATTGTGGATTATGACCCTACAAAGGATTATGACCCGAACTTCAGATTTAGTTGATAGAACTACCAGTCTAACAAACCTAATCATCTAACAACCTAGAAGACCTTCTAGATTCAATTAAACAACAGTATAACGATTCAAGTTATCAATAGAAACAAGCACTTAGAGCAACTAGACATCTAAGTGACTTGTGAATTTATTCCCTTCTTTAACCAACTAGTGCAGCCGGTACTAAACTGATTAAAGTATACTCTTGATCAAATTAACTCCAACCAGTAATTAATAAGATTCAGTTATAATTAGAAATTCAATTAGGTAGCTAATCTAACAAAACCCTAGTTTAGATTCAATTAAGCAAAGGGAATAAACTCTATTCAAGTTCGTTGAGAATCAATTAAACCTCACAACAATATGCAAAACATGACTTCAATAACTAGCCAAACACAATGAAATTTAGCAATGCATAATTAAAATTAAGAAAAACTTACAAAGGTTTAAAGTTTTCCTCTTGGAAGAAGAAACCCTAGCCTCCAAAAGTATGATCAATGTTATCCAAGAGATAAACTAACAAGAGTTTAAATATGTCTTAAAACAATAGCCCTACAAACAAGCACCTCTTCGGACACATAATCAAACAAGCCCAAAAAGCAAAGCCCAAAAGTCGGCCCAAGTCTCCGCGTGAAATTCCAAATTGTGCGGGTTGCCTCCCAATTGCGCGGCCGCGTAATTTTGTCCCAACCCGCATAATCAGCTTCTGGTAAAATTACTCGGGTTGCAATCCTTCCTTGCAAGCGGCGTAATTTTCTTCTTTGTTGTTCTTTCCTTTGACTCTCAATGCTCCTTTGCACCACCTGCTATCTCACTTCAACTCTTCTAACCACCACCATGATCAACTAGAACTCGTCCTGCTTTTGCTCTTAGACCTAGAAACCTGCAAAACCGAGCAAACAAGCGCAATCTACCCAACAACACAAGATCCTAGAAACTAGACTAAAACCAATCTAAAACTAGCTAAAACTTACATAAAACATGCATTTAAACTACACCTATATGCAAGCTATCACGTTCATGCGACAAATTGCTCTTTTGAATTAGGCATCAGAGGTGGATTCGGGGTACCCCACCCCCTGTGTTTATTGTTTTGCAGGTTCTAGGTTGAAGAAGGAGCTTGGAACGGAATGTGAAGAGGCGGATCAAGAGGAGCATTCAATCAGTGCATTAAAGGAGAATTTTTATGCACTAATAGTTATGTTTTGAATATGGAAATGTGGTTATTTCTCGCACCATCACATCCGAGTTTAGTATAAGAGTGTGTAATAAAGTTTATGTGGATTAGGTATTTAAGTTGAATTTGTCCAATAGAAGTTTTTACATCCAGTGTTTCAAGATAAGAGTGTGTGAAATTTCTATTTGACCTGAGTAATAATAGTCTAGAGACGGATTCTTTGAATTGTTCTTTCTATAAACTAGCTTGAACTAATTGTTCCCTCTTTGCCAGATAGGGTTGAAAATTCACTTGAGTCAAGCAAAAAGGTAGCCATGTTCTACAAATTGTTTGTTGTGTTTCTTCTCTCCAATTTGTGCATGATAAGTAATCTCTTTTAAGTGAATGGTGTAGAATGTAGATTGGCTGAAGGGGAAGGCTGAACCACACCTAAAATCTCTCTTCTCAAAAGATGCAAGATTATGTACCTTTGTAGATGTTAGATTGAGAATGACAAATGAAACACACACAAACACCAAAAATCTCTTGTACTCTATTAGATTGTCAAACCAACAGATTACAAGGCACTCACTCTCTACTCAAGGGAGACAAACCTCCACATGAGCCCTAGGCCACTAGGCCATTTCTTTTTCTCTATTTTCTGGATACCTCTCAAGACAACAACCCTTATTATTTATATGAAATCCTCACTACCTCTCTTACGCCAGCTCACTTTGCTGGAAAATTCCTTCTAACCGTCTCCTGGTGGAATGACCTCTGTACCTTTGATAACTAACTCTTGCCCCCTTGGCAAAATTGTTCCCCATAACGGGTTGCTTCCTCGCCTGCCTCGAGTACACAATATAAGGACCTACCTTGTTGCCACGTTTGCTATCAATACCACCCCCAAGGGAACAAACCTTGTCCACAAGGTTGGATGAAGGAAACTGACTTTTGAACTCAACACAATTCATCCATGTGGCCTCCTCTTCCGGCTTGCCCTCCCAAGCTACGAGGACCTTGTGACACGCCCCAACCTGATCGGTGCGCAACACCACTCTAAGGATATCACTTGGTACAAACTCCACGACTTCTACCACTAACTTTGGAGGTAGTTCGGTTGGCTTGATGCTCGCCTATCACTTTCTTCAACAATGAGACATGGAAGACCGGGTGTATTTTTTGTTGAAGTAGGCAAGTCTAGCTTGTATGCTACAGCTCCCACCCTCTTTAGAATCTTAAAGGGCCCATAATACCTTGCTGCGAGCTTCTGGTTGACCCTCCTCAAGAGGGTATTTTGACGATGTGGCCTCAGCTTGAGGAATACCACATCTCCCTCTTGAAACTCCACTTCTCTTCTCTTCTTGTTGGTTGAAGCTAACATTATTTTTCTGGCCCGATCTAAGTTGAACTTCAATTGTGTCATTTCATCTCGATTCCAAAATTCATCTACTAAAGCTGCGACGATGAATTCACCTGGTAAATATTGTTGCAACCCAGGTGGCTCTCTTCCATACACACCTTCAAAGGGTGTCATGCTAGCCGCACCTTGGAAATTGGTGTTATACCAATATTCTGCCCATGGAATCTAACGTGCCCATTGCTTAGGTTGATCTGCTGAAAAACACCATAAATAAGTTTCAAGGCAGCGGTTCAAGACTTCCGTCTGCCCATCCGATTTCGGGTGATAAGAGCTGCTCATTCTCAGCCTTGTGCCTTGCTTAGTAAATAGTTCTTTCCAAAAGCTGCTGAGGAAGAGTGGGTCTCGGTCGCTAACCATAGATCGGGGTATTCCATGTAAGCGAACCACTTCTCGAATGAATATTTCAGCTACACCCTTGGCCGTATAAGGATGCCTAAGAAGTAAGAAGTGCACATATTTGGTGAGTCGGTCCACCACCACCAATATGCAATCGAATCCCTGCGATCTCGGTAAGCTGCTGATGAAGTTTAGGGAGATGTCCTCCCAAAGTTTTTGAGGTGTGGGGAGGGGCTGTAAGAGGCCAGCTGGGGATAATGTCTCATATTTGTTCTTTTGACATATCAAGAAGCTTGCTACAAAAACTTGCACCTCTTTAAACATTCCAGGCCAGTAGATGTTGGCTGATATTCTCTTGTATGTGTGCCAAGCCCCCGAATGTCCCCCGGTTGGAGTAGCATGATACTCCTCTAACAATTTCGAAATCCACTTTGACGAAGCTGAAATGCAAATTCTCCCCTTGTAAAACAATTTTCCTGCTACCAGAACATAAGGTTGTTTCAACTTTTCTCTCTTCACTAACCTTTGCACTATTTCTTGGAGTTTTGGATTTGCCATAACCTCCTTGTGCAATTCCTCCCAGCCTGCAAATCGAGCCATAGAGAGGGCATTCAATTAGCCTTCATCTCTTCTGGACAAAGCGTCCGTTGCTTTGTTTGAACTACCCGTTTTGTACTCGATCTCCATTTCCTAGCCTATCAGCTTAGCTACCCAGTTTTGTCTGCGCAAGGGAGGTCATTGGTTGTGTAAGCAAATGTTTCAAACTTCGATGGTCTGTTCTCACAATGAACTTGTCCCCTAATAAATAGGGTCGCCAATGTTGGACTACGAGAGCTAATGCAATGAGCTCCTTTTCATATGTTGACCGTGACAAAGCTTTCCCGGATAGCCCTTTGTTGAAATAAGAGATTGGTCTGCCTTCCTGCATTAAGACCGGGCTAATTCCTAGCCCCGAGGCATCATACTCTATCACGAAAGGTTTGTTGAAATTGGGTAGGGAGAGAACTGGGGTCGTTGTCATAGCTTGTTGTAATGTCTTAAAAGCTTTCGGTTCCTCCCCTTCCATTGGAACTTCTGATTTTCTTTCTTGAGCAAAGATGTGAGGGGTCTAGCTATTTTCCCATAGTCTCTTACAAACTTTCGGTAATATCCGGTCAGTCCCAAGAAGCCTCGTACTCCTTTTACTAATGTAAGGACTGGCCAGGTGAGAACACTAGCAATCTTGGAAGGATCCATGGTTACCCCTTCCTCACTGATGATATAGCCCAAGTACTCCACAGTGGATTGCCCAAAAGAGCATTTTTTTCCATTTGCAACCAGTGACTGCCCCCTTAAAAAATAATTAAAAGCTATTTAAATTAAAAACTAATTAGTCTATACTGAAACCTAGCTACAATTGGCCCCTCTCCCTCCTCACATTCCATGAAGAACATTTTGTGCTCATGTGCAAGCATCTTGCCTTCTTCAATGCTTACAGATCTACTGTTGCTCAAATCACACTTGTTAGATCTAAAATTTGCAATCTACAAAGCGATTTTTCAAAATTTCTTCTTTCACAAATTAGGTCAAACCAATTTGGGTTCTCAATCAACACAACACAACACAATCGCATTAATTTTGCAAGCAAGTGAGTGGTATTAGTAAAAAGATTACTGTTGAGCTCGTCGAGCCAGCAAGAGATGATGTCGTAGACGACGAGGGCGCTGACGGCGCCGCGGTAGTAGGCAGAGGTGACGGCGCGGAAGCGTTCTTGGCCGGTGGTGTCCCAAATCTGAGCTTTGACTTCTTTGCCGTCCAATTCGAGGCTCTGAGTGTGGAACTCAACACCGATCGTCGACTTTGTTTTAGCATTTGCATCCCAATTTGTTAGTGTCGAACTCCCGAGTGCGCCCAGAGAGGCGCAGAAGAATTGCCAGTGGATCTAACCGACAACTCTCGAGTCTCGAGTCCTCCCGAACTCTCGAATCCACCGTCAACCACCAGATCTGACCGCCATCGTCACCAGATCTGAGAACTCCCGAGTCCGTCTTTCCAAAGGGGTAGAGAAATAGGCCCTTGAACTCTGTCTCCAGTGCAGAATTCGGAGTTCCTAACTTTGACGAGGTGGAGAATTCGGAACTCCGTCGTCGTTCCGTCTAGATTTTGACGATGCAGAGAAATAGGCCCATGAACTCCGTCGTCGTTCCGTCCAGACTTTGACGAGGTAGATAAATAGGCCCTTGAAGTCCGTCGCCGGTGAAGAATTCAAAGCTCCCGACTTTTGACGAGGTGAAGAATTCGGAACTCCGTTGTCGTTCCGTCCAGACTTTGATGAGGTGAATAATTCATCAATTTGCCCCCAAATCAAAACGAGGAAGAAAACGAAAAAGATATATAAATATTTATTATTAAAATTTTATAAATTTTGTAAATGTATCTAGGTGGTATTTATGAGGCACCTATGTGGCAAATTTTTTTTATACGGTCAGCGCGAGTGTATTGCACACAGGTGAAACTCATGTCATTTGTGTTTAAATGAAAAAAATGTATAATACAAGGAGTTATTTGAAACCCCCAAAGTACAGGGATATGGATGCCAAAATCGTCAAAGTTCAGGGACCTATTTATGTATTTCGCCGAAATAAATCTATCTTAAAACTTTCCATAGATACGTTCTAACCAGACCATTCCATCTTTAAGCTTTACGCGCCTTCGAACTTTGCATCCTACACACACGCTTAAACTGCCTTAGTTATGCCGCCTTCCTTAGATAGGAGTCAGTGCCATTGCGTTGTTCCACTGGAATCAATGAACACAAAACTTGCTTTCCTTTGTTCCTTTGCAGCATGGCGATTGATGCTAGCATCCTTCTCTTATCCTTTTATACCTGAAATATCTTCAAGCATAAAGCGTAAAATCCACCTGGTTTTCATCATCAAACTCAAGGGATCAAAGACTAGTTAATGTCTCAATGTCATCTCAATAATTTCCCCCTTTTTGATAATAACAAATCCTTTATAAAAATTAAAGATAATGCATTAATTAAAAATACAACTTTTATAAATATTAATTCCCCCTTAGTAGGATACCACAATTCTTACTTATCGTTGTGAACAAACAGCCTCAAAATTAATCAATTCTATGCGAAAATTACATTTTTCAAGGTTTTCCTAGATTTGGAAGACTAAACTTCCTCCTAAAATACAAAATTTATTTGGAAAACTGAAAGGCTGAAAATATATTATAATTCGGTTCCCCATACTTGTGTCTCTCTGTGATATGAATGATGAAAATATAAATCATTTTTTCTTTCATTGTCCTTTTTACTCAAAAAATGATTTCAAATTTGGAATTAAAGTTAGAGGCCGGTTCAAGTGAAAATACATGTTACAGTGAAAACTGTAAATGAATTTGGTTTGTTAGATTGAGGAGATTAAGGGTGGAGATTAAAAAGAGAAGATAGTACAAAAAACAAGCGTGTGTATATGTTCCTTTTTTTTCAGTGGCATTTTTGTAAATAACACCAAAAAATAGACCAAAAGAGTCATTCAATGGCCTGAACAAAAAAAAACTCAAATACAAGCCTTGTCTTCTTCATTCGATCCATACTCCATTGAAGGAGAATCAAAGTAGCTCTCCGTTCTCAAACACACCCAGTAAAATCGTCGAACATACTCGTCAAATAATCCATGACAAACGATGAAGATAAATAATCAACTGAGTTAAATGAAGGTAATAAATACGATTTGCCTCAAATTTCTAGGGTTCATTGATTTAGGGATGTCTAATGTCTTATTCTTTGTCTTGATTTGGGCTAAGTTCTCAATTGTTGTATCATGTTTTTGTTCATAAAAGGATGAAATTTTTTCTAGGATTGACAATAAGTTGAATTTTGGATATTGGATATGAGACTCATGATTCGTTATGTGTCGTGAGTCGTGACTATGTTATTTTTCGTTAGGGTTCATGTATTTTATCTATATGTTCATGTGCGGTGACTATGAGGTTCACGTTTTGTTGTGTGAACCACTAAGAGGTTGTTTGATTGTTGTTTTTGAAATTTTGGTTGATTTTTCCTTCTAATTTTTAGGACATAATTTCTGAAGTTCGAACTTTGGTTTCTAGATTCAATTTGAGATTCATACAATGGTTAATAGACTTTGTGGACGGTTGGGTTCAAGTATTACATTAGATTGTTCATATATATTCATAGAAGGTTCGTATAAAACCATTTAAAAATGTTCATGTTCCTACGTTTGTTGCCTCTCTTTTAATTATGTTATTGGTGCTTTTCTCTACTAATTGCTACTATATTTTTGTTGGTCACTACTTCGTTTATTTTTGTGTAATGCTTGCTAGTTTCTTCACATTGATAATGAAATTACTTAGCTCAATAGAAAAAGACAAGGATTCATGTGTTATATGTACAAAAATGATTTTGTCATAGCCTATTAGCTCAAATGGAAGAGCAATGTGTTTGTACACATCGATGTGGGTTCGAATCCCTCATAGGCTATTACAATAATGCGTGTGATGTTTCAATTCAAAGTTGAGCTCTCTTGTATCATGTTCAAGTTCATATATATTACCTTAAAGTTCACACATTGACTATGTGTGTTCACATATTTATGAGCAATATCCTTATTTTTACAAAGTCATTTACTAGTATTCAAGCCTTAAGTTGCAATTTCTCAGCCTTGATTTTTTTTAGTGGCATACCTTGCAACATTAACCTCGTTTCAAAGTCTTATTGAGAACGTATCTTAGCTTCTTCCTCCCTTGTTATAGTTTACATACTCAATACAAGTTTAAAATGGTGGATTTTGTGTTAAATTTAACCATTTTTCATGTTCATAAATATATATTACTTTTGTAATCACATATTGAATGTGTATATTCGTTTATTTTCAAATAAGGTTAAGATCTTTATAAGACAATTCATTCATGTTCGTATATATTTCTTAACATTCACATATTTGGATGTGTATGTTCACATATTGACTATATGTGTTCACATATTTTCAAACAAGGTTCTTATGTTTTATGAAGCCATGTACTAGCATCCAGGCTTTAAGTTGCAATTTCTCAGCCTTGGCTTTCATAGTGGCCTCCCTTGCTACATTAACCTAGTTCAAAGTCTCATTGAGAACGTCGCTCTTAACTTTTGTGATTCTTCTCTCAGCTTGTCACTCTTATGTCCAAGTCAAGTCAATGCTACTAAAACCAGCAAACTTTTGCAAGATCAAATGCCTCTTATATTATACATTTTCAAAAGTTTGTAGCTTTGCTTTCCTTGGTGTCATCATATTTGATATTGTAAACTCTTTTTTTTTATCCATTAGAAAAAATCCAACAATGCAACAAGAGTAGCAAAGAAAGCATGTTTGTGTCTAAAGCTCATGGAAAATAAAGCATACACATCTGATGGCATCAACACTATCAATACAACATGAACGAGACAAATTTCTACTCATCTCATCTGATGTTGAAAAACAACATGCAACAATGAAAGAATGTAAAAAAAAAATCAGCTTACACATGTTAGGTTCATAGATAACACTATAAGGTTCACACAAAAGCATAGGAGGATCATAAAATAGTACTTTCCAGTTCATATTCGTACATGCGTGATTATTTGATGGTGAAACTTAGTTATTGAGTCTTAGGCATTTCATCGAACAACATGTAGGCATTTGTCAAATCATACAAATGTAACCATCAAATTTCAATACAAAGCAATGAAAGATTTGACTATAACAAAACAAGATGAAGATAAGTTTGAATTCAAGTTCTTATGATTGTGAAGTTCGATGAATTAGTTTATTGTGTTTTAGATTACACATTACTAATTCATTCACAAACCAAACCAAGTTGAAATCCAATTATAGCATACCTAAATCTAGATCCATAAGAAATAAAAAATGAAGAATTGATGATTAATGGAAGGATGAATTATATTAATCACAACGAGCAATCGATCGTTGCGGAGAAAAGAATAGAGAGAAATGAAAAATCGCTCTGCAGATCAGATCGGGAGAAATGAATTGTGAATTGGGGAAGAAGGTGAAATGCGTAAAAAGTCTAAATTGCCCCTTAGATTAAAAATATAACATATCACGCGCGTTGTATCTCGGCCGTTCATACTATAAATCGAACGGACATAATTAATTTCCAATTTTCACGTTAAGTGACGTTTTCATTTGATTCAATACCTTAAAGTTAAATGTTTCATTTGAAATTATATGTTCGGGAGGTTTTATTGATAATTTAGTATATACGTTAAATGCAAATGCTAATAGCAATATTCTATGTTTTCTTTGGAGGTTTATCTGGAATCATATGAATAATATTATATTTAACCATACAATTCGAGATTCCAATTTATTACCCAGTGAATGCAGTTAGAGAGTATTCTTTATGGATTTCTTCTCAAGTCAAACACAATAATAAGCTTGTTTGTAATAGGCGCAAAAGGAAAAATAATGTTGCTTGGATAAAACCTCATGCCAATTGGGTTAAATTAAAATTTGATGCTTCCAAACAAAATCTATAACTATATATTAAAGTTGTACCTTTTCGAGTCACCAGAACGATTCTGGCCCCACCTCATATTTAAGAAAATAATCAATGTTATCAGAATCCCGATCCGATTCTACGATTCTAGCGATCCTACGATCCATAACACGCGAAACGATCCACGATCCCAAGTAGGATCTTATTAGAGTAGGATCTTAAATGATTTAGAATACAATCTCAATTCGATCCCGATTTTACATACGATTTTAACAATCATATAAACGATTCTAACGATCCTACAAACGATTCTAATGATCCTATAAAATGACAATTGTAACTATATATTATTAATAATTTTACGATTAACGTATCATTTCCATTAAAATAGTTGACTATAGTCCATCCTACAACATTTTTAATAATCAAATTAATAATGTTTATTATTTTCTTATTTCATATATAACAAAATATACAATCTATTAGGTTATTCTTGCATACTTTTAGTTATAATGTAGGATCTTACGATTCAACGATCCGATTTACGATCCGATCCAAAAGATCCCCCAACGATCCAACCTAGAATCCCGATCCTGATAACCTTGAAAATAATATCAATTTCTATTATTATCACTTCTTTCTATTAAATTCTTTTTTAACTATTTATATTTATCTCTAACATCAAACAAATATCTATTTAGTATAACAATATCTTTTAAAAGCTTCCTTATACAAGTACTTAAAATTAAAGATAAAATATTTTAAAATAAATATAAATCTTTTAGCATATATCTTTTGACGAATTTATTCATAGATATATATTCATTTTCTTTTATAATAAAAAATTAATGATAAGTATTTATAATGTTTAAAATTAATAAAAATAGATAATAAAATATTTAATATATATTAAAATATTTGATAATCTCTATATTTACATACATGGAAAGTAATAAAATATGAATAATATAATATTTAATCTTATTTGATCTTTACTTTATCGAACCACAAAATGAGTTTGGTCCCATCTTAAATTAAATTAATTAAATTTTAAATATTTTATATAATTAAATTATCTTTATCTTTCATACATTATTATATCTAATTTATTAATTTAACTATTATTTTTTAAATTCTTATCTATTCCATATTTGAATATATAAAAAAATTTATTCATATTTTATCTTCTTTTTTAATTAAATATCTATGAAATATCATCAAAGAAAAAGAGAAATGTAATTATTTTATATAATATATCTAAATTCTGAACATTAAATTTAATCATTTATATTGATTAAAAAATTATACATTCTACAAGCAATAAATTACTTATATTAAAATTTATATTATATTTTCATTTATTAATATCCTATTTAAATGTCTATAAAATATCGAATCGTAGTCGTACATGGTACGACGGGTACAACTAGTAACTCTAATACCTTTATAAGCTATATTATAAGAAATCATGTAAGTTCTATTATTAGCATTGATCGTCAAAAGGTTTCTCCTATGTCAGTTCTTCAAGCTGAGACTTTAGCTTTGGTTCATGGTCTTAAAGAGGCAATTCGGTTGAATATTAAACATATTATTATAGAAGGAGATAATTTAGTTCTCATTAACTCTTTAAAAAATATGTGGAAAATTCCTTGGGAAATTAATGTTTTATTTAAAGATATTCGAATTTTGGTCAGGGGGTTTGATAATGCGGTTTTTTTCCATTGTTTCAGGGAATATAACTTTGCGGCTGCTTTTTAGCTAGAAGGCATGTCAATATTGATCGGTTCCGTCTTGCAATTATGTCCTCGCTTTTCATTTCTGATTTTCTAGATTCTAGTATCTGCAATATTAGGGATTCTTATTTTCTTTATCCTCTCTTGTTGCAATTCTTAAAGATCATATGTTGTGATAATTTAGGTTGGCCTTATTAAGTGTATAAAAAATATAAAGGGTGGTTAATTGCAACAAGTGTAAAATAAAAGGTGGTTAAATGTAATTTTCCAAAAAAAATTCTTAATAAGAACAGAAATAAAATTTGAGCACTCGAGCAAACGATGCCGTATAAATTAAAGAAGTCATGCTGCTAAAAGCGTACACTGCATTAAACATCACCACATACATAGAGGAGACAAGTTAAACGACACCGTATCACTCCCAAGCACTGATTGCCAACTAACTCTTGAGTCGTGTTTTGTGAGGTGCCGCTGAAGGCGATCGAAATATTCCCTCCGTCGCAAACCCTACCACTCTCCTCTTTCTCACCCACCTCTCGCCGATCAGTTGCCGATCCCCGCCGATATGTCTCAGGTTTCTTCTCAATTTTATCTCTCTCTTTATAATATAACCAGGATTTATCAGCTTTTCTCGTGATCTTCTCAGTTCTTGTTCCTCTCTTCCGTTAAACGGATAAAGTTATAGATTGCTTCCTTTTTGTTCTAGTTTCCTTTTCGATCTCAACAATTTGAGTCCTTTGTGTGTTTTATGATCCTTTTGCGGCTTTTGATTGACTGCGGACCTGTTATGCTTTCTCCTCGGTGTAATTTTAGGGATTTTTAGAGAAAGGATTAATGTTCTTCATTATGCTGTGTCACAATTGTATATTTGTCTTCTAATCACCCTTGCTTCGGTGTTTAGGTGGATACTAGAAATTCCTCGGCCGCCAAGCGCGCTCGAACGGATGGTATTCTTTTCTCTATCTCATTTATCATTTATAATGGTATTTCAATATTTCGTATCTGAATTTGCTGCGGGGAATATAATTAGCCCGAACGTGTTATGAGGATAATAATTGTAATATTTCCTTTAATCCACACACCGAGTTGAAACAAGCACCCAATTGCTTGGATTTGTGTAGAATGCTTATCAATTGAAGATTAAATTAAGTCTGACTCTATTATTATTATAAATCTCTCTACTTTTCTGAAGATTCTAAGAGGGGTTAGGCTGCTAATCTTTTCTGCTATATAATAATTCACTCTATGCCTAACTGTGTGTTAAGTATATAGTGTGCTAATTTGCACTTGTGGGTGTAATGAAATGAGTATGTTTTAAACTTCATTACCTTTCATGTATTTATTGTGCTAATATGCACTTTCAGGTGGTCGCAGGGAAGATGATTGGACCTGTCCCAGCTGTGGTAATGTCAATTTCTCATTCAGGACAACCTGCAATATGCGTAATTGTACCCAGCCTAGGCCTGCTGACCACAATGCAGTAAGATGCTGTCTCATATCAGCTATTTGGTTCTATGAGCTGCATATGAATATATGAATGTCTATTGTCTATGCAATGAACTTGATTGAAGTTTGGGAGGAATTTATATATGTAGTATTAATGGAGAAGACAATGAAAAGGCACACAATTTGCTTCATATCAGTTTAAGCTCGTCTAAGATAAAAAGTTTTCGTTTTTCACCTATTCTCTTTCTTATTATTCACTAATTCTTCTAGTTTGTTTAGACAAGTTATTTTGATAAGCCTTTCAAATCTTGTCTTGGTTTTCCAGTTTTTACTGTGTATAGTCTTAGCACAATGCAATCTGATGACTTATGCAACTCTTTCCACTTCTTGTTCTCTCTCTCTTAAAATTAGTATCCACTTGTCCCAGTTTCACTCATTTGCATGTATTTTTTCTTGTTCTTTTTTATTTTATCCCCTGTTAATCCATCTTTTGGAGTAATTGTCATTGATTCCCTTTTTTTTTTCCAGAAATCTGCTCCCAGGCCTGCACAACCCCTGCAGGGTTATTCCAACCCTCCCTATGGAGCTTCTGGTTCCCCTTATCTTGGGATGCCACCACCCTATGGAGCTTCTATCTTCAATGGAGCTTCAATACCTCCCTATGATGTTCGAATTTCTGGAGGATCAACATATTACAACTATGGGACCCGTGTTTCTGGTGGAAGCCCCTATCGACCACTGCCTTTATCTGGGCCACCACCACCGTACTCTGGTGGATCCATGATGGGAAATGGTATTGTTTTCCGTATTAATACATGTATTCCATTTCTTCTTGTCTTTCATCAATCCATTCTTTGTGATGCTTCCATGGTCCTCTAGTCACATTGTGGAAAGGATCGTTTTGAGTCGTGCAAAGTAATTTAAGGCTATCCTGCATGTCTATTTTCCTAGATCATTTATTATATCAATAGACAAATCAATTAAAGTCGAATGTTTGTTACTAGGTGAAGCAATCATGTGTAGCAGCTCTGCCAGTTATTGAGTTAATATAAATATTCACAATATTTTTATTAAGATTTGCTATCTTTCTATGGTAATTCAAGTGACATGTTTCAAAAGTAATGACAAGAAGATGTACATGTTTTTTCGTAGTTTTTTCATACTTAACATTGAAAAATTTCCTAATATGTTTAACTTGTATGATTACATTGCAGGTGGATTGTATGGTATGCCACCCCCTTCCATGATCGAACGCTATGGATTGAACTTGCCACCAATGGGCCTTGCTGCTATGGTAATCACCCTTTAGAATTTGGAAAAAAGGTGTTGGCATTTCATTTTTCCCATTCTGCTCTGAAAGAATTAAATTTCTTTTTAACTTGGGCCATTTTATTGCATGATGCTACATGCCAGTTATGCTTTCTTTCCTTTGCACATATTTTTGTTTGCATATGTGCTATCAATTCTTTCTCAGGACCTGCTGACTAGTCTCTCTTATTTATTTATGTTGATGTGAAAAAGTTGTATGAATTTTATCTAGAACTTTGTAACATGCAATCTAGTTAGCTACTCGATCCTGAATTCCAGTTGCCAATTGCCACTGTAGAGCCGTTGGATTATTTGAAAATCTTCATTGTTTTTTGAATGAGCAAGTTTGTTTTCTTTATTTATTCTGCTAAAAATGTTTACTATGTTTCTTTTGCCTACTCTCACTCTTGTTTAATTGAGCTAAAAATGATCAATGTGTTATTAGTCAAACTACGCCCATTTTCAGTGGTCATTACCTTTTGCTTATAAAACATATAATATATGGCAGAGCCACTTGCCATAGCAGAACTCTTGGAAGATATGAAACCATCTTGTATATTATTTTCAGAACAATTTCATCTTCAGTATTGATTCTTCTTAAAATGTAAACTGTGTTCCTTTGATCAACTCTCACTATTGTTGAACGAGCCAAACTATGCAATTTTCAGTAGTGAACTAGTCATTACTCATTACCTTTTGCTTATAGATGTCTTGATGAATAAACAACTTGTCATACTAGAGCCCTTATGATTTGAAATGATCTTCACGATTTTCTTAACGAATGGATCTTCATTATTGACTCTGCTTAAAGTGTTAACTGTCCTTTTTGTCAACTGTCACTATTGTAATGAAGCTGAACATGATCATTTTTCTCATGAGTCAAACTATATCTCCATTTTTAATATTCATTACTTTTTGCTTATAAAACTTATATTTTTATGGTTGGGGGACTCGTATGCAGGGTCCACCAAGGCCAGGGTTTTTTCTTGAGGACAACTCTCAGAAGAAAGGTTTTGGTTTTTACACATTTACTTACTATGCTTACTTTCATTTGAACGACTATGACAGTCTGCTAGCTGCTTAGTTGCTGATTAGATTATATTCATTTGCTATCATTTTAGATGTCACTCGCGATAATGATTGGGCTTGTCCCAAGTGTGGGAATGTGAACTTCTCATTTAGAACTGTATGTAACATGAGGAAGTGTAATACACCAAAGCCCGGACCTCAGGTTTGTAGAGCTTCTTTTCTTCACACTTAGGCAGTTATATAGCATACTATGTAGGCTTCGTGAGTACCCATTGCATTTTCAGTTTTTTATTTTTGAATTGCTAGAGGTTGGAAGCATTGTACTGAAATATGTTTAGCTAATTGTGTCCTCTTCTTTTTGTTCCCAACATAACACAGGGATCAAAGTCTGATAAAAATTCAAGTAAGTATGAATATCTTGTAGATGTCATTGGTTTGAAATGCTTAAATAAATCAGTTTTGACTAAGATGATGCTTCTCCAGAACAAAAGATGCCTGAGGGTAGCTGGAGGTGTGAGAGATGCAACAACATAAACTATCCGTTCAGGACCAAGTGCAATAGGCAGAACTGTGGTGCTGATAAACCTTCTGAGTCAAACAACTCGCCTTCACCTGCACCAGAAGGCACTGAACAGGTCTGTAGTGTAATATGCTTTCTATGTGCCATATTGATAGATAGTGCTGCCTGTATTTTTGGGTTTATATCTGTACACAAGTTGAAAACATTATCGTTGTTTAATTATAACTATATGAACTTTGGCTGGAATAGAGTCATCTCTTTTTTTTCATTAAGTATTTTTCCCTTTTACCACACTTTTCAGTTTTTGCTGAGTTGTCTGTTCATTAATTTACAATTGTCTACTGTTCCAGTGAGTACTAGGACATGTCTGGTTGTTGGGAAGGTCCAGAGTCGTCGTCCAGCATGCTCAGTTATTGGTGTCTGAAAGTCAGTCCATGTCTTCTTCATATTGCAGCGGTCACTCTGTCTTCTTGTGACGTATTTTTAAAGTTACTGTATTAAGAAAGTGGTAAATGGTCATTGTTGTGGATCCCTTTTTTCTTTGTATGCATCGCGTGTCATTTGTTATCCAACTAAAGTCTTACACCTTAGTAATGGTTTCAACTTGGTTAGTTGTCTCTATTTAAAAAAAAACAGCTTTTATATCCAAGTGGGATAGTTGCCATTTAAGTCTAGTGTGTATTTTCTTCCTCGTGTTTATCGTATGGTTTAGATTGTCCGTCTCCTTGTGATTGTTCTGTCCTGGGTGGTCCATGATAAAAGTATTTACTGCCGTAGTTCAACTTTGCATGTGGTCTATTTATCAGCTTACAAGCAGAGCAGATCTCTTTATTTAGTCGGTTTCATGTTGAAGTGTGGTCTAGGTAATTTTGTTCAAGTAAAAACGACATTTGAATATTTAAAGTACTAAAGGACTTCATTTGCTAGCGCTTTGTTTTTAAAATTTACCACATGGACCCAATCGTCATATCATTAAAAAGGTTTACCCAGTAGGTGGATGTGATTGTGCTGTAGACAGTAAACTGTGAATTGCATGAGAAGGTATTGACTGGATATGATGCCATGAGAGACTCCTTGTAGCTTGTGTTTTGCGGGCACAAAGGGCCAGTTAGGCAGTTATTGTTGTGATTAGGCATAGTTCCGAATTATTGCCACCAACCTAAATAATTGTTAATCATGTGTTTCAACTTGCAATGTTAAGAAGGTTGGTGGCATTTAAATTATAAAGGTTTCTGCTACTAATTGCCTTGGCAAACGAATAGAATGATGCTTGTAAAGGATAAATTTCACTAGTGTTTGGTTGACTTGTGTCAGTAGTAGATGAATTGTGAAGGAGTAATAAACTTACCAAAATGTATATGGAATTTGGGGTAACTAAAGCTTGGGAATGGCTATTTATAGCGGTAAAAATAATGGTTTCTGCAAAATCTCATCAAGAAACTTGATATTTGATGAAGGATATGACCTGGGGTGGTTATTTGTCAACTTTTTTTACTTGCAAAGTTGTTTTATATAATTTCGGCTAGTGAAGGAATGGTTTTGTGAAAAGATAGGCTTGAGGAGTGTTTTTAGTGTGAATTAACATAAACAATTATTTGGTGAACCCCATTCTCCTGGTTTCATATTTACGTACTACTGTCCAAGTTTGCATTCTCTTCGTGAGGTTTTATACAATTATTGTATTATTTATAATATTTGTTAAATTTTAATTACATATTTTTATTGTTCTATATCATCCAAATATCCAATCATATACTCCCTCCGTTTCACAATACTTGTTCTTAAAGCTTTTTTTTTGTTTCAAAATAGATGTTCATGTAATTTTTTTTCCATTTATACCCTTGTGTATACCCCACATTACACATATCTCAAAATTTCTTTTTTTTTGGTTGAATTTCCCAAGGTAATTGAGAAAAAAACAAAGAGTATTTAATAGGGGTAATTTGGGAAGGAAAAAATTCCTTAATGTGTGTGAAATTTTGTCTAAGATCAAGTATTGTGAAATGGAGGGAGTACAATATAATATTTGAACGGGAAGAAAAATATGTTAGATCAATAATTTTATTTAGCAAATAGTTAATGAGTACGAACTTTTGTGGTATGGATTTAATACTTATCTTTAATTAATTTAAAATCTTTATTAACATAGAATTTGGTTCAAATCAAATAAACTCTTATCCTGAAACGAATGCACTTTTCCTAGTTCGTAGTGCATTTTTCCAATTTCGGATTGAACTTTTTGGGTTTGCACTTTTCATACTTTTAGTTGTGCACTTTTTCGGATGACACTTTTCGTATTTTACAATGCACTTTCGTATGAAAAGTGCACTACGAATTAGGAAAAGTGCATTCGTTTCACGTTTCGGGATAAGAGTTTGTTTCATTTGAACCAAACTCTGGTACAACTTCAACAACAACAACAACAACAACGACGACCCAGTGTAACTCCGCTTCAACAGAATCTGGGGGGCCAGGATGTGAGCACCCCTGACTAAACACTGAGGGGGAGTGCCTTGAAAGGCCCAAGTATGACCACCAACCAGAAATCATGTAAGCACAAGACAAAGGTCTACACCCAAAATAAGCAACACACCACCATAAAACATAAAGAGTACCGACACACCCTAGACAAACACAGGAAAACAGAACGGAAAAACAGAACAAAGCATAATACAACCAAACACTCAAACAACGATGGATCGTCTATCCTGGCGCTTAGCTATCTGCTACCTTGATCTTCTCCCTCCATATATCTCTACATTTTGCTAGCTCTACTGAAATTCCTAACTGCTCGATATCCTGTTTTATTTTGTCCCTCCAACATTTCTTAGGTCGTCCCCTGCCTCTGCGAAAGTCCCCAAGGTCTAAGCTCTCACACATGCGGACAGGCTCCCCTGTACCCCGCCTCTGTACATGTCCAAACCATTTGGGCCAACTTCATAAAAACAAATAACTTTAATTGTATAAATAAAAAAAATTAATTATTAGATGGACCCAGAGCTGTCAAATGGGTCGGTCAGGTTGGGTTCGGGTCCGGTTATTTAGGGTTCGGGTTAAGTCGGGTTCAAATAAGTCTCGACTCAACAAGCAAGCTTTTCTAAATTGATGAACTAAAGTAGGGTTGGGCAATCATAATAAAAAAAAAGTAGGGTTGGGCAAAATTCGGTTAGAACCGGACTGGGGATACCTCCGGTCCGATCCTCAATCCATGTTAACATTCGGTCTCGGTAGACCGACATTTTAATAATAAAAAATTGTTTTCTTAGGAGGAGAGAGTGAGAGTGAGATTAGGGTTTTAATTTTTTAACGTTTCAATATTTTGTACGCAATCACTCTTTCTTTAGTTTCTTTATGCAGCCTCTCTTTCAAGTTTCAACTTCACTTTCAATTCTAACTCGAGACCCATCTAGATCTGTAGATCCAGGCGACACCTGCGACACCTGACGACAGTTGTAGCCTGGTGCTATGGAATTTAGACTATTTATTAAATAATCTAAATAGTATTTAGTGCATTTTAAAATTCGATCCCGGTCCAAAACAAGTCCCAAACTTAGGATCGGTAGTGAAAAACAGTTAGTAAAGCCGAGGCAAGTGAAAACTGTCCAAAACGGACCAAACCGATTTTTTCAATCCTTTCCTCGGTCCATGAAGTTTGAAAATCCGGTCTCGATCTAGTCTGGTTCGGTCTTGGACTGATGCCCAACCCTAAACTAAAGCAACCACTCTAATAGGCAACTAGTGACAAGCCGACAATCACATCTCCAACCACTAAAATCTACCCTCCTTTCGTATAACATAATTTTAAAGCTCTACTCTTTGTAACCTACCCTACTAGAAATTACCTAATTTGAAAACAAAATAACATAATTTTGAAGATGAAAGTATAAAATTGTCTCCAACTTATAACATAACCAAACTCGACATTGAATTATATTTAAAAAAAAACACTAATCTTTAGCTACCTATACATGACCTGCCCGATTTAGGATCTAAAATGTAGGAAGCACAAAAAAGGCTTGAACAAGCATTGATAATGTCGAATAGAGTTTTGTTATAATTACCATCAACGTCAAGAGTTTCAAAACTCTGTTTCCAACAAACAAAGCAGAGAATCTCAGGAGATTAATCCAAAAAAGTGCACACAAAACATTTCACAGCCCTCCTTATTCCACAATCTTAAAACCCAAAATGAATTCATCATGCACGCATTAGAAGTTCTACATCTTCTAAAATTGTCTCAAGAACTAATTTGATTTGCACATCTCTACCTGAGATCTTCGTACAGGTAATAGTTGGGCTCATTTGGTGGCTTGAACAAGTGAAACTCTTGAAACTGGTTGTGGTGGTTGTTGTTGTACTCAGTGGAAACCGAAACGGGTGGAAGATCAAGCGGACGAGAGTGGTGTAGGATTTCAGAGTGGTCTAGTGGCTGGGGGGCGTGTTCTTGGGGGCCCCATGAATTTGTTGACAGAAGAGAGAGAGCACGGAGATCTTGAGCTGCATCTATGTTGTTGCTAGATGTTGACATCTGAAATCCTGCAAATTAGAGGATAAAAGCCCTTTTCAGATATAATACTCAATCCAATAGATTTTGTTTCATTCAATTTAGGTAAAATGTATCAAGATTTCAAGTTTAATATCTCTAACCCTGTAGTATGCTAATATAGTTAAAAGTTGTAAGTAAATAATATTAGCAGCTTAAAGAAGTGGAATTCTTTCCTTACAAAAAAAAAAAAAGTGGAAAAAGAATAGGTAAGTTCAGAAAACTGCATAATTTCGAAGTGTTGTTAAAAGACACTGATAGAAAATAGATGTCTCAGTCTCACATCAATACACCCAATGATTGTTTTTATAACGTTCTCTTTTTAATTGGGGCGCATCCTCATGCTCATTGGCTTTTATACACTGCCTTTGAGATGCATTTAGTCCTTATATCAATATTGGTACATTCTAACTAAATTCAATTATTATTGTCACATAGCTGAGTTTCAGTGTATCTTAGGTCTATCAGGCGTAACCCCTTTCCCTTGGGCAGGGGTACCCCCATCTTGACCCCTCCAGATTCCGCTATAGCGGAAGCCTCACTGGGTCAATGATGATGGTGATGATGGTGATGATGATGATGTTCTCTTTTTAATTGGATTGGATGGGTGTTTCACTGTCACTCTTTCCACCTCATTAGCTAGCTCAAAATAGCTTTAAACTGGAGAAGCTTTGTAACTACCAGCATAATGAGATCACTCACAATTTAAATTCCTCTAATCTTATTAGAAGCTGTACAATTAACCGATATCTGGAGATTTACTTCACATACCTAGGTGGAAGACCTCGGAAGCTGCACTCTTAGGTGGCAAGACTTGCGAGGAACCATAGGACAGCTTAAACCTGGTTTCTTGAGGTTCATTGCGTGTTACGTGCATTGCATCAATGTCTCCGGCTTTTGTAGGCGAGAAAAGGCCGAGTTTTTCTTGGGGAAACTTGGAGTTGCTGGTGAAGTCCCATGTAGTATTTGAGTTAGGCCTTGTTTGGACCATAGGAACTTGGTTGAATGCAAGGCTCCTTCCCTCTGCACCACATCAAACATGTTTTTTTTTTTTTAAATCATATCATCCTCAATCACACATACTTGCTCAAGCAGCAAGTAAAAGAAAACATAAGAGGTCGATATTGACTGACCGCTTGATCAGTGAAACGGTTATCCCCATATATACAAACTGATTTCTATACGCTCACATGTGTGAAACAGTTATCCTTGGCCCACCCTTTTGTACTTAAACAGAACTTGTGGGAAAAATAGATTGTTAAAGAAATAATCTTTCAATTTAGTACGCTACCATGACTTTGGAATCCTTTGGATGAAATTCAAGGCCCCAAAGTCCTAGAAAAGTTAATTTCACATTTGATATTGAAGATTTACGAAAATCTACGAACATGCTGGAACTGGAATCTCGAAATTTCTATGTCGATATTAGATTTGGCAAATAAGGCTTCAAATGAAAGATGAGTTTCCTCAGTTATCATTCATAAGAAATATGGAAATTTATAATAAGATGCCAGGAAACTGTATAGATGAAATATGAAGCAGATCATACCGTGCAAAGTTGATGGCATCCTCATTGAATTGAACTGGATTATCTCTGGTTTTGGCTTGCGGCGACGCGTATTATGATCCGACAGCCTCCTGCGACAGCTTCTCTTCTTCTGGTCAAACTCCGATAAACTGTGGAATCTACAAAAGCAATCAATAGAAACCTTTTTATCATCCATAACTTGTCTTCTTTATTTTAAAAATGAAATTCTCAGTTTGCAAAAGAAGTTTTACCTACTGCACTGCTGACAAAACCTGCGTTCAAGACCGGAAATGACGACTTTTGGGCTTTTGGAGTGGCTTTCACAAACTCGGTGCTTCCGGTGATAATCCTTAGCAGAAGAAAGGTCTAGATTACATCCTTCCACTTGGCAACGCGGAATTTCTGTACTCTGAGACGATGACTTTAATTTCTTACAGGATGGAGCAGGAACTGAGCTAGAGGATTTACCATTGTTGTTGTTGCCTCCTGAAACATCTTCAAAGTAGGTGCGCTTCCCGAGCTTTAGACCAATCATTGACTCACCAGACCAAGCACTGGCCAATTCCTTTGTGTTGTTGTTGCTCAGATTCTGGGATAAGCAATCACTTGTTTCCAATGTGAATTTAGATTCCCTCACGATCTCTCTATCTATGGAAGAATCAACAGAAGCTGATTTTGAGCTTTTTGATGAGGAGCCATGAGCCAAATTGGAACCAGAACCGCCCGAAGAATGGAAAGACCCGATTTCAAAGCCATCGATTCCATCAAACTCTGATTCAACAAGATGCAGTTTCCTGGGTACATCAGTTACTTTGGAAGGAAACACAACCAGATTATCCCAGTCCCAGATGAAGGGACTTTTACTGTTCAATTCCATGATTGAGATTGCACTCATGAAATGAATTCACACTCCGATTCCCACTGCACAAAGGATAATGAACAGATTAGATCCCACAACTCAATATGGGTATCGTTCAAAGATCTTGCTCAATAGTTTATATAAATCAACAAGAATGTCACAAGACAAGTGCAGGAGAAAAATCAGCTCTTTTTTTCCAAAGACTTGGGGCTTCTGGTGACAATAATACATCAGAAGAACCAACCAAGAACCAGTCTCAGTTCAACAGCAGGACGAAAAATCAATAAAACAAAAGAGCTACCTGCGGTGACCAGAAAGTAAATAGAGCTTGTAGCCCTCTAGAAGATGTTAGCAATCCATCACCTGGTGCTTTCCCTAAAACCCACAAGCTTAAATTAAGCTTCTCATATACAGATACTTGCCCCCTTTTTTTTGCCCCTTCTCAAATTGATGCCAAATGCTTGAAATGAAAGCTCTAACAAGTCAGCAGAACCTTTTTAAACAATCAATTATCTTCACTCCCCCTTTTTATAGTGTTTAAACCAAAGTACAGCAGACCAATTTGATCTCTGCAGCAAACAAGAGACCACATGATTCACATTTGTTGGTCATTATAAGTTTCACAACATGGTAAAGCTATTCATGAAGACCTAAATTTAATAATATGTACTTTTTTTGTGCCCACTTTTGGGAAAAGGTGGGAAAGGAATTTAACCCAGTACTCATGAACCCCATATGGCAACTAACCCCCCCTTCCTGTCTACATGTAAATTCATTCATTGAATGCAATTTTAAAGCGCTTTTTTTTTACATAGCAGCTTTTTTACCTTCACTAGCTGGCACTGACCAAAAATTACCCCAACAACTTTGACAGAGAAAATGAACAGCTAACAGACCCAGAAAAGCTTATAGATCTAATAAACACCCTGAGAAGTTGAAATCTTTATCCAGCCAACAAACCCTCTTTTGTGCTTTTCTTCAATAGTGGCAAACATCCTTTTCTAAACAATGAAGCAAAAATCCAATAAATTATTGCAACAGACACTCATTATCTTCAAAGAATACCAAGTGCAAGCTTACAAGTAGGAACAATCATAGAAAAGATTATTATTTTAGTGAGACCGATTTTTCAAAGAACTTAAAGCTCAATTTTTCCTCCATTTCTGTGATCTATTGAACTCTAGTCAAAAGCCAATATGGAGAGGGAGGAAAGATGTATAAACACAAATAAAAAACCCACCTTTTCAATTTTGAGGGGAGAAAAAACCCTTTTGCAAGATTTAATAAAGGCAACAGAACTAGTGGGGATGGCCTTCGAGAATTGATGCCTTTGCTTGGGTTTTGTAGACCAACCAATATAATGAAATGAAGAAAAAGCCCAAAAGAAGAACTAGAGGATTGAAATCGAAACCCAAAAAAAAAATACTTAGGAAAAACGACGAAACGGCGCCGTTAGGGTCGTATGCGCTTTTCCGAGAAGAAATCGAAACCCAGATAAAGTGGAATGGATAAAATCTGAGGCAGGCATCTTTCCGTATCTGGGAGGTCAGAAATCTCAAAACCCATTTTCGAACGAACACCATTGATGGAAATGCTAAAAACCTACCACACTGACCAAAACAAGTAAAAAATATGCAGTTCTTCTCTCTAGGGTTTGTAGCTCTGAACCGAACAAAAAACCCACATTTATTATGAATCAACAACAAGACTTAATTTAAGCAAACAAAAGAGAAAAGAAAAGAAAAGAGAGCTCCTTTTCTTTATTTCCCCCCCTTGAGCAGCAGCAACAGTGACAAAAAGAGGCCCCTTTTTCTAATCTTCATAGATACCCAAATCAGGAAACTGGTAAATCTGAAAGTCTTACCATTAAAACCCACTTGAGAATTGAAATCTTCGTCTCCAACTCCTCGTTAAATAAAAAGCAGCAGAGTCTGGCTGACCCCTTGCTTTCCTTCAGAAGCACAGCATTTTGGTATGAAGAGGAAAGGGGGAAAGAGAGAGAGGGGGGGATAAACAGAGAAATAAGAATGACAGTATAGTGTATGATTGAGAGTTGGGGGTCTTCTTGGCCTATTTGGCCTATTGGCCTTGGGGGAGGAGGAAAATAGGTGGAGACACACGTTGTGGGACATACCCACATTTATCGGTAGTGAAATTCTATATCAGTAGTTTTCTTTTCCCCATGAAATTTTAGAGAGTTTCTACTAAAAAAAATGAAATTTTAGAGAGTAAATAATCTGTAAACAAAAATACTACGGAGTAGTAGAATAATCTGAAAACTTCAATTTGGAATAAATAAATAGATACATTTATTGATAAACTATCCGATTAAAAACAAAATAAAAACTACTAATTAGACCCATTTTTTGTAACAAAAAAAAAATAATTTAATTCGTCGGTGAGTTAAATATAAAGCATTGAATGTTATGTGACTATTTGGTTGAGTCATTAGAATAAATGCAAATAAAAACAAATTAGGTGATGTTATATAAATGATGAACCTGCAGTTTTAATTTGTTGTCACACTTGGAAGCCATAAGTTTGATGAATTGGAGTTTTATGGAAAAGAAACGGACAAGGCAATACATACTTGCTGAGTTACTGTATATGAGAGTGCCGACTATGGAATTGTGACTATACACACACTACTTACTACTTAGGGTAAAATGAGTTGCGTTGCACTGTTGTAAATGCATTGGTAGAGTCATTTCATGATCAACTCCTATTTTGATTTGTCCAATCCATCCCCAACGCTAGCTAACTAACTATAATTTCCCCAACGCTAGCTAATTAACTATAATTAAATACTGTAGTATCTTAACTAAAAATTAGATAATTATATTTTTATGGGCAACATGTTGGTTTTATTATGTGTTATGTGACAAATTCAATCCAATGTCTGGTCACTCGAATGAGACGCATAATTATATTTTTGATGCCAACATGTTGCAAGTAGCCAATGTACACAAAAATCTCTGCTCACATCATATTTGATACGGCTAATAGTACTTGGTGGTGGTATTTTTAGTGAGAGGAAGGGACATGTGAACATTGTGAACCCACCTCAACCTGCCCACTCTATTGCTCTATGTACATCTCGTGTCTTTTTCAGGGGTGTAGCCAGAAACTTATCATTGTAGGGGCCAACAAATTTTTTCTAACATAGCTAAGGTACGTTTCGAGAAAGATGTAGAAATAAAAAATACAAATTTAGACAAAAAAAAGAACATATTTTATAAGGGAGGGACTAAAATATTTCAAAATAAAGTTACATTAAGAAAACAAGAGTTTATAATGACAACTTATATAATTATGAATTACGTTTCAGAACACATTTAGGTTAAGAAAACAAAATTGTTTCAGAATACAAATTAATTGAATTTATAAATATTAAAAGCTCGTAACTAAAAAAATAAAACACAAACTAAAACCCTCGTGCTAATAATGAATTGTATGATTCGAGATATCTCAACAATAACTTATTGTTTCAAAGTTTTCTAATTCAATCACATTATAAAAGTAGGAAGTTTAGCAAAAGATAAAAGTATTCTAACTATATAAATAACTTGTTAGAAGTGGTTTGTATACGTCCAATCTTTAAACGTTCATAACGTTTTGCTCAAATGTCAGAATGGGGCGTATAATATATCAAATCGAAGCTATTGACAAGAGGAACATATATACAGGAAAAAAAATTAGGATTGGGGGGGCCATGGCCCCCACCCGCCGCCAAATAGCTCCACCCGTGGTCTTCTTTCACATAAACTTTTCACTCTACCCCTCTCGATTAATACATATTGGATAATTTTGGTTATTAATAACTTAAAATTATGAATGTGTTACGTTTTAATATATTGTAGGATAAAAGGCATAAAAAATAGTCTTTGCAATATTCGATTCGACATAAAATGATCTTGGTTGATCGAATCGGGCGAGAAATTAAACAAAAAAGGATAAAAGGTATAAAAATTAACCTTTATTTCACCTTATTTGCATGAAACTGTCCTTTATAATATAAATTTGCATAAAATCACCCCTTATCATAATTTGTTTGCATGAAAACCGCTCTTTTATAATAAAACCAGAACAAAATCAACCCTTAACATAATTTGTTCGCAAACTACCACCCTAAAGCCTTTTATTTTGTTAAAGACATTAGAAAGGATTAGGGAATTCATACTAACGAGAAGTAGGCTACCCTAGAGCATTCTTTTTTTTGAAAAAAAAGAAGTTAAATCTATTCCAAAAGGAGCTTTACAAGAGTTATTGGGCAAGTCCCAGTTGAGAGATTCAAAACATTCACGAATTAATGCCAAACAAGCACAAAAAGGCAAATCACGACCAACATAGAGTACACCCCAAGAGAAATCAAAAGAGACAACACCCAAAATCTACTAGATATGAAGCTTTGAGATCCAGCCATTAACATTCTTCGCTTGAATCTTAAGTTTTCTTCTCAGCCTGATCTTATCCATCTCAATTTCTTTCTACGCACATTCTTTCGGGTTCTGGTCCTCGCCATGAAAGCATTACCGAGCTGCCCAAATATTATAAACCGTGGCGGTGAATCAACAAGTTTTAATCTTGAAGACCATCAAGATCTTCCTTGGCTAGAGGAGATCCAATTCCAAAGGAGCCATTCATCAAGGGTGGGGACATAGTGGAGGACGCCATTCCATTCCATAATCCTTCAAATCACACTTCTGGAGAAGTTACATTGAAACCAAATGTGAGGTATAGTCTCAGCCGCCTCTTCGCACAAAATACACACTCATCATCCAGGAGGTTTAGCTTGGTCAGTCTCTCCTTAACAATTACTCTTCACATACTTGTAAGCCATGTCATAAATGAGCATCTATGTGTGTTCATCGTGCCCCAAATCAAGCTAGTCCAAGGGCAGAATGGGTTGTGATCTCTCCAACGCTCGTACAACATAAGTGAAATTTTTTTATGTTGTTGGCCGATTTGCCCAACATTCATCCCACTCAACAACCCCCTTGTTCCTCAATTTGGCAATATGGTTTCTAATGTGGAGAATACTCTTCCAAGTCCAACTATCATTATCATGAGCACAGGCATCCCAAATGTTGTTATTAGTGAGATAGATACCTTTAAACCATCTAGTTCAGATATTATCACCACAGTCTAGCTCATGCGCCAATCTAGCCATATGGGCTCTATTCTAGGTGAGTACTTCTTTGAATCCAAGACCCCCTTCCTCCATAGGTTTGCAAACATTACCCCATGAAAGGAGACTCATCTTGGAGCCTTCTGCTCCACTCCAAAGGTAGCTCCTCAAAAAGTTGTGAATTTTTCTAATGATGTTTTATTTGGAAGAATGAACGCCCGACACTAGAAGTTAATAATTCCTCAAAGAATTGTCTTGATTAGAATGACTATGCCTGCATAAGACAGACATTTAGTGACCCACGATTGAATTTTAATAGAGATACTCCTGATCAACCCTCTGAAATCAACAAGTTTGAGCTTCTTCGAATGCATGGGCAACCTAAGATATCTGAAGGGGAGAGATCCCTTAGAGATTTTGGTAATGGTTGAAATTTCTTGTCTCAAGTTCTCAAGTACACTAGCAAAAAAAGATGCTAGATCTTGTAGGATTGAAAGATAAGCTAGAAATAGCGAAGAACTCAGAGAGTGTCATTTGGATCTCAAGGATGGAACTACGGTTCAACTATCTAAAGATAATGAGATCATCCATGAAAGAAAGATGAGTGAGCTTGGACGACTTACATCTGGAATGGTAATAGAAGTTTCTTTCACATGCCATCTTATCGAGGAGGTGATTAAGATATTCCATGCCGAGGGAAAAGAGGCAGGGTGACATGGGATGTCCCTTTCGGAGACCCCTTTCATATTGATAGAGAATGAGGAAGTCGAAAGACAATTCCAAATGAGCTCCATAAAGTCGCCCGAGAATCCAAAACCTCATAGTACCCCAATCAAAAAGTGCCAACTTCATAGCACTCTAATCAGAAAGTGCCAACTAAATATGTTGTATGCCTTACGAATATCAAGCTTCATGGTGCATCTCAGAGTGGAATTTGAGACCCGGGAATAGTGACGCATTACATCTTGACAAACTAAGGAGAGTATGGTACATATTCCTTCCCGGAATAAAGGAACTCTCGTTGGCATCAACAAGGAGCTCTACTACAAACTTCAATCTAGAAGTAAATATCTAGGAAATAATCTTGTAAATATTAGTTCAATAAGATATAGGTTTAAAGTCATTAAGATTAGAAGGGAAATTGTTTTAGGAATAAGATGGATCACGGTAGTGTTTACCTCCATAAGAAGCTACTTGTTGATGAAGAATTGCTTGACAACATTTGTAATCTTGGTGCCGACCATATTCAATGCTTGCTAGAAAAACCTATTTTTGATCTCAAGATTTGTTACATGTTGCATGAGGATATCACAATGATGTTGTTTCGCAACCATTCCCCTATTATATATGTCAACTTCAACATCAACGCATACAGATTCTGAACTCGTCATATTTCTAAAGTGCTCAACCAAACAATCTTTCTTTTGATTGTAGCATGAAAATATTTTCTCTCCTCATCACTGAACGAAATCTTGGAAACCTTGGCTCTTTGACAAAGATCCTTGTGAATAGAACTTTGAAGGTCAATGACGTGAGTGATCAATGTCTTCTCTTTTTGAATCAAATTAGGAAAAAAAAGGTTATTCTCGACATCCGACTATACGACTATCGATTCCTCTTTCTAAGACTATTTTCCAACTCTTTTTTTGGTGGAACTATTATCCAACTCTTTTTAGCAACAATGATTGAGCCTTTTGAACATATGCTTGAGCATCTTGAGCTTTCTGACAATTCTAAACATTGCATACCATTGATTTCCTTGTTCTAGACATCCTCAACGATCTCTGGGAATTTTGGATTATCCTCTACATATTTCTAAATTTAAAGGGGGGTTAGTTTCATTAGGAGTCATCCTCTCAATAATAGGAAGTGGTTTGAGACCCATTTGTAATCATACTAAGAAAAGGAGAGAGGGAAAGAGGAGGGCTTTTTCAGAGTTAGTCAAGGCTCTATCTAGCTTACAATAGATATGTTGAGGTCCCTCCCAATTATTATACCACGTGTAGAACATCCCTTCCATGTTCAAATCAGCCTAGTCGATTTTTTAAAAAGCTCACCTAGATGATCACAACCCTTTCCAAACTAATTTGAGCCATTGAGCTTCTCTTTTGGGTTGAGGACAATGTTGAAATCTCCAAGAATGATCCACATTCTTATCATTAACGTAGACAACTATAAAGAAAAATGGAGTGGAAGTTCCATGAAACTGAGCGCGATAATGGATCAACTGGTGGGAGACAACTAAGTGTCGGATTGAAACAAACTAATGATCCCAAGTAAGCTAGACTCCACAATTTTTGCCTAAACTTGCATTGTCAGTGTGTCTCCAGTTGGTCAAGAAATTCTTGGTGATTAGGTCAAACCTTTCACCTTTGATTTGTGTCTCTAAAACAGCAAAACTACAAGCAACTTAAAACTAAAATCAAATATCAACCTAGATATCTCTGTATGTTTTTTGACATCGATACAACATCGAATATCCTAAGCTTCTATAGCAACTTTATCCATTAAAGGGGGAAGGGTTGACCATTCTTTAAGGCAATTGGATCTCCATCAAGCACGGTCTCTAGCTGACCTCCTAGATTCTCAATAGCTTGCTTTGTTTTCTTGTTTATAACCTTGATTGTGTTAGGAGAATGTTGTAGGGGCATACTTGGTTGAGCTTTCATATGAAAACTCATGTTCTTCTCTAGAAAATCAACTTTTTCACCTTGGAAACCACTCTACACTCTGCATTTGAGCCGAAATTGGGGGTTGAATAGATTTAAACATGCTATCATTTCTTGGAAAAGTGAATCCTTCCTAAGGTTGCTTTTCTCTCCATATTCTTTTCACTCGGTGCGCTCTTACAATCATAGGTGGCTTCATGTGATCGCATTCCCCTTATGCCCAAAAGAGTAGCACTTAGTGCACAACTACGATTTTCATTCCACTTGAATTTCCCGCTTCTTAATATGCCCATCCGGGTCATTGATGTTGATTGACTTTAGCCACATGTTGAGCATCCATTTCCACCAAGATTCTTGCAAAGGAAATGCAATCCCATCCTTGGGTCAGCTTATCAATCAGTAGTGGTTTTCCCAAACTCGTTCCAATCTTGCCCAATGATTTAACCGAGCAAAACCTCAATTCAAGGTTGGAAGATTCACCTATAAGGGAAGAGTGGAGAAAGTTGTGTTTAGCACCAACCCCGACTCCCATTTCCAAAAAAGAAGTGGTCGGATGCCACCAAGAATCTAAGGGCCTTGCTTAAGAACATTATTAGTCTCCTCTAGACTTTCAAATCGAAAAATGATCACCTTATTCCTATTAGGAAGAATTTTTGGTTCTTTTGGACAAACCTGATGTGGCTAAGGCAACCATGACTCCGAACAAAGTCGATGAGTTGATTCGAGTGCCATTTGATGGGCTCGTTACCAGAAATAGGGCCAAGAAGATTCAAGAAAGAGTAAAGGCTCTCTTGGTACATTTATCAGTTGTAATCCATGAATCTAAGAAGAAAAAGTGGGTTATAATGATTCAACATCAATTAAGCAAGCAAGTCAATGGTTTAACAAGAGAATGGGTTGACTTTAAGACCATAAAGTGAAGAAAATTCATGTTGGATGTGAGAAAGGCTTGGGATGCACGACTCTTGCAATTTTGGGCCTTGTTTGCTATTCTTTCCTAACTTAGATGCATGGAACTATCTATCTTATTTTAGGGCTAAATTTAGTAAGAAACTGGATAAGATAGAAAGTGACATGTTGACATTGGTTAAACTTTGACTTTTACCATTTTCTAAGGAAGGAAATTCTATCCTATTTTATGTGATATTATCGAGACATTAATAAGACATTATATTGTTATTTTTGGCCATATAGGATCATGTTAGATGGTTGAAATAGTTTTGCTATCTTTAGATTATTTTTATTAGGTGTATTTTAGCTTTCTTATCTTTTAAGTCAATTAGTTATTGATAATGGTGATTTCGTCGTGCAAATCACGACTATGCAAAAGAATCCAAACAAACTAAGAACCGTAGTCTTTAGGAAGTCCAGGTCGAATCCACAGGGAGACAAGTTTTATTTTTTATAGTTTTGTGTCAAACTACAGTAACAAGGGGGTTTTGTGTTGTGAAAACTTCTAAGCATGAAAAACTAATAGATTAACAAAGTTTGTGAATAACAATATTGGGAAAGATAGCTTAGGCAAACAAATATCCACATTCGTATGACAAATTGATCATTGATTTCACCTCAAAATCACATGCAATGGATTTTCCAATTCATTTTCAATTCTAACTAACAACACAACCAGATTTTAATCAAGCTATCTCCTTTATACTCTCTATCCTTGTTTGTGTTCTTTTGCTTCTATTCCAAACTGGTTTGTTTTGCTTGAATTGCACGCCAATCTGAAGTGTTTTATATGATATGAGTTCGAGTTGGTTTTGTCGGCAAGATTAGGGTTCTATTGGGTTACAAACACGAGTACTTGGAGGATCAACCAAGCATTCACATATCAAGCCCCATCTAGCATCCTTACGAATAAGATTCCAAAGGCCGAAATTAGCTACAATTGAGATGGAAGAAACATGTTGGAACAAGCTGGCGGTGAAGTTCGAAACATAATTGACTTCACGAAAGATGTGGGAGATGCTCCAGCTTTGAAAATAGGCCAGCTCACAAAGCATGTTTGACCTAATCAACTCAATCTCCCAAAGGCAGCTCCAATCACCTTCCACAACTTTGATCAGAAGAAGGTTGTTTCCCTCAATCTGAATGTAGCGGATGCCACGTCAAGTGGCCTCAAGAATCTCTTGTCGAAGAGCGATCCCACCAAAATGGAATGCCTACCAAACAGACCACCATCAAAGTGAATCAACTTGTCTAGATAATCAAGGAGGATAAATTCGAAAGTAGAATTACCGTCTGAGCCGTCAACACCATCAAAGTTGAGTTTGATGTGATTTTGTTGGGATTTTTCCACTTGAGATTTGTTCTCCTCCTTTTGGTTTTTATTTGTCTGTTCCTGGAGTTAGTGTGGGTAAGGATTAAGCTTAGAGGAATTAGTGTTTTTCCATGCATACTTTAACTTTCATATGAAGTCACATGTGTTTCTCTTGGTGTCAAAAGCTTTCATTTTTATGAAATAACATAAGGTCCACCAAGAATATGTTATCCATTCCATTTCATCTTTGGAAATATTGAGCAAATTTCCTTAATGATTTGATGTGGTTTCTTGTTTTCAGGGTTGATCTGGTTAATAACGTGACCAATATTTGCATTGATGGATTTTAGGATTTGTATTGTGTGGGGACACTTGATCAAGAGGTGGGGAGTGTCTTCGTTCGGATTATCACAAATTGTGCAACCTAGAAGAACTCCACGAGAATCTCATTCTCAAGGAGATTGAAATCTAATAGGAGTTCGATCACACATGATGGTGGTGTGGCGACAGTTCTCAACGCACAAACCAAGACAACCATGAACAAGGGAAAGACACACTCGTAACCTACACAATGTCATTCTCAAAATCCTCCATAGAGACAATAACAATAGCCTTCCAATCCTCCATAAAATCGTTCCATACAAGTATACAAACATATCAACCAATCACTCCAAAACCGTTCAAAGGGAGATGCCAGACATGTCTTAAAAAAATGTCCTAATTTTCGCTCTTTGTCTACAAATTCATCCACCACCCTTGGCCAGATTTCTCACTCCATCGGGCCCACCACAAGCCAACATGGATGCCACTTATCCACACCCTAATTAGTGGCTTGTCGATAGTGGTTCTTCGCATCACGTCACAAATAATCATTCCAAACTCTTTACTTCGAATCCATACTCGTCCTAATGACTTGTTTATAGGCGACGTCACATGTTTCAAAATTTTATTTGTGTCTACAAACCCCTGCTTCAAAAATTAATCTTACAAAAGTCTTACATGCTCCAAAATTTTCAAAGGATTTTTATTCGTTTCTAAATTTTGCAAAGAAAGTAGAAATGATATTTTATTCTCATCAAATTCGTTTTTGTGAAGGACAAAATGGGCAACAACATCCTTATAGGTCCGTGTCTTGAAGATGTCTACATGTGGCCCAAATCATCACCAACCGTTTATTGTAACCACACAAATAATTTGACCCCTCTTCATCGTCGACTCGATCATCCTTCAATCAAAGTCTTTCAACTTATTTCAAGGCGTTTTCAATTAAGCATGTCTATTTATTCCCAATCAAATTGTGACTCATGTCAAACTACTAAGAGTCACAAGCTTCTTGTCAATAAATCCACACTTGTATCTAATTTTTCATTGGAAATAATGTACTCAGATGTTTGGACCTATTCAATATTATCTTAAGATGGTTTTAAATACTATGTTACATTTGTTGATCATTTCACTAAATTTACTTGGTTATATCCTCTTAAGAGAAAATCAGAAACTCAATCAATAATCAAAATACTATAAAATTTAAAATTTCAGTCTTCGTTTAAGAGATTTAAATGAAAACCCAAATTATGAAAAAAACTCAAAAGTTTTGCATGTTTGTGCTATCCTTGGTTATAACCCTACACCAACCATAAATTGGAACCGAATCAATCTCGTGTGTGTTCATTGAATACTCCACGTCCCAAAGACTCTACAAATGTCTTGATCTATTCACTAGAAAGATTTACACTCTAGAAGAAAAAAAATTCTTACGTAAAACTTACCAAATTCAAAACATTGAATCATCCTATGGAAGATGAATGAGATTTAATTTCTCTTCCATTAGATATTTAAATTTAAAATCCAAGAAATACAAACTTTCTCAATCCTCCTTCCACCATTTTGGCTGATCTTCCAAATACATCTCCTCAAATCTCTTCTTCAAATCCACCCATAGAAAATCTCAATCCTCCACCTCAACCAAACACAATCTCACCAAATCTTCATAATCAATCTCCAATTAACAACTCTCTAATCTGGTATCTCACTCGCCCCTCCTTTCACTAAAATCCTAACCATAATTCACAAACCCTAGCCTCTAATTCACACTTTTCCATTCCAAAATCCAACCCTTCATGTTGAAATCTCAACCCACACATAATATCACTCATTCCATGTCAATCACATATCCTAATCCATCTTCGTCCATCAGCCCCACACCTCCTCCCTCTACTCAAACTAGAATACACCCATTCCAAAAACAGCATCACAAAACCCAGAAAAAGATCAACCTTCATGTCACTCTACTATCACAAAACGAACCAAAATCCATAGCTCAAGCCCTATTTGGATTAGAGGGATGTTATGCAAAAATAGTACGATGCTCTTTACTCAGATCAAACTTGGTCCTTGGTTTTGACATCACCATCAACCAACTTAGTTGGATGCAAGTGGGCCTTTCGAACAAAATTCAAAATTGATGGCCCCATTGACAAATACAAAGATCTTCTTGTTTTCAAAGGATTCCATCAATAATCGAGTCGTGACTACACCGAAACGTTTATCCTAATTTTCAAACCAGTCATTGTGCGGCTTGTGCTAACTTTATTCGTCTCCAAAAGGTGGCCTCTCTAGCGAATCGACATTAACAATGCCATCTTACAAGGCACTCTATATGAAGATGTCTTGTGTAACAATCTCTTAGGTTGTCAACAAAGAGCTACCAATGTAAATTGTGAAAGGTCATTTATAGTCTCAAGCAAGCTCCTCGTGCATGGTATGATGAACTCAAGACATATCGTCTACAACTTGGCTTTATTAACTCCATATTTGATGCATCATTACTTATTCTTAGTAATGCACAAGTTATTCTTCATCTTCTTTTGTATGTTGATGATATAATCATAATGGGAAGCTCCACCATTTCGATTACTCGTCTCATTCATCACTTGGCCAACAAAGTTTCACTTAAAGATCTTGGCAAGCTCCTCTAATTTCTTGGTGTAGAGGTGATGCCTATGACTGATGGCATCTTTCTCTCTCAACGAAAGTATATCCTTGATCTCTTTCTCAAGGCTAGTATGAGTGTAACTAAGCTTATCTTCACTCTTATCCCAACCTCTATTTCTCTCACAACGCACAAGGGGACTCTAATTTCTTCTCCTACTGATTATAGGACTCTTGTTGGAAGTTTACACTATCAAAGTCTCACACATCCCGATAATGCTTTCAGTTGGAACAAGTTATCATAATTCATGCATGAGCCTTGTGCCGACCATTGGACAACCCTGAAGAAACTTCTTCATTACTTGGTTGGCTCATTCACAATTCAACCTCATCGCCTCAAATTCTTCATGGTTTTCGGATGCGATTTGGGGCAGGGATAAAGACAATTATCTTTCAACAACAAGTTGTATTGTCTATTTAGGCTCAACGCTAATATTTTGGTCTTCTCACAAGCAAAAGTCTGTTGCAAAGTCATCGATCGAGACAGAATACAAAGTCCTTATGGACACCTCTTCTGAGCTTCTTTGGGTCATTTCCCTATTCAAGGAACCTAAAATCAAGTCCACAAAACAATTGGTTCTCTATTGTGACAATCTTGGCGCAACGACTCTAAGTGTCAATCCCGTCTTCCCATTAAGGATGAAGCACATCGCATTATGATGTAGGTTTTATACCCAACACTCGCAAGAATATGAGATCCAATTGTAATATTTGATCAAGATCGAATCACGGTGATTATGTTTGCTTTAGCCAATTCTAGAGACCAATTTCTAAGCTAAAAATCATGATTATGGTGTAATTCTAACTAAATTAAAGCAAGTAAAACAAGAATAATGATGAGTAAGAATATATGATATGAGAAGTTCCAAGGTAAGGAGTCCTTGCAAGTTTGATCCAAAAAATTCGAATTTCATTTCTATTTAAACTGAGTTGGGTATTTTATTATGAAGGTCATTGTATATTTTTATAATTTTTCTTTTTTCAAAGTCTTAAGTTATTGTACTACTATCAATTTAGAACCCACTCTTGTGACGAAACAAAACAGATAGAAGCCTTTTACGCACTTAAAATTAGGGGCGAAACCGTAACCACCTCATTACAGGGGCGGATTTTTTTTATAATATAGCTAATATTTTTTAATTTTAAAAGAATATAAAATACTAAAAAAATTAAAGAAATTCTTAAGAATTATAAATATGTATCTATAATAAGTACTCTAAACATGCATACTTTATTACACAATACTAAAACTTTATTTATATATAAGACATGATTGAGAAAGATAGAAGAAATAAAATAAAAATAAAAATTTAGAATGTTTTATTGAAGAGGGACCAAAAATTGTCAAAATACAATTAAGTTAAGAAAATAAAAGTTTATAAAGACAACATATACCATTATGTTTCAAAATATAGTTAGTTTACGAAAACAAGAATGCTTCAAAATATAAACGGATTGAATCCATAATTATTAAATGCTAGTAAGTAAAAACTAAAACCCAAACTGATCGAAGCTCTCGTGCTAATAAATGAATTGTGCGATTCAAGACAACCCAACAATAACTTATCATTTCAAAGCTCTCGACTTCAATTATATTATGAAATTATGAAGTTTAAGAAAAAAAAGATAAAAGCATTTAGACTAAGTAAAAGGCTTGTGAAAGTGGTTTGTGTATGTCTAATCCTCACCATTCATAACCTCATGTGTTGGGTTAGAGTGTATAATATATCAATTCCAACCTCTCAACAAGAGCAACATATGCACTAAAAATTGAATTGGGGGAGCCATGGCTCCTTCCGACCCTATAGTAGTTTCGCCTATGCATAGAATACTATACGATAAACTAAACTTACCCCCACCCCTCTTGATGCATCAAATTTAGTTCAATCACCTAGAAGTTCTATGAAAATTAACCACAAGAGAAGGTAATATCAAGTTTAATCCTATATTTCCAAATAGAAACAACCACCTCTCAATGCGCTCTCTTTATTTTGTACTATTATCGAAATCACCACCTCTCAATGCCCAATTAAAGTAATGTTCTAATAAGTTTAAACCAAATAGATTAAGCACCTAGGATCAAATCATATTATTTTCCAACTCAATTCATGTAAAATGTACATTAATTTTAATTCGTTTCACATTATTGGGATCTCCCTAACCCTTGAACTAGAAAACTTAGCCTAGCATGATGGAATTCATGATCAAATCAATAAAAGAAAACAAAGAAGATTATGAACAATATTGAAAGTAAACGAACCAAATTCTTACTTGAAAGTTGCAAAAGGATTCAAAGTAGAAAATAGATATCCTAAATTGAAAGCAGAAATAAAAGTAAACCCTAGAAATTGTGTTCCCTCCTTTACTCTAGAAAATAGAAACTAAAACATAATAATAATCATCTAAATTGTCCTCCAAGGAATCTTAGAAAAAGTTCATTAAAATAGAGTAAAAAGATATCTCAAAATAAAACAAACTCGGGCCCAATACATTGCTTAGCTCGTCTTTTCTTGGGTCATGGTGACCCTCACGGCTCGTGACATGGCTCCTGGCCTCTTCCTTCACTCCTTAGCTTGTTCCACGACTCGTAATGACCTCTCCAAAATTCTTGAAGCTTCTTGAATCTTCGTATCTGTATTCCTTAGTTTCTTTCATAATGCTAAAGCTTCGTTATGATCTTGTCTCCATGTCATCTTCACTATTTGACTCCAAACAAAGATGTGTAGACCTTTGTAGTATGAATAATACGAAAATCAACACAAAAAGCAAAATCTAGATTAAAAAAGAAACAAACTAAGACTAAATGTTGATGCAAAACTAGATGACATCAAAATGCCCTATACTTAGACATTGTTTGTCCCCAAGCAACACCTTAATTTATCAAACCTAAGTGCAAGAGAAAACAATTTCCTCAACTTATTCTAATATATAATGCTAGTTAAAATAAATTCAAAGACAAGTGACATATAAGCCCTTCTTAGTCCCTAAATCTCACAAGGATAAATGTGTTTCACTTACTCTCAATGTGTTTAAGGTAAACAATAACACTTAAATCTTAACTTTGAAAACTCATCTACCATATGCTTAAATTAGAGTCATAAATCTCCACCACTTGGAAACCATATACTTGACACGAATCAAGAGGACTTTTATTAGGTTATAATGGGGCCCTAGTAAGAGAAAAGGGTAGGATATTATTTGTTCTTGTGGTGCTAAATCCGGGAAAGATAAATGATCCTAAATAAACAACACACGAAGCTTAATTTTTTTCCTTTCTTCTCTTTTTTTCACTACCTTTTCACTACAAAACTTCAACTCAATCAACAACTTCATTGATTCAACTTCTTCTTCTTTTTCTCATTTTTTTCTTCTCTTTTATTTTCTAACATCCACTCCCACCAAAAACATACGAAACTTCATGCTTGACTCACAATTAGCAAACTAATCAAATATCCTAATTCCAGGATGGGTAAAAGGGCTAATACATAGGTTTGGGATGCTTTGCGAAGCTTCAAAAATAAGGCTTTAAAAATCCTGGAACATGGCTTGGAACATAGGAAATCATATGCATGGTAACCAAGGAATTATGGGCTAAAAAATCATATGCTTAAATCATATTCATATCATGCACAAAAGGTTATATTATGGCATCGAAAAAGGTTAGAACTCGAGTTCTAGAGATTAAGTTACAAAGCGAGAATCACACATAGAAAAATAAGAGGACACATACAAAGTCCATTAGGCTCAAAATCTCACAAGGCTTTTGTTTAGGGATATTCAAGCTAAATCTTATCAACTACTCCATGCTAGGTAATTCATCAATGAAAAGTTCAATACATTTCTATAGAAATCCAAATATTTAGCATCATAGACAATCATTAAATCATTGTGATCTAATGTTTAGTTGGGATATTCATCAACCATTTTTTGACTCTTTTTTCATTTTTTATGACTCAAAACAAAACAAAACAAAAAAGCAAACAAAAATAAACATGCAAGACTAAAAAGACAAATATGCAATGCAAGAAAAACATGCGAAACTAACAACTAAAGTGAACACGCCTTATCCCATACTTAAACCATATATTGTCCCCAATATAGAAAATAAACAAGATGGACAACTAATGTGTTCCTACTCCTTGGAAGAAGTTGAATCGCCTAAGATGGTCAGATCTTGTCTTGGATGGTAATTCACACTTCAAGTCTAGGCCAACGTGGAATCTTAGAGGCAAAATATCTAGTTCTCATGCACAAAATCCTTTCTTTGAGGTTGATTGATCCAATGGCCCGATGAGCTTCAAGAGTTGACGAAATTCAAATGAAGTCACATGTGAAGAAACTACAAAGCCATGAAGAGTAAGACAAGGGCATTTCGGACTAATGCTCAAAGAGAAGGATTGGGATCCAAGGATGAATATGCCTATATATACAAATGAATAATTGCTTTACAACTTACTTCTCACAAAGCATCAAGCAAACCTTAAAGAGAGCCGAGTCAGAAAGAAGAAGAATCCAGAGGTCCCCGACGGCGAGTGTGCGATCTCGGCAACGGTAAAGAAAGATTTCCCATGAGCAAAGGAATTGAGTAGTGAAGAACGAAGGTATAAGGTTTGAGTTTCTTGTTTTACTTGATTTGTTAACTTAGTAATTAGGTTGAGAATGTCCTTTAGTGTTTCTAGAGTTTGGAGACTGCTAGGAACAAAGAAGTTTGAACCTTGCCAGTTCTAGCTAAGGGAACAATCAATAAAAGAAGAAAGTCATTCAAAATCCCCCAATGGAGGTAGAGGTTTACCCACACAACTAGTTGGTTGTTGTGGGGTTCCTCTATTAGGAACTGAGTTCCTTTATTTCTGTCTTGATTCCTTGCGTTTGTTTTCTATTCCGCTGCCTCAGGAACAACTTAACCACTATTCTCTACTCTTTACTAACACGTACGATCCAACAATTTTACTCTTCTTCTTAAAATTATAGAAGAACATGTTTCTACTACCCTTATCAATGCTAAGATGAAGGAGTTTGGAATGATTATGCTAAGGGTGAGATTATTTTTCATGAGTTTGGCAACTTATGGATCTTGTTTAAAATTTCAAATAGGGAGGCCAGGGACTTGGTTTGGCAACACATGACTTATCATGTCCAAGGCAAACTAGTTGCTCTTCTACCCTTCTATTTTGACTTTAATCCCATTTATGATGATGTTTCTTGACTTGATATTTTGGTTAGGATTCCATTCCTCCCTTACTATTTATTCAATGCTTTTGTCCTTGAACTTATTTTGCATGATAATCATATTGGACATTTTATCCAACTTGATGAAGATTCTAATTCCGAAAATAAGATGAAGTTTTGTAGGGTGCGTGTTAACATTGATGTTACTGCTCCTTTGAAAAGTTGTGTCAAAATTTTAGCTCATGATCACTCTATCCTTACTCTTAAAGTCTGGGATGAAAATTTCTCTCCTAGGTATGGGTGTTGTGGGGATTCCTCTCATAATTGTGATCATCGTCCTCTGAACAATATCCAACCAAGAAAGCTAAAAATTGTGGTTGATGATAACCCTTCTGATGCTACTCTTGTTATGCAGACAAGAAAGAAGCTCCTAGGTGCTTATGATACTAAAAGCTTGAAGACCAAGGCTCCTGCATGCCCTACTTTTTTTCTCTAATGTGGTTGGTCATCTTTAGGATGCTAATTTGAAAGGTAAAGGAGTGGCTATGCAACATGTTCCCAACTCTGTTGCTGGTACTACTGCTTTGGCTCCTCTTAATGCTATTACTCCTTTCAACCCCATGATGACTCTTGATATGCTATAAAATTTCGATCAAGTTGTGCTTTGGACCCTACTTTGCTTATGCAAGCTAGGGAGCAATTGGCCTATGTTATATCCTCTTTAGATATCCCTTCTATTGAAACTATGATGATGACTCCATATCTTTGTGCCTCCCCCTTAGTGTTTGTTGGATTACCTGCTTTGCTCATGTTGTGCTTTTGGACCCTGCTTTGCTTATGCAAGCTAGGGAGCAATTGGCCTATGTTATCCCTTCTATTGAAACTATGATGATTACTCCATATCTTTGTGCCTCCCCCTTAGTGTCTATTGGATTACCTTTGGGAACTTTATCTCCTATTGTTGATCCTTAGCACCATTATATGGGGGTGACTGGTATTGAGCAGGGATTTGAGTTTGCTAATACTCATCTTCGCCAACAAATGGATGCTATTGAGCTTAAATCAAGAGGTGACGATAATTTGGAATCGTCTAAAAGGAAAGACTCTAATGTCCAAGTTGAAATCTTTGAACCTATTGCTCCAAAGAAGTCGCGCAAATCAAGAGCCAAGCCTACAGTCTAGAATGTTGAATGATTGGTCTTGCTACCATATATGCTACTATTTATTGTCAAATTTGGGTTTGTAATTTTTGCTTTGTTTGTCTATTGCTCGTGAAATTTTGGGCGTTAGTGTTTGTTTAGGCCTTTTGAATCTTGGTTCGGCTTGTTCTTGTGTGTGGTGTTAGTTTGGTGTTGGGCCTTGGTTGTTGGGTTGGGTTGCTTCTAGCTTGTTTAGTTTGTTGTTGTTGCTTGTTGTAATATATTATGTTGTTGGTTTGTTTTCTTACTTGTTCTTTCTAGTTCATGATCTTTGGTTACTTGAAACTTTTTATGAACAATTACAAATCAAAGTTTTTTTATGAATATTGGTTATTGGAATATTAGAAGAATTAGATGGCCTAATGTTTGGGAAGAAATTGCCTACATTCAAAAAGTGAATAAATTAAACTTTCTTTGTCTTACAGAAATAAAAACTAAAAATTATTGAATTCAAATCTTGTTCGGAAATCAGGCATCATGTTGTTTTCTTTTCACCAGCAATTGGAACACAAAGTGGTATTTAGATTCTTATTGCTCCAAATTCACTTTACTCGAAGCTTAACCTTAGTATCTATTAATTCTAATCAAATCATTTTTAAATATGAACATAATAATATCTTCTTTTTAGTTATTTGTATTTATGCTCCTTGTAAAATTGATAAAGATTAGTTTAAGACTTTCATGACTTTTGAAATAATTAATTTACAAGCCCTTTTTTGTTAATAGGCGATTTTAATGAAATTATGTGTCCTTATGATAAGTTAGGGGGACGTATTCCTTCGTTAAATCGATTTACTAGGATCCTTGATTTCCAAAATCGTTTTGGACTTGTTAATGTTATTACTTCGGGGTTTCCATTCACTTGGCACAACTCTATGACAGGTTCGGATAATATTTTTGAAAAATTAGATCGACTATTAATTCATTCACCTTTAACCCTTCCAAATTTGGTTGTTCATAATCACTCGTTCACTACTTCTGATCATTGCCTAATATCTTTTTCTTTGGGATCCCTTGACCATTTCCTCAAATTTCCTTTTTGCTTTGAAAACGCTTGGTGTGCCAAACCTTCATACTCATATCTTGTTAAAAAGGTTTGGAACTATAAATTAAATGGATCTTTTATGTTTCGTTTGCATCAAAAACTTATTTTATTCAAAAAATATTCAAAACTCTAGGAAAAAATAATATGAATAATAATTTTGAGAAATTACAAATACCAGAAAAACATCTTCTGGTCTTATAGTTTGATCTACTTCTAAACCCAAAAATTTGAACTCTTAACTTATCTCTACATCGCCATTTGAACAAATATAATGCGCTTTTACAATTTCAGCATGACTTTTGGCAACAGAGGGCTAAAGTTACTCATTTACACAATATGGATAAAAATACAAAATATTTTCAATCATTTTCAAAAATTAGGACTTCCAAGCAACATATCCTTTCTTTCAAAACTCAAGATGGAATTGTTACTTTTTTTTATCACATCTCAATTTCTAAAACAATAACTTCTAAACTTAAGCAGAGATTTCATTGATTCTCATATTGATATTATCCCTTCTATGATTTCACTTTATGATAATGATTTTCTTCGTAGATCTCCCACTTCTTTGGAAATTAAGAATGCTATTTTTTATATTTCTTCGAATAAGTCTCCATGCCCGGATGGTTTTCCTGTTGAGTTTTTTCATCATTAGTGGCCTATTGTTGAGTCCTCAGAAAAATTGGATCAAATTAAATTTTAATGCTTCAAAACAACAAAACTCTTCTACCTTTTCGAATTTTGTTATTTGAGATCATAATAGCAAAACTCTTGCTTTTGATAAGAAGGCTTCTCCTTCTTCGAATGTTTTACAAGTTGAAGCTTTTTTCTTTTTCATTCGGGCTTTAGTTTGTTGCTTCTTCTAATATTTCTAATCTTATTATTGAGAGTGATAATCTTATTGTTAATTCAATTAACGAGTTTGGAAAATTCTATGAGAAATTCAAACTATAATTAATGACATTAATTTTTATTTAATTTCTATTATTCTGCATGCCTTAATGTAATAATGCAACCGACTTTCTAGGCAGAAGCCACATCTCCATCCTTCATCTTTATCAAGTGGTTCGAAGCTTTCAAGATGATCCTTCAAATTTTTATTGTCCTTTGTACTCTGTAAGTTCGGATGTTAGTCAACATCCTATTGTTTTAGATTTTCTAAAAATTATCCGTTATGATAATTTAAATTAATCTTGTAATTTACGGATAATCTAATGTTTGTCTCGTATTATAAAAAAAATTGTTGCCTTACCCTCTCACTTATTTTCAATCACTGAACTTTACTTCATTTAATTCGTTTATTAATCCTTGTAATGGATATTCGCTCATTGCACCCCTTTTTAATTTACTCGTTGTTTGACAAAGGTTTTCTTATGGATGTATCCAGTGCCCCGATTTGGCAAAAAAAATAGCACTACTAAATTTTATTCATACAAACATCTGCAGATTTTCAATTTCATTTATCGATGTTGTTAGCAATTTAAATAGGGTAAACTTTAATTAAATTACCTAGTTACAAGTTTAATTAATTGATCTCCGGGGTAGGTGACTTGCAGTTAATGAGATGATTTTTTTTTTTTGAAAAAGTAATGAGATGATTTAAATACTAGTAGTAGTTGTGTTACTTCTTTTTTTTGGTTGAAAGTCATTGTGTTACTTTAAACTAACAACCAACTTGTACTTGGTTGCATTAAACTATATATTTCGAGATCAATGTGGAGGAAATAGATTTTTAATCGAAGTTGGAACTTGAAACACCTTTTTTAATTAATCAATTTGATATACCTTAATTCTTAATCTCTTGGCTCTTTGACCACGAATTTATAGCCATCTAAGCACGTAGAATTATTTATTAGTGAAATATATAGTTATGTTTAAATGAAACAAACTCTTATCCTAAACGTAAAATGTATGTATTTTTTTTAGTTTGTAGTGCACCATTTATATTCTGTACGAAAATTGCACTACAAAGTACGAAAAGTACATTACCACGTACGAAAAATGCACTACAAATCAGTGAAAATGCATTACCGAAATTTTGGTAACAAATTCTTAACAAATCGATAAAATTTTAGGTGTAAATTAATTTCATATTTCTTTTATGTTCTATGATTTCAATTTTCATACAATTTGATTTTCACAAAACTAAAAAATATAAAAATTAAATAAATGAATTGTTTTTACTATTTTTTTTAATTTTTTCGGATTCTTTTTACCTTTTTTATATTATGCTCCTTTTTAAAAAAATCTTTGGAATTGTTGAACATGGAATTTTAATCTTTATATATTATGAGTTCATTTTTATAGACTAGAAGTTCAATTTTTTTTGTTAGGATTTCAATTTTCTATATTGTATGAGTTCAACTTTTATATACTACAAGTTCATTTTTTATCTATGATAAGTTCAATTTTTATGTGTTTTAAGTTTATTTTTTCTATTTTCACAAAGCTAAAAAAAATATTTAAAAATAAATGATTTTTTTTCAAATTTCAAATTAAATTTTGTTTACGAAATAACCTTCATAAATTTTAAATATGGTAGTTAAATTTTTATATACTACGAGTTGATTTTTATACACTAGAAGTTCATTTTTTTAATGTTAGGAGTTCAATTTTTCTATATTGTATGAGTTCACTTTTCATATTCTATGAGTTCATTATCCATGATAAGTTCAATTTTATGTGCTTTGAGTTCATTTTTCATATAATTTCATTTTCAGGAAAGTTTTTAAAAAAATAATAATAAAAATTAAAATTAGAATTAAAATTAAACTTAAACTTAAACTTAAAGTTAAACTTAAACTTAAAATTAAAATTAAAATTAAAATTAAAATTAAAATTAAAATTAAACTAAAATTAAAATTAAAATTAAAAAAATAAAAAAAATTGAAAAAATCTTGACAATTTAATACATGATAACGAAGTAAATCCAGTGGTTGTGATTAATCCTCACTATAATACTTTGTCCTTACTCGGTCCTTTTGTTCCCAATGCCATTAATAAACTTTTTCCATTAGGAAAGCAACTAGGGGACAACGTTAACTTAAAATCAGTCCAAAAAACCCAAAAAATGAAAAAAGAAAGCGCCCTGTACGCGCCTTTCATCTTCTTCTTGTTGGCCAAAACCCTAGCAGGGGAATGCCCGGCACACATGAACCCTATCTCCTCCATCGAGCATGTGAGCACCCAATCCGCCTCCGGTTGCCTGAAAAGCATGGAATACTCGGATATCGACCCCTCCCTGAACGCCTCACATTTGACTGAGCCGGTAATGACCCGTCGTCAGGATAAAAGTTAACGTCGGGTTTGTCCCCGACTCCCGCTCCTACGGGACGCTCGACGGCCCAACCAGATGCATTTGAAATCGACAACGTCCATTGGATCCGCAAAGCGAACGATTCCGCTACACTTCTTTTGGCGCAGTTCTGAGTGGCACTGCCTTGATGTCCGTCGTGGCTGCCACATGACGGGCAAACCGCCCCATCAATGGTGCGCCCATACGACGCAACGCACAAGAGGCGCCTTGGTGCTCTCACATCACCAATTATCAAATTAGAGTGCTAAAGAAACAACTCTATTTCCGATGGCACCCATGGCGAGTTCCCGATCCGGGCATTAGGACATCGCCACTTCATGGCGAGTTGGTCCTTGAGTAGAAAAATTCTACTCTCCCTCTTTCATCGCTTTGGAGTTGGTCGGTCCTACAGTGCCTGTCGGTGGCGACTGGTGGTGGTGGTGGATTTGGGTTTGTGGTGCGGGGGTCCTCGGCGGCCGCATCCTTCTTGTTGGTCCCAGATGCGACCTCATTTGAAGGCGCAACGGATCTTTGACGTGGCTTGAGTATTGGGTCTCGATTCAGCGTAGCGGAAGGCTTGAGAGTTTCGAACCGACGTTGGATTGGCTCGAGTGTACGATGAACAAACAAGAACAAACACGAGAATGAGAGCTTGGCGACCGATTGAATGAACTGAATTTAAGGGGCGCAACACTAGGTTAAAGTCTAGGAGAAAACCCTCAACTAAAATCAATAACCAAAGTGTGCGTAATTTGAAAAGACAAGACATAGCACCTTATATAGGTGCGGCTATGAAAAACCCTAAATAGCTAGTGTGGCACCTAGGGCGTGGATGCAACCAAAGCCCATCGGCGCAAGGCCTAATAAAGACCTCTTAAATCCGTAAAACCACTAATAGTAATGTTTAAGAATGGAAAACATGCTAAAAAAGGCATTAAAAAGATATGTCGCTCGTGGCCGCGGCACCAAAGTGTCAAGACAAGCCTGTCGCAAGGCGCGGCGAGGCGCTGACGCAAGGCGTTAGTGAGCCTAGGGTGCTGTCGAGGTGCGGGCGCGCGGAGCTGGCCGAGGCTCTTGAGAACCTCAAGTTGCGATGCAGGTCTGGGCGCTGGCGCGAGGGACGAGTCCGAGGTGGTTGGTTCCGAGGACTCGACTCGAGGTTCTTCAGCGCTCATGATGCAAATGGTGGCGAGCGCTGGCACGGTGCAAGGCGCGTCGTGGCCTGCGGACAAGCGCGACACCAAGGACTGCGTCACGGTCTGGATGGCACGAGCCCTGGCACGGGTGACGGGTCCATCCGAGCGCATGGTGAAGGTGTCGTCTTCCTGGATAGCATCCAATAATGGGGTCGCATCACCCTCCCCCACTTGGTTGGGAAATGTCCTCGTTTCCTCATAAGCAGGCTCAATGTAGGGAGAGAGGTCGACAACATTGACGGTGGAATGAACTGAATACTTGCTTGGAAGGTCAATGCGGTATGCGTTGTCCCCGATGCGCTCCAAGACTGTGAAGGGACCGTCACCACGTCGATGAAGCTTCGTTTTGCGGGTGTCCGGGGTCCTTTCGGAGGTGCAACCACACGAGATCGTCAGGGTTGAAGACCATGCGGCGACGACCTTTGTTGTGTTGCGCTTCGTACTAGCTGGCTCTACGCTCCAATTGGATCCGAGTGCGCTCGTGCAAACGGCGAATGGCATCGGCACGGTTGGCCGCGTCGAGGTGTTCGCCGGTCTTCAAAGGGTGTGGCACCAAATCCATGGGCGAGTGAGGGTTGAGCCCGTAGACCACTTCAAATGGGGTCGTCTTTATCGCCGAGTGCTTGGACCTATTATAAGAAAACTCAATGAAAGGTAGTAAGTCCAAGCACTCGCCGAGTGCTTGGACCTATTATAAGAAAACTCAATGAAAGGTAGTAAGTCCTTCCACTGGCGTAAGTCCTTCCACCGAGTGCTTGGACCTATTATAAGAAAACTCAATGAAAGGTAGTAAGTCCTTCCACCTGGCTTCATTCATCTCCCTCCTCAATTTCTACTGTTGGTACTCTATTAATGGTGATATTTCTCTATTGCCATTTTTACGCCTCTTTTGATGTCCATATCCAATTCCTTTTATCCGATTTCTTTCAACCCTTTCTTGTGTCTTTATGGTTGCAAAGGAGCCACTGGATCTTCAACCAACCTTTTCGTGAACGTTTCGGCATTCATGAAGACTTGAGTAGGTCTGGGCCTGCTTGCGATGCAAGCAACATTAACCAGGTAATTATTGATAAACAAAATGCAGGCAAATCAAACTCTTTGGGTGTGCTGAGTGGTTGGTTTGTGTTAGCCGGCCTTTCAGGACTTCATTTGAACAAAAATCAATTAGCTCGCATGCATGTTGCTAAGGCTAAGCTGTAATATCCGCAATATTTCAAGATTTTAGAAATGAAATTTAATATAATATTTTATTTCTTATTATCTATTTCTATTTCTAAATTTTTATAATAAACTTTAAACATCTCTTGGAAAAGAGAATTTTGTGAAAAAAAATTAATTAAGTAAAATTAAGGAATACTCCATAAGGAATTTTGGGCAATTTAAAAACTTTGAATAAAATTAGGGCTTATTTTCAATTCTCAAAACTTATTAAAATAAATAAAACAAAATAAAATAAAACCCCTCTTCTTCAACCTGATGCTTTTTACGTAGAATGAAAAGAGACCAATCCATACTTCTCCTTTCCACCATAGCTTACATTCCTAGCCATGACATCACCTTGCTTACCTCATCAAGATGACATCACCATTCTCACCAACCCTCCCCAATCACCTTTCTCCCTCCTCTTCTCCATTGGGCAAAATCCATGGCAATGGATCATGTTCTACCTATTTAAAGGGGCTGAAATCCCTTCTTAGAATTCACTCACCCCATTCTTCTCCTTCTCATTACAATATTTGCTCTCAATTCCCCCAAAAATCAGCCCCTCAAGCTCTAGTTCTTCATCCAAAATCCCACCAAAGGAGCCCTTCTTCTCCCTCCCTTGGACCGCCGGCCACCACTTCCGACCACCAGCACCACCGTCGGTGACCACCGCGCCCCCTCCAGCGCGCCGCCTTGCCACCGCCGCCCCCCTGGTGTCGCCCCTCACCGCCGACACCCTCTACCTCCTCTTCTCCTGTATTCTGTAACACACAGGCAAGAACATCAGTAAACTCTAAAATCCCTAATACTAATTTTTGTAATTTATTATTTCATTTATGTTATTAAAATATGCTATTAAAATTAAAAAGACTATATAGAACTATTTTGCAAAATTGTTAGATGTATGAAAATATTATGTGAATATTACTAGTGGGAAGAAGGAAATAAATCCATTTAATAAACCATGGTTGAAATTATTATGTGATTAGTAAAGACATTATTCTAAGAAGACCTTATAAAAAGTTTTTTTTTAGCTTATGATTTTGCCTCTATATTAAATATCACCATTATACCTTCTATAAGCTTTTCCAAGTAATACTTCTACTTATCTCTAAGCGTAGAGAAGTACCAAATTATATGGAAATAAGAATATTAATAATGATTATTTTAATTATTTAATATAATATTAGTTTAACTTATCTCTAGAGTAAAGTTTTCCTACAAGACCTAAGTTCTTTTATAAATACAAGGGTATGGACAATAATATGAATTATAACATTATATTGTTAAGTATTTAAAAATATCTCACCTAGAAAGATATTGTATAATATAGAAAAGAATATTATTTTGGGACCTAGAATATCATAAAAAGTATATTATAAGGAATTGATAAGATATTTTTATACCATGATCTTGTAACTATAGATAAATCAAGGGAGGAATTTTGAAATAAAATAAATAAGAATATTTATTTTTATATTATGATCGTTTTAGAAAGCTTACCCCATATAGTAAATAAGAATTTCTATTTATGGAAAATTACTAAGAGAGAACCTAATATTATTCTATCTCTTTTATTATAACCCCTTAGTTAAAAAGGATTTTTATTGAGAGAATATTATTGATAAAGTATTTTCGTAAAGGGAAAATGATTTTTTTATAACCCTTGAATACCATTAAAAGTAAGGAAATTATTTTGAATAATCAATAAGTTTTATTTTAAATGGAAGAAAAGGATATTACGAAATTTAAAATAATAATAAAGGAATATTATTATTTTAATTTGGCTACCTAAATTATTATTATAGTAATTTAGAATCTTTCCATCCACCTAAGCTAAGTACACTTGAGAAATCCGAATCTTAAAAGGAATTTCATATCTAAAACCATTCGTAAATTTCCGTGTCGATAGGTCGGGAATCTCGTTCAAAGTCGCGAACCCCACCTCCGTCTTATCGCTAAGTCCGTTATCTTCCGAAACCAAGACAAGTGGATTTTCCCCTTGTGACCTTTATAAATTCGTTTCCGTGAACTTCTCGATGTTGGGAACAACTTGTGTGCTAAGTAATGAATGAACCTAGGAAATATCGATTGTTAGATATAACGACCTTTGTTAGTTTAGTTCACTATTATTATCTCATAGGACTATTTATGCTAGTGTGATTATGGACTTGGTTGTTTATGGACTCGTTTAGAGATCCACGTTGAATGAACTAGTAAGGGGCGCGGAATAACCGACGCCTCTATACAACCCTTCTAAGTCGTAAGTGCCTACGTGTTTGAAGTACGACTTTCGGGATCATGATCTCATCCGCTCCGATTGCAAGGAGGGATGTGCGCACTCTAGCTAAGTGTCGGGAAACTGGGTTTCCCTTGGTGGATCGGGCTCACCAAATTCCCACCCTTTTTAAAATCATTAAATCAAATACGCTACATAAGTGCCAATGCACATTTAAGATATTAAAATCAGACCGATCTCAAATGATCGATCTGACACTCGGTCCGCTCAGGGCGCGAGAGGTTTAACTCGTATGAATTAATAATGTTCCCAACATATCTTTTATTCTCGATGCTAAAGGAGGCCTACAATTTAGTAGTCTTCTCCTAACTAACGAGCTATCATCACTTATGATACGCTCTCCCTCGTACCATTAAAACCCCATATAAATAAACCCTATCTTGAAACACAGCCTATTGTTATCTTCGTCATTATGTCGCTAAATTACCGAAATACCCTTGGGAAAGTTCCGTTCCCGCTTGCTTAGTCTCTTAGACTAATTCTTCTTTTCCGCATGTTTGCCTGGCATTTTATCGCCCCTCGCGAATTATGTCAGAACCTAGGATTAATCACAAGGCGTAAGGTGAAGGACAAAGGAAGGGCAAGAAGTTTCAAGATGTAATCGAATCTCCTTTTGGTTATTTTCATTATGCTTTAAAGACGGTTTCTTTCATGAATTGTAATTTCCGAACAAGTTTCTAATCATGTGATTTGGGTTGTAAGAACAAAGCCTTCTTCGGAAGCACCTTTTATTTATCTAAGTATGTTTAAATTCCGCATGTTTATTCTATATCATTCTAAAAGCCTTGGGTGACTTTGGATGGTAAAATCCGAGGTCACTGGCGGTAATACCCAACGTTGAAAAATAAGGGTGTTACATAAGCACTTTTACTTTCTGTACTATATGCAAATGCTGAATATTGTGCCTTGCAATCACATTGCTTTTCTGTGTATGACAACAAGAATTAACATGAGAAGACTGAATATAGTTAGTCAAATCCCACTGTATAATCTCCATCAAAATACCTTCTCTTGTGGCGACATAAAAGCCAAATTGCTTAATAGCACCATACTTGCTTGTGATACTTCTAGCTACATTAACAGCTCCATGTTGATGCTTTTAACCATGTGGATGTCCATCCTGATTAAAATCTTTTGTTTACGTTTAGAACGGGTGCATAGGGAATCATCAACCGACTCTGACAACCATGTTGTTGCTTCCTACCAAAAATGGTTTAATTTGTATATTGTTAAATCAACAAGTAGGCTTAACAGCCAAAAAACTAAAGGGAAACCCCCTGTGGCCTACAAAGGCAAAAATTGTCGAAAAACTCGACCCACTATGTATCAAACTTACCTTACAAATGGTATCTACTTTAGTAAAACAACCAAAATGCTCGATAGTTTCAAATATATCGACACCCCCCGGTGGTACTCAGCGATGTACACTTTATGTGCCATACTTTGCTTAACCGCCTATAATACAAAATCACTTAACGAAAAAACCAAGGATAAAACCTCTACCTATGGGATGACCGACCTAAATTCCAACTATGTTATCCTCAAGCCTAAAAGCTTAGCATCTATCACTAATTCGCGTAGCAAACCCACTACAAAAAAAATGAAATTAAACAAATTACACAATACATGGACACCAATCGTCTTCATGTCAAAAACGCATCACCAAGAAACAAGAATATACAAAAACATCAGATGATCACCCATCCTATAAAGGCCAAAAGCCACAACAAGACTCATCGCCTATGAAAATCAGCACATGGAACTATAGGGGCACTAAACGCAGATCTTTTTGGACCGAAGTGAACGTGTTTTGCCGCCTTGAACATATAAACCTCATTGCTCTTATTGAAACAAAAACCCAAGAACCACCCGATTGTAATCAATGGCAAAAAGCGGGTTTTGACTCCATTGAATTCATCTTGGCCAATGGGTTGTCAGGAGAAATTTGTGTCCTTTGGAAGGGCATGTCGCTTGCTAACGAAACCATCAAAACCATCCATAAAAATAACCGATTTATTGGCTTCCACTACGCAGACCTCGAAAACCATAGGGAACTGATCCTAATATTTGCTTATGCGTCGCCAAGTGCGCAAGAGAAAGACCAATTCTGGACGAAGTTGAAGGACTTCATTCAAAACTGTAACCTTCCATGTCTACTAATGGGGGACCTAAACGTAATTCAACACCCAGATGAGAAACAAGGGGGCGCCATCCCTTCCCAAATCCGATTCGAACGGCTCATCAAATTCAAAAATGAATGCGACATCCCTACCATTGGAAATAAATTCACCTGGAGGAAATCAAAAAACCTTTATAACACCACCCTTGAAAAACTGGACCGCACACTTGTAAACAATCACATCACCCAATGGTACCCATTCATTGCAACAAAAAAACCACGCATTCTCATCCTCTGATCACTATCCAATATCATGTGACCTACCCACCAACGCACAATTCAAAGCACAACCGTTCAAATTTGAGATGATGTGGACCTCCAGGAAGGACTTACAAAATGTCATTAAACAAGCATGGCGCCACAATGCAGGTGGCTCCCACATGTACAACCTAATTAAAAAACCTAAATGCTAAAAAAGAAAGCAAAGGCGTGGAACAAACAAACATTTGGAAACATCTTTGAGCAAACCAAGAAACTTGACGATGAACTTATTCATCTGCAAAAAGAAATCATCGAACACTCTAACATGCAACTAAAACAAAAACAAGAAAGGTTGTCAAGGAAACGGTCGTGCCTTTTGGATTTCCACAATTCATACTGGAAACAAAGAGAGAAGAACACACACATAAAACTAAATGACAAAAACACCAAGTATTTCCACCGGATTGCCTCTGGCAGAAGAAATAGAACAAATATCAAAGAAATCCGTAGAACGGAAGGAACTCAAATCACTAGTGTTGACAATATCAAAACCAAAATCAAAAGCGATTTCCAAAATCGATTCAGAGCCCTTGAAATCAACCATGGTAAACTCCAAAACATGACGAAAATCGTCCAAAAAGAAATAACCGATGCCGACAACGTAGAACTCACCAAACCAGTTTCTAATGCTGAAATCAAGAATGCCCTATTCGACATAGGGGACGACAAATCCTCCGGCCCGGACGGAATGCCGACATGTTTCTATAAAAAATATTGGCACATTTTGGGGCTGGATATTATCAAGGATGTCAAAACCTTCTTTCACAATGGTAAAATCCTAAAAGATACCCTACTGCCCAAGTGTGAAAACCCCAACTCCACCAATCACTATAGGCCGATCAGCCTATGCAACACCATATATAAAGTAATCTCAAAGATACTAACAAACCGATTAAAACACGTCTTAAACAAACTCATCCACCGAATGCAAGGTGCTTTCATCCAACAACGCAATATCCACGACAATACCCTAATCGCTCATGAGATTTTCCACTCCTTTCGCCACAAACAAGGATGGGAGGGGTGGATCGCAATCAAACTTAACATGGAAAAAGCCTACGATCGGGTTAGCTGGGAGTTTCTAGCCGCAATACTACATAATTTCGGCTTCCACAAAAAATTCCTTGGTTGGATCCGAGAATGTGTCGAAATTGTATCATTTTCAGTCCTAGTGAACAATGGACCAACAGAACAATTGTATCCTCAACGGGGCCTTAGACAAGGGGACCCCCTATCACCATATTTATTCATTCATTCTGCCGAAATTCTGGCAAGACAGCTCAACCTGGTGAGCATCAACCCAAAAAGTGGGATCGGGATTCAAACCTCAAGAAACGGAACAAAAATTCCATTTATAGCTTTTGCTGATGACATCATCATTTTCGTGAAAGCTAATCGTCAGGCATGCAAAAATATCAAAGAAACTATTAATGACTACTGCCAAATTTGTGGTCAGAAAGTCAACTTTCACAAATTTGCATTCCAAGTCAAAAAAAACACTAACAACAACACGAAGGAGCAAATAAAGCAAATTCTCCAGATAACAAACACAATCGCTCTTGATAAATATGTAATATCCGCAATATTCCAAGGTTTTTAAAACCGATTATAATATAATATTTATATTTATAATCTTTTTCTCTATATAAAAGAGAATTCATAATATAATAACCCTTATTTTTCTCTTTAAAAAGAGATTCTTAAGTAAATTAAATTAAATTCAAGAAGGCATTACAAGGGTTATGAAGAGATGAAAGCATTTAAATAAAAATAATGCATTATAAATTTCGAATTTTATTAAATATAAAGGGGTACAACAAGTCATTAAAAATACAATGAAAATTCAGTAAAAAGGATGCAAGAGCCGGGACTCGAACCCGAGACCTCTTGCAATCCCGTCTCACACGCCCCTCCCTCAATCCGCTAGACCAATGTGACTTTCTACTCATCTACCCCACCCTTTTTAATTTTATATCAATTTTGAGTCTTCTTCTCCCTAGAGACATCAACATTATGTCTGATGTGACTGACGTTGATTAAAATCTCACCATTGCATGCTCCTCTTCCTCTCTTTTGCTTGCAAGACTTCCATTGATGCAGCATCATCTCATCACCCTCCAACAAACACACCTATGACCAATTGATGATCATCTCCTTCTTCTCCATTGGTCCATCACCATTGCCATGGATTGAGAAGCTTGCCTCCTTTGCCTATTTAAAGGAGCTCCAACCTCCTCCAAAGTCACACAATTCTTCAATCCTCCTCTCTACTAGCATTGTGCTCTCAATTTCTAGTTCATAATCAGCCTTCAAGCTCTACTTTTTCCCATTCAAATCTCCATCACAACCCTCCTTTTTCTCCCTTATGTGCACCGCCGGCCACCTCTCCGCCGCCGGACCGCCCAACAAGCTCTCCGAGCACTCCCGCGCGCCGTCGTGCCCCGCCGGAGACCCCCTGGTGCCGCCGCCCAGATCGCTGCACTCCCCTGCCTCCTCCTCCTCTGTATTCTGTAATACAGGATACAAGAACTAGGGTATACAAATTTAATCCCTTTTTAATTTTTATTGATTTTAATTAATTCATGTTTTATTAAAGTAAGTTGTTAGTATAATTAAACAAATCAAATATGGGTTAACTTGCAAGATTTAATCTAATAAAAATATTATGTTAAGATATTGTTAGTTAAAGAAGAGGATTAAATCAAATAAAAGAATTACAAGTATATATGGTAAATTGCTACTCTATTTAATATTTAATATATGTTATAGTTGCAAGACATGATTTATTTTAAATAATATTAAGAAATCATGTAAAAAGTACTTCTATATAAAGTTACTAGTATAAAGTTTGTAGTTTTCTACTTTTAAAAGATATCTTGTTAGAAGAATACTTATATTTACATAAGATATTAATATTACATCTCTAAGTGCAGAGAATATAAAGATATATGAGATATTTTATAATGATGATAGATAATGATAATAAATTTATTATATTTTTTTTTGATAAGGAAAGAAATTAGGGTGACCACTAACAAGCTAGTGGTCGCCCTAGAGCATCCTGGCGAATGAGGGTAAGGAAGCCCGAATAAGCTGCAAGTGGGACGGAGGAGACACGCCTAAACGATCCAGCGATGAAGTTCGTCGCAGAATTGCACTCCCGCACAACGTGAGAAATGCTCCAATCTTGGAAGCGAGCCAACAAGCAATGGATGTCCGCACGTAGCAACTCAATTTCCCACGGGCAGCGCCAGTCACCGAGTACGACATTGACCAGCTATAAACTATCGCCTTCAATCTGGATCCGGGGAATGCCACGTCTGGTGGCCTCGAGAAGTCCTTGGCGCAAGGCGATGGTCTCGGATATCAGCACAGACTATCGACCAATCAGTCCTCCGTCAAAGTGGATGGAAGAGCCCTGAGGATGAACCCAAAAGAAGTCACGCCATCTACATTAACTGCACCATCAAAATTTAATTTAATAAAATCACTTTTAGGTTTTTTCCATTTGGCTCACTTTCTTCCAACCCGACCCCGTACACTATGGTTACGGGGACCGGAGGGCGAGGCTGCTTCTGCAAGTTTCCAATCTTTAACCTGGTTTCGGGCGAATTCAACGATTTGATCGGCATTGGTCAAGTTAGTCCCGGCGTTGCAATCAAAGATTCTATTGTTTTTCGAGAACCAGGCGCTCCACCAAATAGTGTTGAGAAGTTCAAATTCCTCTTTTGTTGTCATATTCTTGATTTCCTCCAGAATCTCGTGTGGTTTTCACCCGAACGGAAGGATCTGGTCGGTGATCCACCGTAATTTTGGGTCAAAAGAGTTAAGGGTTGCCTTAGTGAGTGGACATGATATTAACACATGGTAAGTGTCCTCCACCGTGCAGTTACATGCTTCGCAGCCTTGTGTTACCGGAATGTGGTTTTCTGAAAGCCTAGTTTTAGTAGGTAGACCATTTTGGGCAACTTTCCATATGAAGTTCTTCATTTTAGGAGGGACATTTAACCGGTTAATCCACTCTAGGTTAATTTTGGGTTCGCCTTTTGATTGGTGGAGCCACTCCATTGCGGAGTGGGTGGAATACCACCCATTTTTGCTTGGTTGCCAGTACAATCTATCTGGTATTTTGTTAATGGGATTGATAATTTTGGAGATTCTGTCGAGGTCATCCGGGGCGACGACCCCAGCCAACTTCTCCGTATTCCAAGTGTTGTCCTCCCGGAGATAAGCCTCAACCGGTTCCTCCCAATCAATAAGCGTTTCGACCCCGGGTTTCGGGTTGATGGAACCATTGCCGGTCCAATTATCTTTCCAAAATCGGATGGTTTTACCATCCCCCACTTGCCAGATAAGGCCCTTTACGAAGAGGTCTCTTAGGCCAACAAGTTTAGCCTATTGGCAGGAGGTGTTTTGTTTTTTCTTATAGTTTAGGATGTTTTCCGTTTTGAGGTATTTTTCAGTCACAATTTTGACCCAAAAGTTGTTTGGCTCAGCTAGGATTTTCCAAAGCAGCTTCATTTGCAGTGCTTGGTTCATCTCAACCGCTTTTGCTATTCCCAATCCTCCATGGGCGGGAGGGCGACAAATAGAATTCCAGCTAATCAGTGGCTTGTAGTTGTTTTCCTTGTTCCAAAAGAAGTTTTTGTTTATTATATAATAAGATATTAGTATGACCTATCTCTAGGTGTAGAGATTTCTAAAGATATAAGCTTTAATTAATAAATATGGTAGTTGTGATAACAATTTATTATATAATATGTTATTATATTGTTAAGTTATAATAGTTGCCTTGCATGAAAAGATTTTGGAAAAATAGGAAAGATGAGATAAATTGATTTAAGATATCATAAGAATATGCTTTGACTATAAAATAAGATTTTAAGTCATGATCATATATTTATATAAATTAAAGATATGAGAGAATTTATGTAGACAAAGTAAATAAGATTATTTTTATTGTTATACTAAGTTTATAGAAAGCTTTCTTTATAAAGTATATAGAAAGTTCTATTTATGGAAAATACTAAGAAAGTGGTCTAGTAATATTTTATCTCCATTTAATATGGTTCATATAGCTAAATAAGATTTTATTAAAATAATGTTGTAAATAAAAAATTCTTTGATGAGAAAATAATATTTTTATTATTATGGATGTTATTGAAAAATAAAGAGATATTATAATAACAATAAGTTGCGATATTTTAAATAAGAATTTTATAAGAATAAAAGGATATTACAAAGTTAAAATAATAATAAAGAAATATTATTATTTTATTTAGCCCCACCTAAATTATTATTATAATAATTTAGAAAGAAATTCTCTTAATATAAATATTCAAGAGAATTTCAAACTTTAAAAGAAATTAAAGGAATTTCTTATCTAAAGATCGTTTGTAAATTCCGTGTCGATAGGTTGAGATTTCGTTCCGAGTTGTGATCAAAACTTTCCGTCATCTCGCTAGTCTATACTCGTGAAAGCTAAGCCAAGTGGAATCTCCCCTTGTAAGCCTTATATATATTCATTCTGTGAAATTTCTCGATGTTGGGAACAACTTGTTTGCTAAGTAATAAACGAACCTAGGAATATCGATTGTTAGAAATAATGACCCCCCTGTTATCGTATTCCGCTATCTATTATTTGATAGGACTATTATGCTAGTTTGGTTGTGGCCTTGATTGTTTACGGTCTCGTTAAGAGAACGGTTCGAACGAACTAGTGAGGGGCGCGGGATTAACCCGACGCCTCTATATAATTTACTAAGTCGTATGCCTGTGCGCTTAAAGTACGACTTTCAGGATCATGATCCATGTCCGCTCCAATTGCAAGGAGAGATGAGTGGCACTCTAGCTAAGTGTCGGGAACCGAGTTTTCCCTTGGTGGTCCGGGCCTTACAACCCCCACCCCCTTTTTAAAACCATTAATATAATCAATATCTTTTCGTCACGATATAAGATAAGTGTCAGTGTACATTTAAAAGATATCAAAACCGGACCGGTTTCAAATGATCGATCCGGCTCTCGGTCCGCTCAGGGCGCGAGAGGTTTTTTAACTTGCTTGAATGAATAACGTTCCCAACATATAATTATCTATTCTAAAAGAAGTCTACAATCTCGTAGCTCTTCTCTCGATTATCGAGCTATCTCCGCTTGAGATACTTTCTTCTTCGTACCGTTAAAACCCATATAAATAAAGCCATACCTTAAAACACAACCCGTTAATATCTTCCTCGATATTACTCAATTACCAACATACCCTTGGGAATTTCCGTTCCCGCTTGCTTAGTCTCTTAGACTAATTCTTCTTTCCCGCATGTTTGTCTGGCATATTCTCGCCCCTCGCGAATTATGTCAGAACCTAGGAACCCAAATAAGGCGTAAGGTGAAGGCGAAGGAAGGACAAGGATCTTCAAGATGTACTTTTCATATCATTTTGAGTTAATTCTGTTTATGACCCAAGAACAAGTTTTTATATGTTTTATTGTCGAACATCATTTTGTTATCACAATGTAAGACGATTTGTATGAACAAAAGTCTCTCTCTTGAGAGCACCTTTTCTTATGAATTACGTTTATTTTCCGCATTTTTATTGTTCAATATCATTCTAAAAGCTTTGGGTGACTTTGGACGGTAAAATCCGAGGTCACTGGCGGTAATACCCAATGTTGTAAAATAGGGGTGTTACAAAATATCTGGGGTGCCCAATCATCAACGGGAAAGTAACACAAAACACATTCAAACCCCTGATTGTGCGAAACAGAACCCAACTATCAAAATTGAAAGCAAACACCCTATCGCAAGAGGGACGTAAAACCCTTATCAAAGCGAACCTCTCTGCACAACCAAACTATATCATGCAATCATTTATGCTACCCCAGTCAACCCTAAAAGAACTAGACCAAATCAATAAAAACTTCTTTTGGAATAAAGAAAACAATTGCAAACCCCTCATTAGCTGGAATTTCATCTGTCACCCCCTTACTCATGGTGGAGCTGGAATTGCCAAAGCGGAAGACATGAATCAAGCACTCCAAATGAAATTTCTTTGGAAAAATTTAGCGGAAGCAAATAACCTTTGGGTTAAAATAGTAACAGAAAAATACATCAAAACAGATAACATCCTAAACTATAAGAAAAAACACAACACTTCTTGGCGGTGGTCCAAACTAATGGGTCTTAGAGACCTGTTTGCTTCTGGGCTTATCTGGAAAGTGGGGGAAGGGAAAACCATTCGATTCTGGAAAGACAATTGGATCGAGTGTGGTCCTATTCACCCAAAATCTGGGGTCGAGACTCGCATTAATTGGGAGGAATGTGTTGATTCATACCTCCAAGATGACAACTCATGAAACATTGATAAATTGAGGGAGGTAGTCAAACCAAAGGACCTCGAAAACATTTCTAAAATTATTAACCCGGTTAACAAAATCCAAGACAGGCTATACTGGCAACCAAGTAAAAATGATTGGTACTCTACCCACTCAACCATGCAATGGATTAATCTTGCTAAAAGCGAACCAGAAATTAACATAGAATGGATCAACAAACTTAACATCCCTCCCAAAATGAAAAACTTTCTATGGAAAGTGGCATGAAATGGGCTTCCAACCAAATCGAGGCTTGCAGCCAACCACATTCCGATACCCCAAGGTTGTATAGCATGTAACAACCAGTCGAAGATACAAACCATCTTCTACTCTCATGGCCCATCACAAAGGAAACCCTCAATTCCATAAAACCAAAACAACATAGGATCATCGACCAAATCTCCCCAGATGATAAAAAAAACCACACCAAATCCTGGATGAAATAAGGACAATAACGAACAAGGAGGATTTGGAACTCCTCGTCCACACCTGGTGGTGCCTTTGGTACTCCAGAAACAAGAAAGTTTTTGACAACAATAACAGATCAAACCTTAACAACACGATTAACATAAGCGAATTTACCCAAAAACAAATCAAGGATTGGAACCTCGTAAGAGTACCCAATACTTCAGATTCCCACACTGTCAAAGGGCGCGGAATAACAGGAAGAGAACGTGCTAAATGGGAAAAAACCCAAGAGAGATTACATTAAACTTAATTTTGATGGTGCAGTTTGTGCAGATGGTGTAGCCTCGTTCGGGTTCATTCTCAGGGACTCTATCGGCTCCCATTTCTTTTGACGGAGGACTGATCGGTCGGCGGACTGTTTTGATCTCCGAGACCATTGCCTTACGCCAGGGACTTCTCGAAGCCATTAGTCGTGGCTTTCCCCGGATTCAGATTGAAGGCGATAATGTTCAGCTGGTCAAGGCCATTCTTGGCGACTAGCGCTGCCCGTGGGAGATTGATTTGTTGCGTTCGGACATCCATTGCTTGTTAGCCCACTTTTAGGATTGGAGTATCTCTCATGTTTATCGGGAGTGCAATTCTGCGGCAGACTTCATCGCTGGCTCCTTTAGACCTGTCTCCTCCATCCCACACGCAGTTGATCCGGGTTTGTTGACCCTCATCCACCAGGATGCTCTAGGGCGACTACTAGCCTACTAGTGGTCCCCCTACCTCCTTTCCTTATCAAAAAAAAACTTAAAATCACTCCTCCTAGAGCATTCTTATAAATAAAATTTATATAATCTAGATCAGGGGTGTCTAATGAATTATAGAAGCTTTGTTTATATACTCTAATTTTATTTTTGAGAATTTAGTAAAATTTTATATACTTTCATTGTATTACAAAAAATTATAAATGCTTTTAATAAGAAATATGAAATTAATTTACACCTAAAATTTTATTGAATTTGGATTTGATAAGAAGTTTGTGGGGTGGATTCGTGAGTGTGTATGCTCTGTAACACTATCAATCCTTGTTAATAATGGACCTACAGAACCCTTTGCACCGGAAAGAGGCTTAAGACAAGGAGACCCACTATCACCATTCCTCTTTGTCCTTGCGGCGGAAATCCTGGCCCGAAAATTGCAGTTGACAAGCGACACTGACAAAAAATCAATCGGTTTTCCTATTTCTCGAGGTGGAACTAGAATTCCCTTTCTTGCCTTTGCTGATGATATTATAATCTTTGCTAAAGCATCACAGGGATCGTGTGCAAAAGTGAAAAACATAATTGATGATTTCTGTAGGATCTCAGGCCAAAAGGTAAATTATACCAAATCGGCTTTCCAAACCTCTAAAAATCTGAATGCCCAACAACGAAACATAATTCACCAAACGCTAGGAATCCCGACAATGACAAATATTGAAAAGTATCTAGGATGCCCCCTGATTAATGGGAAGGTTAACAAAGACACTTTCAAGGAATCTGTAAGTAAGGCACAAATGCAACTTACTAAATGGAAAGCTAACTCACTCTCTCAAGAGAGACGAACAACTTTAATTAGAGCTAACCTTACAACAAAACCCAACTATGTGATGCAAAGCTTCATGCTCCCCAACTCCATACATAATGAAATGGATAGAATTAACAGAAGTTTCTTCTGGAATAAAGATAGGCAATACAAACCTCTAGTGGGATGGGACAAAATTTGCAAACCAAAGGAATTAGGTGGCTTAGGAATAAGGAAGACAGAACATATGAATAAAGCGCTGCAAATGAAATTATTATGGAAAATCTTAGCAGAACCAAATAATATTTGGGTAAGAATAGTTACGGAAAAATACCTCAAGAACGACAATTTTTTCACGTACAAGATAAAACAGAACACTTCATGGCAATGGAAAAAACTTATAAACCTCAGGGAAGAGTTTTGTAAAGGGCTAATATGGCAAATAGGGGATGGCAGAACAGTTAACTTTTGGAATGATAGGTGGCACCTTATAGGCCCATTACACAACCATGCAAAAAACCCTGCAACAATTGATAGATCGTCAAAAGTCGATGAATGGATCTCTCACGATAAAACATGGAAAATAGAACAACTAAGACAAGTTCTACCGGATGAGATAGTTGAACAAGTCCAAGCAGTGCCGATCCCAGACAACTTTATACAAGATAGACTATATTGGGCCCCAAGCAAAAATGGATGGTTCTCTACCGCATCGGCTGTGACCCTCATTACCAATAGAGATGAGCAAATCCCAAGCCTTAACAACTGGATATGGAAATTGGATATATATCCGAAAGTCAAAAACTTCTTATGGAAAATCGATAGCAATGGACTCCCCACAAAAGCACGCCTTAGGGAAAAGCAGGTCGCTACTCCTGGTGGTTGCATCCTATGTGACTACTCCATGGAAGACACAAACCATGTTCTTGCTAAATGCCTGTATATGATACATATAGCAAACAAAGTAAACCCAAACACGGCTCAGATTCTTAGAAATGTAGATACTAGTAACAAAACACCACGGGTAGTTCTGAATGAAATTAAACAACTATTAGGGAAACAAGAGATCATAGAACTAGCAGTTATTTGGTGGAGCGTTTGGCATCAACGAAATAAATTAACCTTCCAACAAGATCGAAACAATGGCATCGCAGACTTGACAAACTACATTCGAAATCAAATAAAAAATTGGGAAATGGCAAGACAATGGACGGAAGATGAAGAAGTCAATAAGACAAAACAACCATGCACAAAAAACAAACGGAGAAAGAAGCCTGAAACATGGAAAAAACCAAGACAAGATAAAGTGAAAATCAACTTTGATGCGTCTAGGCTTTCCAACAACCAAGCAACGGGAGGAATTGTGATAAGAAACCACCTGGGTCAAGTTATCGACCTGAGAGCGTGTAACTTTGGCAAAGTTTCAGTCCTCAAGGCGGAAGTCCTAGCCTTTAGAGAAGCTATCCGGGAGGTGAGAAACAGAAATCTAAGACATGTTGAAATCGAAGGGGATAACCTCCAAGTCATAAACGTGGTCAAAGGATTAACTAAACGTCCTTGGGAGATTGAACTAATAATCTCCGACACCCTTGTCTCCATCTCTGGAGGCCATGATATTAGGATTAATCATACTCCTAGGGAGTGTAACGCTGTGGCCGATAAAATTGCTAAATTGGGCCATAGTCTCCCCAACGAGTCCATAACGAATCATCCAGAACTTCATGTTCTCATCCGTAAGGATGCTCTAGGACGCCCCCCGTAAGGGGTGCCTCCTAATTCTTACCTAATCAAAAAAAAAAACTCTCACATGGACGGAATCAACCCTACAAATTAGGGTAGGGTAAAATTTTTAATTAGATAAAAATATGGGGTAAAATTATAATTAGTGAAAAAGTAGGGAAAGTTTTTAAAAATGATCCGAGAAAAGTACTATACAAGGCAAAAAAAGGGGGAAGCGCAGGGAGAAAATGAGAGTTTTGAACCATGCACCAGTATAAAACACATGTGGACTCATTACCATCTGAGATAGTTTGTATTGTTAATTTGTCTCTTCTACTATTCTTATATTTTAATTGGGGTGGGCTGGATCACACCCCAACCCACCCCTAGTTCCGTCCCTGACCCTCATCCATTTAACAAATTCATGTGTGTTCTCATTAGGTCTAGGGCAAGATCCATCAATAAATTCTAGTTTATGTTTGGCTTTTAAAGCCAGCTTAACAACTCGACTCAAACTCAAGAAATTAGCCCCATCAAATATAATACAACAACCAGTTGAGCACACGGATAGTCTAAGCTAGATAAGAATAAAGGTTCTCCCAATTTCACTTGTCTACTTATATCAATTCTAAGGCCATTTAAAAATGGTCTGATATCAAATAACGAACTATAGATTTAGGTACTTTCATACTTCAATTTAAGACAAACCTCACAAAATCAAGTGGAAGCTAGCAAGTAGGAAAAAAACTAATACAACCTAGAAAGAGAAAATTAAAAATAACGAGTACCTTAATAATGAACCTAGGCTTTGATACCATAAAAAGAAGCCGAATCCATGTATGAAATGATTTTTTTAATAGGTAAAATTAGGTTGCCCAAGTCAACTTAGCGCATCCTTCTTAGTGAGGGTGTGGACCTCCATTGTTTGTAATCTGATTGATGCTACAAATGTGATGTAGTTTTGCAACAAAATCCGCCACAAAATTACAATCTTGAGGTACATGATTGGTATGGACCACCTCGAAGGATTGCATTGTAACCAATGTTTTAGCAATTATCATGTCAATTTTCCAAGGGCTCCAAGTATGAAATGATTGAAGAAGACATTTAAGTAGTTCCAAACTTCTTCATTAGATATTGTATGTTGTACCTCCCACCAAACCCTCATTCTAAAAGGGTAAAAATACTTTCTACCAAAAAAAAAAGGGTAAAAATACTAAGATATAAGGACAAAATAGAAAAATGTCTAAGTGGTTATCCGAAATAAAATAAAATACTTGAACCGGATAATCCTTATTTACAAACTATATACTAATATATTTCACAATTATCTTAATACCTTTATTAAAAGAAGTATATCAAAGATAGTACTCATAATTAGTCTTATATAATGCATATATATAACTTGATATTCATATAGATACATATACTTGATGTTTCATATCTTAGGTATCAATATCAAACGAATCTACGTTCACCATTCGTTTAAAAAAATCTATGTTCCAAGTCATTTGTAATGCTTTTTGATTGCTTGTTTATAGGAAAACTGAATATTAACAATGCATATATATATATATAATTAAGGAAAAATGACTTCTAATAATATGGAGTATCCACTTTGAACCAATAATAATATGAACTTTAAAAATCGCCAAATTATATACAAACTATTATGATATTAACCCAAAACAATACGAATTAATTTTCCGGTTATTTTTCCTATAGGATTGCTGACGTGGCGATTGAAATACACATGTGGCATAATATTTTTGTAAGAGTCGAACTCATGACCTTCGGATCACTTACCCATCCGTGTACCACTATGATATGCTTGTTTTTTTAACCCTTTATAGTAACAAAAATACAAAACCCATATTAGCTCTCCTTCTCTTCTACTGAGTTAGTCGATTTTCTCCGAACAGTGACTGTAAACAATTAGATTAGATTAGATTTGTGAAGATATCCATTGGATTTTCTAAAAATTATTAACACTCCAATTATTTTTTGAATTTATGAGAATTATTTGAAAGCCCCAATTTCAAATTTGTAAACTGAAACCTAGATTTTTAATCAATCAGATGTGTGATAATGGTGACTTTGGTTGTTCGGACTAGCATTGACAACAAATGAATAAGTGCCACACTCCACATAATTGCTTGTTGCACGAGAAACGATGAGCCGTTGTGTGAGGTTGCAAGGGAAATGAATTTGCATATCAAAAGCGAAAGGATTTAATTGCTATAAATAATACCACACAGGCCAGAGGAAGTGACAATAAAGAAGAGTGGAAATGGAGATTTGAGGTTTTTATATTTTTTTTGTAGTGACGAGTCAACAAAGTGAATCAAGTGATGATAGCCCAGTGGTACGAACGCAGAAAGGTTAGAGACTTACAGAGGTCATGGATTCAATTTTTCTCAAAATTGTGTTTTCAAATTTTCCTTTTTAGAAAATACGGAGTACTAAGTTGGAATTAGGAAAAAAATGAGGAGGACTGATATTATGCCACATGTATATTCCTTTCGCCACTTCAGCAATCATACCAGAAAAGTTACTGGAAAACTATTTCGTATTTTTAAAGTTCGTATTATTATTGGTTCAAGGAGAATACTTCGTATTATTAGAAATCATTTTTCCTATAATTAATGTCTTAATATAATGCATATATATTTAGTATTTAAAAATTTACTAGTTGTACTCGTCGTGTCATGCACGACTATGATTTTGTATTTTATAGATATTAAATAAAAATATAATATAAAATTAATGTAAGTAATTTATTGTCTCTACCATGTACAAATTTTTTATTTTTGGGAATCAAATCAAACAAATTTAATAAAGATTATTAAGTTTAATGCTCAGAATAAAAAAGATTATTAGGGTAAAATAATTTACATATCTCCTTTTCCTTGATGATATTTCATAGATATTTAATTTTTAAAAAAATAACATATGGATGAAAAAGTATTTATATATTAGAATATGGAAGAGATAAGATATACATAAAATAATAATTAAATTAATAAATAAGATATAATAAAATATGAATGATAAAGATAAAAATAATTTATTTATAGAAAATAATTATAAAATAATTTATTTTCGTTTAAGGTGGAGCCAAACTCATTTTGTGCCTCAATAAAGATTAGATTAGATAAGATTAAATATTATATTTTTTAAATTTTTTATTACTTTCTATGAACCTTAATTTAGAGATTATCTACATCTATTAAATATTACATTACCTATTTTTATTGTTTTTAAACATTATAAGTATTTATCATTAATTTTTTTATTATAAAATAAAATATATATATATATATATATAAATACATTTGCAAGAAGATATCATGCTAAAAGATAAAATATATTATACTCATTTTAAAATATTTTAAATTTTTTATCTATAATTTTAAATATTTGTATAAGGAAGTTTTCAAAAGATATTGTTATACTATACTAATTGAATCCCCGTGATACTCACGGGATAATTTTACTAAGGATTATACAATATTATGATATTAATATAAAAATTAAAACACTTGTATATAATACCGTAATAAAATTATGTAATTTATAAAAAAATCTTTAAGATGGTGCCCCATATTTTATCAACATATAGAAGAAGAAAAATTATATACTTGAAGTTTGAGTCTTGTTAAAATATAAAAAAATTATTAATATACTATAACTAAAGTTGAATCTCTCTATCATAGGTGTCATCGTTTTAACTATGTCACGTAGGCATTTTAATTTTTCTATTTACCACTCTGCCCTTATTTTATTTAAGTATTTGCAACCTTTATATTATAACAATATTCCTTATATTACTAATATACAATTATATTTAGAGATCTTAAATTTTGACAAGTTTTATTTGGTGTGTAATCCATTATGGAACAATTTTATTGAATACACTAATGTTACTAATATTATTAATTGTATTACTAATACTCAATTATATTTAAAGATTTTAAAATTTGATACGAAACATACTTTTCATTATTAAATAATTTTTTAATTTAATAATATTACTAATATAGTACTATACAATTATATTTAGAGTTCTTAAAATTTGGCAGGTGATAGAATCAATCTTCATTATAAAATAACTTTTTTAAATATAATAGCATTACTAATATTTAATTTTATTTAGAAATCTTAAAATTTCACAAGTTTAGAAAAATAACTAGTTGTACCCGTCGTACCATATACGACTACGATTTGATATTTTATAGACATTATAAATAAGATATTAATAAATAAAAATTTAATATAAAATTTAATATAAGTAATTTATTGCTCGCAGAATGTATACATTTTTTAATCAATATAAATGATTAAATTTAATTTTGAGAATGAAGATATATTATTAAGATAAAATAAATACATTTCTCTTTTTCTTTAATGATATTTCATAGATATTTAATTAAAAAAAGAAGATAAAATATGAATAAAAAAATTTATATATTCAAATATGGAAGAGATAAGAATTTAAAAAAATAATAGTTAACTTAATAAATAAGAAATAATAAAGTATGAAATATAAAGATACTTTAATTATATAAAATATTTAAAATTTAATCAATTTAATTTAAGATGGGACCAAACTCATTTTGTGGTTCGATAAAATAAAGATTAGATAAGATTAAATATTATATTATTCATATTTTATTACTTTCCATCTACATAAATTTAGATATTATCAAATATTTAAATATATCTATTAAATATTTTATTATCTATTTTTATTAATTTTAAACATAATAAATATTTATCGTTAATTTTTTTATTATAAAAGAAAATCAATGTATATCTATAAATAAATTCGTCAAAATATATACGTTAAAAGATTTATATTTATTTTAAAATATTTTATCTTTAATTTTAAATACCTGTATAAGGAAGCTTTCAAAAGATATTGTTTTACTAAATAGATATTTGTTTGATGTTAGAGATAAATTTAAATAGTTAAAAAAGAAGTTAATAGAAAGAAGTCATAATAATAGATAGTGATATTATTTTTTTAAATATGAGGTGGGGCTAGAATCGTTCTGGTGGTTCGAAAAGGTACAACTTTAATATATAGTTATAGATTATAGATAAATATGACTATTTTTATTTCAAAGATATATATGTGATCACGTGTACATATTTTTTCTTATTTTTTTATTTTATCTTTTACAAATATAATAAATATAATGTACTTTTTATCCATATTGGTCAAATATACTAATATTATTTTATCTGTATGTTTATTTGGGGATAATTTTTTACAAATATTATTTTATCATTATGTTTACTTGGAGATAACTTTTTTTGCATAATTAACTATTTAAAATTATTATTTTAATAAAGGGGTGATGTGGCGCAAGTGCGTAACGTGGTGGCAGAAATTGCTTCGGCTTTAGTTATTAGTAATAGATTTTTATCATATAACAATTTTTTAATCAAAATTCGTATAAGATACGGGAACAAATGCTAGTATACTTGAATTCCAAATCTTTTTACAAGATAAAAAAGATATGCATAAAAAAATATCGACATATAGATCAAGTTATTATCTTATAAAAAATTAGATATATAGAATTATAGAAAGAATGATATAAATAATTATAATATTTATTATTCAAAAATGTAACATTATTTTATTCAAAAATGCTACGTGACGCAATTTTTTCAACAGACATGACTTCTGCTTTATAATGTATTAGGTAGATAGATATTTGTTTGATGTTAGAGATAAATTTAAATAGTTAAAGAAGAATTTAATACGAAAAAGTTAAAATATTAGGTATAAAAATTAAATTTGTAAATATGAGGTGGGTCAGAATTGTTCTGTTGGCTCGAAAAGGTACAACTTTAATATATAGTTATAGATTTATAAATTTTATTATTTTTATATTTTTATCGTGGCGATTTTTATTCGAACAATACACGTTGGGTTGTGAATTGTCATACGAGTATAATTTACGAGCTACGTTGCTTGGAGTGCGTGTGCACTAGAAGTTGACATTTATTGGGAAGCCCAAAGTGCCATGCTGGTCACGTGAGATCAAATCACGTTATCTGTATTAGAAAATTACACGCCATGCTGGTCGTGTTGAAAGTTGCCGAACCGTAGCTCTTTGGGTTCAATGGTTCAAGCAAGCTCTCCCGAGTGTGGGTTCAAATTGTTCTTAGCCCGTTACATACAATACAAGTGTGGGTTCATTGTTAGTATAATAGGATAAAATGTCTAATCACGAAACACATAGGCATATACGTATTATATTAGGTGGGACAGAAGCTGGGTGGCTTTTCCTTCAAAGGGAGGGTCATTTTATATTTATTTTCTTCAATGTGGGGCATTGATCTCCACATAAAATTCCATGTGGGCATCTAACTTATTCAGCTTTTCATTTTCCTGGAAGAGATGTTTTATTATTTAAAACATAAATTTCCAAGCAATCAGATTCCAAAAGTAAGATTCCAAGAACACAATTATGCCTTTATAAAGTTCTTCAGGACAAAAAAGAAAGAGAAAATGATATGAAATCACTCAGCTTTGGCCTTTATAATTATAACTTCTTAGAATAAGCCTAAAAGGAGGGATTTGACCGTGACGTGATGTATCACTAATTGGGCCAGTTAGTTGGGCCTTATCATAGTGGGCCTCCTATGCCGGCCCAATAAGTATTTAAGATGATGATTTTAGAGGGGGATAGAAGCAGAAGCAGAAGCAGCAGCAGTTTTCTTGTTCAAAATGGTGTCCTTGAGAAGCCTTCTCATGATCTTTCCAGAAGCCGATTTGGGAATGGAATCCATGAAATGAACTTGCCTAATCCTCTTGTAGCTGGCAACATGTGAACTCACAAACTCCATTATGTGATCCTCTGTTGTTGTGTTCCTGGCTCCTGGGCTCAGCACCACACAGGCAGCCGGTATTTCCCCTGCCTCTTCATCCGGTAGCCTGTCACATTGTTTTCAAATTTTAAACATATGGTTGGGAAACAAGTAGTAGTAGTAGTAGTAGTTTGTAGAGGATTTGAGAAAAAGGTGCTGACGGAATCACGGCGACATCTTCAATCAAAGGGTTAGCTAGAAGGACTGCCTCCAATTCAGCAGGAGCAACCTGTTGGTTGAGCTCATTCAATGTCAAAATGTTATTTTAGCTTCTACACAAAATAAAAAAACGGTTTTAATTTGTTATGAATCATACTTGAAAGCCTTTGTACTTGATGAGTTCCTTGATGCGGTCGACAACAAAGACATTACCATCATCATCAATGTAGCCAACATCACCAGTGTGGAGCCATCCTTGAGCATCAATGGTGTGGTCGGTCTCCTCTTGGTTCTTGTAGTAACCTTCAAAAGGATACATATATACTCCGAATTCTTTATTTAATTAATAAGGACATGTGACTATGTGGGTGTGACATATGACACATTAGTTCTACATTATAATATGTTACCTTACTTAGTTAGTTATGAAGCATATACATATATAATCGAATATTAATTGTACCTTGCATTACACACTGGCTTCTAACACAGAGCTCGCCGGGAGTGTTGGCTGGGAGAGATCGGGCGGTGTCGGGGTCGATGAATTTGACTTCAATGTTGGGGAGAATGTGGCCGACGGAGTTCCTCTTTGCAGGGAGCCCTTGACGGCTTGAATGGGTCAGCGTAATACAGCTGTGCTCCGTCAGTCCATATGCCTGCATCGTACGTTACATTTATAAATTTAATACGATTATAATATATGATTTGATACGAGCTAGTTTGACCTATTGAGATTAAATTGTTGGTACATACCTCTTGGACTTGAACTCCAGGAAACTTGTTCTCAAAGGCATTGAGCAACTCAGGAGCAAGGGGCGCAGCCGCGGTCATAACCGCCTGAAGGCTAAGCCTGGAGAGATCGAACTCATCCACGATCGGACTCTTGACAAGCTGGAGCAAGATAGGCGGAACAACCGGTGCAAACGTGACCTCGTGAGTTATAAGGGCGCTAAGGAAAGTCCGAAGGTCGAACCTCGACATCACCACGACCTTCCCTTTGTTGCGAAGAGTGGCACAACAGATCCCGGTGATGCCGTAGATGTGGAAGAAGGGCATGAGCCCTAGCGTCGTCACCTTCCCGATCATCTCCGGCTCCACTCCATAGAGGGTCGAGCTGAGGTTCGACACGAGGTTGCGGTGGCTCAGCATCACTCCCTTTGAGACTCCCGTTGTCCCCGACGAGAAGGGGAGGGCGCAGAGGTCCGTTTGGTGGACCGCCTCCCGAATGCTGTCCGTGTTCGCCTTTTCCGACGCGTCTAGGAGCGCCTCCCAGTTCATCGCCGTGGGGACTTGCTCTTCTCCTAGTACTATTACTGGTAGATCCAGATCCTTCACCTAGAATTCAAATATATATATTTTTTGGTCAAGGACACTGGCAATCAGAGTCAAAAAGATCAAACCATGACACGTAATAGAGAAAAGGGAAGCATAAACATGCAATTATGAAACCTTCTCATAGATGCTTCCATTGGTGACAACAAGCTTAGCATCCGCCGCATCGGCTTGCTTCTTGATCTCCGACGCATGTGCAGCCGGATTTGCACCGGAAAAGACGGCACCAGCGGCCATGATGCCGAGTGCCACGATGGCATACTCCGCAACATTTGGGAGGACGACCACAACCACGTGGCCCTTCCTTATACCTATAGAGACCAAGGCCTTTGCAAACCTCCTTACGTCCCGGGCCACTTGCCCATACGTACACTCCTTGCCCGATACCGCCTCCACAAAGGCCACCTTGTCAGAGTAAAGCTCGGCATCTTTGAGGACAAAGTCGGGCAATGTGACGTCGCTTGGAACCGTGACTGACCCGTACTTGCTACGAAAGATGTGTTCGTCGGCTGTGGTTTGGGTTCCCATTGTTTGTTTTGTTTTTTTGTGATTGTGGATTGGCAATGTTGAATTATGAGAAAAATATAGGACGAGGGTTGTAATTTATAGATATAGTATTGCTGATTTGCTGCGCATGAAATGTGCATGGTGAGTTAGGAGTCTTATTGCATTGAAATGTGCATGGTGAGTTAGGAGTCTTATAGGTGAATCATTCAAATACGCTGCCTTTGATCAATTGTATTTGAATTTTATAAATTCATCAATCACTTGGCCCAATCGATGCATATGATTTGTCCAAATGGGCCGAGTAACTGGGCCTTCATGCAGCATTTAGTTTGGACGTCTATCCTCATAAACAAAATAACCACTCGCTAGCAAATAACAATGATTTTTCTAATGTATATTACTGCATTATTTATGGACACACATTAACATTATCAAAAAAAAAAAAAAACTAACTTATTAGTACTAATATCTAGAAAGACCAAATAACAATTGACCCATCCATCACTATCAGTTGTATAGTAAGGTATGGTATGATTAATGACAAGATTTGTCACATTTAACAAAAACAGAGGTTTCACAGATTCAATAGATGGGTTTATTTTTCCAAAGAGTAGGTAAAGGTAGTTTCAAACAAAAGTAGAAAAAAAAAGAGGAAAAAAGAGTTAAATGGAGGCACACACGTAAAAGAAAGGGAAAACATCATGATGATCATTATGAGCCATAATAATGCCCCCTCTCCCAAATTCACAACCTCATCAAGAAAACCCACAAAAAGATAAAGAAAGCACCAATTCATTAACTTAAAAAAATGCATAAAATGTAAAAAGTGTTATGAAGTCCAAATTTATGAAGTCCAAATTATCATACTACAAGCTATCTATTTACACACACATGTATTACACATATTATGTATGAACAAGTGTATAATGGAGGAAAATTTGTACAAGGTGAATTATTCACCTTCTTCACCTCCTTATTTCCATGCATAAATCATGGAGATTTACCAAAGTTTTACCCCACTCTTGGCCTATAAATATGGCTATCATCCATTGTAAAACTTGCACCAAAGTAGAGTAAGAAATAACTCTCTAAAGTTCTTACTCTCCCTCCCTCTCTTCTAATTATAAAAATTCTCATAAAGTTGTTTAAGTGTTCTTTCAAAGATTAAGTGGTCTTGCTTTTATAATCATTTCATAACACGTTATCAGCACGAGTCTCTAATTACCAATTGAGCTTCACTAATCACCAAGGTACAAATTCTATCTCTTTCTAATCTTAATCATACAACAAGTTTATTTCCTAAAACTGTTTTTGAGGAGTATGCTCTGTAGTTGCCCGATTTGGGATCTTCTACATCAGAAACTCGTTTTTCTTCCTAGATTTGAAACGATTTCTTACCAAAAATAAATCATGCTTTTGGATATGTAAAAGATACAAACAAAACATTACATTTGCTTACCTTTAAACCGATTTCTCCTTCGAAAATCTTCAACTTCACCACTTGGATTGGAAGTAAGTTTTAACCAAAATAATTATGAGCATGATGTTGGTAATCACAATAAGAACAAGGCAAATGAAAAGCTCAATCAAAAATCTCCTATTACCGGCTCTAAGACGACGCATAATCTCGTCGTCAGCCATGGAGAATGTCGAAAGAAAAATTTGGTAAAGGTGGTCGAATATGGAGGTGGAGGAAGGAGATAAGGTCGGAAGTGAAAAAGTGAAAAGGGGGATGAAGGGAATCAGACTTTAAGGACTTCGGACTTTGGACTTAAAGGACCTCGGACTTTGGACTTAAAGGACCTCGAACTCTAAGGACTTTAAAACTTTAAAATTCCCGTTATATAATTTTCTTTCATTTCATATGATCTCTTACTTTTGTCTTACGTTATTGTCTATGCCTATATCTATATTGATTACTTCTCTGACTCACGCAATCTTTCTTTATGCATTCCGAATATATCATCTACATGCATATATTTATTATTTGATATGACATATCCTTCAATCGTCTTAGACACGACTCATGTATTATATTATTGATTATGTTAACCTTTAATTTGCATATCTTTATATGTAGCAACTAATGGCAAACATTGCTAAGAGGGAGTTTGACATCCTTGACCTATCGGGCCAGAAATACCTCGAATGGAGGGTAGATGCCATGGCTCACCTCAAGGCAAATGGCCTTGAGGAAACAATTGTGGCAAACAATAATGCCACCCCACAGGAAAAGGCGAAAGCCATTGTGTTCCTCCGCCACCACATTCATGAGAGTCTCAAAACTGAGTACTTATTTGTGGAGGATCCTATAGAATTGTGGGAGAGCCTGAATGAGCGCTATGCTCATCAAAATGAAGTTTTGCTCCCACAAGTAACACATGAGTGGAACACTATAAGGTTCCAGGACTTTAAGTCCATCACTGAGTACAACAGTGCTATCCACAGGATCACTTCTCAATTGAGACTATGTGGTAAAATGATCACTCAGGAAGAGATGTTGGAGAAAACTTTCTCCACTATGCATGCTTCAAACATATTATTGCAACAACAATATAGATTAAGAAATTTCAAAAGATATTCTGACTTGTTGAAAGTATTGTTGGTTGCTGAAAAGAATAATGAGCTCCTAATGAAAAACCACAACCTAAGGCCTACTGGCTCAACAGCTGCCCCAGAAGCAAATGCTATGAACAAAGCGTTCCATGATAGGAACGACAATGAACGTGGGCAGCAATCACGCCGTAACAATGGGCGTGGACGAGGTTGTGGTAACTATGGGAGTCGTGGTGGTCGTGGTGGTCGTGGTGGCCATGGACGTGGCCGAGTCTACAACAAAAGCCACGATAATCACCGTGAGAACCATGGCTACAAAGGGGGGGTGAAGCAACAGGTCCAGACGGGTCCATCAGGATCCTCCCAGAAATCCAAATCAGCATGCTACAGATGTGGCGTGACTGGTCACTGGTCAAAGGTATGCCGCACAGCTCCACACCTAGTGAAGCTGTACCAAGCTGAAAAGAATAAAGAAAAGGCTACCGAGACCAACTACATCGATAACAAAGATATGGATAGGTCACCTGTGACTAGTCTGGATGTCAATGACTTCCTCAACTTTGAGAATGATGATGGCTATGCCTTAGGGGCTTAAATGAAAAGCACGAGCCCCTAAATATCTCTACTATCTCCCATGTTATTGTATAATATTTGCAATGTATTTTTTATATCTCATGTTTTAACTTCTCTCTCGTAGGACCTTGTATAATAGAACTTGTGTAATGGAATTATCCTTAATATATGAAGCTTTTATTTATGTCTTAATTCTCCTTTTTCTTTATATTGATAGAAAACATGGACTTACCTAAAGTGAAACCCGATGGGAAGGAGCAATGTCTTTTGGACAGTGCGACAACACACACCATCTTGAGGAGTAAAGAATACTTTACCCAATTAAGAGCCTTTGAAGGCAATGTCACTACAATATCCGGTGTGTCAAAACTCATCGAAGGCTCTGGAAGAGCTGTCATTCTACTCCCAAAGGGAACAAAGCTAGTAATAAATGACGCACTATATTCGAGTAAATCTCGAAGAAATTTGCTAAGCTTTAAGGATGTGCGTCTAAATGGGTTTCATATGGAAACCATGAATGAAAATGGGAAAGAATACTTGTGCATCATAAAACACGAATCTGGCCACAAACAGATTCTCGAAAGGATGCCAACGCAAACCTCCGGATTATATCATACATACATTTATCCGTTTGAGGTCAATGCAATGTTTAACAAAAGGTCATATGACCAAACTACATTCACATTATGGCATGATCGATTGGGTCATCCAGGGGCAGTAATGATGCACAAAATCATAAAGAGCTCACTTGGACATACATTAAAGAACATTAAGGTTCTTCCGTCCAGTGATTTTAATTGCACTGCTTGCTCACTTGGAAAGCTAATTATCAGGCCTTCTAAAAACAAGATTGCAAGTGAGAATCCTACATTCTTAGAAAGAATCCAAGGAGATATATGTGGGCCAATTGCTCCACTATGTGGACCATTCTGATACTTTATGGTGCTAATTGATGCATCTACACGTTGGTCACATGTAAGCCTACTATCAACAAGAAATGTTGCATTTGCTAAACTCCTTGCCCAAATAATCCGATTGAGGGCCCAATTTCCGGATTATACAATAAAGAAAATTCGGCTCGATAATGCAGGAGAATTTACATCTCAAACATTCAATGACTATTGTATGTCAATTGGGCTTGATATAGAGCATCCAGTGGCTCATGTTCACACACAAAATGGTCTCGCTGAATCATTGATAAAGCGATTGCAATTAATTGCCAGACCATTATTGATGAAATCAAAATTACCACCATCGGCATGGGGACATGCAATATTACATGCAGCAACCTTAATTCGATTAAGGCCAAGTGCAAACCATGAACATTCTCCTATGCAACTTGTGTCCGGTAAGGAGCCAAATATTTCACATCTAAAAATATTTGGATGTGCGGTTTATGTCCCTATTGCTCCACCTCAGCGCACAAAGATGGGACCCCAAAGGAGATTGGGAATTTTATGTTGGTTTTGAGTCTCCCTCGATAATCAAATATCTTGAACCAACAACTGGTGATTTATTTACAGCAAGATTTGCTGATTGCCATTTTGATGAAAATACATTCCCAGCCTTAGGGGGAGAAAAGAAAAATGGGGACCCACATGTGAAAGAAATCACATGGAATGCAACCGCATTATCCCATCTTGATCCAAGAACAAAAATGTGTGAACAAGAAGTACAACGGATCATTCATTTGCAAAATGTAGCAAATCAGTTACCAGATGCATTTTCTGATACACAGAAGGTAACTAAATCACATATACCTGCAGCAAATGCTCCAGCAAGAATTGAAATACCCAATGGATTGCCAGATGCATCCATCGCAAGCGAGTCTACAACACGCCGAAAGCGTGGTAGACCATTAGGCTCAAAAGATTTGAAACCGAGAAAGGCAAGAAGCCAAAAGGGTATAGCAGGAGAAGCCACAATGGATCATGAGAATGATGGTAAAGGCAAAGATATTGAAAATGAGAATACCTCAACAGAGGATGATATTCTAGACAAGAATAATGATATCGACAATTTTGAGATTTCCATAAACTATGTGTCCACATGCACACAATGGAACCGAAAAGATGTAATTGTCGATGATATATTTGCCTACTCAGTGGCTAGTAATATTGTAATTGAAGATGATGATTTTGAGCCAAAATCGGTCGATGAATGTCGACGAAGAAATGATTGGCCAAAATGGAAAAAGGCTATTCAGGCAGAACTAAAATCGCTTGAAAAGCGAGAGGTCTTTGGACCAGTAGTTCGTACACCCAATGGTGTGAAACCAGTCGGCTATAAATGGGTCTTTGTACGTAAAAGAAATGAGAAAAACGAAATTGTAAGATATAAAGCAAGGCTTGTAGCACAAGGTTTTTCTTAGATCCATGGAATTGATTATGAAGAAACATACTCTCCAGTAGTTGATGCAACTACGTTGAGATTCCTAATTGGACTGACTGTCTTTGAAAGGTTACAAATGCGCCTCATGGATGTCGTTACAGCATATTTATATGGATCACTTGATACAGACATCTACATGAGAGTCCCCGAAGGACTCAAGCTGCCTGAGGCCAATAATTGTGGACCTCGAGAAATGTTTTCCATAAAATTGAGGAGGTCATTGTATGGGCTAAAACAATCTGGACGAATGTGGTACAATCGCCTCAGTGAATACCTCATGAAAGAGGGATACAAGAACGACACCGTTTGTCCATGTGTTTTCATCAAGCGATCCGAAAAGGGATTCGCTATTATCGCAGTTTATGTTGACGATTTAAACATCGTCGGAACTCCAAATGAGCTTCAAGATATTGCGAAATATTTGATGAAAGAATTCGAGATGAAAGATCTCGGACAAACAAAGCTTTGTCTTGGCTTACAAATTGAGCACTTAAGGGATGGAATCTTTATCCATCAGTCTAATTACACCGAGAAAGTTCTTAAGAGATTTTACATGGACAAAGCACACCCTTTGAGCTCTCCAATGGAAGTTCGATCCCTCAATGTAGAAAAGGATCAATTTCGTCCCCGAGAAGAGGACGAAGAGGTTCTTGATCCTGAGGTACCATATTTAAGTGCAATTGGTGCTTTAATGTACTTAACTAACAATACAAGACCAGATATTGCTTTTGCAGTAAATTTGTTGTCCAAGTATAGCACTGCACCCACAAGGAGGCATTGGAACGGGATCAAACATGTATTCCGCTATCTCCGAGGCACACATGATCTTGGGTTGTATTATCGTAACCAAAGGGATGCGACCTTAATTGAATATGCAGATGCAGGGTACTTGTCTGACCCACACAAAGCCAAATCTCAAAATGGCTATGTGTTCACATATGGAGGCACTGCCATCTCTTGGAGATCAACGAAGCAGACTGTGACTGCCACATCATCAAATCAAGCAGAATTGATTGCACTATATGAGGCAGGAAGAGAATGTGTGTCCCTCCGAGCAATGATTCAATTCATCCAGAAAGAAAGTGGAATGAAACCAATGACTGATGATCCAACAATATTATATGAGGATAACTCAGCATGCGTTGCTCAGATGAAGAAGGGCTACATCAAAGGAGACCGAACAAAGCACATATCTCCAAAATTCTTCTCCACTCGTGAATTGGAAGAAGCCGGTGAAGTGGACATCCAACAAATTCGATCAAATGACAATTTGGCTGACTTGTTCACAAAGTCTTTAATCCCCAAAAAATTTGGAGAACTGGTATCCAGAATTGGAATGTGCAGACTTCGAGACATATGTTGAAGTCAGGGGGAGTATCATACGCGCTGCAATCTTTTTTCCCTTCGATCAAGTTTTTTTATCCCACTGGGTTTTGCTTGACAAGGTTTTTAATGAGGCAGCATCAAGGCGTACAATGGGATCAATGGTTGCACTCTTTTTCCCTTCGTTCAGGTTTTTATCCCACTCGATTTTTCCTGACAAGGTTTTTAATGAGGCACCGTCTACCCATATCCTACTCCATGAAAAGAAGGTGAATATTCAAGGGGGAGTGTTATGAAGTCCAAATTTATGAAGTCCAAATTATCATACTACAAGCTATCTATTTACACACACATGTATTACACATATTATGTATGAACAAGTGTATAATGGAGGAAAATTTGTACAAGGTGAATTATTCACCTTCTTCACCTCCTTATTTCCATGCATAAATCATGGAGATTTACCAAAGTTTTACCCCACTCTTGGCCTATAAATATGGCCATCATCCATTGTAAAACTTGCACCAAAGTAGAGTAAGAAATAACTCTCTAAAGTTCTTACTCTCCCTCCCTCTCTTCTAATTATAAAAATTCTCATAAAGTTGTTTAAGTGTTCTTTCAAAGATTAAGTGGTCTTGCTTTTATAATCATTTCATAACAAAAAGAAAATTTTAGGTGTGACTTGTGAGCATACTACCATACAAGTATATCAAATGAAATGATGAAATTTGCCAATTTGGCCTCCCCCTACCCTTCATCCTCCGTGTGTTATCATTAAAATTCCAACCACTCCTCTTTTTCATCATTAATTGATCCTTTTAATCAATGACAATTATTTCGTTACATAGTTGTGCATTTGTAAAATAACTAACTTAATTATGCATTATTACTAGACATGACAAGGTTAATCGAATCGGCAGTTCTGGTTCCCAAACGGTCGGTTTCGGTTCTGGGTTTGACAAACTTTAACCCAAATTACGCCCTTTTTGGTTTGGTAGTTTAGGTTTCGGTTTTGATTCCAATCCAGTTCCGATTTGGGTTGGTTTTGGGACGGTTTTGACCAATTTGAAAGTCGGTTTGGATTGATTTTGGGGCCGGTTTGAATGCCGGTTTCGATTTGGCCTCAAAAAAAAAGCTGTAATAAACTGTAACATATTGTATACTCGTATATAAAATCGAAAGCAGTAATAAACTGTACAACAAGGTAACAAATAGAAAGCTGTAATGTAATGATTTAATTTTAGGAATGATATATGTATTAAACTAATTTTACAATCATATCACTTGCCGGAAGTGGCAATGAGAAATGATCAAAAGCAAGTATATATAATTAAACAGGAGAGGTGATGATCGCACGGTAGAGATCGAGGAGGATGAAGTGTAATCAAGTGTTGCCTTCAAGTAACAAATATTCCAAACCAACCACAAGGAAATTCGTTAAAAATGTATTGCTTTAATTTGATATGATGTCCACAAAAACAATCATTTCCTCCCGGTGGACACGTACATATAAATACATATATTAATTGTATTGGCGAAGGTTTATTTAATTTGGTGGGTAGAATTTGCAATTGGAATTTCGAAGGTGACATTATATCTGTCGCCCAATTCGACCTTCACATGTACGTATCTTGATACAATTTCAAATTAAAATTCAATGTATTCGCCCAATTCAACCTTACTTTTAGAAAATCCAATTTCAAATTGTAATGGAAATCTTTTTCTCTGTTTGAAAAGCTTATTCGAGTAGGAATCGAGTTGTTTTGATTGAGATCATGGCTATGCTCGAGACTTCCAAAATTCCTCATTTAAGTGGAACCAATGTATTTACGCTCCCTTGATATACCTCTTTTACTATTTTCTAACGACACTTTATTATGGTGTGTCATGTGTGCTTATCTCATCCCCTTCCGAGTTCATTTAGACTTTTTTCATTATATGTTTAGTTGCCGAAAAGACAAATTGCTATTTTTAACGACCCCTTGAGACGGTTTGGAATTTAAAAAGAATTTTGGGACATTAAGGTATTTTAAATGAGTTATGATGGACAATAAGGTACTTTTTTTCTCGTTGAGGTAAAAACGAACATATTTTTCGAGTTTATTTGGCAAGCAACACTCGTGATATACTCTAATCTTCCACAAAATGGGCATCGAAAAGTGAGTTGAAGGTGAATGTATGATTTTATTAATAAAGTAATGCCTAATATTTACTTGAACAAGTTAATTTGTGAAAGTTTTTATCTGTATGATTCTATCTCAAGAGAGGATAAATAAATCGGATCAATTTTAAAGTAAAAAAATGGACCGATTTTACTTCCGATGAGAAAAAATACCTTATTGTCCATCAAACTTCATTTAAAATACCGTAATGTCCCTAGAGTTTTTTTATATACCAAACTGTCTCAAGGGGGTCATTAAAAATACCAATTTGTCTTTTCGACCTATGTTTAGCCTCTCCCTTACTTGTTTAGAATTTCCATGTTTATTGTCATTTTTTATTGTTATTAGTTCGTCCAGTTATTGATTTTTCTGGCCTCTCAATCTACAATACATATTTATATAAATTTTTTCCTTATATTAAAAAAAACTAATATTACTCACTGTATTAAGCTGTATGTGATCATATATACTAAGTAAAAAATACTACTCCATAATTTTTATCTAACACCTATTGAATTATGAGGGATTTTCCTTTTGGTGCCCCTGTAGTTTCGACTTTTCCTTTTGGTGCCCAAAAAAAATCAATTTGAAATAGAAATTCATTCCCCATCTTCATCTACCAGCACTGATCAACTCCCCCAGAACAAATCAATTTGAAATCTGCACACAAACTACCATAAATTGAAGATCCTAATTCACCCATGGCTTCCCCTTGCCGGACCAATGACGCAAGCTCACTCATGGCTTCATTTGATTCGAGACCGTGTTGGTTCCACCGGTGGTCAACGAACTCCACATTCCCGTCGAACATCAGCCGAAACGGAGGCAAAGACCAGAGCTCCGAGAAGACTGTTCAGATCCGAATCTGAAGAGAACGACTCGAATTCCTTGCGGCTGAGTTAGCCCGAGTTGAGTCTGAGTCGGCGGGACTCGGTGGGTTCTTCCGCCATTGAAGAGTATGCTGCCAAAGACACACCAGTGGAGACGTGGAGCATCTAATTTTGGAATTAGGAGGCAAGTAGTTTACATCTCGTTTGTATATTATAAGTTTATAACCCACCCTTTTCTTAAGCCATCTGAATGGTCACATTCATTCAACTAGATTTTCAAGTCCAATTCCACCATTGAAGTGTCAGCTTAGGTTAAAGAAGAGAGGGGTTTCGACCAAAAAAAAAAGAAGAGAGGTGTAACACCCCGATAATTTATAAGGGATTGAGGTGCTCCCATGTCAACAGGAGCTCTTCCTTTTCCGAGTTCGAGTGAGGACAAAGAACTCAGAAGTTAAGCGTGCAAGGGTGAGAGTAGTACCAGGATGGGTGACCTCCTGGGAAGTCCTCGGGTTGGCATGGGATAGCGCTTCTAAAGCCTCGGGCCTTACAAATGTAACACCCCGATAATTTATAAGGGATTGAGGTGCTCCCCATGTCAACAGGAGCTCTTCCTTTTCCGAGTTCGAGTGAGGACAAAGAACTCAGAAGTTAAGCGTGCAAGGGTGAGAGTAGTACCGGGATGGGTGACCTTCTGAGAAGTTCTCGGGTTGGCATGGGATAGTGCTTCTATGGCCTCGGGCCTTACAAATGGTATCAGAGCCGACTCTGGGTTACGAGTTGGCTTGGCTTTGAGGGCAGTCACTCGACCCGGAGGGCGGTCCTTGGGCCTTGACGAGGACGTCAAGTGTTTAAGTGGGGGAGATTGTAACACCCCGATAATTTATAAGGGATTGAGGTGCTCCCCATGTCAACAGGAGCTCTTCCTTTTCCGAGTTCGAGTGAGGACAAAGAACTCAGAAGTTAAGCGTGCAAGGGTGAGAGTAATACCGGGATGGGTGACCTCCTGGGAAGTTCTCGGGTTGGCATGGGATAGCGCTTCTATGGCCTCGGGCCTTACAAGAGGGGTAAAAAAAATTAGGTTTTTTATTTTTTTTTATTTTTTTAACAAAATTATTAGAAAATGGAAGGAATTAGACATTTTAATGTGTTTAGGTTACGGTAAGGAATTGTTTTAAAACACAAGGGCACCAAAAGGAATAAGAATTTTTGTTGGATACCAAAAGAAAAAGTCGAAACCACAGGGACACCAAAAGTAAAATCTATTTTTTTTTTGTGAATTTGACTATGAGTCAAACAAAATTATGATTTTCATCAAAAAAACAAAACAAAATTATGATAGTGTGGGCCTTTTTTGGGTGTAGCGTGGGCCCATTTTATAGATAGAGGAGATGACATTTTGGGCGTGAAAAAGCAATCAACAGATTGACATAAAAACCTGGAGACTGGAGAGAGTGGAGAGAGAATCCAATTATCCAAACTCAACTTCGTTCGTTCGTCTCATTTTATCACACGATTGGACGACACGGTAAAATATAAAAAGGAAAGTTAATTTATAGACCGAATCTGTGAAAAGTAATTTAGGAATGGTTTTTCCCCCCCCTTTCCACACGAATAAAGGGTTTTAAAATTTGTATACCTTTAGGTAAAGGCAATCGCATTATCTTAATCATGTTGCTAGCTAGTCACTGGAAAGTTGTGATAACATTAGTCTCACTCACTTGAGCTTTGTTCAATTTTTGACTAAAATAGGGATCTGCATGATACATCCACCAATCAAATTACATTCTCGACTTTCCTAATTTTTGCCACTTGATTTCAATGTTTGTAAAACAAAGACTATTTGCCACTTTTTTAAAAGAAAATCTCCTCTTCATGAGATTGAGATTCAATTAGTTTATATGGAAGAAACAATATCATTATATAAATAAAGTAATGCTCTCATCTCATGCCAAACAACATTTTAAATCTTAATCCGACCAATATTACGCTTGTAATATCTTTTTTTATAAGGAAAAATATAGACCATATATGAAGAAATAATATTAGTGGCCACTTAATTTATGATCCATTTTCTATAACGGTTTTTCTATCCTATGCCCTAAGGGCATAGGATAAGAGTACTAATTTTAGGAACTAAAACCCTAATAGGAAACTAATAAACCCTATTGGAAAAATAATTAAATCTAAACAAATACAATTCTAAAATATATTGTCATTTTTAGGCTCTTAACCTATGCCCTAAGGGCATAGGTTAGAAAAATCGTTTCTATAGTATAGTTCGTTACAATATTAAATTTTAAAAAACGTGGAAATCCACAAATGGAATTTCGCGAAGGTTCAAGATATATCCCGCCTTGTATCATTCAAAATTAGCAAGTCAAGTCTTGCTATATAAGAGATTTTTAGTGACAATCTTTTTTTGATAAAATTTAGTGACAATCTTAATAAAAACTATTGGGGAAATGTGTTTTTTCTGACATAGTTATGTGGGTGGTGAGTTGAAAAATACTATTAATACAATGTGAAATTTTTATCCATTGACTTAAACTTTTAAGTTAAAATGTGTATGGTGACCTATATATAAAATGTTTAAAAATCCAAACGTCACCCGTTTAATATCGGTCCATCGTAATTTGATGAAAATTTTTAAAAAATATCACCTCAAAATGAATATGTATATGTTTTGTAAATAGCGTAGGAGTTTAGTGTGAGCAAATTTCTACCACCTAATATTGAATTTTTTCTTGTCGGGTTTAGGATTAGAGTCGTCTAGAGCATCCACTAGGAATGAGAAGTGATTACTAACTAATTCTAAAGAAGAAGAGCGAAGTGCTGTCCAAGAGATTCAATTCGATGAGCTCCATATACTACCCTAGAAACTTAACCACCCAATATTAAATTGATGGTGTAAATCCGAGTCTCTGAAATCAAAATGAAAAATCAAACCGAAAACATTAGTTGAAAACAATCATGTCAGACGACGGTCCATCTGACGTGGGAAAATGCGAGAGACCCCCACCCTCAAACAAACAGTAAAACCCCCAAATCACCTCTCTCGACTCTCTCTACTACTCACTCTTCTTACGCTGGTTTTCCATAATAAAGAAAAACCCCAGATCGATCGAGATTCTAGAGAGTGTGTGTGCCGGGAGGTGCGGGGGCTTTTGGGGTTCGACTCCCCTGAAGAAGCCACCCTCCAGGTCAAGCTTGGGCATGGGGGGAGAATTGGCCATGCTCAGATTCCTCATTGCTCATTTCCAGGAACTCTACAACGACTTCTCCTCCTCCAATCCTCCTCCTCCTTCTCATCCTACCACGCCGTTTTCTAATCTCCCTCCTCCTCCCTCCTCTTCTTCTCTCTCCCCGTCTTCTGATTCCAGGTCTCTTTCTTCTACCTCTCTTTTGTTTCTTCTGCTTCTGATGATGATTTCATTTTAGGGGAATCGATTTTCGATTCAATTTCACATTTTATCAACCCTTGTGTGTTCTAATTGTACGTTTTGCAGCTCTTTTTGATGTAATTTGTCGGGGTCCGAGTGGATTCTGTTGGTTTACTCTTTTTGTGTTGCAATTTGCTGTTTTGGGTGGTGAATTCTATACTCTTGCTTTCGATGAATTTCTTTCGTTTTGCAGTCAGGAGGATCTCACAATTTTCCCCTCGTTTTCATTGTTATAGAATTCACAACTGATCGCTTCTCCTAAATGAGTAATTCTCTGTCAACTGTCTGACACAAACCCTAGGTTTACTCGTTTCTAAGGGGTTCTTATTCTTAGTACAATTTTAGTTCACCTAAACTAGCTGAGAGGATTGAATTTGGAATGAGAGCATGCTTCATTTTGTATTTAGACTTTTCTATGCGATTAAGACTCCTCTACTTGTGCAAATTGGAATGCCAATTCCTTTAAATTGCCTCCTTCTACCCCATGTATGATATGTCTTATTTTGTCATCCATCATACTGGAGATCTTGTTACTAATGACTCAGCTTTAGCTAGGTTAAATTTGTCAAGCCTCTTTTGTCCGTGGCTGTTACAAGTCTTAATTGGACTTCTGTGTTAGCTTTCTCCAATCCAGTTGTGGCTGCCTTTTTTAAGATTTCTGGGGAAGGGATGTAAAATAGGTAATGTGGTAATGGTGTTTGTATCTCATGAGTTTTAGTCTTTTAGATGTCGTTAGGAATATCCGGATTGAAAATCTAGAGGTATTCTATGACAAGTCCTTGACTACTTATTAGGATCATTTGAGCTTGCGGAGGAATCACTTGACTTCTGAGTCGTATATTGATCCTGTTGGTCTCATTTATGCAATTTGAGAATATAGCGTGCATTAAGTTGGAACTTTTGGTGAAAGCTTAGTAACATAAAACTATCTTGCTCCTGCTTTGTGCAGATGGTGTTTTCTTGATGTTGATGAGAGCTCTATGGAAGCTACACAAAGCAATATCATTACAAGATCTGGGAAATCCGGAGCTTCCAAAATGAAGGAACCACATAACCCTCCAGAACCTAAAAGACCCCGAAAAGAGCGCCGATCAAAAGCATCTGCAAGATCCGTATCAACTGAGCTGATGGACGACGAACTGTGGAAGGAGTTCCCAGAGGATCTCTTAGAAGCTGTGATTGCTAGACTTCCCGTTTCCTCATTCTTTCGGTTCCGCTCTGTCTGCAGACAATGGAATTCCTTGCAAGAATCCCAAAGTTTCTCACAGCAATGTTTTGAAGCACCGAAAACCCAACCTTGGTTCTACACCATCACTCATGAAAGCGTAAACACCGGAGCCATATTTGACTCCTCCGTGAAAAAATGGCGCCATCCATCAAACACTTCGCTCCCATCAAAGGTAATCCTTTTACCGGCTGCTTTTGCAGGAGGGCTCGTCTGTTTCATTGATATAGGTCACAAATACTTCTATGTGTGCAACCCCATCACCCAAACATGGAAGGAATTACCCGCTAGATCCGTCAAAGTCTGGTCCCGTATCGCCGTAGCCATGACCTTGAATCAAGATTCTGTTGTAGGTGGTTACAAGATTCTCTGGGTGGGCCGTGACGGCGATTATGAAGTCTATGATTCCTTAAAGAACTCATGGACCTGCCTAGGAAACGTTCCGTCCAACATCAAACTCCCACTCTTGCTAAATTTCAGGTCTCATGCTGTTTCCATTGGCACGACCGTCTTTTTCCTGTGCTCGGATCCTGAAGGGATAGTGTCATACGAGATGGAGAGGGGGGTTTGGAGTCAGTCAGTTATCCCGGTCCCGCCAAACTCGAGCGACCATAGTCTTGCTGAGTGCGGGTCCCGGGTGATGCTGGTGGGCCTGCTGAGTAAGAGTGCGGCCACGTGCGTGTGCGTGTGGGAGCTTCAGAGGATGACGTTGTTGTGGAAGGAGGTGGACAGAATGCCAAATGAGTGGTGCTTGGAGTTCTATGGCAAGCACGTCAGGATGACCTGTCTCGGAAACAGGGGATTGCTGATGCTGTCGCTGAGGTCGAGGCAGATGAACCGGATTGTCACGTATGATGTGGCGAGTCGGGAGTGGTTGAAGGTTCCGGGGTGCGTCCTTCCTCGCGGGAGGAAGCGCCAGTGGATCGCTTGTGGTACTGCCTTTTACCCTTGCCTTATTGCTTCCCCTTGATTTTTCAGCTATTGTTTTTCCAATTTACTGCCTTTCTCTGACTATATGTGGGTTAGGGATTTGATAATGTATGAGCCTTGGAGCTAACCGGTAATTTTAATTTTTGTTGGTTGTATGTGGCTGGAGACTTTTTCAAGTGTTGTACAAACAAATTAAACTTTTATTTTGCTGTTGTTTTGATTTGTAAGATCGGTTAAGAATGATGTTTTTACTAAATATATATGACAATAATAACTGAATTTAGTTAGAATAGCGTCTATTTTGCTACTACTGCTTGTACCACTCATCCTTGCAAGCAATTATAAAATTGCAAAAGCTAGAGTCTTCTGCAGAGGAGAGGAGAGGCATGCACTCCTTGACTTCAAGCTCAGCTTTACCGCGGATCCGCTTAATGTTCTTACAACTTGGAGCATTAACAACCCTGACTGTTGTGAATGGGAAGGCATTGGGTGTGTCAACCGCACTGGAGATGTGGTTTCCCTTAGAGCTCAAGGAGCCTTGGCTAGCCATCAACTTCGACCATCCTTGCTTGTGTTGCAACACTTGACATCCTTGGATCTTTGTCCCAACAATTTTAATATGATAATTCCAGAGTTCATAGGTTCTCTTATCAGGTTGCAAACTCTTATTATTGCATATTCTGGATTTTATGGTGGGATTCCTCCCCATCTTGGCAATCTTACCCAGTTGCAATCCCTTGAGCTAAAATATAACCTTTTGTATGCTGAGAATTTGCAAGGGCATTCTCATCTTTCTTCTTTACAGGTGCCTGATTTGACCGGTATAAACTTGAGCAATGCCAAAGATAGGGTTTCCACACTCAAAATGCTTCCCTCTTTATCACATCTTTATTGCTCAATGCTCATCCTGCTTCTCTCCCTCTTGTACCATCTCTTGATTCATCTACGTGTCTCCTTAATCATTCCACCTACCTTGAAATCCTTCATCTTTCTCAAAATAATCTTTCTTCTAATTTTTCTTGCGTGATCAAAGGTACTAAAATAATCTCATTACTGTCAATCTAGTTTACGCAAATTTTGAACAAAACCTCCCTGAATTCCTTCAAGTGTTGATTCATAATGGTAGTAGATATTCATTGGAAGAATTGGCAACAATCTGACTATGCTACCTCCTCCTGAGATGACGAAGTTTCCATCATTGCAGTCCTTGGATCTCTCTTTTTAATCCCATATAATAGGGATTACAATGGGGCGGGTTCGGGACGGGGAATACCCTCCCTGTACCCATCCTCATTTAGATATATGCTCCCCATACCCGCCCCATTATCCATCGGGAAATAAAATTTGTCCCCGTCTCCATCCCCGTCGGGTCCTCGTCCCCGTCGGGGATTGACCATCCCCGCTTGATTTCTCCATTTATAATCTCCGTCGGGGATTCCCCATCTCCGCTTAATTTCCCCATTTATAATCCCAGTCGGGGATTCCCCATCCCCATTTGGTTTTCCCCATTTATAATCTCTATCTGGGACTCCCCATCCCCATTTGATTTTCACCTTGTATAATCACCCCGAGTTACTCATTTTATTTTCCATTTACTTTCATGTACACTTTGCTCAAAAATTCTATTTGATATACCATTTACAAAATTCACCAATTAAACTTATATAATTAACAAGAGCTTCAAAAAACAAACAAGACAATAATTTTGTAAATCCAATGATCATACCATTCATACGTATCAAGTACATAATATAAGGATATACCCCCGGCGGGATTCCCCACGGGGTTCCCAATGGGTCCCCCGGTGGGGATTCCCCATGGGGTTCCCCAATGGGGTCGGGGTCGGGTCGGGTGGTGGGGCGGGGAGCCGGGGACACCTATCCCCGTCCCCGTGCCCATACCCTAGCAGGTAATTACTCCCCCCTAGAGGTGTCAAACGAGTCGGTCAGGTAGGGTTTGGGTTCGGTTATTTCGGGTTCGGGTTGAGTCGGGTTCGGGTCATAATGAGTCACCGGTTAAATCGGGTCGGGTCGACCAAACAGGTCAAGAAAATCAATTTTTTTACAATTATTAAATAAATATTTTATTTAAAATATGATATTTAATAGTAATCTATTGTTTTTAAATATTTTAATAATAAAATATATTATAATTTTCAAAATATATTATATATATTCTAAAAATATAACAAATCGGGTCAACCCAACGGGTTTCGGGTTTGAACCCAACGGGTTTCGGGTGTATCGGGTTCAGTTTATTTTGAATTTCAGATTCAAATTTTCGGGTCTTGATCCTAAATTTTTCGGACAATTCGGGTCGGTTTTTGGGTCGGGTCAGCTTTTGACAACTCTACTTCCCCCCATATTTGCCCCCATCCACACTAAGAATCCCCATCCCGGCATTCCCATTTCCATAACGGGAAATCCCCACGGGTAATGGAGAATCCCCGCCCCATTGCCATCCCTATCATATACACACTTCCAAATCTCTCAAAACTATCTTTATTGAAACAATTCGATGCTTGCTTTAATAGAATAAATGGAAATGTTCAGTCCATCTTCCACCATCTTCCAACAAACTTGCATTACCTGAGGCTTTGTTACAACTCCTTAAATGATGTCATATCGGATCCACACTTCTCAGCTAATTATCTTTTGACTTTCAACTTCAGTGAAATTTGGGTGCCTCCATTCCAACTCAATTATATATCTTTAAGTTCTTGTAAGCTAGGTCCCCACTTTCCAAATTGGGTTTTGACACAAAAACACTTGCAAGCTCTTTATATTTCTAACTCCTCAATCTCAGGTGTTGTTCCTAGTTCCTTTTGGAATGTTATCCCTAGCACTTTACAAGAATTGAACATGTCTAACAACAAAGTTCATTGCACAACAACCAAACTTGCCATTTTCAAGACAATCTCAATCTTCTCCATAGATTTGAGCTTCAATGAGTTTTATGGTCCTATCCCGCTTTTCATGTTCTTGGCAATAAATTTGGATTTGTCCAATAATAAATTCTCAAGCTTTTCTCCCTTCCATCGGGAAGTATCCAACCATATCTTCAGGATAATCAACGTCTCCAACAACCTTCTATCAGGCTCACTTCCTAATTGGATTTTTCAATTTGAGGGCATTGAAATTCTTAATCTAGCAAACATGTTGGGTGGAACTATTCCTAGCAATATAGCCAGCTTGTAGGAACTCAACGCATTACATTTGAATAGAAATAGATTTTCAGGAGAGTTGCCTTCTTCAATGAAAAATTGTAGTCAACTAGTGATCCTAGAGCTTCAATGCACCAACTTCACAAGAAGTGTGCCATTTTGGTTAGGAGACAATTTGCAGCAGTTGATTGTTCTTAACTTGAGGTCAAATAACTTCTCTGGGGACTTGCCTTCTAATGGAGATGAAGATATTTGTATAATGAAATTTCGTAGTTTTATTATTGATATAGGTAGAGTATTTATACATAAAACAATTGAGAAATTCTAGTACAATTCAATCCATAACAAAAAGATATGATTGACAAATCACGTTAACTTATTCTAGGGTAACTAAAGATACACAATCAATTAATCCTAGAAATTAGGGAACTTAATAATATAATAATCTAATATTGTTATCATGCCTCCCAAGCTAGACGATCAGAGATAGAGTCTAAGTTTGCAGACGATTGTTTGAATCCTGTTTGAAATCGGAGGCCAATTGGAATTGGGCTAAGCCTCTTAGTTTCATAAGGATGCCCTCGCAAAGAGACGTCCATAGGAAAAGTTCGAGCTTGAAGACAATTTCTTAAAGGCGAAGCTGATCTCGTGTTGTTGGAGTCAAACAAGGCCAATCTTGTGTTGTTGGATCAGACAAGGCCGATCTTGGTTTTGTAGGAGACACCCAAAGGCGATTCCGATTTTGTATGAGACGCCCGAAGGCGATCCCAGTTTTGGAGATGCCCAAAGGTGATATTGGTTTCATCGGAGACGCCCAAAGACGATCTCGGTTTCGTCGGAGACGCCCAAAGGACGAGCCCCCTGTTTTTAAGCAGCGAAAGTTATTTTATGGTGATTGTTAGTGAGATTATAGACATCGGCAACCATGATAAAAAAATTTGAATATCGAAATGTCGATAGGAAAAATGCTCTAATACCACGTTAGATTTCAAGGACCGATATAAACGGGTGACGTGTCGGGAATTTTTATCATTTCGCAGATAAAGTCGGGATCCACCTTCTAACCCAAAAGCGCCAATGGCTAGGGATTCACCCTTCTTTATATGCTAGTGGTGTTTCCCATTATATTTTTGATACAGCCCTAGAACCTAGGGAGTACCAAATAAGATCGAGATCGGATTATCGAACCAAGGGAATGGCCGGCGGCCAGGGGAGAAGAGACGTAAGAAAGGATGGAGAAAAGACAATTAAGGCAAACTATTTTCTTGTTATTAATTATGAGAATAAAGCAGGATATTTATACTAAGCCCTAACGGTTCAAGAAAGGCGTGCCGGGAAAGAACCGTAAAGAAAACCCGAGAAGGAGTGACTCACTCAATTTAAAAAATTACATTAATTAAAATAAAATACTAATAATAATCTTGTAAACAAATAGGCTAACGTCGCTCACGAACAGGTCGAGAACTTGTTGAAGATGCTATCGTTTGATCCGTATCAATCTCTCTCCCGATGACAATCGGCTTGTCCTCAAGCCGCAAATCAGGAAAGGATAACTCAAATTGTTCACACGGTTCCCACGAGGCATCGCTCTCGGAACCATCCTCCCACACTATGAGCCATTCGACTCGAGGCTAGCCATCAACCATAACTTGCCTCTCCTTGATGGCACGCACGGGTTTGGAAATTGGTTGATCATTGATAAACTCGGCGGGAAAAGAAGGCTGAACCGGTGGTGATCCACTGGAGACAAAGGGGCGCAACAAGGACACGTGAAATACATTGTGGATCTGGGCATTTTCAAGCAACTCTAATCTGTACGCAATTGCACCCACGCGTTCCGTGATTTTGAACGGTCCATAAAAACGCCGAGCCATCTTGGAAGACAATGGCTTGGCCACGAAATGCTGGCGGTACGGCCGAAGCTTGAGCAAAACAAAATCACCGACAATATACTCTACATCGCGGCAATGTGCTTTAGCATAGGAACACATCCGTTGCTGCGCCTTTTGGAGGTTTGCTCGAAGTAAGTCCACTAACTGGTGGCGTTCTTGCACATTAGCAAAGGCTGCGGAGTCACCCGAGGGCGGCAGATTGGTCCGAATCAGTGGTGGAGGTTCCCGCCCATGTAAAGCTTGAAATGGTGTCATCTTGAGCCCTTCATGATAGGTGCAATTCAAGGTAAGTTCTGCCCACGGTAAAAACACAACCCTGCGAGAAGGACGGGCGTATGTAAATGCGCGGATGTATTGCTCTAACCCCCGGTTTTTGACCTCCGTTTGGCCGTCCGTTTACGGGTGATAAGCCGTGCTATGGCGCAACGTTGTCCCACTCAAGCGAGGAAGTTCTTTCCAAAAAGCACTCGTGAATATCGCATCACGATTAGAGAGAATTGAAGCCGGTACACCATGGTGTTTGACGACAATGTCAACGAACAACGAGGCCACCTTGGCGGCATCATACGAAGTACCTAAGCCACCAAAATGTGCGTATTTGGACAAACGATCCACTACAACCAATATGGTCGTGAATCCACGCGATGGCGGTAATCCGGTAATAAAATCCATCGAGACCTCATCCCACACATTTTCCGGTATAGGCAGCGGTTGAAGGAGACCTGCTGATTTGGCGGTGCTATATTTAGTAGCTTGACAAGTAACGCAGGATTCGACAAATTGCTTTACCTCGCTGTGCATGCCGATCCAGTAGAAAACCTCCGTAATTTGGCGGAACGTCCTGTCGACGCTTGTGTGGCCAGCCGATGGGGACGCATGGAACTCATTCAAAATGTTGATTTTCAATGGGGAATTCTTTCCCAACACCAGCCGATGCCCATAGTATAAGACTCCATCATGATCTCGAAAAGGCGGTTGCAGAGTTCCTTCACACAAGGCCGCATGTAAAGCCACCAAATCATGAAGAACCGAATTTTCCATTTGATTTTATGTAGTAACTCAGGCAGCAGTTGTGAGAGAGCAAGGAACTGTCGAACAGAAGGCTCGTCATTGATCATACAACGGGATAACGTCCACCTTGTTGCTAGCCCCGGTCTTATATTCGATCCGAAATTTATAGCCCATTAATTTCCGGATGAAGAATTGTTGATCCGGTGTTTGGATCTCTTGTGATAATAATTCTTTCAAGCTTTTCTGACCCGTTCGAATCACAAACTCACGGCCAAGCAGATATTGGCGCCATTTCTGTACCGCTGACACAAGGCCGCATGTAAAGAGTTGTTTCAAACAACTCTTTATGGTAAGCTGAAGAACCCCTGCGACGGATACCGAGGGTCTTGCTAAAAAATGACACTGGCCGTTCGCTTTGCAAAAGAACAGCGCCAACGCCGTTGTCTGATGCATTCATTTCGACCACAAAGGCAATAGAAAAATCAGGCAACTATAATATAGGCGGGTTCAGCATAGCCGACTTCAAACGAACAAATGCCTCTTCAGCAGCAGGTGACCAGGCAAACTTATCTTTCTGTAATAAAACTATAAGCGGTGAAGCTAGGGTAGCATAATTCCGGATAAATTTCCGATAGTAGCTAGTAAGACCCAAAAAACCGCGTAGTTTCTTGATTGTCTTTGGAGTCGGCCACTTACTCATAGCTTCGAGTATTCCGGGGTCGGCTAAAAGTTGTCCTGCCGAAACTATATGGCCAAGGTACTCAACGGACGATGTGCCAAAAGAACATTTGGATCCCTCGACAAAAAAATGATGATCCTGTAGAATCTGAAGTACCACATCAAGATGCCGAACATGGAGCTCCAATGGCTCACTGTAAACCAGAATATCGTCGAAAAAGACGATTACAAATTCACGCAGGTAAGCTGAAAAAATCTGATTCATTGCCGCTTAAAAAGTAGAAGGAGCGTTTGTCAGTCCGAACGGCATGACTAGAAACTCAAAATGCCCATCGTGAGTACGAAAAGTGGTTTTATAAATATCTGACGCGTACATACGAATCTGATGATAGCCAGAGTGGAGGTCTAATTTACTAAAAAATGTTGCGGACCCCAATTCATCAAACAATTCGTCGGCCGTCGGAATAGGAAATTTATCAGCCACTATAGCTTGATTCAGAACTCTGTAATCGACACAAAATCTGAAGATGCCGTCCTTTTTTTGACGAGTAGAGCGGGTGAAGAAAAAGGACTCGTACTATGTTGATTGATACCCTGCTGTAACATATCCTGAATCTGCCTCTCAATTTCCGATTTCTGGAAGTACGGATAGCGATACGGCCTCACATTAACCGGTTTAGAATCATGATGCAAGTGAATCCGATGGTCCCAAGGTCGCTGAGGTGGCAACCCAAGAGACAATCGGAAAACCGCTTCATGTAAAGATAGTACATCATGGATAGCCGGATTGAGATCGGACGGCCAATCCATGGGTTACGTCGAGGCTGGCTGAACGGAATCTGCAACAAGAGGCAAAATTTCAAAGCATTCGGCTATAACATCAACAACATATAAAGATTGTAAAGTATGGAGCGAAATTACCCGGGGAACTTGGCGATCGCCTTGTAATTGCACTATTTTCCCGTTCCAAGAAAATTCCATCAACAATTGAGCGTAATCATGCGACACCTTCCCTAAAGTTTGGAGCCACTGTACGCCCAACACGACCTGCGGCCCATGCACATTCAATACGAAGAGGTCGACATCGAAGGCATAACCTTGTAAAAGGAGAGGAGTAGCTGCGCACTGGTGTGTACATAAAAGCGAAGGTCCGCTGCCAACATACACACAGAAGGGGTTGACTGCAAACAAAGGCAATTTTAATCTCTCGGCCACATTTACTTGGATGGATGAAATTGTGGGTGCTGCCACCATCGATTAGAACCTGTATCGTCATATGCGAGATAGAACCTTGAATTTTTAAGGACTTCGGGTTGGCAAGGCCTTCCAGCGGATGTATGTTGGACACATCTCCCGTCACCGGTAGATTATCATCCATAGGCGTCGTCTCATCATCATCGGCGTCATCACTCCCCAATAAGGCCAGAAAGCGATGTTTACAGCGGTGTCCCGGGGCATATTGTTCATCGCAATTCCAGTAGAGACCCTTCTTGGTGCGCTCGGCAACAGAAAGGCGTCGAACTAGACGAGGCGGCCCCCACATTATTTGGCGTTGGAATGCTCGGAATGCCGACTTTAGCTCCTGTTGGAGACCAAATATGCCAATTGTTTTGAGCGCCATCGATAGTGTCGGCTTAAGAAGCGGCCAATTCCCGAGCCAAGGCGAAAGCTTGAGTCAATGACGTCGGATTATGCAAATTGAGTTCCCGCTTGATCGGTTGTTTAGGACTCGCTTTGAATAATGAAATCAAAGTCTCGACGGATAACCCCTCAACTTTATTCAAGAGAGACTCGAACTCTGTTTGATATTCGAACACTGTTGTACGCTGTTGTAGCTTGGCTAAAAGACCCACGTAATCTTCATAGTGGTGGGGGTCGAAGCGCTATTTCAACAGCCTCTAAAACGCCTCCCAAGTCTGAAGGCCCTGATTACGCCGCTGATATCGAAACCAGTCGGAAGCCAGGTGATCGATCAATAACCCAACCAACTGAACTCGTTCCTGAGCACTGGTTTGAAAGTAATCAAAATAATCTTGTACCTTTTAGACCCAGCCCGCTGGGTCCGAGCCGTTGAACCGCGGAGAATCCACTCGAATTTCCGGTTCCCTATCGAGCGGTCGCGGATTTCCACCGTTCGGTTGTTGATTGGCCGGTGGGGGTTGGTGTTGAGGCTGCTGCTGGGGTACAACTGGCGGTGGATTGGCCGGTGGATTCGCTGGCGGCGGATTAGCCCGAGGGTTGCCCTGAAATGGGTTTTCAACAAGGACTCCACGAGCAGTATTGTCCATAATCTGGCGTGTTTTGAGAATGTGAAACACTTGATCAACACGCTGGCGCTTCACCTCCTGATCATGGCGGCTTTGACAAATTTATAACGTCAAATTCTGCATGTTTTGCATGATGGTGTTAAGATTAGTCTCATTCCCGGTAACTTCAAAAGTTTCCTCATCGTTGCCAGTCATGATGCGAACGATTACGGGATTAAAACACCAGTTGATACAGCCCTAGAACCCAGGGAGTACCAAATAAGATCGAGATCGGATTATCGAACCAAGGGAATGGTCGGCGGCCAGGGGGAGAAGAGACGTAAGAAAGGAGGGAGAAAAGACAATTAGGGCAAACTATTTTCTTGTTATTAATTATGAGAATAAAGCAGGATATTTATACTAAGCCATAACGGTTCAAGAAAGGTGTCCCGGGAAAGAACCGTAAAGAAAACCCGAGAAGGAGTGACTCACTCAATTTAAAAAATTACATAAATTAAAATAAAATACTAATAATAATCTAGTTAGCACTTGAACATTTTTTTTGACGAATCTAGCATTCTCATTCTCTTTATAGCTAGTCCGCTTTCTGTTTTGACGGTTTATTAGCATCTCATTCAGAATGAGATGCTCTCAGTCTCAACTGTCAATACCCGTTTGGCTTTGAACTATGGGCTATGGTGAAAAAAGGATCGCTGGAATGCCTTTATGTTTTTACCTGAACATTTTATTGCTATAAAAAACCTTAGATTGATTTTAATGCCAAATTGAATGAAACCATCTTTCAGGCATGTAAATTTTGCCCTCGTGCTAGATTCTTGTTGTGTACTCTTGCAATGCCATTCTTTGATCTTTGATAAATTTATGCGGGTCAAAAACATAGGAAGTATACTAATACAATGTTCAGAGTTCACGCCAAAATAAAAGAGCATAAATATAAATTTTCTCAACATACAAATTTCTTGCTCACTCTTGAGCAAAATTAGAAGGAAACTTGTATTACTGCTAGTGATGCATCAAAGGGCACATATTGGAAAACATAGTCGCAAGGCTAATCACCATATATGCTCCATATATGTAATTGATGCTTCATTCGCCTATAAATTATGCAACAAAATCAAACAATCAGTTTTTTTTCATGAAATCAAACCAGCCCAATCAATGATGAAGAAGACCAATATAAAGCTAAATAACATCAAACAATGATATCAAAGAGGAGATTTAATTAATAAGAATACCTTTCAGAAACCAAGGCTCCTTTTGATTCTGAATTGGCACAAGGATATCCTCACAAAGATCCAATCACCAACTTCAGTTGCCATCTTGAAGAAAGCATGTCTCGAAGGAGCATGGAAATTCAATATCCCGAGGATTCCCAAAAAACTGAAAGCAAACCCAGTTCCTAAAGCAGCAAAGAAGGCTTGCAAGTCGAATGCTTCATTAGCTTCTTCAGTTAATGGCGTTGGGTTTACCACGTCATTAATGTCCCAAGGGCACTTGGTTGGCAGTGGCTCTCCACATAGATTGGGATTCCCGGCATAAGAAGAAGGATCAAACCAGCTAAGCTTCTTGGAATTTCCCCACCAAGTGCATTAGATGACACTTTCAAGACTTCAAAAAGGTATGTAAGCTGACCAATCTCATCCGGAATACCTCCCTCTAGGTTGTTTCTTGATAAGTCCAGAGACCTCAAATACTTTAGAGAAGCAAACCCACTTGGAATTTTACCCGTCAAGCAATTATTTGAGAGAACCGTATACATGTTCATGTGATAATCATCTGCAGAGACGTTGAAGCCTTCAAATTTTGCCATGGAAGTGAAGTTATTCTGTTACCAGATAGATCCAATACTTGAAGCCTTTGAAGATGACAAATATTGTATGGCAAGTCTCCAGAGAAATTATTTGACCTTAAATTGAGAATGATCAATTGTGGCAAACTCTCTCCTAACCAAAAGGGCACACTTCCTGAGAGGTTATTGCTTCCAAGTTCCAGAATCGTCAATTGGGTGCAATTTTTCATTGAAGAAGGCAACCTTCCAGAAAGTCTATTGTTATTCAAATGAAATGCATTTAGTTGCCATAACCAGCCTACACTACTAGGAATAGTTCCAGATAACATGTTGCTTGCCAAATTGAGAATTTGAAGGCCATCACATGCATAGAAGCATCCAATTAGGAAGTGAGCATGATAGAATGTTGTAGGAGAGGTTGAGTAGTTCAATTGCACATGAAAATTTGTGATAAAAGGGTGAAAAACTTGAGAATTGATTATTTGACAAATCCAAAATTGCTACCGAGAATAAGAATAACGGGATGGGACCATGAAATTCATTAAAACTCAAATCTATTTCTGGTGGCACTGAATGCAGTAACATGATTCCAAAAGGATGTAGGAATTGTTAATTGAGAGAAAAGAAATGCTAGAAAACTACTGTTTCTATTGATCTGAATCAAACGTACAAGCTAACTAAGATATTTTAAACCAAAAGGAAATCCCACTAACAGCATATCCCTACTAATCTGGCACTACATAATAACCAGTAGCACTAACTGCATATTCCTAAAGACTAGGTCTGACTAAAACAAAGACATAAATAATAATGCTAATAATTATTTCTAACATCCTTAAACTGAAAGTCTTCAAACATTCAGTTTATCATGCACACCCATCAATGCCCTGAGTTTCTGAAAAACAGCCGGCTTTAATGGCTTTGTCATAACATCAGCAACTTGATCTTCACTTCTGCAGTAGAAGAGCTCAATCATTCCATCCTTTGTGAGGTTCCTAATGAAATGATACTTCACATCTATGTGCTTGCTTCTTCCATGTAGGACAGGGTTTTTTGTGAGTTTGATAGCTGAGTTGTTGTCACAAAATATTGTTGTTGCTTCAGCTTCTCCTTCCTTCTTGAAATTCAGCTCCTTGAGAATTTTCTTGAGCCAAATTGCTTGGCAAGCACAAGCTGTTGCAGCAACATATTCAGCTTCAGTAGTTGATAAAGTGACTATCTCTTGCTTCTTTGATGACCATGAGACAGCTCCAGAGCCAAGCATAAACACATACCCTGAAGTGCTTTTCCTATCATCAAGATCTCCAGCATAATCACTATCAGTAAAGCCAATTAAATCAGAAATTTCTCCTTGCTTGTAGAAAAGCCCGTAACTTGTGGTACCTCGCAAGTACCTAAGAATTCTCTTTGCAGCCAAGAGATGAATCTCCTTTGGACTTTCCATGTACCGGCTGATAAGACTTACAGCATGCATGATGTCAGGTCTTGTACCTGTCAAATACATCAGACTCCCCACAATTTGCTTGTAAAGATGACTATCAACCTTCTTTCCTTCAGGATTTCGAACAAGTTTCAGACCTACTTCAGCAGGTGTAGCTACAGGATTACAATTTGACATTTGAAACCTGTCCAGAATTTCTTGCACATACTTCTTCTGAGAGACAAAAATGCCAGCTGCAGATTGCACCACTTCAAGGCCAAGAAAGTAGTGCATTTTTCCAAGATCAGACATATCAAATTCTAGCATCATAGATTGCTTGAACTTCTCAAACATGGCAGCATCATTACCAGTATAAATCAAATCATCCACATATAAGCATACAATTAGCATCTTTCCTTTTATACCTCTTTTCACAAAAAGTGTATGCTCAAAGGAAAGATGCTAATTGTATGCTTATATGTGGATGATTTGATTTATACTGGTAATGATGCTGCCATGTTTGAGAAGTTCAAGCAATCTATGATGCTAGAATTTGATATGTCTGATCTTGGAAAAATGCACTACTTTCTTTCTCAACCATCACTTTAAAAGCCTTAAAAACATCAAATGCTTCAGACTTTTCTTGCAGAAAATATACCCATGTTTTCCTACTCAAGTCATCAATGAAGGTAATAAAATAGCGTTTACCTCCATTGGATGTTGGATTTAGAGGCCCGCAAATGTCAGAATGCACTACCTCCAGCACTCTCTTGGCTCTAATAGATTTTCCAGAAGGAAAAGGGTCTCGGTGTTGCTTGCTAACAACACAATCTTCACATACTTCAGCTGGATGTGCAATATCAGGAAGGCCAATCACCATATTTTTCTGTTGCAGCGTCTTCAAACCTCCAAAATTTAGATGACCATAGCGGAAATGCCATAGCCACGCTGAATCTTGAACCTTCGCTGAGAGGCAACTTGTGGTGCTATGAAGATAAAGTGGAAACATGCGGTTTGCTGTCATGTTGACTTGTGCAATTAAGCCCAATTTCGAATCTCGAACTTGGCATACTCCATTTCTGATCAGGATCTCATACCCCTTTTCTTGAAGCTGTCCAATGCTAAGCAAATTTGTCTTCAAATCTGGAACAAAGAAGACATCAGAAATCTTATGAATACTATCTCCCTTGGCCTGAAAAATAATACTTCCTTTTCCCATGACAGCTACTTTGGAATTGTCTCCAAACTTGACGGTGCTTTGGAATCTTTCATCCAAATCAGAGAACACCGCCTTCTCCCCGCACATATGATTGCTGCATCCTGTGTCTAAGTACCACAGATTTTGTTGTGTTTCTTCACTCAGATTGCAAACCATCAAAAGAGACTCCTCTTCTTCCTTATATGTGGATGTTTTCATCCTGTGTCTAATTGTATGCTTATATGTGGATGATTTCTAGTCTTTAGGAATATGCAGTTAGTGCTACTGGTTATTATGTAGTGCCAGATTAGTAGGGATATGCTGTTAGTGGGATTTCCTTTTGGTTTAAAATATCTTAGTTAGCTTGTACGTTTGATTCAGATCAATAGAAACAGTAGTTTTCTAGCATTTCTTTTCTCTCAATTAACAGTGGTATCAGAGCGTGAAAATTTTGAGAGAAAGAGAGGAGGAAAAGTGAGTGAAACACAGAGAGATAATGACCACTCCTACACCCAACGAAAATTTTATTCAAGCAGCAATTCCACGTTTCGACGGTCATTATGATCATTGGAGCATGTTAATGGAGAACTTCTTGAGGTCCAAGGAGTTTTGGCAGGTCGTTGAGTCTGGAATAACAGAGCCAGCCGCTGGTGTTGTGCTGTCAGATGCGCAAAAGACAGCACTAGAGGCTTTAAAGTTGAAAGATCTTAAGGCCAAGAACTATTTGTTCCAGGCTATAGATCGAGCCACATTGGAGACAATTCTTTGCAAAGATTCCTCCAAGCAGATATGGGATTCCATGAAGAAAAAGTATCAGGGGAATGCAAGGGCAAAACGAGTGCAACTTCAAGCCCTTCGCACTGAATTTGAGACTTTACGCATGAAGTCAAATGAGTCAGTTACTGATTTCTTTGGGAGAATGATGACCATTGCCAACAAAATGAGAATTCATGGAGACAAGATGGAGGATGTGGCCATTGTCGAGAAGATCCTTCGATCATTGCCAGCAAAATACAATTTTGTTGTATGCTCCATCGAAGAATCAAGAGACATTGATTCACTCACTCTCGATGAGTTGCAGAGCTCTTTGCTGGTTCATGAGCAGAAAATCAGCCAGCAAGATAAGGAGGAGCAAGCTTTGAAGGCCTCTACAGAACCTCACTCAACCAATGCTAGAAGAGGTAGAGGGAGGGGTAGAGGAAAAGGCCGAGGAAGTAACGGCCATGGCAACCAACATGGTCATGGACGTGGCAACCAAAATCAAAGTCGGCATAGTCAAGAAAGTCAAGGAAGGGGGCGAGGACAAGGTGGCCATCAATCAACAAATTTTCGTCCGAAAGACAGAGCAAATGTAGAATGCTATCGCTGTCATAGGTATGGTCATTTTCAGTATGAATGTCCAACCAAGTTAAATGGCCAAAAAGGAAATCCCACTAACAGCATATCCCTACTAATCTGGCACTACATAATAACCAGTAGCACTAACTGCATATTCCTAAAGACTAGGTCTGACTAAAACAAAGACATAAATAATAATGCTAATAATTATTTCTAACAGGAATAATATCAGAGATCGAGGAGTTTGAAAGGTCGAGATAATACAAGGATATTTGTGTCAAAACCCAGTTTGGAAAACGTGGTCCTATCTTACAAGATCTTAATACTAGATACAGTAGTTGGAACGGAGGCACCCAACTTTTTCTAAAATTAAATGTCAAATGATAATTCTCTGCTAAGTCTAAAGCTTGTAAGTAGGAAAATTTTGACAAGTGTGCATCTGTTGAAGGAGTTGGCCGAAAGTTGTAAAATGGTCAGATTTGTTGGGAGATGGTGGAAAAGTGCATCAAGGTTTCCACTCATTCTATTGAAAGAGGCACCCAATTGTGTCAAGGAAGAGAGTTTGGTGAGGTCTGGAAGTCTTTCGATGAGGTTATTAGAGATATCCAGAGATTGAAGCTTTTTTAAGTTACCCAATGAATCTTGTGTGATGAATTCACACAATTGATTATGAGATACATCCAAGTACTCGAGCAGTGGAAACATCATCAATTCAGGAGGTAGCCTAGTTAGGTTGTTGCTAGTAATAATCAGTGCCGCCAAGGTATATCTAGCACTATAAATCATGGTTTGGAGAAATTCCTCAAGGTACGGTTCTAAATTTGTCTATTCTAGATATACAGATTCAAGAGTATTAGTACCGGCGATCAAGCAAGAAAAAGCTAAAGGAGAAATATTGCTATTAGAAAGATCAAGGGTTTGGAGAGAGGTGGAATGATTAAGGAGACACGTAGATGAAACAAGTGGTGGTACAAGAGGAAGAGAACAAGATGCGCAATCAAACGCCGATAAAGAGGGAAGTATTTTGATTGAAGAAAGCCAATCTGTTGCATTGCTCAAATCCACATCTTCCAAGCCATTGCAAATTATCAGCATACAAGAGGCCAGATGACTCTCCAAGCCCAAGAGTTTGCAATCTGGTAAGATTGCCAAGATGGGGAGGAATCTTACCGTAGAATCCAGAATCTTCAAGATTAAGAGATGTCAGCTTACTAAGAGAACCTATGACCTCCGGGATTCTCATAGTAAATGTGTTGCCACTAAGATTCAAGGACGTCAAGTGCTGCAACACAAACAAGGACGGTCGAAGTTGATTGCTTTCCAAGCCAAGGTAAGACAAATCACCACACTCTGGGATGTAAATGCTCCAACTTGAAAGACCATCATTAAAACCAAAGCTGAGCTTGAAGTCGATGAGCGTATGCTTCTCCTCCTCTCTGCAAACAACTCTGGATTCAGCAATGTCAATGTTATTGCTTGCAAGGAAGAATAGTACAACAAGCACTAATACCAAAATAGAGGCTACTCTGATCATGTTGTTGCAGATGTTATATAATCTTTGCTTGATTTTTTTCTTTTGTATTATTCAAAGTGTGTGTAGTGAATAATCACGATTAGTACTCCAGGTATATTTTATATATGTAATGGTTGGTCTTCATATTCATATACTCACAAAACAACGACCTTCCAAGTTGACTCAAATGTGAGAAACGAAGTCTTTTTATCTGATGGAAATGTTAAGGCCCGTTTGGTTTGTCGTGATATATGGAAACGTAAACGTAAACGGCAACGAAATGAATCTAGACCATTTTTAGTGTCATGATATATTTCTATAAAAAAATCATCCAACAACTTGTCCATTGTAAAAGTGAGATGGAAGGGGGTGATTCCACTATTTTGTTACCCACCACTATGATGGAAGAATGATTGAGGTGGAGCAAACCCCTTTTTACAATGGATAAGAGGTTGTGCAAAACAAGTTGATTTTTTTTTGTCAACGTATCATGACACTAAAATGGACTACATTCATTTTCATTCCGTTTATGTTTTCATAAATTGCAACCAAACGGGACCTAATTCTCTATTCAGATTCATGTTCACATCAAATAGCTCTTAACGAAACGACCTCCCAAATCACACGGGAACACGATGGCGATATTTCATTCTTTGCCATGAAGGGTGGCGCTTCGTCAAAGCATAATTCCTCATGAAGAGTGGCGCTTTGGCGGATGAATTTTCTTCATATGGTGAGTCCGACAGTGATAATTCGTTGGATGACATTGTAATTTAAGATTATGTGAATGTTGTGTTTTTAAAGAAGTTACTAATGAATGAATATATACAGGGTTTGAATTCTTGCTCTCTAATCTATCTAGATTAGAATAGAAGATACAAATAAGATAAGAAATCCAAAATTAAAATTTTAAGTTGTTGAAACAATATCCAGGTATGGCGGTGGTGAGTGCGAAGTACGAATAAAACCCACACGCTTCGCAAAGCACCACATTTCATGAAGAGTCACTCTTCATAAAGTGTGATATCTTTTGTACACCAGATATCCATAGAATTCATTCTTCATGAAGAGTCATGGAAATTGATTTTCTGTATGCGCCGAGGATTTTTTTAGTGTGCACAAGAAATCAGCCTTTAAAGGCTCTTAATCTATACACTTGGAAAAATCAAATTTTCACCATGAAATGAATGGTTCTCCATATACAGAAATTTCAAAGCGCGTATATAAGTATTTCAACAAATCATAATAAGACACTTGGAAAAATCAAATTTTCACCATGAAATGAATGGTTCTCCATATACAGAAATTTTAAAGCGCGTATATAAGTATTTCAACAAATCATAATAAGACACTTGGAAAAATCAAATTTTCACCATGAAATGAATGGTTCTCCATATACAGAAATTTTAAAGCGCGTATATAAGTATTTCAACAAATCATAATAAGACACTTGGAAAAATCAAATTTTCACCATGAAATGAATGGTTCTCCATATAAAAAAATTTTAAAGCGCGTATACAAGTATGTCAACAAATCATAATCAGGTTGATTTCATACTTTTCAAAGATGCCTCTTTAATTTATTTTTTTGGTAGAATAAAGATGCCTCTTTAATTACTACACGTAGTATGAAATGACAAAGATCAAGATTTTCCAATTATATTAGATGGGAATGCAAGCATAATATTTGCATCTAAATCAAGTGGATCAACGCAGATTATGTAAGATAATTTTAATAGAAGATATTATAAATCTACAAGTTTTTTCATCAAAATTCACTATCATTTTTTTTTGGTCGGAAAAAGGCAAGGCCTAGGGATTAATTAGAAATCAAGTACAAATGTTACGAGGGCGAGAACGCCCACGAAAGTCTTTAGAAATCAAAGATAACGAACCCACAGGCGAGTCAAATAACAAATGCAAACCAACGGGGTAGGAAAAGGCGAGGGCGGCGAGGGAGTCGGCGACGGAATTCGCTTCCCTGAAGACATGGCGGACCCGAACGTTCCATTGTCGAGTAAAAAAGCCTTGGACATTAGAGACCAGGCTAAAGAGGGGGTGAGATTGATGAAGATTCTTCCCGATGAGGTCAACCACCAACTTCGAATCAAGCTCCAGGATGACGTTCCTATGCCCCTGACGCCAGGCAAGGTCGAGACCATCAAGAACCCCCCAGAGCTCGGCCATATTCAAAGATGCCATGTACTACTTGAATTTCATACTTTTCCAAGATGCCACCTCAATCACTATGAAACAGCAAAGACCAAGAATTGCCAATTTTATTAGATGAAAATGGAAATGGAAATGCAATTAGCATCTCCAAGATCACACTAATTTGGTTTAGAAGATCAAGTACAGAATGGAGGACTAACAATGACAAACACCCCCCTAAATAAAAAAACACTGGAAACAGCAGAGATTAATTAATACATGATGCACTAAACTACAGGAGGCATTTCAAGAAAAAATCCCACATGATGATCATGAGTGGGGAAAATATAAGTGACATCAAAGAACAGACGAGCTAGACCCCTGTACACATACCTCTACCCATCTCCTTAATATACACGAACGAATCGCAACTGATGCCCTGCCTAAAACCTTCAAAGTTAGTAAGATGTTAACATGATCACTTCGTTTGCCATTTTCCCCATAACACCCTCACAAAAACGTGACCAGCTTCATCTGCCATTCTGGATTAGAGTATTTATCTTCCCTGAGATGGCAATATAGCTGGTTATCATTGTAAATGGGATCAAAATCTGTTTTTGTCTATCTTGGCCGGATTGATGTCAATTTGATTGTATGTATGCTTCAAATTCATGTCATGATGGATTAGACGAGTCTCTTAGGTTATTCACAGCTTTACTATAATGTGCAAATCATATTGGACTTTGCATTGATCATACATGCCAACTCTAAAAACGCATCGGACCAGTGTGTACATTTAATTTACAAAAACATACATTTTCGGACTAATACAATAGCACATCATGTAGTTGGGTTGCTGTCATATGAGGAAGTCTGACAAGTTTTTATTGATTCATTTCGGTTATGCATTCTAAGAGCCAAGTTGGTATAAAAGTACGGAAAGAAAAGAGAAAATAAAATTGCATAAAAACTGATATTGGTCCTTTTTTTTCGTAGAGTAAAGAAGAGGAGGGAAGGATATGGTTAGAGGAGAATAGGTGATATGGTTCATGTTAAAATTAAGGGATGAGGAGAATTAGCTGAAATTTTGTAAGAAAAATGGGAGAAGGGGACTATTGGTTAGCATTTTAGTTAATAAACAATAAACTAAAAATAGATTAGATACATTGTCTTGACGATTTTCCTTTTTATACTCAATACAAAACAAGCCCTAAATGTGTATAAATTCATGCAATTTCCAAATCCCAGGGTTGATATATTGAAACATGAGAGAGTAAACAACATAAGCCTAGAGATTTTACATGCACCAGCCACCCTAAATTTCTCGTACAAAAACATGGAGGTGCTAGGATGCTCTTTTTGCCATTACTCTCCCTTTCTCACTCCGCCACACCATTGTAGCATCTCATATCCATTTTACTATTTTATCAATCCAAAAACTAGCATCCCCAAAAGTTACCTTTTCATATCATTCAATTTATAAATATACCCTTTCATTTCATTTAAAATTATAAATATACCATTTACTATCAATTACCAAAATACTATCCATGTATATTTATAAATATAAAATATTAATTAATTTGATGATTCATAAATAAATGATTGAAAAAATACACATTTTTTGTATTTTCAAAGCAAATAATATAACATAATACATAATTTCATAATTAAATTTAAGCCAACTAATTTTTCTCTTCATTTATTCACACAATTATTTTAGAAAATAAATACATTTAAAAAAATAGTAACCAAATTTTTGTAGACACAAAAAATCACACAATTTTTTTTGAAATTATTACAAATTTTAATCAATTAAATTTTATAAAACTACCATAACATAACAATATTTAAGTATTTTTGGAGCTAAAGATACCAAAAATACACATTTTTTTAAAAAGTATGTCAAATATAGTCAAAATGGATGTCTAAATGTAGAGAAAAAAAATCTAGACTTATGGTAATTTTTTTTAAGTTTAGGGTTGCCAAAATACATTTATAAATGTATTAAAAGCACCACGCGTCGCCCAATAATAGGGCCACGCGTGGCGCCACGTTGGAGAAGGCTCAGCCTTCTCTTGCGTGTGAAACGCGACGTTCATGCCCCCCTTTGGCCAAAACGCCGCGTTTTGGTACCTATTTTTAAAAAAAAATAAAAAAAATCTGCATTTATTGAAAAGAGCACGATGCTCTTTTCTATCAAAAAGAGCAACGATTCTCTTAAAAGAGAATTCACTCTCCGTTAATTTATTATTTAAAAGAGCAACCTAGAATCTAGAAAGCACCAATAAAAGTGCTCTAAGAGAATGAAATTCCCACGTATAGACATTAATGAGCTTGGAACTGGAGTACATTATAAAGTTGCCCTAAATGAGTTGCACGTCAAATGGGCTGTTATGGGCTCTCACGATGGTATACATACGCTCCAACCCAATTATTGTCTAGGCTTGCAGGAAAATCCAACATCCAAATCAAACTTGTCTACGCCGCCGGCCTCTCCTTCCCGATCCTACCGGTTATTCCTTGAGAACCTCCGTTGCCCACCTTCTTCCCGCTCCCCTCGGTTCATTAAACCCTAATCAAATTGCCTCTTCACCATGTCGGACGACGAATCGTCGAATACCCCGGCAAATCTGGATCTGAAAACTCCGGTTGCGCTCGACGGAAAATCCACGTCGGAAGTCACGACGCTAATTTCTGATGCGTCTGCATCGGGATCCTCAAACAACAAATCGTCGTTTCATTCTGCCTTGGCGGTTTCCAACATCAAAAATCTCATTCCACTGGTGCTTGATGCTTCTTATATAGGGGTGCTCACGGGTCGGGTCGATGACCCGTAAATTTTTCAGACACGACCCGCGAGTTGCGGGTTTTGCGGGTCGGGTCGCGGGTCAACCCGCTGACCCGCATGCATTTCAAAAAACTGAAAAAAGTATGTCTTACACTGCAATTAATCAATTAAATTGCAATAATGCTGCCTATTTAGTATCTACGCACTTAAAGTTAAAGAAGCTACAAAGTACTGTGAGCAGGTGAGGTTAATCAACAATTAATCGACACCGGCAAGCGAGGTGTCTTACACTGCAATTAATCAACAATTAATCAATTAATCATGAGCAAGGGAGGTCAAAGTGTCTTACACTGCAACAGCTTCACTCCGAGGCTCCGAGCAGGCGAGGTTGGCGAGCGGTGCGAGTCGAGGGCGAGCAACGACAGAGATCTGGAACGAGCCGACAGTCAGAGACTTCAGCAACGAGTCGAATGCGTGCGACACCAACAACGAGCGGATCTGGAACGAGTCGACTGTCGGAGTCAGGCTTCACCAACTGCGTGCGACACTGCGTGTAACATCCCCGACCCAAGTGCATACGTCATTCGGTGTTCATATGCATAGCATATTGGCATGATATATAGTAAGTTTTTAAAAGTAATATTTATTTTCTAATTAAGTTTATTATATTTTAAAAAAATTTAAATAAAAATTAATTATTAATTAATTCAGGGTAAAGTTTGTAGTAAAGGAGATTTAAGGGTGGAAATTGTAATTTATGAAAATATGCCGACTTTACTATGCTTTTGCCGACTCCAAGTTCAATTGATATATATGTGTAATTTATCATCTTCTTCCCTATTATTAGGTTTCATACGTAAGAAAAAAAAACAGAGGTGAGATGGAGAAAAGAAACGAGAGAAGAGAAGAAAAAAGGAAGGTTTTGTTGTTTGATCTTGGTTTTGGTACGAGATCTCTTCTATCGGGTTTTAATCTCAAAGTACAAACGTGGTTTGGTAAGTTTTAATTAGTTAATAGTTTATCTGGATTTTTCTAATTTTTTCAGATCTAGATCTACAGTTGCTTTTATTTGAGAAATCAGTTGATCTATAGTTTTCAAATGGTGTTTTCGATGTCGGATTTATATTCGGTAAAAGATTTCAGAGTATTTTTAGGGTTTCGTTTTGTAAGGATATTAGGGAGCCCTTTGATCAAGTTTTTCAGAAAGGTTTGAACTAGAAAAATGTTCTTCTATACGTATAGTTTATTGTTGTCAAGTTTTAAAGGATTTGGAAAGATGCACAAGAAGTTGTAATGCATTTTGGCATTTTATTGCATTTGGGGTTAGAGTTTATAAGAGTAAATAGCCTAATTTGCATTGGGTTACATATAGGAGCCCAAGTAATAGACCGTGGTCAGAGTCAAGGGGGAGAAATATAGTATCTGCTTTAAACAGGTGAGTATAGACCGGAGATTCAACCCTATGTGCTATATGTGTTGTATGGATATATGATATATGTGCTACATGAGTTATATGGATATATGTTATATGGATTATATGGATAGATGTGATAGCTCTGAAATTTCCAGAGTTGTTTGCACAAAAGGTATGTTAACAGATGGCATATGATATATGGTTACAGGATGCACTTGATTGCGTAGCATATTGCATGAGATTAAAAGGATTTATGACTGTCTTGCCCTGAATTTGTATACAAAAGAGACCTACGGGTCATACATGAGGCCTGAGATGCCTAAGAGATGATAATTGAGCAAATGAGGCCTAAGATGCCTAAAAGTCGGTAATGGAAAAAAAAAGGAAAAATAAAAAAAGTTGGTATATGAAAAAGAGTCGGTAATGGAAACCCGGGGTAGATTCAGGCTTGAACAGTTCACAGAATAATAAATCGGATACATCGACATTTGCATTTGCATAGTAAATTCCTATATGACATATATATAATATGTATGTATATGTACATGGACTAAATGTTTGACTCTGTGTGAAATAATTGATGATGGTTTATATTCACTAAGTATGCGACTCACGTAAATCGCAAAATAATTTTTCAGGTTCAGCTAGAACTTTCTGACGTGTGTCTCTTTAGAGGTCACATTCATACAGGTCGGCCGGCTGAAGCTCAATGCAACCTTCTCCTCCTCATTTTGCATCCTATACATATGAGTTGTAAATAAGATAAGTGACAGATGTTTTAGTATGACAAGTAACGGCATAGAACTATGTGTGCAACCTTTTATGGTTGTTAATGTCTGCTATGTGCTTGCATGGATAATTGTTATATGTGAATTATCACCTTATATAAGAGATAAGTTTTACAGAGTATACGTCATAGGGTATAGGGGTGTCACACTGCGACTGTCGGAGTCAGGCGCGAGTCGGGCTTCACCAACCAGCAACGGCGGAGTTTTGGAGAGGGAGGTGCGAGTCGGGATCGCCCTAGGGTTTTTGGAGAGGGAGGCGCGGGTCAGAGACTGAGGCAAATATGAGGCCCAATTTTCACTTTTCAATACACTAAGTTTTTCAATATAGTAATATACATATTTTTTATTTTTTATTTTTAAAAAGGGCGCGGGTTTGCGAGTTGACCCGCAACCCATTGGGTTTGGCCTGACCTGACTCGCGACCCGAATTTTTCAAATTCTTGATCCGCAGCCCGACCCGATAATTGCGAGTCGGGCGCCCGACCCGCAAAATGCGGGTCGGGTCGGGGACCCGTGAGAACCCCTATTCTAATACGAAGTATAATTCATGGGTTGCCCTCTTTCGTGTTGCTGCTCGTGCGCATCGGGTGCTTGATCACATCGATCCATCTGTCCCCCGCCCTTTTAATGTGGATGATGCCCTATGGGATCAATTAGATGCCATAATTCTTCAATGGATCTATGCCACTATCTCGTCTGACTTGCTGCTTACTATTCTCACGCCGGGAGCGACTGCTATGTCTGCCTGGAATCGCATGCAAGACATTTTTCAAGACAATAAGGCCTCTCGGACGGTTTACTTGCAAAACGAGTTCTCGAGGTGTCGCCTTGAGTCATTTCCATCTGTTTCGGCTTACTGTCAACACATGAAAGATCTTACAGATCAGATGGCCAATGTCGACTTCCCGGTCTCTCAGAAGCAAATGGTCATCCAACTGATTTCTAGTTTATCTGCTGAATATGATACGGTTGCAAGCTTAATTCAACAACACATTACGTTTCCCGATTTCGCTCATGCCCAATCGATGATTTTGCTTGAAGAAACCCGTCGGGAGAAGCGCGATGCGCTAAAGGCTGAGGTTAAAGCCCTCAACACCACCTGCACTCCGACCCCCCACCCGTTGATCCGCCGGCCCAGCAATCTGCGCCTTCCGATAGAAGCGGGCGCGACAACAACAACCGCGGGCGTGGGCGAGGCAAGGATCGCAGGCGCGGGCGTGGAACCGCGGGCATGGAACCGCGGGCGCGGGCATTCAATTTCAGCGGACTCATTATGGATGGATCCCGATTAACCAGAACATGCAGCCTTGGCCTTCCACGGTTCGGAATCGACCTCCATGCCCGTATCCATCGCTTCCAGCGCAAGGCTTACTTGGCCTGGCCCCTCGATCCTCTATGCAGCAAGCTCACACGGTGTACTCGGATCCCGGCCATGGCTTTCAGAAAATGATGGATTTGAATCAAGCTTTCAACAATATGACGCTGTATCCGCCGGACAACAATTGGTACATGGACACCGAGGCATCCTCCAACATGACACACAACCAAGGTAATCTCTCGTCCTTTACTTCTAAGAGTAATTCTCATTCGATAATAGATGGAAATGGCAAGTACATTCCATGTTTGGGTCACAGATCCACAACTTTACCAAGCAAAACAACACCCCTCTGCCTTAACAATGTCCTAGTTGCCCCAAACCTTATTAAAAACCTTATTTTTGTTCGGCAATTCACTTCTGATAACAATGTTTCCGTTGAATTTGACCCGTTTGGTTTTTCTGTAAAGGATCTTCGAACGGGAACTCCTCGAATGAGATGCACTAGCTCCGGCGAGCTTTACCCGGTCACGTGTCAGCCTGCATCTTCACTTCGATCGTCTAGCCCTTCCGTTTTCTCTGTTGTGTCTGCCCCAGTTTGGCATGCTCGTTGCGGTCATCTTGGCGCTCCTGTCTTTTCTTTGCTTAAGAATTCTGTTTTATCTAGGTGTAATAAAAAGTATGATTCCTCTAGTTGTCAAGCTTGTCAATTAGGGAAGCATACCAAACTACCTTTCTTTCAGTCTAAAAATGTGTCTGTTGCACCGTTTTATATTATTCATAGTGATCTTTGGACCTCTCCTATTACTAGTTTGGCTGGTCATAAATATTATCTGGTGTTTTTGGATGATTATTCTCATTTTCTTTGGATATGTCCTCTTAAATATAAGTCCCAAGTGTTCGATCATTTCGTTCGCTTTCATAAATTCGTCCAAACGCAATTCAACTGCCAAATAAAATCCTTTCAATTTGATATGGGAAAAGAATTTAATAACCATGAATTTCATCTGTTCTTTCAAACCCACGGTATTGCGTTTCGCTTCACCTGTCCATACACTTCTTCTCAAAATGGTAAAGTCGAGCGTAGTATTCGTACGATCACAAGTATGGTCTGAAGCCTTCTTTTTCATGCGACTCTACCACCCGCCTTTTGGGCCTATGCGACGTCCACCGCTGCTTGTCTACTTAACATTCTACCCTCTCCTCTCCTTCAAAATCGGTCCCCCACACAACTTCTATACAATTGCACACCTACTTATGACCACCTACAGGTTTTTGGGTGTCTTTGTTTCCCTAACTTGACCGCTCAAATAAATCATAAACTTCAGCGGATATCCGGACAATCACAGAGGATACATATGTTATGACCTCCAAACTCACAAAATCATCTTGTCTAGACATGTCACTTTCAATGAGTCGTGTTTTCCCTTTCGTAGTCCTACTACATCGGATCCCAGTCCGAATTCTGAGTCCATTTCACCTCTCTTTTTATTTCCGCCTCATAACTCGCCGGATGCGTTAGTGCAGTCTCGTTCGCCTCAAAACCGCGCTCCGCAGGATCACCGTTCTGCGGGCGAAGCGCGAGTTAGCACCCCAAACCGTGACCGCGCTCCCCTGACCCTAGACCGCGCTCCGCAGGATTACGATTCTGCGGGCGAAGCGCGGGATGGCACCCCAAACCGCGACCGCGCTTTCCCGACCCAAACCGCGCTCCGTAGGATCACCGTTCTGCTGGCGAAGCGCGGGTTGGCACCCCAAACTGCAACCGCGCTCCCCCAACCCCAGACCATGCCCTTCCCCAATCCCCACCTCCCAATACTCATCCTATGACTACTCGGAGCAAAGCAGGAATTTTCAAACCCCGGGATATTTTTGACCTCAATACCACCACACCACAACCCAATCTATCCCCTTTACCCACATCACATAAATCCGCCCTCCTTGACCCAAATTGGTGTGCCACCATGAAAGACGAATATCGAGCTCTTATTAGTAATGGAACTTGGGAATTGGTACCTTGTCCACCCAAGGCAAATGTGGTTTGATGTATGTGGCTCTTTCGGCATAAGTTTCGCTCTGACAGTTCGTTAGAGCGGTACAAGGCTCGCCTCGTTGACAATGGCCGTTCACAAGAAATCGGAATTGATTGTGATGAGACTTTTAGCCCGGTTGTCAAACCGGCTACTAATCGCACTGTGTTACATCTTGTTGTTTCCCGTTCTTGGCAAATTCATCAATTAGATGTCAAGAATGCTTTTCTCTATGGCCATCTTCGAGAGACAGTTTACATGTTTCAGCCCCCGGGTTTTGTTGACTCTATGTATCCCAAGCATGTGTGTCGACTATGAAAGTCGCTTTATGGTCTCAAACAGGCTCCCAAGGCCTGGTACCAGCGGTTTGCAGCGTATCTTTACACTCTCGGTTTCGTCGGCAGTAAGAGTGATTCTCTTTATTTATATTGTGTCAGGGCCATAATACAGCTTATTTGCTTCTCTATGTCGACGACATTATTCTTACAGCGTCCTCTGACTCTCTTCGTCAGCACATTATCCGTCTACTCAGTCGGGAATTTTCCATTACTGACTTAGGGCCTCTGTCTTATTTTCTCGGCATTTCAACATGCAAACAGATTCTGGTTTGTTTTTATGTCAGGGCAAATATGCTCGTGAGATTGTTGAACGAGCATCCATGTCTTCGTGTAGGCCTTCAGTTACTCTTGTAGAGCCCGACACTAAGCTCTGCGCTAACGCTGGTCCTCCTGGTCGTGATCCTACACTTTACAGAAGTCTTGCTGATGCACTTCAGTATTTAACTTTCTCACGTCCTGACATATCTTATGCAGTTCAGCAGGTTTGTTTGTTTATCCATGATCCTAGAGAGAGCCATTTTCATGCTCTTAAGCGTATAATTCGTTATATACATGGCACTCTTGATTATGGGATTACTATTACACCGTCTGCTACACCATAGCTGATTGCATATACTGATGCTGATTGGGTCGGGTGCCCTGATACTCGTCGATCGACATCGGGATGTTGTGTCTTTCTGAATGACACTCTCGTTTCCTGGTCCTCCAAACGTCAGGGTGTGATATCCAGATCTAGTGCAGAGGCTGAGTACAGAGGTGTCGCTAATGTTGTTGCTGAATGTTCATGGATTCGTAACCTTCTTTTCGAACTACATTGTCCTCTCTCTCGGGCTACACTTGTGTATACAGATAATGTGTCTGCCGCTTATCTTGCTCACAATCCCGTTCAACACCAGTGTACCAAGCATGTTGAGTTGAACATTCATTTTGTTCGAGATAATGTCGCCATTGGACATGTTCGAGTTCTCCATGTTCCGTCATCATATCAATATGCTGACATTTTTACAAAGGGTTTGCCACGTTCATTATTTCTTGATTTCAAAGACAGTCTCACTGTTAGGTCCTCTCCCGTTTCGACTGCGGGTGTGTGTTAACATATATATTATTGTATATTTGTATATTGGGCCTAACTTGGGCTTCAGCCTTGTAATTGTACTATATATTGATTAATGAAGAGAATGGCAACCCCAAGGGGAATTCTACATTCTAGCAAAACTGTTGTTACCACGTCAAACGAGTAGGTCGGGTCGGGTTCGGGTTCAAATTATTTCAGGTTCGGGTTGAGTCGGGTCCGGGTCGTAACGGGTCATCAGTCAAATCGGGTCGGGTCATTGCGGGTTTTCAGGCGGGTCAGGTCGGCCAAACAGGTCAAGAAAATCAATGTTTTTACAATTATTAAAATATTATTTTATTTAAAAAAAGATATTTAATGATAATCTATTATTTTTATATATTTTAATAATACAATATATTATAATTTTTAAAATATATTATATATATTCTAAAATTATAACAAATCGGGTCAACCCAACGGGTTTCGGGTTTGAACCCAACGGGTTTCAAACCCGATCAAATCGGGTCGATCAGGTCGGGTTCGGGTTCGGTTATTTCAGGTTCGGGTTGAGTCGGGTTCGGGTCGTAACGGGTCACCGGTCAAATCGGGTCGGGTCATTGCGGGTTGTCGGGCGGGTCGGGTCGACCTAACAAGTCAAGAAAATTGATTTTCTTACAATTATTAAAATATTTTTTATTCAAAAAATGATATTTAATAATAAATCTATTATTTTTATATATTTTAATAATAAAATATAGTATAATTTTCAAAATATATTATATATTCATAAATATAACAAATTGGGTCAACCCAACGGTTTTTTCGGGTTTGAACCCAACGGGTTTCGAGTCTATCGGGTTCGGTTTATTTTGGGTTTCGGGGTTCAAATTTTCGGGTCTTAACCCTAAATTTTTCAGGCGATTCGGATCGATTTTTCCGATCGGGTCAGCTTTTGACAACTCTAGTTACTACTTACTAGTCACCCCACCAAGTAAAAAGGGTCAAAAATAATGAATGTATATATATGCAGAAGGCACATAGCCAGCTGTGCACACACACACATAAAAAAGCCACATTGTAGGTTTAGGGTGGGTGGTGGAGCACATATGGAGATGAGTCCTTTTACACCTTTTCTCACACATTTTGTGCTAGCTGTCATATCGTTGCCTAAAGGAAGTAGAGAGATAGGGAGAGACTGAGATTGCTGTTGATGATCGATGACATGTACATATAATAATAGGTCTTTAGGTGGGTTCTAAACTTCTAATACTAATTGATATGTGATTATTCTTTGCTTACTCACGTTTGATTAGCAGTCCCGTTTTCAAGAATGCTCTTTGTCTTTTAGTTGAATCTCGTGGAACATGAACTTAAATAGTTAAACTCTATATATGAATTGAACAAATTGGTTGGTGACGATCCAAGACTTGGTCGAGGTCACAACAAAATCCACCTGGTCATTGAGCGAGTGTTGGATACTTGGATAGGTAAGTTGAGCTCACAACTTAGGGTTTGATCGAGTCCACGATCAAGTGTAGATTGAGATCCACAATTTGGTGAGCCAATGAGCATAAAAATGTATTTTCTCTTAAACTCATAGATTGGCTTTGTTAAAATCGAAAGAATGTTTAATAGAAACAGAAGGAAAGAAACTTGTTCCAATCTAAATTCTAATTATCAATTACAAAAATAATGCTAAGAAAAAATAAAGCAGCTAATTAAAAACAATCATTTTCAAAAAATGTATAGATATGATCTTTTAGCATATCAATCGATTTATTATAAAACTAAGAAGGATTTATATAAATATAACATACATAAACCGAAATTTGTTGATACACGGGAGTATCCCTATTACTAATTTTATAAAAAAAAAAAAGATTATTTTATGTATATAAAAAATCCATATAGAAATTACTCTGTAGCTTCCGGTTTTAGTTTGCTGTAAGGGAACCTGTATAGAATGGGAGTTGATGACAATTTCTATCGATCAGTTTGGAAAATCAAAGGCGCGTGAGAGGATCAAGAGCTTTGTTTGGATGGCGAGCAAAGGGGGAATTACGTCTAATGTCAAGAGATGCAGAAACACATTGCTAACTCTCGTAGATGTACCTTGTGTCATGCGGACGACGAGACTTATGAGCATCTCTTTCAGGATTGTCCCCGAGTTAAGAATATTTGGATCCGTTTAAAAGCTATTGATTTTTGCTTCTCTTTCTTTCAGGCACCCTTTGCGTCTTGGTTAAGAATTGATGTTGGCGATCTTGGTGTGAAAGAAGAGCAGGATTGGAGTGTTATCTTTGCTATAACTCTTTGATGGATTTGGCATTGGCGAAATTCAAATGTGTTTAATGAAGAGGTGTTTGTCTCGGAAAAATATGTCTTTATCATGGAGCAAGTAAGGGAGTATTCTTGGGCCACGGGTACGTCTCTTTCTACTAGTAGGGCATGAAATCTCTTGGAATAAATCGGACGTGGACTAGGTGAAATTAAAAATGGCGACGACAGGGGGTGTGCTACGGGATCATAACGGGCCATGGATCCATGGTTTTGTTCATAACATCGAGTCGTGCTCGGTGCCTATGGTAGAGCTTTGGGGAATTCGTGATGGCCTTCAACTTGCTTGGGATAAGGGCTTTAGATAGGTGATGTTGGAATCAGATTCGATTTTGGTTATTGGTCTTTTAAATTCTAGAATTAATAAGAGTCAACCCTTGTTCAACCTGGTTAAACAATGTCAAGGCTTTAGTAGTAGGGATCGGGTTGTCCAATTCCGTCTTGTGTATCGAGAGGCGAATGTAGTTGTCGATTGCCTCGCCTCTATTGCTTTCTGCTTTCCGTTAGGATTTCAAGTTTTGTTTGCCCCGCCTGAGGGGATTCCTTTATTACTGTTTGTTGATGTTATGGTCAGGCTATCCCTCGCTTGATGACTAATTAGCCCTTTGTTGCTTTAATAAAATGTCCCTCGAGGGCCCGGAGAGTGTCGTCTCTTCTTCTACCAAAAAATATAGAGAAGATGAGATAAAATCAAATTTTCTTATCTTTGTAATATATTTGTTTCCTTATTATTAATATTCTAATCTTTTCTATATCTTGTTTTCCAAGTATGTACATTGTAATCTCTCTCTATATATAATATTCTCCTTTATGAGAAGATCTCAAAAAGGGTTTCATATTCTACCTTTTATGGTATCTAGACCATAGGTTCTATCCTCTAAAAAATCCTATTTTTTCGGCCCCTTTGGTCGATCACCATTTCCAAAGATAAAGCCTCTTCGTGAACAACAAGATCCTGATCGAGCGGTGCTAGCATTCAATCTGGCGCACTTGGCGCCAGTTCTTCCATAGGTCTTCAATTTCATGTCTAAAATTAAGAAATTACCTAATTTAACTTAAACCCCCCTCAATCTTGTTCAGATCTTTCATCTTCTATTGCAAATTTATGCAATTATTCTTTTTTAGTAAAGATAATATTGAAAAAAATAGGTTAAAATATGTCAAATGACAAATATTGTTGAATAGAAAATAAAGATAGAGAGTAAAACGTAGTAACAAAAGGAAAAGCATAATTACAAAATTTTACTTACAATAGAAATACCGTTACTATAAATAGTGAAATCAAGCTAGATTTATGAAGTAATCTTTTACCCTAGAAGTTTGTTTAATTAATTTCCGAGGAATGAGGAGCTTTAATTTTATCGTTCGACTAACAACTTTTCTTTGCTAAAGGAGCTTAATTTTTTTTCCAACTTGCACTTGTGTGTTTCGCAATTTTTTGAGAGGAAGCTTAAGGACTTACAGGTGGAACGTCATCGACGATAGTTTGGGAGGTGATGACGGTGGCGGAGGAGTCGACGACGGAAAAATTGGTTAAGAAGGATTGAACCAAGGTTGCACGCACTGGATCTAGGCAGACAATGATGGCAGAGGAGGAGTCCACAATGGCAGAATTAGTCGAGGAGGATTGAATCAGGGCTGTGAGAACTAGATCTAGGCAGGCGAGGTGGCAGAGGAGGAGCCGAAGAATTCGACAACGACGGAATTGGTCGATGATACTATAATATTAAGAAGAAGAAGAAGAACCAAATTGATTGTGAAGGGGAGACGAGAGAAGAGATCAGAGAGACGAGAGAAGAGAACAAAGAAGGGAGATTAGAGAGAGATAGGGTTTGGATAATTAATTTCTCATTGATTGATTTCTTCTTGAAATACATTATATGATGATATTTATACTAGGCCTTAATATCTAAAAAATAAGGAAAACATAATGCTGAAATATTAAAATTATATCCTTATTAAAAGATAAACCATAGCTAAAAAAAAGAAACAATATGATAATCTCCTCAACCATAATTGTAACGTATCAGTCGAGAAGAAGTGAATTGTGGCTGCGAGAACCAAATCTGGGAAGAGAAGGGTGGGTCGGGCTGCATGGTGGATTGGGTGGGTCTGTTAGGAATGTGTAATATAGAAAAAATATGGGCATAATTTGTAAATAGGCCAAAAGCCTATAAATGCTTAGACATATTCACTTGTACTGATATCTGAGAATTAATGAAAATCATATTTCCCTTTTATCTCTTTCTCCTACTACTTCTCTGCAACTTCCCTTTTCCCTAATCTTCTTCCTTAATTTCTCTCTTCTCTACTTTAATCTCTATCAATTTCCTTTCTAATTCTCTTGATCTATTTCGGGTCATTACAAATTGGTATCAGAGCAATCGATTCGCGCGTTCAATTTAGGAATTTTTTTTGACCTAATTCGTCGTATTCAATGGAAGCCTCGAAGACAACAATGGCGGATCGTGTGAAGGCCCAAGAGATGTTGTTCTCCGATCAACTCTGGAGTAAGCTGACCGTGGATGAGCAAATTAGTGTGATGAGAGTTTCAAGGGGGATGTCTCCTTGGATCGATAATGATTACTTGATCGAATTTCAATATTGGAATCGAGCGTTGGCAAAATACATGTATCAAGAATTGGGATTGGAACCAACCGATGATCGGTATCTTGATCCAACTACGGTGCCGTTCCTTAGTACGAAAGATGCCGACGAACAGAATTTTTCCCTGGCCAAGAAGATGGAAGGGAGCGCCAAGAAAGCGAAGCCGATACTCACACAGATGCAACAATTTGCGAACGCAATAAGGGACGATACTCAACAGACCGATGAACATCTAATTCAAGCAGAAGCGGCCAAAGAAAGAATTCCAAAGAATGTTAATTTGCAAATCCTCACTTCTAATCTTGGTGCAAATTCGGAAAGACCGGGAAATTTCGGAGCGGATTTAGGGGCGAATTCGGAGAATAACTCTAATCTCGAAGCAAATTTTGTGAATTCTGAAGTAATAGTAGCATCGACTGAGGATATGGGTAGCAAAATGGTGTTAGAGAAGACAAATTGGAATTTTGGAAACATAATATTTTCTCAAGGTTTTGATCTCAAAGGTAATTCTCATTTTCCATTGTTGGAATTTCCACTCTCAGATGGCAGTAACCCTAGAAGAAGGGTTCGAAAGGATGAATTGATTGACCTTGGTGATATTGGGTTGGGTAATTCTAAGGGCAAAATATCTGAATTTGAGGCAATTTTCACTGCACATCATATGTTTGCTGAAATGTCTAATAGAGATTCCAAGAAAATTGACTATTCTGTACAGCAGAGCAATGCCAATCGTCTAATGGGTGATTGTGTTTTTGATCCGGGAATTACTGAAAGTTTGATCCAGGAATTGACTATTCTCAAGGTTCCTATTATTCAGGATTATTTTGAGGAAATCCAGGATGCATCTCACTTGGCATTTAGCTCCTCTCAAACTTTGAGTTCTACTGAAGAAAAGAAGTGGTCAGGTTCTGAGGAAATCTGTAGGGATGAAGCAATTATGAAGGAAGCAAATCAAGACCCACTTTTGGTGTCATTTGATAGAGGTAAAATACAGCTTACAAAGAGTAATTTGCTTGGGTCTAAATTCAGCATAGGAGACAATTTGATTTTTGTTATATGTGTTGTATTGCTTGCTTGGATTGCTACTGGATTGACAAGGATTCCAAGTGGAGTCAATGCTATTATGAAGATTGAAATCCTTAAACCAAGATTAGTATTTGATCCTGGAGGAAGTTGTTTATGACAGTGGAAATTGTGTTGATGCATACACTGATAGTACAAATTCGGTTAATTGCTTGCCTCTTGACTATACAAGAGAATTCAAGTTTTGATGCTAAGTAGTTGAATTTTGGATCACCAGTGCATCAATGTTGATTTCAAGTGGGGCATTCATTCTCCTCCAATAATCGTGGGATGAATTTTCACAGTAAATGGATATATGAAACTAGCAAGTTCAGTAAATGGATATATGGTGGAAGTTTGGTTTCACAATGGCAAAATTTTCTTAAGCATGAAGCCATATGAGCAGGCCAACATGGGTTGATATGGGTGAAGTTTGTGCCAAGTTGCTGCTTGATTGCTACTGATTTGTTCAATTAGGGTTGATTTGTTGTAGAATGGGGTTTGTTGCTGACTAGTCAAGTTGCTTAGATTGCACAGTCAAGTTGCTTTTGATCATGGATTGACATTTAGCATACAAAGCTATATGTGGAGGCTGAGATGAACAAGTGCCCAAGTCATGTGAAGTGATCCAGTGCTGATTTGTGAATGGTTTGCATTCAATAGTCTTCTTGCAACCAGCTGGTATTTGCACATGTTAACAACTTGATGGTCTCTCCGTTTCATGTGGAACCTTGAGGACAAGGTTCTATAAGGGGGGAGTATTGTTAGGAATGTGTAATATAGGAAAAATATGGGCATAATTTGTAAATAGGCCAAAAGCCTATAAATGCTTAGACATATTCACTTGTACTGATATCTGAGAATTAATGAAAATCATATTTCCCTTTTATCTCTTTCTCCTACTACTTCTTGCAACTTCCCTTTTCCCTAATCTTCTTCCTTAATTTCTCTCTTCTCTACTTTAATCTCTATCAATTTCCTTTCTAATTCTCTTGATCCATTTCGGGTCATTACAGGGTCACCCACCCGGTGTGGGCGGCCGGAGGAGAGAGTATGAAGGTGGAGGCGAAATTTAGTGACATTTTGATTTTTAATACAAATTTTTTAAATATCAATTAGGAATAATAAATATATTATCTAAACCTTTATATCCTTTTTTTATAATTTCACACTTGTTTAATTAAAATCAACTCGTTATTCCAAATATTTAGACAATTAGATCCAGTTTCAGTTCTAATTTTGATAACAGTAACAGAGAGAGCAAGTGCGATAACTTTAAAACCAAGTAATAAATAGGAGGCCTATCTCCAACTCCACTTCCAACTCATTTTACTAAACGGCGTCTCTAAGTGTAAAATGGCGTTGATATTTTATTTTTTTTGGTAGAATTTGATTAAAAAATTTTAGAAGATGACGAAAATAACTTTGCACTTCAAACTAGTTGCTAATATATTATTCTAGCTTAATTAACACAAATGATGTCGCACGTCATTTCGTCATCAGTATTTGTCATTTGGTTGGCCGTAATTAATGGTTGGTGTTACTTGATGGCTTAAAACATATACCGTCTTCTGTACTTGTGTAAATTTATCACTTAAACACCTCATCTTTGGTTTGAATTTATATGGCAGGAGTGAAGCCAAATCTAAACCATAAATTGATGGGTGACTTGAAAATTTAATAATAAAAAAATTGAGAACTGGCATATACGGATATATAGTTTTTGATAATTTGATATTAGTTCTTCAATTAGATTAAAACAAAAAAAAATGTAAAAAATGCAAGTTCTGGGAAGCCATTTGCCACGTGCACTCTCCCTTCCTCACCTTTCTCCCTATACACTTTCTCCCTCACCGCCTCTCTCCCTCACCGCCAGATCGGATCTGGGTAGTCATCCGCGACAAGCACGACATCGACCAGACCGGAAAGTAATGTGGCGACTCCGATCTCCAACTCGAGAGGATCAACGTCGTCGAAGAGGAGGGAGTCGAAAAGGTCGACTCGGCGCCGAGGACGTCAGATCTGACGGAGATGGCGAGGCTTGTTCCGGCCAAACTCAAACCAGTTTTTGTGTTTCGATTGATAACCAACTAAGTAAGGTTTATCGCATCGGATCCGGACGGTGACGGTTTGCTCGGCGGTTGAGAGTACGAGATCTATCCAGTCTTGCGGCGGCGCCTCCTCGATCGTCCTCCTCCTGTCAATCGTCCTAGTTGTTCGAGGATGCGTTGAATCATCTGCTTGTAATCACCTTTCTCTATGTTGAACTCAATTGGGGGGGGGGGGGGGGGGGGGGGGGATGCCAGATATGGTTTTTAATTCAGATCAGGGGGCGAAACCCTAAATCCCAAATCCAGATCTGGGGATAATTAATTCCAGATCTGATTTTTTTTTGTTTTTTGTTTTAATTAGAAAAATTTAATTCACCTTTTTTTTAAGAAAAAATTAATTGACCTTTGAATGTAGGTGGCAAGTTTTGGGATTACGTGGCACAAATAAGTCACTTATGTGGCAAGTTTTCATCTTATGTGGCACACAGTTGGCAAAAAAAATTATGACATGTCAACGCGCGTGTCATACACTCAATGAAGTTGTCAGCGATCAGGTGTTTAATAGGTCCAAATTGTTAAGTTTAAGTGTTCAATAGGTCCAAACCAAAGGTGAGGTGTCTAAGTGACAAATTTCCACAAGTACAGGGGGCCGTATATGTTTTAAGTCGTTACTTGATGTATTACAACAGTACTTTATTATCATAATAATGCGACTTGAGTAAAGCCGCATCCCAATTGATAAAATTAAATTTTGACGCGTCTAAAAAATAAAATTCGAATATATTTGCAAGTTTTATTGCTTGAGACCACAAAAGTAATATTCTCGATTTGGATAGAAAAGAATTCCCTTCTATGAGCGTCTTACAAGTTGAAGCGTTTTCTCTTTGGTTTGGTCTTCAGTTTGTGGTTGCGTCTAAATTTTCTCATGTCATTATTGAGGGAGATAATCTTTCTCTGATTAATTCGATTAAAAGAGTCTGGAAAATTCATTGGGAAATTAAGTCTTTAGTCCATGATATTAATTCCTTGCTTGATTCTATTCCACATATTCAAAATTTTCATTGTTACAGGGAATGTAATAATGCAGCCGATTTCATAGCAAAAAGATTCGTCCTCACGCCTCTTCTTCAACAATTGATCCTTGCAGCGCAAGATTTGTCAGTTTGTAATGCTATTTCGTTAGAACGCTTAAGCTTAAATGTTTGTCGGCGTCCTATTGTTTTGAAATTCCTCAAGATCATCCACAGTGATGATTCAGGTTGGCCATGTAATGTACGGATAACCTAATATTTGCCTTGTATTATAAAAAATAGTACTTTATTATGAGAATGACTTTAATTACTCCCTCCGTCCTAATATATATGGGGTGTTAGCATTGTGCACACTTATTAAGAAATACTTTACTTTTGCTTCAAAACAAATAATTATCCCTCTTTTTACTTAAAAAGTAAATTTTAATTACTTTAAGAGAGTGTCATCCTCATTTCCATTGGATAGAATTTCTTAGAATGACATTTACCAAGAAATACCAATATAAATAAACTCAAAACCCCATATTGTGTGGGACAAAGTGTTTGGGCTAAAAACACATACAATATAGGATGGAGGGAGAACTATTTAATCTAACTTTCATACATAAAGCTACTGTTTTAATACTTAGTTATGTATATATAAATATAATTGATGGGTCCGATTCAGGTAATAATGGCCGCGCATGTGAGAAATAAGAAAGAACAAGATTCGTTCGATTGAGAAAAATAAAGGGCGCTGATCGTTTCACTTGAAATGGGAAAAAAACGACACAGACGATTTTTTGGCGAATTATTCGCGTATTTTTGAAAAAAACGGATATAGGGCACGCGCCCATAGTGTTCATCAAAACTGTAATTTCATTCATCAACTTGTGCATCGATTGATATTCTTTTTAAGTTAAACCGACTTAGAAATGAAAAATATAACGTGGAGATGAGTGTATATGTGTAAATTATGAATGAATCTCGTTCGTTTTCTGAAAAATGTACGTCCAAAATTGGACTTTTATTATAGTTGGGTGAAAAAGAAAAACGCGTATTTTTCTTGAATTATGTACGTTTTTTTTAAAAACAAAATCGTTTCTAGATGTGGCGTGCAACTTGTGCATCGATTTTTTGATGTACATTGTGCATTGATTTCGAACTTTTTATTTTTACCTTAGCTATGTATATGGATACTATAGTTAGTTAGTTTTTGATACACATGTAAAATAAGATGCACTTTCTGGTTGTTTTGATGCAGATACATGGTCAATTTTGATGCACATATATGAAAGACACAAATTTGTACATCTATTCCACCTTGTATGTGCATCAAAAGTAACTCTTATGTGCATAAAAAATAGCTATTTGTGCATCAGTTTTTTTTATGAAGAAATTTGACGTAGAGGCAAAGTCATAACCTATATTTAGGCGTTTGGCCCATTACCTTGTTAATTAGGTTCTTGTTAAGTATATATGTCTTTAAATGATGATTTATTTTCTTTTCTCTCTACCTTTTCTTCCCCCGATCGTGCTCTCTCTCTCTCTCTCTCCCTGTGTGAGCGATGACTCTCCATCATCTCCGATCGAGTTTCGGGAGCTGCCCCGATTCTCCCCGTTTTGACCCGGAAGGCTCAATCGAAAATGGATCGAACGTGTGCACCACCGATGGAGGAGAGACTAAAAGGAGGTGGCTGGAGTGGAGAATAGGGTTTTGGTAATAGGCTGAGGTTGAGTTGAAAGGCTTCAATCAATCGCCGATCTTGGTACATTCTCTCAAGGTTCATCTCTTCTTGTTAAATCTGGCATTAATTTTAAACCAATTTGTTTATAATTTGAAGAATTTTGATGTGAATTATGGTTATCAGTCTATAACTTGAAGAATTTTAAATATGACATTTTATGGGGATAGATCTAGCTTCTTTTTTTTCTCTTGTTTTTGCCGATCTAGGATTTTTTTTTCTTGTATCTATTGAATCTCGCAGTTGTGTCTAATCAATTTAAATTTTGGAGCTGAAATGTTGGTGATTTGGTCCTTCTATTGCAGATTTCCATCACAAATGGGGGTTACCGAACATGGGAAAGGGAGTGGTAAAGCGAAAGCTGGTGTGTTTTCTTCTCGAAATTGCTATCTCTAGCTTTGGTTCTGTGATATTTTTTGCTTGATACTTTGTTACTGGTGACCAGGAGGGAAGAAGAAAGAGGTGAAGAAAGAGACTGGTCTTGGCCTCATATTCTGCCTCGTTGGTGGTGGTGTCAAACACGAAGCCCGCGTGTGCCGTATGGCGCAATCGATATTGGGAGAGTGTCGTGCAATGGTCCGTGGGAGCCCGTGCGTGTCGCTAGCTGTTCAGGCAAAGGCATCGCATGAAACATTCCCCGATGTAGAGTTTCTCTCCTTTGTTGTCGAAGGGTGCGAGGACCTTTCTTTCAAACTCCAGGCTTCGCGAAGGTTGACGCTCTCTTTCACCTCGACCACATATACATGGATTTTTTGCTTCGCGAAGGTTGCGTAACACGCGCGACCCTCCTCCTGGTCGCCCATAACCTCACCGACACCGTTCTCCATATGAAATTTCATTTTCAAATGATAGATGGAAACGATGGCTTGAAACTTCATCAGGGATTCTCTCTCGATGATCGCATTTTACACCGATGGCAACCTCACCATTGTAAATTCTACCATCTCGATTCTCTTGGTCGAACCCGTCCCTAGAGTCATCCATAGATCGACGAGCCCTGCGACACCCACCTTGTCGCGTGAAAAAGATGTCAACTTCCCCGCATATGGTTTTAGGGATGTGGCAGATATCCGTAATTGCTTAAAAGCGTCGAAGTACATGATGTCTATATAGGATCCCGTATCCACTAGGACACGCTTTACCATTTTAGACCCGAGTTGGGTATGAATCACCAAGGGATCAGTATGCAGCATGTGTAACCCTTAAGCGTCTTCCGATGTGAAGGTCAAGCCTGTGTGCGATCTCGTAGATTGCTCGACGCTGAAAACCGAGCGAGGGGTCGTGATGACTCGCCCGCGCATACCTTTTTCTCTCCTGCTGGCTCGATCTAGCGATTGAGGGGCCACTCGAGATGGTGTGGATGAAACCATAGGGCGCCATTGCGTGGCCTAAGCTCGCTTGTTTAGTTGGGGCATGTTGTTCGATGTTATCGGTTCGTGCCGGGTTTTGGCCTTGTGGTACGTTATTTGCACCACTTGTTGGATTTCCGCGCCCGGTGTCTTTTGGACGGCACAAGGGGCCCTCCTTCTTCTATATTCGGCGCTGTCCGCCACCAAAGTAATTTCGGCCCTTTCTCGCATTGTTGTTCGGGGTGGTCTGCTTTGCCTGAGGTTGCGGGTTAGCGGGGTTTTGAGTTTGGGTCATGTACGTGTCTTTGGTGGGTGTTGCGACGACTTTAGACTTGCCCTTGGCCTCGGCCACCACTTCCTTCTCGGTTCTAGGCCCGAAACTCTATTTCTCCGCATCCTCGGCATACACCTGGGCAGTGATCCAGGCGTGGAGGTCGTCATACGTCCTTGGGGATTTTAGAAAGATGTGATTCTTGAAGACCCCGGGGCATAAATTCCCCATCAAGGTATCTCATTTCGATGCCTTGTCGACGAGCGAGATCTCGTCCACCGCGGTTGTGAACCCTCATGAAGACAAAGTTTCCTCCTCACCTTGCTTGACTCCACGAAGATTGCGCATGTTCTTCTTGCGCTTCCTGGAACCACTGAAGTGTGCGATGAAGGACTTAGTTAGCTGGGCCGCCTAGATGAAGGAAGAGATGGTTCCGTATCGAAGGCTGATGAACCAGGTCATCGCATCCTTTTCGAGGGTAGTTGGGAACACACGGCAGAAGATTGCATCATTGTAAGAGTTGACGTGCATTTGAACATCGAAGTGTTTGATGTGCTCTTCTGGGTCTGCGGTCCCATCACAGAACCCTATTTGAGGCTTATTGAAGCCTTTGGGCATTGGATTGCTTTAGATTTCGTCAACAAATGCAGAGAAACCATCTCCTTCTACGCGGAGGCATGCATGTCCTCTGGTGCCGTCATCCCATATCTTTCCGAACGCCGCGACCGTCGCGAGCCCGACCGTGAAATTTGCATGGGATCCCAGGAGTGCCTCATTTTCGAAGAATCGTTGGTTGACTCAGCCTGTTCTTCGATACTAGATTCCTCGTACTCGGGCTCATACCCCGAGACATACTCAGGCACATACTCCGGATGTGGCTGTCCGTATCCCGGGACATGTACAAGGGTATATCCTTGTTGAGGCTACCCGTAACCCGAGAAGGGTTTTGGATGAGGTGGGACGTCATCCCTGCATGTATCCCGGGAAAGGGTATAGGTTTGGGGTGGTCGTACCTTGCTTTGCGTACCCCTAGAAGGGGTACGGATTTTGCATAGCATTGTACGTCCACCCATGGGGGGACGTCGTACGACCAACCTGGTTGTGGAACGTCGTTGGCCCATTCTTGGGTGTCGAGCATGTTGTCCGGATGGAGTGGAAGAAGTTGTTCGGGCAAGCCATTCGAGATTGAAAGCGAAGGTGATTATATTTGTCGGAAATCTGCTTAGGATGAAAAAGTTCCCATAGACGACACCAATTTTGAAGCCCAAAATAAAGTAGCACTAATATCGAGGCACGAGATTATTAGAATAGACAAAATAGACCTTCACTTTTATTATAACTATGATTTGGGATTACAACTCTCGGATTGTTCGAGATCTTTCTACTACAAGTCGGGATTTACAATTCTCATATTGCTCGAGATTTTTCTACTACAAGTCGGGATTTACAATTCTCAGATTGTTCGAGATCTTTCTACTAAGGTTCGAGATTACAATTTTCATAATATTCTAGATCATCCTACTGATGTGTGTAAGTTTCTCTTTGATTACTTGAGGTCTTTTTATTGACCTTCCTTGGATTATAGCGCGGTCTTTACGATTGTGTCAACACGTCGATCTCTGCGAGCAAGATAGATCTTGAGTTAGAATTTTTTTTCGACCCCTATAACATTCGCATTATTCCCCTATTTATAGAAGTTTGGGAAGAAAGGTTTTCGTGTTGTTTCGATGTGGGATGAGAGATTCGTCGCCATTTGATTGGTCGAGAGAGAGGCGGTCTTTGGTTGGTCAAAGGGGAGGTGACCTTTGATTGGCTGAGAGAGGCGGTTGTGCTAACTTGAACGTGCACGGGCTCACCGTTGAATATGCGCGACATTTGGCTTTGCAACCTCTCTTGCATGGGATCGCATTGTTGGGTGTTTTCCCTCTTAGTTGGAAGTGCACGGTGTTTGGCTTTGCAACCTCTCTTGCTTGGGGTCGATTTGTTGGGTGTTTTCCCTCTTAGTTGGAACTACGCGGCCTTTGGCTTTGCAACCTCTCGTTGTAATAGCCGCTATTTATATATAAAAGAAATAGTTATTTATTTAATTAAGTTTTTCTCTAAAATAGAGAGTTTAATTATTATTATAATTTTTCATAGCAAATTATTAAAATTTATACAAGCTTATCTTAATGGCAAATAAATTTTTTATTAAAAGTAATTAAATAGAATTTCGGATTTTATTGCATATTAATTTTTAATACGAATAAAAATGCAAAGGAAAGGCCAAGAATAAAAATCTGAGAGGTAGGGCTCGAACCTGCAACCTCTTTCATTTTTCACAAACTAACACGCACTCCTTTCTGCTATGCCATAGTAACTCATCTAATCATTAAGGATTTTTAATCCTTTTATTATCTTATTCCTCCTTCTTCCCAATTTGAACAAATCAGACTTGTTTGATTGATACGACACTTGAGCAATGCATGTCTTTCAACTCCATCAATGGAAATTGTTGGTTGTTCTTCTCACCAAACCACCTCACCTTTTGTCATCCTCCAAGAAGCACAAAGCTAACCAATCCTCATGGATCTCCTCCTCCATGAGAGGTCCATCCATGGAGGTGTGGATCCATGGAGGGGTCAATTTCCACTATAAATAGGACTGGAAGTTCAATAGAAAACTCACACCATCCTCTTCTTCCTACTCTCTTGCATATTTTCATCCCTTTCAAGCAAAAATTCAGCCAAGAAGCCTTCAATTTACTTGTTGATTTTTTACAAAACCCCTAAATCTTCACCCTGGGTCGCCGGACCACCAAGGTCGCCACCCCTCCCTACCGCGCGCCACCACCAGGTCATCGTCGGAGCCGCCCAGGGACACCATTGTCGCCCGCCTTATTGTTGCCTTGGTCAGTCGTCGTTCTGTCCTAGTTCCTTCTTTTGTGCGTGAAAGAAGAAGGGAGAAGAAGAGATACAAAGGTGGGCCTAATACTAATTTTGGGTAATATTTAATTAAGTTTGGGCTGATATTTTTAGGCCCAAAATACTAATTAAAATCAGATTTATAAAATTTAAGTGCTTGTAAATAGTTTTAATAAGAAATAAACATGCTTGCATAAAATCTAAAGGAAAATAATTTTTGTTAAGTTATTAAATAGATTCCAATAAATTGTAGGAATCATAAAATGACTTTTTAAGAATGAAATTCTGATTTTAAAAATATATTAACTTGGTTGTATTTTTATTTTAATGATTAAATAAATAGAGTAAGATAAAAAGGAGTTATTAAAATAAGACACTATTAAAAAAGAAAATAGACTTGCATGTCTCTTAAATCCTATTATAAGCTTTGAATTTTGAAATAATATTAATAAGATATTTTGTATAAGGTATTTTAATAAGAATAAGATTACGGTTAAATAAATTGATTAAAGTATTTACATGTAATATAAAAAGGACCTTTTATGAACTATTTCACCTTGCATGTCAATTTAAGACTTTATTAATACTTTTGAAAATAATTTTAGTAACAACTTTGGATTTAATAAAAAGCATGGGAAAACAATATTGATTCAACCAAAATATATAAATATTACTAGTAAGTTTTAAAAAGAGAATTCTTGGATTTTCAGCTCTTGCATGAAACTTTATACAAATATAATTATTTTTATAAAGTTAATTTAAAAGCTTGTATTTGAGAATAATAATCAAGGGTTATTATTATATAAAATTTCCACCTAAATTATTAATTAAAATAATTTATCTTTTAAGTTTTCTCTTGTAAAAAGAAAAAATAAGAGAAAATAATAGTTTTTAAATGAGATAAGAATTTTAATAGAAATTCGCTCGTTATCTCTCGTATCACTAGGTTGAAGTTCGAACCCGTGAAAGTCTGTCTTTTTCCGAGTCGTGAGAAAAAGAAATCGTACTCAAGGCAAGGCAAGTTGATTTTCTCCTTCAAGCGTTTCGTAAAATTAATTCCGTTAAATTCTCGATGTTGAGAACAACTTGATTGCTAAATAAACGAGTCTAGGAATATCGATTGCTAGATATAATGACCCCCTTGTTATTGTTATTATCATTATTATCGTTCATAGGATTATTTTTCTAGGCTTGTTTGTGTGGCCTTTGCTTGTTTAAAATCTCTTTTCGAGATTCGTATGGATTTAATAATAAGGGGTGCGAGCTCGGCCCGAACACCTCTGTATAACATGTCGAGTGGTATGGATACATGCCCTCTCTTCCCGCGACTTAAGGATCATGATCTATGTCTGCTCCTACTCGTTGGAGGGATCTATGCACCCTAGCTAGGTGCCGGAACTCCGTTCCTTTAAGTGGACTAGGCCCTTTCATGGCCTCCACACCCTTAAAAATCGTTGACGTTATGCAAAGTTTTGACACGACATAAAGATAAGTGCCAATGCACATTACAAGAAAATAAAACTGGGCCGGAATAGTAAACTAGGAAGACCGACCCGGCTCTCGGTTCTTGAACGATCGTCTTTCCAATCTGAATGCTTATTTGGGCTTGTTAAGGTGGAATAGTACAACTAGGCCCTTTCAAAAACTTGTGTGTAATTATAACATTCCCAACATTATTCTATTCTAAGAAGATCTACAATCTAGTAGTTCTTTCTTTCGGTTTAACAGTCCTCTCATCTCAAGATTGACTTATTTCCGTCCTTAAAGCTCCACATAAAGATTCTACATCTCAAACACATCTCGTTAATATCTCTCTATTGTTGTTAAGTTACCATATTACCCTTGAGAATTTCCGTTCTTACTTGCTTAGTTTCCTTAGACCAATTTGGCTATTTCCGCATTTTTGCCTGGCATTTCTCGCCCTTCGCGACCAATTCCAGACTCTAGAAAACCACCCTCCAATGCGTAAAAGACGAAGATACGAAGGAAAGAAGGTCGAGTCTCTCGAAGATGTCATTTCTCGACTATTTTTGGATTGTCTTATGCTTTTGTACGAACAATATTTCATTGTTTCCGTTGTTGAACTCTTTCACTTTCTATTATGGTTAGCGTTGTAAGAACAAATTTCTAAGTCTCATGCTTGAGCAAATTTTTATAAATGTAATATCATTTCAATTTATGCATTCTATTTAAGTTTAATACTTTATAAAGCCTTAGGTGACTTTGGACGGTAAAGTCCGAGGTCACTGTAGGTAATACCCATCATTGCAAAATAGGGGTGTTACACTTGCCTGGGGTCGCGTTGTTGGGTGTTTTTTCAGATGGGTGTGGGAAAACTTATGGGACACATCCCCCAAGATCTTCACTTAGCTTCTCCATCTCGGCTTGACTTCGGCTTATTTTGTCCATTTGTGTGTCGTTAAATTCGCGCACCATCACCTATATTGCCACAATTAAACCTAGTAACAACAAAAAAGTCCATTAAAGCAAACTGACAGACATTACCCCCTATTCTAAACCACATCTCATGCTTATATGAAGGTTTTAACTCATGCATTATGGCATAACACATAAGTTTGTAACGTTGTGGTATAGTATCCCCTAACTTAAAAATTGGACCCAAACAACCATCACATAACCTATTACACTCATCAGATGACAGGTGACACTTAATGAGGTGGAAAACATTTTGAGTATGATATTGGTTTGCTCTTCCATGGTATCGTTTTGATTCAAGTACCATGTGTTCCAGTTCCTTAGTGTCCATTGTTTACCTTAAAAAAACAACTTGATTAAAATGTGTTATCACAAGCAAATATTACATATCTCAAGTAAACATATTGTCATCAATATTTAAAATTGTCAGCACAAAAACAATGTCACTAAAACAATTAGAATGGACATATTATCATCAATAGTAACAACTGTCATCACAACCTACTCACATAAGAAAAAGCCATTGTCATCGCAAAAAAATATTATCATCACTAATTTCAACTTAAATAAAAACAACTAACATATTCTCAGCAATATCACATCACATAAATTCATCACCATATCACCAAATGTGAACATGTTCAAGGGACAACACAACATGCACAATAGAAAAAGTTGCTATCATCACAAACAACTATCATCACTAGTGTGAAAAAAAAAACATATTGGCATCAATATGTTACTGCCATTACAAAAAAAAAATAACTAATATGAACAACTATAATCACAAAAAGGTAATTCTCTAATCATAGTTAAAAATTTGTCATCACTATTCCACAAAAACACAAAATCACAAAACTGACATCACAACATCCAAAAAATAAGAATGCAAAACAAAAAGGCGAATCAAAACACAAAATCCACCAGAATGAAAATAATGTCATCAAACGAAACTACTCTTGTCATCTTCTATCATCACATGCAACTCATCTTCGAATCGGAAAAAGAACACTAAAAACAAACCGAAAAAGAAAACAAAAACCAAAATCTAAACCAAAATTTGAACAAAATCGAACAACACAGTGACAAAACCGAAAGCATAACCCTTGTAGATTACCGAAAAACCTAATATGAAGAAGACGCTTGTGGATGATTGTAAAACGAAAAACACTTGCCACAGTCTGAAAAATTGCGAAAATCGACTTGATAGGATGATCGCACAATGAAATTCGACTTGAAATTGCAGTCTTGGAATGATCAGGAACGATTTGGAGAGAGAGAGCACGAGAGACAGAGAGAAAATGAGTGGGGGAGGGGAAAAAAGAAATAAATGCATTGAAGGGTTAAATAATTAACAAATAGCTAATTTATTAAGGTAGCTTTACAAACACTAAAATATAACATGCACGAATGTCTTTGGGCTAAATTTGTTCCTTAACGTTATTTTGTGTTTCGCTCAAAAGAAAAAAAAGGCGGGAGTGATACCTTGCTCAATATAGACTGCAATCTAACCTACATGTAAATTTGTATTTTTTTACATTCAATTCTTTGAATTTAAAGCATTCAATTGCCTCCTATAGACTTAGGGCATGTTTGGTTCTCATTCCCTGAAATCAGGAATCGGAATGTGAATGACTCATTCCAATTATTTTGTTTGGTAAGGATGAGAATGGGAATGGATTTCATTTCATGGAATGGATGATTCCAACTACAGTGAAGCATTTGATTCCACCCAAAAAGGTAAGGTATCATCCATTCCAATACTTACCCCTAAACCCAAAAAGGTAAGGTATCATCCACCCAAAAAGCCCGTCATCCCTAGTCCCTACCAAGTTCAAGTGCGTGATGTTCGTCGAACCTGAGCATCCATCCTCCACCACCGGAAATCGAAGTTGCCGCCTCTATTGCCTTCTCCTACCCCATACAACCCTCTCTCTCTCTTCAATCTCCACTCTCTTTCCACAAAAACCCTAAACCCAGGCCAGCCATCAACACCACTCAGGACAGCCGGAGCCACACCTCTTTCCTCTTTTTTCGGCGTTACTGATCAAAATTCACCCCTCCCACAAAATCCTTAAATCTGCAATTTTGAACTCAGCCCACAAGTCTTGTTATACTCCTGGCACCATCTTCTCAAAATTTTCTCCTTCATCCTGTACATGTGCGCCCATGAAATTTTTCTAAAATAAATTTTCACAGACATTAATTTGATGGAGTTGATGTGTGATTTGTTGCTGTTTTAGATTGGCGATGATTTTGCTTAAATTTTTGATTTTGCTTAAATTTGATCATAGTAATTGTCAACTTGTGTGCTTAATTATAGGGATTTTGACGAGATTTAGTTATTTCACTTAATATTTATGCCTACTTAAATTCATGCTGACATTCGGTAGTGGTGACTAGTGAATAACAACAATTGTCAATTTTTAAATTTCTCTTGTAAATTATATGATTAAGAGTAAAAAAGCTTTTCAATTGTTAAATAAAACAAGGTTTATATATTTCCATATTTAATCAAAGAAATAAATTGGGGAATAGTTCATTCCAGAGACATACCAAACACTAAGTTCAGGGAATGGCTCATTCCGATTCCTGATTCCAATCCGATTCCAACTGTCATACCAAACGAGTCCTTAATGTCATACATATCTTACATACTCTACCTTAGCCTCTTGACCTTCCACGCATAATATTTACTTAATATTATACATCAATCATAAATTATTTATTTAAAAGACCTATATTTTTATAGGTTTTCTAAATAATTGAATGTTGATTGTAAATGCATGTGATAACTTATATGTAAAAAAATATACAATTTCAAAAACTTCATTGATGGAATATAATATTTGAAAAAAAAATACGTAAACATGTTAAAAAAGAGTTTAAATAAAATTATTAACCCATGCATTTGCACGAGCATATACTTCTAGTTATAAAATAAACTTCTTTTCACTCGTGTTTAATTTCGCTTGCACTTCATTAATTAATGTAATGAAACCATGATTGCACGTTTACGATTCTATTTTTGATGTAAAAATTATATATTTAACATAAAAAGAAAGAAAGAAATTATGGTTTCATTAATTATTGTAAAAATTATATATATTTTTTTGTAATTTTCAATTTAGCAAGTAATTGTATACAAAATTATATATGTAACGGGTAATGTCTTGCAATATTTATTTTACAAGTGATATGTATTTTATTTTAATGGTTTTTTATAAGGAAAGAGATTAGAGTGACCGCTAACAGGCTAACGACATTCTTAGAGCATCTTAAAAGATGAGGTTTTGAAGAATTGGACTTTTAATGTTTATTATTTGTCAAATGGTGGTTGTGTACAAATATAAAGATTTAAATGGTTGTTTGTGAAAATATGAAAGGGTGATTTGCTGCATTTTACCCAATTAGTAATGATTCACGCGGGAAAGTTCTACAAAAATGGCTGGATTCAATGATTTCTCTGAATGAGGTAAATATGGGTTCAATGATTTCCCAATTCCATAGAATTGGCATAGTGCATTCAGGCTTGGAAAGGGAAAGAAAGAAAGAAAGAAAGAAAGTAAAGGTATCTCTTATCTTATTGGCGGAGCATAGTAAGAGGAAGGAGAAGGGAAGGCGCGCGTGAAATTAGAATAAGAGTTGTAACTTCCAGATGCATTGAAGCTGGAGATAGCCGTTTCTATCACGACACGTGGCGGATAATTTCCACTTTACTTTTTTCTTTCTCTTTTTTTTCGCTCGAGATTTTTGCACACTAATTTTGAGCTTTTTGCACCACGGCACGTCATGCCGTAACATTTTCACGCAACCTAATGCCGTAACATTAAAAAGTATTAAAATATTTAATTTTAGGACAATTTTTTGGGTGGTTACGTGACATCACGCTATATGTTGTCGTGATATCACGTCAGCAAACAACGTGATATATATACACACCTGGGCCAGATTTGGGCTGGCTAGATTGGGCCCAGCCCAATGCAGATTTCACGGCACGGGCTTGCGTGACATCACGGCACGGGCTTGCGTGAAATCTGTACTGGGCTGGGGCCCAATCTGGCCAGCCCAATATTATTAGAAATCGATATATTCCTTTAGAATCGTTCATTCTTATATGAAATTGTTATATTCCTTTATTCTTCATTCTTATAAGAAATCGTTATATTCATCTAGAATCGTTCATTCTTATAAGAAATTGTTATTCATTTAGAATCGTTCATTCTTATATGAAATCGTTATACGTTTAGAATCGTTCATTCTTATATGAAATCGTTATATTCCTTTATTGTTCATTCTTATAAGAAATCGTGATTCATTTAGAATCGTTCGTTCTTAAAAGAAAACGTTATATTCATTTAGAATCGTTCATTCTTGTATGAAATCGTTATATTCTTTTAGAATCGTTCATTCTTATAAGAAATCGTTATATTCATTTAGAATCGTTCGTTTTTATATGAAATCGTTATATTCATCTAGAATCGTTAATTCTTAGATGAAATCGTTATATTCTTTTAGAATCGTTCATTCTTATATGAAATCGTTATATTCCTTTATTGTTCATTCTTATAAGAAATCGTTATTCATTTAGAATCGTTCATTCTTATAAGAAATTGTTATTCATTTAGAATCGTTCATTCTTATATGAATCGTTATACGTTTAGAATCGTTCATTCTTATATGAAATCGTTATATTCCTTTATTGTTCATTCTTATAAGAAATCGTTATTCATTTAGAATCGTTCATTCTTATAAGAAATTGTTATTCATTTAGAATCGTTCATTCTTATATGAAATCGTTATACGTTTAGAATCGTTCATTCTTATATGAAATCGTTATATTCCTTTATTGTTCATTCTTAAAAGAAAACGTTATATTCATCTAGAATCGTTCATTCTTAAAAGAAAACGTTATATTCATCTAGAATCGTTAATTCTTATATGAAATCGTTATATTCTTTTAGAATCGTTCATTCTTATAAAAAATTGTTATTCATTTAGAATCGTTCATTCTTATATGAAATCGTTATACGTTTAGAATCGTTCATTCTTATATGAAAAGGTTATATTCATCTAGAATCGTTAATTCTTATATGAAATCGTGATTCATTTAGAATCGTTCATTCTTATAAGAAATCGTTATATTTAATTTAGAATCGTTCGTTTTTATATAAAATCGTTATATTCATCTAGAATTGTTAATTCTTAGATGAAATCGTTATATTCTTTTAGAATCGTTCATTCTTATATGAAATCGTTATATTCATTTAGAATCGTTCGTTTTTATATGAAATCGTTATGTTCATCTAGAATCGTTAATTCTTAGATGAAATCGTTATATTCTTTTAGAATCGTTCATTCTTATATGAAATCGTTATATTCCTTTATTGTTCATTCTTATAAGAAATCGTTATTCATTTAGAATCGTTCATTCTTATAAGAAATTGTTATTCATTTAGAATCGTTCATTCTTATATGAAATCGTTATACGTTTAGAATCGTTCATTCTTATATGAAATCGTTATATTCCTTTATTGTTCATTCTTATAAGAAATCGTGATTCATTTAGAATCGTTCATTCTTAAAAGAAAACGTTATATTCATTTAGTATCGTTCATTCTTAAAAGAAAACGTTATATTCATCTAGAATCGTTCATTCTTAAAAGAAAACGTTATATTCATCTAGAATCGTTAATTCTTATATGAAATTGTTATATTCTTTTAGAATCGTTCATTCTTATAAGAAATTGTTATTCATTTAGAATCGTTCATTCTTATATGAAATCGTTATATTCCTTTATTGTTCATTCTTATAAGAAATAGTGATTCATTTAGAATCGTTCATTCTTAAAAGAAAACGTTATATTCATCTAGAATCGTTCATTCTTAAAAGAAAACGTTATATTCATCTAGAATCGTTAATTCTTATATGAAATTGTTATATTCTTTTAGAATCGTTCATTCTTATAAGAAAACGTTATATTCATTTAGAATCGTTCATTCTTAAAAGAAAACGTTATATTCATCTAGAATCGTTCATTCTTAAAAGAAAACGTTATATTCATCTAGAATCGTTAATTCTTATATGAAATCGTTATATTCTTTTAGAATCGTTCATTCTTATAAGAAATCGTGATTCATTTAGAATCGTTCATTCTTAAAAGAAAACGTTATATTCATCTAGAATCGTTCATTCTTAAAAGAAAACGTTATATTCATCTAGAATCGTTAATTCTTATATGAAATTGTTATATTCTTTTAGAATCGTTCATTCTTATAAGAAAACGTTATATTCATTTAGAATCGTTCATTCTTAAAAGAAAACGTTATATTCATCTAGAATCGTTCATTCTTAAAAGAAAACATTATATTCATCTAGAATCGTTAATTCTTATACGAAATCGTTATATTCTTTTAGAATCGTTCATTCTTATAAGAAATTGTTATTCATTTAGAATCGTTCATTCTTATATGAAATCGTTATACGTTTAGAATCGTTCATTCTTATATGAAAACGTTATATTCATCTAGAATCGTTAATTCTTATATGAAATTGTGATTCATTTAGAATCGTTCATTCTTAAAAGAAAACGTTATATTCATTTAGAATCGTTCATTCTTAAAAGAAAACGTTATATTCATCTAGAATCGTTCATTCTTAAAAGAAAATGTTATATTTATCTAGAATCGTTAATTCTTATATGAAATCGTTATATTCTTTTAGAATCATTCATTCTTATAAGAAATCGTTATTCATTTAGAATCGTTCATTCTTATATGAAGTCGTTATACGTTTAGAATCGTTCATTCTTATATGAAATCGTTATATTCCTTTATTGTTCATTCTTATAAGAAATTATTATTCCTTTAGAATCGTTCATTTTTATATGAAATCGTTATATTCATCTAGAATCGTTAATTCTTATATGAAATCGTTATATTCTTTTAGAATCGTTCATTCTTATAAGAAATCGTTATATTCATTTAGAATCGTTCATTCTTATATGAAATCGTTATATTCCTTTATTGTTCATTCTTATAAGAAATCGTTATTCATTTAGAATCGTTCTCTTATAAGAAATTGTTATTCATTTAGAATCGTTCATTCTTATATGAAATCGTTATATTCCTTTAGAATCGTTCATTCTTATAAGAAATCGTTATATTCATCTAGAATCGTTCATTCTTATAAGAAATTGTTATTCATTTAGAATCTTTCATTCTTATATGAAATCGTTATACGTTTAGAATCGTTCATTCTTATTAGAAAACGTTATTCATTTGGAGTCGTTCATTCTTATATGAAATCGTTATATTTCTTTAGGGTTTAGGGTTTAGGATCATTTTGGTATATCATTGTGTATAATTATAAAAATAAAAATAAATTATTTATACTAATGAATATCAAGTCAAAATGTCAAAAATAAATAAAAAATAGAACAAATATTACAAGGCCCATTAATTCGGTGGGAGCCCAAGTTTCCACTCATTTGCCAATATGCCATTAGGGGCCCCATCTCTCACCTAGTAACTGTACGTATGAGTTGATTTAAAAAAAAAAGAAATCAGTGCTAATTAATAATTTAATAAGGAAATCATGTTTTTGGGAGAAAGAACATCGTTGGGCCTAACTGATCACAAAAAAAAAACGAGGCCCATCAGAATTTGAGGCCCTGGTGACATATTCCACTGGGTCGGCCCAAATGCAAACGCTATGTACCTATTTTCACTGCACATTGTGCCGTGATTTCACTGCACTTGGTGCCGTGAAATATGATGGGCCGGCCCAATGCAAGTTTCCAGTCCAGTCCATTTTGTTGTAGAAAATTTGCATTTGACGCTTCTTTATGCCGTAATATTACGCTTCTTCGTGCCGTAATATTTAAACGTTACGCAAAAAATTTTAAAATGAGATTAGAATATCTTATTTTAATATATTTTTATGTTACGGCATGGTATAGCGTGAAATCGTTACGGCACAATGTACAGTGGTGCAAAAAGCTCAAAAATAGTGTGCAAAAAGGCGTAGCCTTTTTTTTGGCGTTGGAGTAGTTCCCTACCCACCCGGAAAGGACATGTAGTAGTCGAATACTAATAGGGTTATAAGGAGATGTACACGCTGGCACTTATTGATTGGCGTCAGCAACTGGTGCGCTGACGTGTCATGTCGCTATCACAAAGGGCCCCAGACAAAAGCGCTTCTCCTCTTCGGAATTTGTTTTAATGACCCAGTGGGTCATTACCCACCATCCCAATTAAGAAATTTCTCTTGAATAAGAAAAAAGAGGTAGAAAAAGTAAATTCACTTTATCTAGTTTCAAGGAGCATTTTTTAATTTAGTAAAATTAATTTATAAGTTTATCTAGTTTCAAGGAGTAATTTATAAGTTTTATTTTCACTTCACTAATTTAAAAAATATATCTTCGAAATTAGAAAAATTATAAGTTTTATTTTTACTTACAAAAACTAAACAACTATACCAACTTATGGGTAAAGATATAGATTAAATAAATGTTATTTTTTCTTTTAATCTTGATCAATGGATTAAATAACGATAAAGATATATTCGTAATTAGACAAATTATAAGTTTTATTTTTACTTACAAAACTAAACATTTGTACCAACTTATGGGTAAAGATATAAATTAAATAAATGTTATTTTTCCTTTTAATCTTGATCAATGGATTAAATAACGATAAAGACAAATTATGAAATTATTAAGTGATCAATATCGTAAGATCTATGGATTTAAAATATTTAAAAAATAATATTACATGTTACGAGTTTTACGGGTTGCCTCGTAATCCCAGCATATTGACTCATAACCCGACCCATAAATTTCAGATCGGGTTACGAGTCATTGGGTCATTTGAGCTACCCCATCAAAAATGTACTTATTTATATATTTGCATCGAACCTAAAAGTATGTGCATAAAAACTATCTAAATATAGGCGAATCGTTGTGCACGCTATTTATATACTCCAACTATGGTTAAAAAAATCTTATGTATGTTATAATTCATGCACATTTCCAATGAAAAAACCTTTCAAGTAAAGGGTTGTTTACATTTCAAATCTTGTATGAATATGCTATGAATTTTGGAGTTAGAGATCAAATTCATAATGTAAAAATCATAAAAATCCAAAAATGGTAAAAATATAATATCACTTGTTGACCTCACCAACAACAATGCAAAAAAAAAAACATCATAAAAATGTCCCTCCATAATTTTTTTCTTTTAATCTTGATCATTCACCTAATCTAAACCTGTCAATCGGGCCGGATCGGTCGGGTTCGGTTTAAATCGAGTTAAGTTTTGTTACGGGTCAATCGGGTCGGTTGTAGCGGGTTTTCGGTCGGGTCAAGTTGACTAACAGGTCTAAAATATCATTTTTTAAGATTATTAAAATCAATTTGTAATTAAATATTAACATTTAATTGTAATATATTATTTTATGTATTTTAATAATAAAATATATTACAAGTTTCAAAATAATTTTTACAAATTCTATAAATATACTAAATCGGGCAACCCAACGGGTTTTGGATTTCAACCCAACGGGTTTCAGGTTCCATCTGGTTCAGTTCATTTCGAGTTTCGGGTTTAAATTTTTGTGTCTCGACCCTAAAATTATCTGGCGGTTCGGGTTGGGTTTGCAGATTAGGTAAGCTTTTGACAACTCTAACCTTATCGCCCATATTAATTTTGAGCAAGCTTTTTGAGAGACAATCTTATACTTAGTACTTTATATAAAAAAAAGTATAGCATAAAAAATCTTTTCTAATAATGATAAGTTTATAAATATAAATATACACATATAATTAAAAATGCATTGTATTGGGGATTTGGGGGTTCAATCTACCTAATACATTATAAAGCATAAACCATGTCTGTTGAAAAAATTGTGTCACGTGACATTTTTTGAATAAAATAATGTTACATTTTTAATAATAAATATTATAATTACTTGTATCATTCTTTCTATATATCTAATTATTTATAATATAATAACTTGATCTATATGTTGATATTTTTTATGCATATTTTTTTAATCTTCTAACAAGATTTGGTATCTAAGTATAGAGTTTGGTTAAAATGAAACAAACTCTTATCCTGAAACGAACTCTTATCCTGAAACGAATGCACTTTTCCTAGTTCGTAATGCACTTTTGCTAGTTCGTAGTGCACTTTTTTGGATTTGCACTTTTCGTATTTTGTAGTGCACTTTTCATTCTTTTGTAGTGCACTTTTTCAGATTGCACTTTTTGTATTTTGCAACGCACTTTTATATGAAAAGTGCATTACGAACTAGAAAAAGTGCATTCGTTTCACGTTTTAGGATAAGAGTTTGTTTCATTTGAACCAAACTCTCTAAGTATATATTTTCTTTATCTATATGTCGATAATAATTTGATCTAATACTTCATATTAACTTTATGCATGAATTTTTTGTTATCTTTTAACAAGACTCGGACTTCAAGTATATAATTTTTTATCTATATGTTGATAAAATGTGGGACACAATTTTAAAGATTTTTTTATAAATTACATATTTTGATTATGATATTATATACAAGTATTTTAAGTTTTATATTAATATCATAATTTTGTATAATCTTTAATAAAATTATCCCGTGAGTATCACGGGAATTCAACTAAATTTACCATAATGTAAAGATGCATCAAAATAATGTTAAGACATGCATATACTGATTACACATGGAGATTTTATAGCGCAATATGATAAGGTTTAAAGTATGTGAATCGGCCGTTAAAATTAGATATAATAAGGGTATTTTGTAGTATTGAATTCTTTTTTTTTTCACTCAAATCTTATTTTTATTGCTAAAAAGTTGTTTTTTTTTTATTAACGTTACTTAATTTATTTTTTATATTAAATTCGAAACTTCAAACATCATCACATATTTCTAAACGTATATTTCAGATATTAATAATATGCTTGTTGATATCATAGGATTTTATGATGAATGTAACCGCAAACCTAACTATATATTTATAACAATCGACAAAAATTATAGGATAAAGTATATTGTGCCTTAAGATTTATTTAAAAATATGTACCAACTTACAAATTGATCAAGGCTTTTTATGTAATATTGTACGGATGTACCACGAAAAGGCCTAATTAAGACATGTAGCTCTTATGTTAAATGATATATTAAGATTCTCTTAATCCACATACAATATTAAATTTAAAGGGTTTTGCCATATTTGGTAAAAAATTAAGGTTTAGTCAAAAAAAATTGTACCAACTTTCAATCAAAAAAATCCGTATCAACTTACAAGCCGTAAATTATTATTTTTGTTCTAATCATACAGTATTATAGAAAGATTGGAAAACTAATAAATTAAAAAAATATCCAACTAAATTTATTTTGGAGTGCAAAGCAAACCCAGTAAAAAAACTTACACAATAATAGAACCAATTTGTAAGTTGTTTTTGCTTTTTGCTCTTTACTTTTACAGTAATTTAATGTTCTACCTAGATTTAATTAAAAAAGTTATTGAACGAATAGTTTTATCTTTTACAGTACAATTAATACTACTGATGTCTTAAAATAGGAGTGGGTTATAACCCATACGGTCACGGAATCGTTCTCCCTCTTCTTTAGACCTGTACATGGACGGGTTCGGACCAGACCAAAAAAATTTTTTGTCCACATCAACGGGCCGGGCCAAGTCCGACCCGATAATTCGGGCCTTTTTTTGTCCAACTCCGCCCACATATACGGGCCGGGCCGTTCACGGGCTAGCCCGGCCCGCAACATAAGTTGCAAGAATAGGAAATCTTCCCAGAAATTCAGGGATCAAACCATATGTAATTAGATCACTGCTTTCAACCTGCAACCATAGTTAATTAATTCAATCAACCCTTTAATGATGTCCACTAACTATTGATTTTATAATTGATAGATTAATTATCACTCCTAAGTTAATTATGTTTACTTTCTTACCGATTCAGAATCGGTAAATTAATGATATAAAATATTATTAAATTATATAAATTAATGATATAATATATTAATATATTATATAAATTATATATAATATATACGGGTCGGGCTGGGCCGACGGGCTTTTTTCGTTGTCCAAACCCGGACCCATATTTTACGGGCCGGGCCGAATCTTTCGGGCTAAAGTCAATACCCAAGCCCGTGTTTTAAGCGGGCCGGGCCGGCCGGGCTGGCCCGGACTTGTACAGGTCTACTCTTCTTCAATCACTCAACTGCCCCCTAGATTTCCCTTGATTTACGATTCTGCCATTGTTACATTTTTTTAAGAACAATTAAAAGGTCGTCTTTTATTACTTGAATTTTAATTTTGGTCGATCTTAATAGTCAAATCTTCAAAATATACATTATCAAGACTATGATATGAGGCTGGCCGCCTACTAATTAATCTATTTATGTTTTAATAAATGTACTATTAATTTATGAGACTAAAGAGGCCAATAATGCGTATCTCGTGGGGTTTGCACGTCAAAGGTGATGAAAAGCTAGTTTCAAACATTTATTTAGTTGATATATTGTACTCCGTAAAGTGTTGCACAATTAATATTGTCTTTAATAATAAAAAAACAACTCTGTTTGTTTATAATTATACATAAAACATGTGTAAGAAGTAGATAGTTAATTGTAACTTGTAAGGGCATCTAGGATTAGAAGTTTAGAGCAAGTGCAAAATTATCATTACAACGTTTAAAAACCGTAGATTGTAACTTTTAATAAAAAAATTATTTTAAAGGTCTTAATCCTAATATCAGTTGGTAAATATTAATTGCTATTATACAAAGCACATGCCGTATGATTTAATTTAACCAAAATAATAAAAAATTTCATTTTAAAGCTCTTAATCGTAATATCAATTGGTAAATTCATTATTGTTATACAAAGCACACACCATATAATTTAAATTAACCTAAATAATAAAAACTAGACCATCCGTTTAGAAATAGATGTCGTTTTGGTCTAATTTTTTTTAACAATACTTGTCATTTGAGAAATTTTACCACAATTTTTTCTAATATTATCTTTGTTAATTAGAAATAATTACATAAATATTAAATAAAAGGGAAAGATTCAACAAAATTAAGTGTAGTTAAATCAAATAATTCAAATTATATGACTTCTTAACATGACAAATTTTAAAACAAAATATATTTCTAAAAAGAGAAAGCAATAAAATTTTCTATTTTGAAGATCTTAATTCTAAGATCAATTGGTAAATTGATTGCTACGTACTAAGTAGAGGTGTCAAACGGGTTGGTCAGGTCGGGTTCGGATTCGGTTATTTTGGGTTCGGGTTGAGTCGGGTTCAGGTTGTAACGGGCCACCGGTCAAATCGGGTCGGGTCGACCTAACAGGTCAAGAAAAATGATTTTTTTAGAATTATTAAAATATTTTTATTTAAAAAATAATATTTAATAATAAATCCATTATTTTTATATATTTTAATAATAAAGTATATTATAATTTTCAAAATATATTATAATTTTCAAAATATATTATAATTTTCAAAATATATTATATATTCTTAAAATATAACAAATTGGGTCAACCCAACGGTTTTTTCGGATTTGAACCCAACGCGTTTCGGGTCTATCTGGTTCAATTTATTTTGAGTTTCGGGTTCAAATTTTTAGGTCTTAATTCTAAATTTTTCGGACGGTTCAGGTCCGTTTTTCGGATCGAATCAGCTTTTGACAGCTCTACTACTAGTAGGGGTGTTCATAACCAGATATCCGATCCGATCCGGCTAATCGGATCGGATATCCGCAATAAAAATTTATCTAAAACCATATCCGTATCCGATCCGGGTATACCCGGATATCCGATCCGTATAGCTCGGATCGGATCGGATATTTGTGGCGGATATCCGAATATCCGAATATTCATATTTTTATATTTTTTTTGTATTTAAGTTCCAAATAATTTATTTAGTCGGTAAATTTCACCCAAAAATCACGATCCAAATAATCATCCGCATAAAAGAAAGAGAAAAATAATAATTTAAATTAAAATAAAAATGGGGTGTTAAATATAGATTTAGGTTTTATTTATCGTTAATTTTATTTGTGGGGTGAAATATATTAAAATTAATTAGAAAAACGAACAAAAAAGGGGTAGTACTAGAAAGTCGAAGCACATAAAACTACTTGGACTATTAAACTTTTTGTTATTGAACAAAATATATATGTATAGTATTATACCCTCGGATATCCGGGGGGTTTGACGACCCGATCCGTATCCGATCCGGTGATCCGGCTAATTTTCTCGGATCGGGTCGGATTCGGATAATTTTCCAACGGATTCGGATTTTCGCGGATCGGATCGTCGGATCACCGGATCGGATATTTTTGAACACCCCTAACTACTAGTGAGTATTATACAAAGCACACGCCTCTCGATCTCTTCTGACAAAGCATAACCTGATCCTCTGACAGACGACTAAGAATAGATTTTCCATTCCTTAATTTCTGTTTGATCATGGCATGTGGCAGACGACAATCATAATAATATATCCAAAAATCATAATTTTATAACTTCAAAATTAGAGATTATCCTAAGTGATACTCCTACTACGTACGTATAAGATTGGAGAACATTACAATTTACAAGGTTTTCACGTTTAAAACCGTAGATGCATGGCAAACTTGTATAACCTAATTAACTAGCTAGGTCACTTGCCTCCTAAAATTCAATGTTTTTAATTTAAAACTAAGGACGCTCAAATGAGAAAGACACACACATATATATTATCCAAGATGTTTAAGCTTTTTATTTCAAAGTTTGGAATATAACGTGGAGATTAACACAACTCCATGCGCGATGCGATAGAGCCCGTACATATATCTAGTGGCGGACCCAAGAATTCTTAAAAAGAGAGGCGGGTTTAGTAAATAAAATTTATAAACTTGGCGACGTTTAATATATGGTTCAAATATAAGTACATACAAAGATAGCAACCAAAAGTTCATTAACAAAATTAGATAACTATAAAGTCATTACACCATCTACAACTCTGCAAACAACAAAGGAGATAAATCTATCTTACGAGTTTTCATATTTTGAAAATTTTGCATGATATCTTCATTATCAATGCTTCTAAAAATCTCTTTCTCCACATAGCACACTAGACAATCATTAAAATACTCATCATCCATCTTGTTACGCAAGTCAGTTTTGATAATATTCATTGCCGATAAGACTCTTTCGGTCTTTCCACTGTAGCAGTGGTAACGGGTAACACCAAAACCAACTCGATAAGACGATATACCAAGTGAAAAGTGTTGTAAATTTACCTCAACCATCTTCTTAGCGAGAGCTCCTATATTTTCCAACTTTGAGAAAGTTTCATTTCCTCTCATCTCAAAAATCCACAATTTCAATTGATCTTTGAGCTCCATTTGATCACACTCTAAGAAATCATGTGGATATAATTCCGCAAGTCGAAGTAGCTTTGACTCACTAAAGTTGGAGAACATATTCTTTGCATCAAGGCAAGCCATACATAAGAGCAATTCCGCGCTTGACTCGGTGAAACGGTCCTTCATCCCTTGATCAATAAGATCAACAACCTACAAATACAATTAACAAAATATTAATTTTATGAGCAATAAAATTATTTAAATAGTGAATAAAGAAACAACTTAAGTACCTGATAATGTATCTCAATTCGAAAGTGATGGTCATAAGTAATAGCATGTCTAGCACGTCTAGAGCGAAAGAAACCGACATTATCTTCCATGTTGGGAATGGTGATATCATTCTTAGCACAAAAGTTGTTGACATCTTGGAATAATGCTTCCAACCTATTGTCCCTCAAATCTTGCAAATCTTTCTTAGTGCTTTCAATCAAACTCACGACCTCCAAAATATTTTGATCTTTTTGTTGCAAGAATTGTGACAAAATATTTGTCATCCCCAACACAAGCTTCATCAAGTGAGCAATAAAAAAAAATTCATAATTCTTCATTTTTTCCACTAAGCTAGCGGCAAGGCCTCGAGCATCCGAGTCGGTCCCATCATCAAATATGTTGAAAAGCACTTCAATAGTTGGAGACCATGAAGATAGAAGACGAACAATAGTTGTATAGTGTGAACTCCAACATGTAGTTCCCGGGCGAGCTAAACTAGTTTCTTGACTCAAATATTTGCCCGTAGAAATTTCACCATTTAGCAACCTCTCCACCATTTCTTCATGTTGCTTTTGCCGGAATTGGTCTTTTCTTTTGCAAGAAGCTCCAACCACATTCGTAATCATGGACAAATATCCAAAGAAATCACTCACAAAGTTATTCATTTTTGCAACCTTCACAACAACTAATTGAAGTTGATGAACAAAACAATGGATATACTTACCATGTGAATTTTCATTCAATACATGAGTCTTCAATCCATTGAGTTCACCTCGCATATTAGAAGCTCCATCATATCCTTGACCTCTAAGTTTAGAGATTGATGATTATGCCTTGCAAAAAATTCATCAATGCCATTTTTCAAAGCTAAAGCGGTTGTGTCAACAACATGAACAACTCCAAGAAAGCGTTCCACCACTACACCATGATTGTCTAAATATTTTAATGATAGGCCAAATCCTACCCCGCAAGTGTACGGGATCGGTTGTAATACCAAGGTGTCGAACTGTGGGACTATGTAGTATTAATTGTAATCAAATCAGTAGACCAAGCCGTAAAAGAAGAAAAGATTGAATTGTGATTTTTGTACTATGAAACTAATTAAAACAAACTAACAAGTAAATATGGGCAAATCAATGAGAGGAAAGCTTCTAAGATCAAGGATCACCACAATAATGCGTCGGTAGACTATAAAAGATCATTGCACAATCTTAATTATGACTTTGTTTGAAGGCAATTGTCTAATGTAAACGCTGAATTCTTTCAAATGTTAACAGACGTATCTAAATCAATTAAACATCCACTTTCGTGGCTTGCAAATTAAAATCTAGACCTTTAAGCACTTAGAATTTAAGATTAAACTGAATAAACATCCGATTTCGCGACTTGCTAACTCGACCTAACCTTAAGGTTTCTACGACAATTGTTATTCCACAAGAGAATTCAAAATACTTTCATAATAGAGAAATCTCAGGTTCAAATCCTAGGGTTCCAACACGAAAAAGTACCTTTCAGTCTCAATTCCCTATCTGACTACTTAACAAAGTTTTCACCTTTCAGTCTCAAACTTTGGCAAGTTCCCATTCACAAAAGCTACTAAGGCATAGAGCATCTAGGATTGAATCAAACAAAGCTTCAAACAACGGATTGTGCAATTTAATAAATAAGTCTACCTAGACATCATTGGGTTCACCCCAATCTTAGAATTTGGGGTTTAGCTAGACATGGAAATAGAAGAAATCAATTCAATAACGAGATTAAACATACCGGATTGAAGAAACAAGCAAACTTGATTAATATCCAGCAAATCCAAACTCAAGATCAAAACGAAGTCTTCAAATTCTCCACCATCTCTCTAAACTTGTCTCTCAAGGATTAAAACTAGGTTAAAAAGTCTAAGCCCTAACTAGATAGCAAAAGAGGGTATTTATACTAAGGAGAAAATAAGAAAGGCGGCCCAAAAACCCGAGCAAACAAAGGCGCACGAGAGACGGCACGCGTCGTGCGCCGAAGCGCACGATCCATAGGGCAACGCACGGGAGACGCCGACGCACGGGCTGAACGCACGATCGTGCATTCCAAACGCACGATCCATGCCTGAGTGCCGCACGATCCTAGGCTAGTGCACGGGAGAGTCCTTGGCAGCGCACGACCCATGCCATGCCACCGCATGACCGTGCGATTGCAACGCACGGTTGTTGCCGTTCTCTGAACCGAGGCGCACGATCGTGCACCATAGGCGCACGATCCGAAGAATTATCGACACCGCCTGCACGACCGTGCACCTTAGTGCACGACCTTAGACTTTGATCGGGTGCTTCCTTCTTTTCGGCTCTTGAATCGTTCTTTTCCGGTCCCATTGCCTCCTAGACTGAAGTCTTGATTCCGTCATGTCTTCAAACACGTCCAAATAAAGCTCGAACTTCTCAAAAGTACCTGAAAAGCATACAAATACGCGTGTAGACATCCATAACGGAAACTCAACTAAAAGTACTAGAAAACACAAGACTAATGCATGAAAACATATAAACTAAAGTCCTAAATGCATGTCCTAATATGCTCTAAAATGCAAGTTATCAAACTCCCCCAAACTTGAACCTTGCTTGTCCTCAAGCAAGAAATAAACTCAGTACCCAACAAGACAATGCAATCCAAGTATCCACCTCAAATGAAGTAAAGCATTAATCAATAAACTCGTAGTTCACAGATTGAAATCATTGCACATGCATGATATATCAAAAAGACCAAGAGAATGTATCCATTCTAGACCTCACTAGGATAATGTGTTTGTCTCTCACACTCAAGTGTTTAGGGGTATAGTGTTTCACTCAATTCTCAACTAAGACCGCTAAACTACCATATGCTTGCATCAGTGTTCTAAATCTCCACCGCTATGGACATTGCATACAACAAAAATCAAGAGGTCTTTTAATGGGTTGTAATGGGGCCAAGGTGAGAAGAATAAGGCATGGGATATATTTGGCTATGTGGTGCTAAAACTGGAAAATAGAAATTAAGCTTCATCAACACCAACAAACCTTTTAGCTCACTTTCTTTCCACACCTTTCAACTAAACTTCACTTCTTTATTTCTTTTTCCCACACTTCTTTTGCAATTGCTTTCAACCCATTCTTTTCATGGTTTTTGAAACTTTTTCTTCATATCCACTCTTTATTTCTCAAGCTCAAACCATTCTTCGTTTTCAACCTTCATTCCCTTTATTCACACATTTTTTTTCTTTCAACTTATCCACCATTCTTATTTTTCTTTTCAATTCCCCAACTCACCAAAACTTCACAACATAAACCCAACAAAAATTCATATTCTCTAGAAGGGTCAGGCTAATTAGGCTCGGATTTAATTTTGTGGAGCTCAAAAAGATAGGCTATCAAGGCTAACGGGGGCTTCAAAAAGAAGGATTAATGTGCAGGGTGGATAGGGAAAATACAGGCTAATGAAAAATAATGCCTCCATCACTTTAATGTCATATGCAAGACTCATGTAAGCAGCCTCAAAGTAGATATTTAACGCAAGTTCTAGAGTTAGCAAGTCATAGTGAGACACTCAAGAAATAATAGAGAGGACAATTAGTCCTAGAAAGGCTAAAAATATGATCTCACAAGGTTAAACATGTCTAGAACTTCAGCATAATCTCAAATCTCAAAAGATAACATGTGCTCATTCAATTACATGTAAAACATACAAATCTACAATCATACTAATATATAGAGAGGTTTCAACAATTCAAGCATGTCATGGGGTTTAGAGTTATGCAAAGAATAATTAAGGACAAGGGGTTTTCCATTAAAAGGGATTCAATAACACCTAAAATGCATGATTTTTTTTTATTTTTGACATTTTTCAGATTTTTTTTATGCAAAGACAAATGCAAAAATTTAAACATGAAAACGCAACCTAACATGAAACTATATGCAATCTAACTAACATGAAACATGTTTCCCTCCCCCAAACTTAAAATCTACATTGTCCCCAATGTAGAAAATAAAAGAAAGAGAAGAAAACACTAACCTTGGATTGCCTCCCAAGCAGCGCTTGTTTAAGGTCATTAGCTTGACCTTCCAACTTCTTTTAAGCACTAGGGTCAGGAGGGTCTTTGGTACCCACCCTAACCGGATTTGGATCAACTACAAGCTTCAGTCTGTGCCTTTGTACTTTGAATTTTCCTGAGTTTTTATGCCAAAGCTCAGCTCCACCTCCATGTAAAACTCGAGTCACTACGTATGGCCCAAACCATCTTGTTCCTTTGCTCCCTGGAAACATGTTGGATCTCTCATGAAAAAGCATCACTTTGTCTCCAATCTTGACCTCAATTTTTGCTTGATCCTTCTTCTTTTTCTTTGGAACTCTACCCTTCATCTCCTTAGCACCATCACCAACTATAGGACTTGTAACCTCTACAACTTGTTGAAAAGGTTGAGCAACATCAACAAGTAACTCTCTTTTCTCCACCTGGTCCTTAATAGCGGGTACATTAAGCTCCAATGGGTCCTTAGAGACCACAGACATCAAAGATCCATGAACTTCCCTGTCTATGACATCTATCCTGCAATCATCATTCTCACAAGAAGGTTGTTTAATAGCTTTTGAAAAACTAAATTCAATTTTCTCATCACCTATTATGAAGGAGAGGACCCCCTGCTTAACATCAATCAAGGTACCTGCAGTAGCTAAAAAGGGTCTTCCCAAGATGACTGGGACATGCATATCAGCATCAATATCCAGCACAATAAAATCCACAGGATTAAAAAACTTACCTATACAAATAGGCACATCCTCAACGATTCCTATGGGGCGAACCGATGATCTATCCGCCATATAAAGTGTCATCCCTATAGGTCTAGGCTTTCCCAAACCCAATTCTTTACAGATGGATAAGGGAATAATACTAACACTAGCTCCAAGATCACATAAAGCATCATAAGTAGTTTTTCCAAAGACAATAGGGACAGAAAAGTTACCTGGATCTCCAAGTTTTGGAGGGAGCTTGTTTTGGATAAGAGCACTACACTCCTTGCTTAAAGACACGGATAAGCATTCATCAATCTTCCTCTTGTTGGATAGGATCTCTTTCAAGAATTTCACATAAGAGGGCATTTGCTTCAAGGCGTCTGTGAAAGGAATGTTGATGCAGAGCTTCTTCAACATGTCCACAAATCTTCTAATTGTGGATCCAATTGGGCTTCAGCTCTTCTTTGAGGGAATGGTAGAGGTGGCTTGTATGGTGGTGGAGGAACATATGGAGGCTCCTTCTCATCTTCTTTTGGCTTTTCATGAACCTCTTTCTCTTGTAGCTCATTCTCCTTCACCTTCTGAGTCATTGGTGGAGTCTCAAGCATTCTTCCACTTCTTAGAGATATAGCATTCACTTGGCCTTTCGGGTTAGCTTCAGGTTGACCAGGCAATTGACCACTCGGTCTTGGAGCATTCAAGGCTTGTTGAGCCAATTGTTGCTCAAACAACTTCTGCTGCTTTTTCATCTCTTGTAGCTCTGATATCACCTCTTGCTGAAAGGACTGACTTGCTTTTTGACCCGCCACAAGTTGCTCAAGTAGAAGCTCCATAGTTGATTGTTGAGGTTGTGGCACAGGAGGAGCAATTTGTGGTTGAGGAGCCTTTGGTTGAAACCCAGGTGGTTGTCTATTTCCATAGGAGAGGTTTGGGTGATTTTTCCAACCGGGGTTGTAAGTGTTAGAGTATGGGTCATTCCTTACATCCCGATTGTAGTTATTCATGTAGTTGACTTCTCCTACTTGTGGCTCACGTTCAGAAGCATACAAATGACAGGCTGATAATGTGTGATCACGTGCTCCACAAAACTGACAATTTACCACTGAGCTTGATGGTGTAGGACCAATGGGCTTTTCTGCTACTGCAGCCGTTTCCAACTGCTTTACCTTCTGAGTAAGAAAATCAACCTGAGCTCTCAATTGAGTATTGGAATCAACTTCATACATCCCAGAGGCTTTCTTGGCAGTAGAAGTGGAACGAACATCAAAATAGTTGTGGGAGTGCAATGTAGTTCTTTCAATCAAATCCCAGGCATCGTCTGTTTGCAGATTAGACAGGCCACCTCCAGATGAGGCGTCAATTAGCAGACGAGTTGCACCATCAATTGCATTGTAGAAGATATCAAGAAGTGCCACCTTAGATTGCCCATGATGAGGGCACAACACAAGAAGCTCCTTGAATCTCTCCCAAGCTTCAAAGTAAGACTCTCCATCTTTCATCCTGAAATTACTGATTTGCTGCCTCATTTCAGAAGTCTTCTTAGGTGGGAAGTATTTGTTCAAGAAGGCTGAGGCTAACTCATCCCATGTTCTAATGGAGTTCTGAGGAAGAGTCTTGAACCATGTCTTGGCCTTGTCCCTTAAAGAGAATGAGAAGGCTCTCATCCGGAGTGCGTCATCTGGGACATCATGGATTTTGACAGTGTCCATGAGCTCAATAAAGGTAGTGAGGTGCTGATGAGGATTTTCAGATGAAAGACCTCCAAATTGATTTTGTTGGACCATGTTGATCAAGGAGGGCTTCAATTCAAAATAACGAGCTTGCACCTCAGGATAGACAACACCAGAAATAGGCCCATGTTGAGCAGGCCTCATATATTCAGCAAGAGTCTGTGGATGTTGTTCTTCCCCTTGGACCGCTTGGTTTTGCTCCAACACAGCCAATCGATTGTTGGCAGCCGCTATTTGGGTTTCTAGATCAGCAACATAGGCTCTATGCAAAGCCTGAGCATCTTCGTCTTGATCACCCATAGCTTGGATTGCACGTTGCTCTCTTAGTCTTCTACGGAAAGTACGCTCAATTTCAGAATCAAAATTGTTGAGTGGTTGAGCGTTCAGGGCTCTTCGCATGAACTAGAGAACAATCTGTAAACACAAACAAAAGAAACAAAATTAAAAAGAAAACAGACTTAATCTACCGGTTGTGAGAAACAACCAATGCTAACTATAGTCCCCGGCAACGGCGCCAAAAACTTGATAGGCCAAATCCTACCCCGCAAGTGTACGGGATCGGTTGTAATACCAAGGTGTCGAACTGTGGGACTATGTAGTATTAATTGTAATCAAATCAGTAGACCAAGCCGTAAAAGAAGAAAAGATTGAATTGTGATTTTTGTACTATGAAACTAATTAAAACAAACTAACAAGTAAATATGGGCAAATCAATGAGAGGAAAGCTTCTAAGATCAAGGATCACCACAATAATGCGTCGGTAGACCATAAAAGATCATTGCACAATCTTAATTATGACTTTGTTTGAAGGCAATTGTCTAATGTATCCGCTAAATTCTTTCAAATGTTACCAGACGTATCTAAATCAATTAAACATCCACTTTCGTGGCTTGCAAATTAAAATCTAGACCTTTAAGCACTTAGAATTTAAGATTAAACTGAATAAACATCCGATTTCGCGACTTGCTAACTCGACCTAACCTTAAGGTTTCTACGACAATTGTTATTCCACAAGAGAATTCAAAATACTTTCATAATAGAGAAATCTCAGGTTCAAATCCTAGGGTTCCAACACGAAAAAGTACCTTTCAGTCTCAATTCCCTATCTGACTACTTAACAAAGTTTTCACCTTTCAGTCTCAAACTTTGGCAAGTTCCCATTCACAAAAGCTACTAAGGCATAGAGCATCTAGGATTGAATCAAACAAAGCTTCAAACAACGGATTGTGCAATTTAATAAATAAGTCTACCTAGACATCATTGGGTTCACCCCAATCTTAGAATTTGGGGTTTAGCTAGACATGGAAATAGAAGAAATCAATTCAATAACGAGATTAAACATACCGGATTGAAGAAACAAGCAAACTTGATTAATATCCAGCAAATCCAAACTCAAGATCAAAACGAAGTCTTCAAATTCTCCACCATCTCTCTAAACTTGTCTCTCAAGGATTAAAACTAGGTTAAAAAGTCGAAGCCCTAACTAGATAGCAAAAGAGGGTATTTATACTAAGGAGAAAATAAGAAAGGCGGCCCAAAATCCCGAGCAAACAAAGGCGCACGAGAGACGGCGCGCGTCGTGCGCCGAAGCGCATGATCCGTAGGGCAACGCACGGGAGACGCCGACGCACGGGCTGAATGCACGATCGTGCGTTTGGAACGCACGATCCATGCCTGAGTGCCGCACGATCCTAGGCTAGCGCACGGGAGAGTCCTTGGCAGCGCACGACCCATGCCATGTCACCGCACGACCGTGCGATTGCAACGCACGGTTGTTGCCGTTCTCTGAACCGAGGCGCACGATCGTGCACCATAGGCGCACGATCCGAAGAATTATCGACACCGCCTGCATGACCATGCACCTTAGTGCACGACCTTAGACTTTGATCGTGTGCTTCCTTCTTTTCGAATCTTGAATCGTTCTTTTCCAGTCTCGTTGCCTCCTAGACTGAAGTCTTGATTCTGTCATGTCTTCAAACACGTCCAAATAAAGCTCGAACTTCTCAAAAGTACCTGAAAAGCATACAAATACGCGTGTAGACATCCATAACGGAATGATGTTCGGGCATGATTGTATACACTACCTTGAGCTCCCACGTGCTCTTTAAAACTACCACAAGCCTTCTTCCAATTACGAAATCCATTATTTACAAATACACCATCTCGAAATCTTCTCCCTTCACCCCCTTAAAAAGATAGCACCAAAAGCAAAATGCGGCATCTTTAGAAATACTATATTCCAACCATTCCCATTTCTCGAACCACTCAACTTGAAAAAACCTTGAAGTTTTGCCAAATGAGCTTCGCACAAAATCATGAGAATGTGGTTGACAAGGACCTTTAGCCACATATTCCCTCCTAATATCATCTCTAATATTGGGTTCATAATCATTGATAGGCTTTCGTAATCCCGGATCACTAATAATTTCACACTCACATATTCGGGCTCTTTTAGGGTTGGATTCACCCACATCATTGGCATTGGCATTGACATTCAAATTAGCATTGGCATTCACATCAATATTTGGTTGCTCATCATTCTCACGAAGACTATTTGAAGACCCAATTGGCATTCTAATCACAAATTTATCCATAATCCTAAAGGAAAAACAATTTATTTTTGTTACTTAAACAATCAATCATTCAAAGTTCAAACTAATCAAACTAATCAACATTTCAAACTAATCAAACTAATCAACATTTCAAACTAATCAAACTAATCAACATTTCAAACTATTGCAAGTATGAAGTATCCAACAAGGCAACAAGGTCTTCTTCGGTTCTTTCAAACTAATCAAACATTCAAAGTTTCAAACTAAATTAACAAGCCATGAAGCCAAGTCCAATAATCAAATTATTTCAATTAATAATATTCAATAAAATCAATTCAAGCCAAAATTTATCCAAATTTGTAGAATTCTAAGCCAAAATTTTCGACTTACCAAACAAAGCCAAGAGCGTCGGCGGGCCTGGAGTCTGGTGGGGCAGGCCAGCAGGGAGATTCCGGTGGCTGGCGTTTGGCAGGGCGTGGCCGGTGGCAACCGATCTGCAAACAGTGGGTAGTGGTGGATTGGAGGAACTCGGAAAGTGGGGAAGTGGAACGAGGGTTTGGATCGTGGTCTGATTTCTAAATACTGAGATGCAGAGAACTAATGAAGTTCAAGTGTTACTTTTTTTATTTTCTTTGTACAAATTTTTTAGGTTAGGTTTAAAAAAAGAAAACAATTCATTTTTTAATACGACGTTTAAGTTAAACGCCCAAAAAATAAAGAACGCCAGCCTGTCAGTCTTCTTCTTCGGTTCTTTCCCCTTCCTTAGGTCTCCAATAATGGAGTTTTAGACCTAGAGAGGGGGGGCTAAAATCTTCCGCCGAGAAATACTACCCTATAATTAAAGGCTCACGGGAGGGAAGTCGGGGCAGCCGCCCAACCAAGCCCCCCAGGTCTGCCCCTGCATATATCTTAGAGGTGTGTCCAGTTCCGAAACCGGCGGTTCCGGTTCCTCGGAACCCCGGAACCGGGACCGGAACCGAGAACCCCCCGGTTCCTCGGTTCTAGTTCCGATTCCGGTTCGGTTTTGATTTTTTTCAATTCCAGCCGGTTCCGGAGCCGGTTCCTGAACCGGTTCCGGTTCGGCTCGGTTCCATCAAAATTGAAAAAAAATTGAAGTTTTCTGCTCAAACCGCGATCGCGGTGTTAGAGCACCGCGGTCGCGGAATGTAGGCCACGATCGCGATGTTAGATCACCGCAGTCGCGGTCCGTCCTCCACAATCGTACAACGATCACGGTTTGTGGTTCTAATGGCTATTTTAGCCTATTCCGACCGGTTTGGGAAGAGAATGGGTGGGAGAAGAAGGGCTTGAACTTGATATTAAGTTGCCTACGTATCCTCTCATGGTCATAGAGGAATCAAAGCCCACGTAGTTCTCTTACCTTCGATATGCAACCCCACTTGGCGACTTACCTACGGTTAAGGTGGATGTCGTGCTTGGTCTTTAAATGATGAGTGACGGTTCCATAACCTCCACTCGGCAACCATTTGTACCTCTTGGAACAATAGTTGCACTTAACCTCACATCGGCCTCGTTCATCCAATACGTTGTCTTTGGTGAAGTGATTTGTGAAAATTTTGAATTTCAACCCTCGGCCTTGGTTTTCCATACTTGAAAATAAATATGAAATGAAGTATTCAAAAGAAATAAAAGAGTATGAGTCAATGAGATTGGTGTAAATTAAATTGAAGGAGAGATATGGTATTTATATGGATAAATGGATTAGAAATAGCCGTTGAATTTGAAAAATGTAGCCGTTGGAATGGAACCGCGATCGTGGTGTTAGAGCACGGCGATCGCGGGATGTAGGCCACGATCGCGATGTTAGATCACCGCGGTCGCGGTCCGTCCTCTGCGATTGTACAACGATCGCGGTTTGTGGTTCTAATGGCTATTTTAGCCTATTCCGACCGGTTTAGGAAGAGAAGGGGTGAGAGAAGAAGGGCTTGAACTTGATATTAAGTTGCCTACGTATCCTCTCGGGGTCATAGAGGAATCAAAGCCCACGTAGTTCTATTACCTTCGATATGAAACCCCGTTTGGTAACTTACCTAAGACGACCCGACGGAACCGGCGGAAGAAGCTTGGCTTGCGTCGTCCTCTATTACATCATCAGATGACTCCGTATAGTTCATTGATTGTGATCTAATTTCCGCCCTCTTCCAATCGTCCACACAAACTTGGGCTTACAATGCTTCGGGTGCCAATCTTGATCTCCTATTGTCTAAGATGTGGCCGCCTTGGCTAAACTTTTGCTCCACCGCTACCGTTGAAGCGGGAACGGCAAGTACTTGAGCGGCGATCCTTGCTAGTGTTGGATATGTGTTCTTGTGTTGCTTCCACCAATCTAAAATGTCAAAATCATCTACAAACTCAAAGGTAGTGGTTATATAAGTATCAAGCTCCGTATGTGAGCTCGTGAATCTCGGTTTTTTAGTAAGATTTTGCAACATACGAGACCCCACGGATAGAAAAGAACGACGAGACGAGGAGGATGATGGGGGTAATTGAGGCGTAGAAGGAACCTCACCACCCGTGCTATAAGTTTTGTACAAATCATAGATAAGAGATTTAACACGTTCTATATGACATCAACATTGAAATTTCTATCATAATGTTCTTCTTCTAAATTTAAAAACTCATAGTATTGATACAAAGTATCTTGCAAACCTTGCATCTTAAATCTTGGATCAAAAACACAAACAACAAGAAAAACATCGGGAATATATTTGTAATAGTTCAACCACTTCCTCTTCATATGTAAAATACCTTCAACAATGTCGGGTCGGTCAGGTTGTGAAAGCCCTTCCTTAAAGGCACCTGCAACATTCAAAGCTTCAACAACAAACAAATGAGCACTTGGTGTATATGTTTGACTAAATGTATAAGTTGCATCATTAAAAACTTGTAAAATCTCCACAATATCATAGCAAATATCCCAACAAGCTTCAATTGTTTGTGAACTCGGGATATGTTGAGCGGCAAATGAAGCTAAAAGTTCTTTATAACGTAAACATTGATGAAGTAATTTATAAGTAGAATTCCAACAATGACCGACATCTTTTGAAAAAAGTATGGGATTAACACCATTCGATTTACAAAACCAACCCCCAATCACTTTTGGCCTTCTTTTTTAACTAAATAAAGCTAACAACATACTTAATAGGTTCAAGATATGACATTAAAAGTGTCAAACCATCTTGAACACATAAGTTTAAAATATGACAAGAACATCTTACATGAAAGTATTTGTTTCCAAAAACCGATTGACAAACTTGAATCAATTCACTAATAGAAGCGGTGTTGTTAGATGCATTATCAAATGAAATAGTGAAAACCCGATGAAGTAGTCTATACTCATCTAAAATAGTTCGTATAATGTTGCAAATATTTGAAGCGGTATGTGCCCCATCAAATACTCGAAAAGCCAAAACTCGTTTTTGCATGTGAAAATGATCATCAATATAATGACATGTAATACCAATGTATGAATGAGATTGATAGTTATCACTCCAAATATCACTCCAAATAGAAACACGAATAGCATTTTGAGCAAAAAACCGAGACAACTCCTTTTTACGATTCGCATATGCTTTAAACACATTTTTCCTAATTGTTTTTCTTGTTGTTCGTTTATAAGCGGGTTGCAAATGATCAACACAAATAGCTTCAGACAAAGCATAAATACTACTCTCATGATTATAAGTAAACAAGGGAGATTGAGAGGAAGAACTTGCTAACCGCGAAGTCGAAATTTGTGTTTGACCTCGCATCATGCCCAACTTGTCCAAGTGTTTTGCCTTCAAATGCTTGTTCAAGGTGGCATAACCTCCATTGCGCTTCCATTTGTACTTCGAGGGACAATAGTTGCACTTGACAACATATCGGTCTAGTTCATCCAATACATTTCCTTTGGTGAAGTGCTTTGTGAAAATATCGGATTTCAACACCTTTGGGGTTTGGTTGGCCGTAGATGCCCCCTCATCCTCTTCCTCCTCATGGACCTCATCCTCGTCGGTGTGTTTCCCATCACCCTCCTCATTGCCTTGTGGACCTTGGTTATGAATAGGAACGGAAGGAGGAACTTGTGGAGGAATGGGCATAGGCATAGACATATGAGGATAAGGTGGGCTGTGGTTGATAAGCATTAAGAAGCATTTGACTTTCTTGTGAACCACCAACACCACCGTAGAATTGCTCGGCCAACAAATCAATAAAGCCTTGACCTTGGTTTTCCATGTTTCAAAAAGATTAGGAAGGGAAGTAGTAAGAAAGGATTTGCAAGTTGAAAGCTTGTAGAATTATGAGAGTAGTAGTAGTAGAGAGAGATAAGAGAGTATGAGATTGGTGTGAATGAAATTGAAGGTGAAATATGGTATTTATATGGGTAAATGGAAGGAAAATAGCCGTTGGAATTCATGTGAACGTTGGAATATAGCCGTTGGAAAAGAAAATATAGCCGTTGGAACAGTGGCCGCGATCGCGGTGTGTGAAAGCCGCGATCGCGGCCAAATCCGCGACCGCGGTATACCTCTCCGCGACCGCGGATTGCTCCAACAGAATTTCTCTATACATTTTGTTGGCAAAACCGCGACCGCGGTATCTATACGCCGCGATCGCGGTTCACATTGCTCTTACGGTGGAACCGACGGTTCTGAACCGGAGGAACCGCCGGTTCTCTGGTTCTTCTCATGGAGGAACCGGGACTGGGACCGGTATACTACCGGTTCCTCCGGTTCGGTTCCGGTTCCAAAACCGCCGGTTCCGACCCGATTCGGTTCCGGTTCGGTTCCACGGTTCTGTGGAACCGAACCCACCTCTAATATATCTAATGAAATTTCATATTGTGTTAATTGAAAATAAGAGACATAATCCCAATTCGACGTGGAAACTTTTATCTCACATTCTTAGATGCATGATTATTTCAAGTCTTACCTATATTAAAACATAAATAATGCTATACACTTTATACATACGTACTATTTGTCATGTGAATATGTGAATATGTGATGGTTTATATAACGACTTGGTTGAGGAAGAGGAAAGCAAAAGGAGGGAGAAATGAGGCAAAGATTTATTAATTAAGTGCTCCGGCCCGTCGCTTGGAAGCTAGGTAACCTTGGATGTATACATGATAATTTAGGACATTAAAACGTATATATATATATATATATATATTACTAGCTAGGCTTAATAGTTTTAAAAAAATCGCTATTGCATAAAATATATTCAAACAACAGATTTCACGGTAACATATATATGTAATATCTTCAAAAATAAGCCATGACACAAATTATTTTGCATACTTCTCAACTACATAACATGTTTAGTTAAAGTTGTACAAATAGTTTACAAAATTTAAGTGGCTGAATGATTTTTTTGATAAACACACAAAACTTCTATAAAATCAAGGCCAACTCCAAGTTTTGAGCCAACAGCTCATACAAAACAACCAAAAACGAAAAGTCTTGAAACAATGAAAGGAACTGGAGGACGTTATCGAGCGAGCCAGTGAGCAACCTCATTAGTGCCTCTTTTGAAAAAAGCTAAACTTACAACAAAGAAAACTTGCAACCAACTCCAAAATAAGAGCAATCAGAGTCCCTAAGACAGCTCTAGGCAATTCAAAGCGCTGGATTTTGAGCACGAGGGGAAGATAGTCAGTTTCCACTAGAACAAGAGTAGCGCTCGCTTGCTTTGCTGATTCTAATCCCCTGAGAATGGCTTCAGTCTCTGTTATTTCAACTAACGAGCCCGGCTGAATTTTCCTGGAACGTGCAAAGCATACGTCACCATTGGAAAACTTGCAAACAAAGCCAATCTCGTAGCTCTCTTCATTAACAACAACATCACATTTCAGTTTTACCCAACCATGTTCTGGGAGCCGCTAGACCACACACAGCTTTGGACTAATATGCCTAGGTGGATACATCTTCTTGACAATTTCAATAAAATCGTGATGGAACGACATGCTTGCATCAATAACCTCGTAATGGATGGATTGAACTCCCTCAAACAACAATCTATTTCGAGCTCGCCACACTCGATGAATCACACTGGCCCATCGAGCAACGCTGTCTGAGTCGCAAGACTGAAAAATTCTAGCAGCCTAATCATTGAATGAGGCAGTCCCTTCACATAGTTCATCAAAATCTGGGAAGTGTTCCCAAACTTTCCTAGGCAAAATATACCCATATAAAGCATGTTTAGTCGTTTTAGATAACCCACACACAACACACAATGGATCCTAGGTAATTTTCCTGCGAAAAAGATTGTATTTGCAGGGTAATGCACCTTTGCCTGCCCTCCATATACAGTTGCAGACTCTAGGCACCGCGTTGATCTTCCACAACGCTTTCCACACAATCTCGCCCTTACGATCATCAGAAGTAGTCCCCTTTGTATCTCTCCCCATCTGTTTTTCAAACATCAGGTAGTAGGCAGAGCGAACAATGTATTCTCCAGATTGAGTAAAGTACCAAATCAGTTGGTATTGAACTTGAGGGTCAACTAGGTGTTGGGCCAGGATAATATCTACATCACAAGGTGCAACCAGACTAAGCACCAAATCCTCATTCCATCGCCCCATAGACCAATCAATTAGGTCGATCATACGCAAATCAGCATGATCACCAATAAATTTACCAACCAATTTGAAGGAGGAGGGTCTTGGGATCCATCTATCCGACTACACGTTCAAGTTATACCCGTTACCAACTTGCCAATAAGCTCCTTCCAAGATAACCTTTCTAGCGTCCAAAATACTACGCCATGAATAACTCGACCTATATCCAACCTTTGCCTTCAAGAAAGAATGGTGAGGATAATATTTATCTTTTAACAACTGTCCAAGCAGAGAATCAGGGTTATGGATGAGTCGCCCCTTGCTTAGCGAGAAGCGCCATATTAAAGACCTCAAGATCCTTGATGCCGAGCGCTCCGCGATCTTTTGATTGACACATTCGGGTCCAACTAAGCCAATGCATCTTACGACATGTTTCAGTCGGAATCTTAAAACAAGACATTGCATACAACGACATGGATTGAATCATAGACTTGATGAGTACCTCCTTCCCTTCCCTAGATAGCGTTTTGGCGTTCCAAGATCTTAATTTCTTCCACATTCTCTCTTTGATCTGACCAAAAATCACCTTTTTGGACCGTCCTATCATTATGGGTAGCCCCAAGTACCTCTCGTGTTTCTCCACCTCATGCACATCAAGAACCTCTTGGATATCCGCTCTTCGTTGATCACTTACATTGCCGCTAAAAGATAACTCAGATTTCGCGAAATTGACTTGTTGTCCCGACTCAGCTCCATAGGCATGGAGGATAGAAACAATTTCAGATGCTTGTTGACAAGTATCTTCCGCAAAAACCATGCTATCGTCGGCAAAGAACAAGTGGGAGACAATTGGTGTCGTTCTAGCTATGCGAATCCCTTTCAGCCTACCAGCCCGTTCACTCTCTCGGATCAAGGCCGACAATCCTTCCGCACAAAGCAGAATTAAGTACGGTGAAATAGGATCGCCTTGCCTTAATCCTCGGGAAGGCATGAAAGAATCTGACGGACATCCATCCATAAGAACTGCAAAGGAAACGGTGGACACAGACTTCATGACTAGTCGAATCCATTGCTCACAAAACCCGAAATGCTTCATCATTCGCTCCAAGAAAGACCACTCGACCCGATCATATGCATTGGCCATTTCTAGTTTTAGAGCCAAGTAGCCTCGCTTACCCTGCTTTCTTGTTTTCATGTGACGAAAAATCTCAAGCGGGGATAGTTCCTTATCAGTTATCAACCGCCCAGGCACAAAAGCGCTTTGAGACATAGACACCACTTTGCTGAGTACTCCTTTTAACCTGTTTGCAAGCACCTTGGATATCACCTTGTACAAAACGTTACACAAACTGATAGGACAGAGGTCCTTCATACGGTTAGTATTGGTAACTTTTGGAATAAGTGAAATAAAGGTGTGATTTAAGTCATGGAGAAAAGGAGCCCCATTAAGGATTTCAAGGCAAAAGGAAATTATCTTCGGGGCGACAATATGCTAGTGTTTTTGGTAAAACAAAGCTGACATACCATCGGGGCCCGGAGATTTTGTGGGGGTGCATAGAAAAGAGGGCTAAGCGTACCTCTTCACCAGAGAAGGGGCGTGTGAGCTCGGTATTGTCCAACTCCGTCAATAAAGGTGAGATCCCTTAAGGATCCATAGTAGAAAGAGTGCTAAGATCGGATTGGAACAACTTTGTAAAACAGTCAACAACCACTCTACTCTTATTAACTACACATCTCCACTCAAACCCTTCCACATCAACTAGCTTGTGCACTTTGTTTCTACTACGTCTCCCTAGCTTACACGGACGATGAAAGGAGAGAGGCAAACGACGATTAGCGAACCGTTAGAAGAGCGGTTATCAAGATCGCCGGTTTCGCCCTAGAGAGTTTTTTAGAGCGGTTATTTCTTGACGTTATGTTTTTTTAGGTCTTTCGCTCGGTTTGATTAGTCGGGGCCAATCTACGTCCAATTGTTAGAAAATAAGCAGTCTTTTTTCCCTAGTATTTAGAAGGAAAAAAATAAGAACTAAAATTGTAAAATTGTAAACCACGTGGCTAAGCATTATAATGGAATTGGGGGTCCGTTGTGGGATTGTGATCCATATTACCATGTATGCGAGGATCACCCAATTTGTTCTTTGAGCAGGACGCCAAATCTCTTGTATCAATCTATTTGACGTCCTATTATAGTAGTTTAATTAAGATTTAGTTATTTCATTGAAAGATAAAACTCTTTTGACAAAAAAAATTAATGAAAGATAAAACCTTTATAAACGATATGATTAAGCAATCACACTAGTAAAATGTATATATAACTTGCCTTTGGGGACCCGAGTCCTCATGTCTTCCAAAATTTAGATTTTAGGGAACGTCAAAAGATTAATTTAACCCATTAATAGATGAGCTAGAACATATAGTTATAGATTTAAAAAAGAAATGATCCGTTATTAATTAATTTACCTAATACGGCTCAAATTACTAATACGAGGCCCACATGGGTTCGTCGTCGTCCGAGACGATATGAAGATTAAATATTTATTATTTTAATATTTTAATTAAAAGTGTAGTTTTTATAAACTAGAGTTTTACTCTCTTCTCGGGTTTTCTTTACGGTTCTTTCCCGGGACGCCTTTTTTGAACCGTTAGGACTTAGCTTTATATACTCTTGTCTTGTCTTCCTAATTAATCAATCAAGAAATATTTTCCCCTAATTTCCTATTGCTCTCTTTTGTCACGTTCTTGGAGTTGGTGTCCACCTCGGGCTCCGCTCAAAACCCTTGACCAACAAGGGCTCGATACGAATCCACATCGGGCTCGTATCAATTGGTGCTTTCATCCCGAACACCATGAATGCGGCAGATGGCGTCGTCGACGATCAAGGTCAACCGAAAATGGCCGAACTCCGCTACAGGTTGATCCAATTGACGACGGGTGTGCAAACCATCCACCACGATGTGGTGCAGGTTCGCATCGCTCAGGAAGTCGAACGACTTCGAACCGACAACGTCTACGATATCCTCAATCAACATCACAACCCGACCGCCGTTGTGAACGCAAACCCTAACCCCGTGTTCGTCGTGGCCGCTCCTGCGATCGCGGCTCAACAAGCCCTATCGCGGAATCCGGCGCCAGCGCAAGCAGCCCACGATCCTGCTCTTGCCGCGCAACAAATCATGCCAAGGAATCCCAACGTACCGCCTGCGATCGATCCAGGGCATGCGGCACACAATTTGGTGCCGCGATTTCGTGTTTTTGTGGGGAATGGTGCTTACTTGTTATGCACGCATCAGTGTCCGGCCACCGCTATTGAATTACAGGGATCTCTATGTATTAGCAGTTCATGGCCCGCCGGTTGTTCTAGGTGTCCAGTGGTTACAAAGATTGGGTACATTTGCTCATGATTATGCCAAGCTGACTATGCAATTTTCTTTGAACGATAAGACGATATTCTTATAGGGTGATCTGCATTCGCCGAAACCAATTTCTATGCATGAATTGCATTCTCTATGTGCTTTTGACGGGATTGGTGAATGCTTCGAGATACTCAGTTTGCCGCCAGCATCGCCAGCCGAGTCCTCTGATTTTCCCTCTGATTTAATTCCGGAAATCCGGGACACACTTCAGCATCATTCTACTATGTTCCAGGTGCCGGTTGGACTCCCACCACAACACACATGGGACCACCGTATTCATCTTCAGTCCGGATCCAAACCGGTAAATGTTAGGCGCTATCGTTATCCCTATTTCCAGAAATCAGAAATTGAACGACAGGTTCAGGCCATGCTTGATCAAGGGATAATTCGGCACAACACTAGCCCTATTTCTTCTCCGGCACTTCTGGTAAAAAAGAAGGACGGTAGCTTCCGTTTCTGCATCGAATACCGCGCCCTTAATAACATCACAGTCGCAGATAAGTTTCCTATTCCTACAGCTGATGAATTATTTGATGAGCTGGGACATGCTGTTATTTTTCCTAAACTTGATCTACGTTCTAGATATCATCAGATTAGGATGCATTCGTCAGATATTTATAAGACTGCTTTTCGTACACATGATGGTCATTTTGAATTTTTAGTCATGCCTTTCGGATTGACTAATGCACCGTCTACATTTCAGGCTGCAATGAATAATCTGTTTGCTTAGTATCTGCGTGATTTTGTGATAGTTTTCTTTGATGATATTTTAATCTACAACCCGTCCTTAGCTACTCATTCTTCTCATCTGGACACAGTTTTACAGATCCTTCATGATAATCATTTCTTTGTCAAAGGGTCTAAGTGTTCTTTTGGTATAGCAAAGGTGGAATATTTAGGACATATTGTGACTGCCGGGCAATTATTAGCTGATCTTGCTAAACTATCCGCTATGGCCGATTGACCGACACCTAAAATCGTTAAACAACTGCGTGGTTTTCTGGGTCTTACCGGTTATTACAGAAAATTCATCCGCCATTATGCTTTGCTTGCTGCGTTGTTGACTGATCTCTTGCAGAAAGACAAGTTTGTTTGGTCTGAAGTCGCTGATTCCACTTTTCAACGCCTCAAAGAGACAATGATAAGGCCTCCGATTTTACAACTTCCGAATTTTTCCAAGCCATTTGTCGTGGAAACTGACGCTTCCGATGAAGGCATCGACGCTGTTTTATTACAAGACGATCGACCTCTCTCCTTCTTCAGTAAAAAATTAGGTGTTTGGCGCAGGGGGTCGTCAGCTTATCATAGAGAACTTTTCGCCATTGTTTCTGCAGTTCAGAAATGGCGTCAATATTTACTGTGCCGTGAGATCTTGATTCGCAGTGATCAGAAAAGCCTTAAGGAACTCCTCACGCAGGTTATTCAGACACCAGATTAGCAGTTTTTTATTCGGAAGTTGATGGGTTATAAATTCCGAATTGAGTATAAATCCGATGCTAGTAACAAAGTGGCTGACACACTATCTCGGTGTATGATTGATGATGCCGTAACTCTCCATCAATTTTTATCATTCTCGGCCCCACTTTCGGAGTTACTTCAACGACTCCGTCAGGAGAACACCGTCCTTGATGATTTGAAAGACTGCCATGATGTCGCCGCTACGGGTACATTAGCCGCCCCATTCCAGGTACACGGCAGAATTCTTTATTTTGGTCATCCTTTGGTGGTAGGAGCTGCATCTCCAATTAAAGCCGAAATTCTGGTTGAATTCCATGCCACACCTAGTGTTGGCCACCCTGGTGTTGATCGCACGTTCCGTCGCGTCGCTGAGGTCTTCTTTTGGAAGGGCATGCACGCTGATGTAAAGCGTTTTGTCGATTCTTGCCTCATCTGCCAGTCCACCAAGTATTGCACGAGCAAGCGTGCCGAGTTAATTCAGCCCTTACCCGTGCCTCAACAAGTTTGGGACGATGTGTCTATGGATTTTATTGTAGGTTTGCCACCGTCTCGTGGAAATACGACGATCTTGGTAGTAGTTGATCGACTATCTAAATATGCACACTTTGCCGTCCTAGGGCCTTCGTTTGACGCCCCGAAAGTGGCAGTTGTGTTTGTTGATACAGTGGTGAAATTACACGGCATTAAAAGAGGTGGCTGATACGAATCCACCTCGGGCTCCACTCAAACTCTTAACCAACAAGGGCTCGATACGAATCCACATCGGGCTCGTATCATTGCCCCACAGATTGATGTATTTATTACCTTGAAAGATTGAAATAGTACTTGAGCTTGACTTTGGGGCTCGGACCACGCTTGTTTAACGTAGTAGGCTTATCCAAACATGTATATAGGAGTATGGAAAATTATTTTTTCATAAAAAATTAATTTGTGGATAGATTAAAGGAGGTGGCTGAAGTTTAATTGGAATAATGGAACAATAGCGATGTAATTCCTGTTTGCATGAAAAGGGTAAACTCGACAATTTTGATGTTGCCATGTGCCAAGTTAAATGAGGAAGAGGCAACAAAAGAGGTACGGCAACAAGAAGAAGATAACACCTCAACTCGGCTCATTCTGAGTAATGCATTTTTAACGACTTAGCGTGTCCAAGTTGGCTACTTTCTTTTTGTAGTAGTGGGTAGTGGTTTAGTAGTTACGTAGTACAAAGTATGAATGGACAGGGAAGCAAATGCAAAGTGGCCTTCATTCCTCAAACTATAAAAATTTCAAAAATAGCCTAATACTTTTCAAGTTATACAAATTACCTCCAACATGCACTATAATTTCGAGTTGCCAAGACCGGCCAAGTATTTTTAGTACTTTCAACAAAGATATGGCAAGTGAGCGTTAACGATTAAAAACACAGCCTTCAAAGATGAATATACTAAGCAGTAAGCATCCGCAACTTGTTCTATAATTTGGGCTATTTTCAAAACCATGGCCAAAGTTGGGTCATTTCTTGTATTTGCAAGAGTAGCTTCCGGTTGGATAGCACTATTTCCCTTTTCTCTCCGCAAAATAATTTAATACGGGGTAATATTAGTGTTTACGCTAATGAACTTCCACCAACCAACATGAAACTAGTTATTAAAAACTGTGTATATTGATTTGTTTTAAAAATACATGCTTGTTTGGATGTTGTATGCGGAAAGCATAATTTTTATGAATTTAATTTATTAAAATTTATAAATTATAGAAATTTAGAAAATATTTGATTAAAATCTATTTCCAAGACTCTTGAAGAATTCATAAGTGTGGTTTTGTTCTATAATCTTTTTAGAATATAAAATAAAAATCCTAAGTTGAAAAAAAAGTTATATAAAAAAAATTAATAATCTCGTACCTTTATATAAAAAGAATATATTCCAAATAACTATGGTATATTCTAGAAAAAATAGTTATTTTTATTACATGAGTTGTCAATATATTATTGATATGGTAACTTATTAGGTAATAGATTATTATTTTTTTAGCTAACATTTGAAATATCTGTTTAATAACATTGTTAGGATATTTTCTTCAACAAATACCACTAGTATATAAAAAATGGTGAAATTTTACCCATTTGTTTAAGTTTTTCGGTTAGAAGGTGGATGTCGATCTTATATACGAAATAGTTAAAAATCCGACACATCATCCGTTTATTTCGGCCCCAAAATCTAATATGATATCAAAGCAAATTCGATCCGAATTCGATTTTCTTGTTATAAAAGATGAGCATATAGCTAAAAGAGAATGAAATGGTAATAATTCATCACAATAAAAATAAAAGGGTTAGCATTTATATATTGGATCCGGCATAAAAAAATGTTCTTTTTCCACATAGGGTGAACATAAGTACATAATAAACACCACTAGTAATATTTTTATGGCACTTCAATACGATTGCTTTTAAGGACATTTGAATATGAGTAATGCTTAGGGGTATTCCATTTTTCTAACTTAATTTAATCGAATGATTAAAAGTGAAACTATGCATTTAATCAGGAATCACAATACGATTGAAATCACGTGTCTAAAATTGGTGAATTTTCCTCAAATTATTATTTAGATATGTAAAATTCATGGTTACTTTTCAACTTACAATGATATTACTCAGCGCTGTCCCATAATTGGTCTATAGCTGTAATTTTATATCTTCATGATCATCATCCTTTCTCACCACCTAATCCTAAACAGTAAAACGTGTTTTTCCTTCCCAACCGGGTATCCAACAGCAGAGCTCCTTTCCATTTCTTTTTTACAGAATGTGAATTTTTCTCTTTTGGTTGGATACAATTAATATTATACGGAAGAGATAATGGCTGGTTCTAGCAGACATTTTCACAGCCATATGCTCCTGTTGCTGTTGTGGGCTTGTACTTTTATCAAACTTTTTTTTTTTTAATTTTCAATTTCTTTTGCCTGAAAAAATTATCAAAACAGTGATTGATGAAGATGCTACTGCAGTGCTGTTGCTCTTATCGAAAGCTGCATCCATGAAAACTCTCCCTTCCTCCTTGCTTATTGTTGCAAACTTACATTCGTTTCATAATTAGCACACAAATCCCCAACCTTGAAAGCTTCTGCACCGGAAAGATACAATCTTTGCTAATTAACGGTTGGAGGGTCAACTCTAACCACACCGACATGCTTTGATTAATACCCCTTGAAGCTTACTTAGATTTTCCTTGTCAGATTCTCTGGTAGGATTTCCTAATTAAAAACCCAAAATTTCAAAATCTCTGTTCTGCTTTGTCTTTTGGCTTCATTCTCTCTATCCTTCTCCCTTCCAAACCCTTTTGGATTGAGCGGGTTGATTGAAAAAAAAATTGGACTCTCTCTGTTGGATTCCTTGATTATTATCTGTGGTGGCTGTCGGTTGTGAGCTCTTCTTCTGGGATTTGCTAAATAATTTTGGGTGTTTTTGGCGTTTGTCTGATCTTTCAAGTCATTTGGGGGGATGAGATATCATCTCTCTTGCCTTCTCCTTTCCCTCTTGTGTTGCTATCTTTAATTTGTTCTTTTCTCTCTTTATTCTTGTGGGCTTGCTTTGGTAAAGGAGGAAAAATAATAAAAACCTCAATTCTGTTCCCCCTTCTTTTCTCCTTTTACCCCCCTTATTACTATGTTTTTATCTCCCTCTAGACAAATTTCTGTAGATTTTTGTCTGCATAACACTCTCTGTATTTCCCCTTTCCCTGTTTGAAAATCTTGTTGAAACTAAGCCATCTGGAGAGACCCACCGGTCTATTACTCCCCACTGGGATTGGGGTTTTGATCAACAAGGGGTACTGTTGTTAGATGAGTTTTAGTTTTCCCCATGTGCTTGGGCTTGCTTTGAAGCTGGGGCATGCTGTTTTGATGCTATGTTGCTGGATTTTCCCTGTGATCCCAGTGAATTGGTTAACTAATGGTGGAGTTATGATGGATAACAAGCCTCACCTTCTCGGTAAAGGTGGCAGGGTGTTCTTGAATCTTTGGGAGAAGATTTATGGGAACAGTTGCAAGATCCATAACCACTATTACCAGTATATTGGGTTTAAAAGGATCAGCAAGACATGGGTGAAGAGGTTTTTAGTTGCTTGGATTCTGTATTGGATGATTGTTTCCTCTTGGGCCTTTTGGTATATGAGTTCTCAAGCTATGGAGAAGAGAAAAGATACTCTTGCAACCATGTGTGATGAGAGGGCTAGGATGTTGCAAGACCAGTTCAATGTGAGCATGAACCATGTCCAAGCTATGTCCATGTTGATCTCCACTTTTCACCATGGCAAAAATCCATCTGCCATAGATCAGGTAACAATTTGGAAAACACGTTTTTACTTCTTATCTTTGAACACTCGGCTTATGGGACACTTTAATGGGTCTTTAACTTTATTCATATCTGTGTTTTTGATCAAAGCCCATTCTCCCAGTACAGGTCATTCATTGATTGGCAATGATTATAACATTGTAGCTTAAAAACGTTGTTAATTGACTCATTAGGATCAGCCCTAGGCTTGATCTAGGACCCTTTTAAAGTTTCAAAGCACTTTTAGTTTACAAGGAATTAAAAATTACATTTGTTGACACTTTGGACAGCAAACTTTTGCAAAGTATACTGAAAGAACTGCATTTGAGAGGCCTCTTACGAGTGGAGTTGCATATGCTGTGAGAGTGCTTCATTCTGGAAGGGAGCAGTTTGAGAAGCAACATGGGTGGAAAATTAAGAGGATGGATACTCTTGAGGAAACTCCAACTCACAAAGATGAATATAATGTGGATATTTTGGAGCCTTCAACTAATCAAGAAGAATACGCCCCTGTTATCTTTGCACAGGATACGGTTTCTCATGTGGTGTCACTGGATATGCTATCAGGGAAGGTTAGTTTGCCTTGCAGTTGTTTTGGAATATCCAATCACAATGTATGGTGTTTTTTGGCTTTTAAAAAATGAAGGGAATTGCTGGTTTCTGCTTAAGTTTGTTTGTTCAACATTTTATTATCTTAGGGCCTAAACTGGGATGGTTTATTTTCATTAGGAGGACCGTGAAAATGTCTTACGTGCAAGAGAATCTGGAAAAGGAGTTCTAACTGCTCCCTTTCCTTTACTAAAGACCAACCGTCTTGGTGTTATTTTGACATTTGCTGTTTATAAGACGGATCTTCCTTCTAATGCCACCCCAAATGAACGCATACAGGCAACTCTTGGGTATGTACTATTAGTTATACAGAAATTTGATTCTTTGACAAACCAAAAACTCAACAAGGAGTTTTTGACATCTACCTTGGTTTTGGATCAGGTACCTTGGTGGAATATTTGACATTGAATCTCTTGTGGAGAAATTACTTCACCAGCTTGCTAGCAAGCAAAAAATTCATGTAAATGTGTATGATATGACCAATATTGCCCAGCCAATTAGCATGTATGGTTCAAATGAAACTGGTGATGGGCTCCATGTGAGCCCTCTCAACTTTGGGGATCCATTTAGAAGGCATGAGATGCGTTGCAGGTGAGAAAGTCATTGCTTTTCAAAACTGTTCTAGAATGTAGTGCACAAATACTTTTGTGACTTCTACTGTAAGAACCCCATTTTCTGTCGTATCTTAGTCCATTGACATATACGTAAGGTGATTTTCTATTTTCAATAGGTTCAAGCAGAAACCGTGTTGGCCATGGCTGGCAATTGCAACAGCAGTTGGCATTGTTGTGATTGCACTGCTCACTGGTCAGATATTCCATGCAACGATGAATAGGATTGCCAGAGTGGAGGATGACTATCATTTGATGATGAAGCTCAAAAGCCGAGCTGAGGCTGCAGATGTTGCAAAATCACAAGTACACACTCTTTAATAGAATCTATTGTGTTTTAAACCATCAATTTCAATTGTGTACATGTTCTTATCATTTTTCGGATGCCTTTACAGTTCCTTGCTACTGTTTCCCATGAGATCAGAACCCCAATGAACGGCGTGTTAGGTTAATTTTTTGCTTTCATCCTTTCTTCTCTAACTTTGAGCAACTGTTGGGGATTTTCTAAACTTGTGTATCTTTTTGCTTTTCCCAAAGGAATGTTACATATGCTGATGGACACAGACTTGGATGTCACACAACAAGATTATGTCAGAACGGCCCAAGCCAGTGGCAAAGCACTAGTTTCACTTATAAATGAGGTTCTTGACCAGGCAAAGATCGAGTCTGGTAAGCTTGAATTGGAGGCTGTTACATTTGACCTGCGAGCAATCTTAGATGACGTTCTGTCTCTCTTCTCTGGAAAGTCTCAGGAAAAAGGAGTAGAGGTAACTACCATACTTATTTGTTTCAAAAAATGTGCTTTGGTGATTTTTGCTATCTCTTCCATCCTGGTCTCACCGAGTTTTTCATTTTGAAATCATGTGATGGTTAGTTGGCAGTCTACATCTCAGACCAAGTTCCTGAGCTTCTTGTTGGTGATCCTGGAAGATTTCGCCAAATTATTACAAATCTCATGGGTAATTCAATCAAAGTAAGTAATCATATTCTCAAGTCTCAACCAACATTACCTTCTTCTCTATCCATTATAAGGTTTTAAATTCGAGTTAAATTTTTTTGGCAGTTCACAGAGACAGGACATATTTTTGTGACTGTCCATCTTGTGGAGGAGTTAAAGGACTCAATTGATGTGGAGACTGATCCCTCTTCAAAGAACACTTTAAGCGGGTTGCCTGTGGCCGATAAGCGTACCAGCTGGGCAGGATTCAAGGCGTTTATTGAAGACAGCATAACCAGTAGTGCTACTACGAGACGTTTGAGTCCATCTGACCTGATCAATGTAATCGTGTCAGTTGAGGACACTGGCACAGGCATTCCTTTAGAAGCTCAGTCTCGGGTTTTCACTCCTTTCATGCAAGTTGGACCTTCAACTTCCCGTATCCATGGAGGCACTGGCATTGGCCTTAGTATAAGCAAGTGTTTGGTCGGATTAATGCATGGAGAGATTGGGTTTTCTAGTGTTCCTAAGGTGGGATCCACCTTCACTTTCACTGCAGTCTTTGGTAAAGGCAACTCCAGCTTGGATGAGCTAAGGAGCCAGCAGAAAAACAATCAAGCAGGCTCGGCCACGTCAGACTTCAGGGGCATGACAGCTCTGGTTGTTGACCCGAGACCTGTTCGGGCGATGGTAGCAAGATATCACATCCAGCGGCTAGGAATCAACGTGGAATCAGCTCCTGATCTGAACCAAGGGTTTTCCTCTATATTAGCTAAGAACACAAATACCAACATGGTACTTGTTGAGCAAGAAGTGTGGGACAAAGATCTTAGCTCTTCTGCACACTTCATTAACCGATTGAAAATGATTGCAAGTGGGGCTGCTCCGAAACTCTTTGTATTGACCAATTCCGTTTGCTCTACAAAAGCAAGTGCCATAGCTTGTGGGGCCGATACTCCATCAATCATCATGAAGCCCTTGAGAGTAAGCATGTTGGCTGCATCTCTACAACGTGCATTGGGGGTTGGAAATAAGGGCAACTCTTCTTTGAGCAAAGGCGAACTCCCAAGCTTCTTGTTGAAAAACCTTCTACTTGGGAGGAAGATTTTGGTTGTGGATGATAATAATGTCAACCTTAGAGTAGCGGCCGGTGCTTTGAAAAAGTATGGTGCTGATGTTGTTTGTGCAGATAGAGGAAAGAAGGCGATCTCACTCCTTACGCCTCCTCACCGGTTCGACGCCTGCTTTATGGATATCCAGATGCCAGAAATGGACGGGTATGTCAAATGTTAAGCTGGAAACTATACCCAGACGTGTTATAATTCTTTTTGCGTCTTTCCAGTTTATGTTAATAATCTGAACTTGGAAACTACAAACAATTCCCTAAATTGGACGGGATCAACCTTAGGAACTTTTATAAAAAATTAGATTTATTGTACTTAATAAACTTAGAATTATTAGCATATATGTCATAATAAACCTTGGAATTATTAATGTGGGCCTATATTTGCAGATTCGAAGCTACAAGGCGGATTCGTGAAATGGAACGTATCATCAATGATCGTATCCATAATGAGCAAACATCTGGTAGGTGGCATGTTCCCATATTGGCGATGACTGCTGATGTCATCCAAGCTACACACGAGAAATGCGTCATGTCTGAAATGGATGGTTATGTATCAAAGCCATTCGAAGCTGAACAGCTCTACAGAGAAGTTTCCCGGTTCTTTGAAACAAGCTCTCAACAAAGTGACTAGAGCTCAGCTCTCATTTTGCTCATGGCACAGGCTCAAAGGGATCGTACGCTCGCTGACATCATCATCTTTGCCCGATCCACTATCCTGAACCTTCAACATCTGTAAGTTTCTCGTAAATGAAAAAAACCTGAGTCAAATCTGGCTTGTTGAATGAAATCAGTGATGAATTCAGCTTAATTGCTGACATCTCGGATTGAATTGCAGGTGAACACAAATTTTTGTATGGAAGAAGCTGCTTCTTTCTTCCATTCCAGGTGATGAGGATGTACAGACGTGTGTGTGTGTGTGTGTGTATTGTAGAGATTGGTTCCTATGTAGAGTATACGCGCAGGATGAATGATGCGTTTTTGCTGCATCGCATTTGTAGTTTAAATAAGATTTTTTTATGTGGTTGATCCCCTAACTGAGTCCGAGAGGATGAATCCTCCTTTGGAACTGTTTTGATGTGAATGTGTAAACAGCTTGTATAAAGGAAAAAGCACCCAAGAAAATGTCTAAATAGTATGCTGTAGGCGTCAAGTTGCTGAAAATTTTAGCTCGGATCTTGAATGCTTTTGGAATGTTGCTGTGTGTGTTTGGATTCCCATTAATAGTGCATTATCTTGGGAACCAAACACACTCTTGGTCACATAGTCTCCACCTTAATTGGGCCACTGCATTATTTTGCATTAGGCAGCCAAACAACAAAGAAGAAAGAGATCTATGATTCACAAACTTGTTTTATTGTTTTGGAAGTGAATGAAACATCAAGTCGTATTTACTGATGAAGAAGATAGATATGCTAGTAGTATAGTATTTGTTACCTTAGTTCCTTTTGAACTTTTAATATACGTAGAAAAATCGTCCAAATTTTGCAGACTGCAAACTGAAAGGGCTCATGAGATCCAAGATTTTTGTCAAGTGGACAAGGAAGGACACAAACTCTTGAAACTATTAAAAAGAAAATCGTCCGAAATAAGACCAAAGACTTTACTTTTATAGTAGTAATATATACGAGAACCACTTAACATTGTGCTTGTCTTATATATCCTTGGGTATAGTTTTTCCTTAAACAAGAATTAGAGCAGCTAAACGGCAAAAAGAAACTCACACGTGAATAAGCTGAAAGACAATAAGCTGGATGCCACAACAAATTTAAGCAAGTGTTGTTCCTGCAAAACGGAACAAGCAAAATCACAATTGTATCACAAATCTGTAATGAACATGAAAGTACAACTAAGTGACAAACCAAGTAAAATTGTAAGAGATGTACGTTATTAGTAACTATTGAATTTCCAGGATCAAGTAAAGAAAAATCAGGAAGAGGAAGAAGATTGAGAGGCACTCAAAGTGTTTTATCTCTGTTACACTATTATCGAATTACAGATTGAGTAGGCTATATTTATGACTCTATAAGGTGTCACAAACCAAGAGATAGCCTATAGCCTTATGCCACATCAACATATTGACTTTGTTGATGTACTATATTACAATGAAAGACTCACAATATTCTATACTAACCAATGATATATAATACGGAGTATATGTACAAGTGAATAAGATGGAGGCATAAAGTGATCATGAAAATATTAGATTTTACCTTTGAGCACACGACTCCAGCTGTACAAGTGGAATAACCAACCAACTTTCGATCTCTTCCTTAAAACCCATCTTGAGAATTGAATGTGCAAAGTGTTGATACTCGCTCTATGTGCTTGCTTTAGCTCGCAGAGAGCCTTTTTCAACCTTTAGACATGATCGGGTCGGTGTGGGTCTTGACACCTGAGTGGTTACTGACAATAGGGGTCTCTTGAAGCTCTCTATGGTGGAAAATGTTTTTGACGTCTAAATCGGTTTCTTAGACTGAACTAGAGAAGATCGAAACCGAATAGGACAGAAGGAACATCAGTCCATTCCTAGGTCCAAGATATTTTTGAAATAGGTTCTTGGTCCGGTTCGATCCTGATCCAAACCGGATTGTTATTTAATAAATAAAAAGACGTATATAAACAATATGTTAAAGAAAAAAAATAATACTTTTATATTTAACAAAACCAATTCCGTTTAATATAACCTAAATTTTTCCATGATAAAACACAAAATTTATGCTACATATATGGTAAAACTCATTTGTTTTTCCACTAAAATATAACTTTATTTAAGAAAATTAAGTCTAGAATTGAACTTCTTTAGAACTAAATTTGGATTGGATAAAAAAAATTTGATTCCTTCTTCAGTCCAATTAACTTTAAAATGGCCGTCCCAATCCCGTCTAATTTTATAAAATGCTTGTTATTAATTCACATATTAGATACAAAATATTATCGTTTAAGAAAAATATTTTGGACATGATGTTGAACTATTAAAGAAACAAAAAAAGTACTAAAAAAATTATAGAGTATAAATTCAATTAAATGGCGGTTCAGATGAGAATGGAGCCCCAAAAGAGAAATGACAATGATTCTCATTTGTTGATAGTATAGACACGAACAATTCTTTTTACCTTGGGTGTTTAAATTTTCGAAAATGACTGTTTATAATATTGTATAAGACTGTGCATTTTCATCTTACTTGTCTGTGTATGATAAACTAATGACCGTGTATGCATTTTTCACCAAGAGTGTATTGTATTACATGTGATTGTGCATTATTGTGTTAGTGACTATGCATTATTTTGTAAGCGAGTGTGTGTTATTTTGTAAGTGAATGTGCATAGTATTCTAATTAAAGTGTTTCTGACTTGTTCACGAAGTGCGCATTATATTACATATGATTGTGTATTATCTTGTTAGTGATTGTGTATTATTTTGTAAGCAAATGTGAATAGTATTCTAAAATAAGTATGTAAGTGATTGTGATTAAGTGTGCAAATCATGCTCATTAGAACTTTATCATGAAAACACATTTGAAAAAAGGTAATGCATTGTCAATAACAAAATTGTGCACAATCACTTGTACAAATTATGTATAGTCTGTGGTTGAAAAAATTTACACCTCATTATAAGACCATCATGCACACTCACATGAAAAGGTCATTCATAGTCGGATAATGTGAATATGCACAGTCGGTTAAAATGAAAATGCATAGTCGTTAGTAGAAAGATTCACACTCATTGTATCACCATCATGCACTCCAAGGGCAGATCTAGAATTGTCTAAAAGTGGGGGAAGACTGACTCGATTAAAGTCGTTATGCCGAGATCAAAAATAAATTGCCCTAAATTACAAACCAAGTATAGCATGCAAGTAAGAGGTCGAACCCAAGAGAATCAGTATTTTGAACAATCAGCAAAGAACAAAAGCAAGGGTTTTGGGATTTAAGCAAGCAAACTGTATTAGGTTTCAATTCAATTAAAGGAAAGCAGAGTTCATTCAATCAATTCCACCTTTTTAATCATTCGATCATTGATTCATCCACTTTTCTATATTTCCTAGGTTAATTCCAATCCATATAAAAGATTTTCGCTTGTCCACGGTCCAAGCGAAATTATGATATGAACAAGGACGCTTAATTCAAATCATGCAAAGTATTAAGGATAAAAGGAAATCAATTCATGCAATCAAACAACGAGTCTCATGCATAAAATAATCATCAAATACTCTTTCTCAATTCCAGTCCACGGTCCTGGAAAAGAGTTGTTTCAAGGATAAATAAGATTGCACAGACAACAATCAAACCTAATCCAAACAGTAGATCTAAGTCAATCAAACAAGTTGATCAGGCTCATAAAATCAAACATAGATCATGGAATTAAAACAAGAGTTTTGATATTAACCAAATGATAGAAAAGTTACCAGAATCTCACGAATTCAATAAAAAGGCTTCCTTGACAGAACAAACTCCAAGGAAGATTAGTTCTTCATAATAGAAAATAAAAACTAGGTTAAAAGTAAAAAGTAGTCTCTCCAAGTATGTTGTCAAACTGAAAACGAAACTAGGTATAAATACTATAAACAATATCCGAAAAAACCTAAAGCTATAAAAATATAATAAAAGATAAAATAAAAGAACGAAGCGACGCTGAAACTGCCAACCCGCGAGCGCGGGTCGTCACCCGCGGGCGCGGGTCTCATCAAACTCTCAGCGTCCGCGGAAGCTCGATTTCCCGCGGGCTCTGGTCTCGACCCGCGTTCGCGGGTCCTGCGAGCTCTCGGACCTCTCGGATCTTCACTTCATCGCGGTCTCGGCTCCATACCCGAGGGCGCGGGTCTCAGTCTTAGTAACTTCTTCAAACTTGTATTCCTTAGCAACCGCTGTAAAGCGGGTCTTCAGCTCGAACTTAGGGCTTCTGTCTTCAAAGTCTCCATCTGTAGGCTTTTTTGATATTACAATTAAACGCCCTAATCTAGCCTAAAACACTCAGAAATCCTAATAAAAGTACATAATTACGCTGTACTAAAACCAGCGTATCAAATTCCCCCATACTTAGATCTTGCTCGTCCTCGAGTAAGCTCAAAATAAATCTAACAATCAATACAAATAAGATCCACAAGAAGTAGTAAGGGAATCTTAAAAAAAATAAAAACTCTCAACTCACAACCCGAACCCATGTAGAGAAAATAATGAGCAAAGACATGAAAGCTCAAACACACACCTCGCCATAATACATATAAACTCTCAAGCTCTAAAAAGTGTAGAGCAACCTAGGATCTACTTGACATTTAAAATGTAATCCCCTGACCCCAAAGTAGAATATGATCCTAAACACTCTGATTTTTCCACTCAATTCTACTTAGGCGCCCTTCCGGGTTTTCACCTAATCACTCATTTCATTTTTCTTTAGGTGTGCTCACAAATGCTCACATCTCTCATTAACCTCTTATTACCCCAGCCTATAGCTGGTCCGGGTTACCTTCTTTTTACCTGAGCCACCCTTTCGGGTTTTCGACTCATCCAAGGATTTTATATGCCTTTTTCTTACTTTTTATGGCTTTTTTCATTTTTTTTAAACTGAAACATACTGAATAAAAAAAAAAGAAATAACATGCAACTGTATATATATCACAAAGCAAAGCAGTGAATCCCCTCCCCCATACTTAAACTCTTCATTGTCCCCAATGAAGTTAAGAAATATAGAACAAAGTATAGAAGAAGGAATCAGAAGACTCACTATTGATCTGGTGGAGGAAAAGATGGATAACCTGGCCACTGTGTCTGCCAGAAAATAGCATCCTTTCTCTGATGCTCAGTCAGTGCCTCCAAAGCTCGATTCGTAGCATCCTGGCGTACTAACAAATGCTGCAGTCTAGTCAACACCCGCTCCTCAAAATTCATCTCAGCAGTCCATGGAAAACCAAAAGGAGCAGATGTAGATGCAGAAGTAGATGCATATGTAGCTGGGTTAGGTACACCCCAACCAGCTGTATAATGTGGATTCGGAGCAGCCCATCCCGACGGCTCAAAAGAAAATCTAGAATGGTATGCTGTAACATGCTCATCCCAGTTACCTCCACCATCATCCTCAGCCTCAAAATCCTCCTCAACCTCATCCACAGGAGCGTCTATATCAGACTATAAGTGAAAATCATAGACAGTATTGCCATACTGTAATGCACTAGGTAGACGCAGAAAAGGCGTAGCAGGATGCCCATGAAGCCAAGTCCAACCCCCTCAGCTGAACCTCTCAAACAACCAGCTCTAACTAACGCCTGATGGGTATAACGGTAGCCATCAGGTAGACGTCCTCCATAGAGGGCCTCAATCTCCTCAATAGTAATAAAGTGTATGGCTAAATGTGTAACCATGCCACCTAATCTAATCTGCCCACCCTTCTTGGGATACTTCTTAGTTGAATCTATAAACAATCCAAACCAATCAGGACACTCAGAAGGAAAAGGAAACAAGCACCAAATCATCCTCATATCATATGCAGAAACCTTGTTCACCTCTCCCTGTCCCAGAAGTGCCATAGCTAAGACCTTGTGACATATACGAACACATGGGTGTGGAATCTTACTATTCTGCTCCCCCGAACTGATATCCGCGAGCGCGTGTCGAAAACAGAAGGCGCGAAATTGGCAAAGAGCGTGTGCTGCAAACCGCGATCGCGGTTTCTATCAAAGGTGACCCGCGGGCGCGTGTTGTCAGACGCGGTCGCAGTTTCCGGCGTTGAACAGATTTGAACTCGCGAACGACAATGGCGGTCGAGAACTCCCAAATCTCCTCAATTCAACGGAACTTCGACCTCAATAGGTACAAATCCAACTCCAAAAGCAAGAAAAGTGACTAACCAAAGCAGATCTGAAACCAAAATTGCTCAATCGCCTGAATCCAACCAAACAAAGAGCGGAATGGGTTTAGGGACTGCAAACCGCGGACGCCGGTGTGGGGCCGCGCGCGCGGGTCTCCGGTGGGTCGCAGGTGGTCGGGTGAGCGCGATGATGCCGACGGTGTGGTGGTGATTTGGTTTTTGAAGGATTTGTGGTAGGTGGAATTTGGGTGGATTTGGAGAAGAAGACAAAGGAAAATGTGGGAATTGTTTTTAATTTTGAGAAGGGTTAGGGGATTTTTGTATTGTTTTGCGCTCGGGTTGGTACTGATTTGGGCTTTTTCGGTAGTTTCACCGAAAACCTTTTATTTCGGGGGTTTCACCCGAAAACCTCTACGTAATTGCCTCCACCTTTGCTTAGTCCCAAGCCACTCTGTGGGGGTGAAATTTCAAAAATTTCCTTTATTCCCGCATCTCCATATTTTAAATCATCTCTCCTCCGACTAGATGTGGGGGCAGCCGCCCTCACTTAGATCTACCCCTGATGCACACTCAAATGAAAAAGTCATTCATAGTCGAGTAAGATGCAGATGCACAGTCGGCTAAGATGAAAATGCACAGTCGTTACTAGAAATATGCACACTCACATGAAAAAGGTCATACATGGTCGGTAATATTAAAATGCACAGAAAAACAAGATGTAGATACACAATCAGATAAGATGAAAATATACAATCGCTTATCAAAATTTACATGCTTGGAGGCATTTTTTTTTCCACACGTGTATGACCTAAGTCTTTAATTTACCCAAATAAAATGACTAAAATTCATTTTTATTTATTTTATTTTTTTTGACAAGGTAAAATTTCGAATTACCAAACAGATTTGGTAAACCGAGAGGTCGTAAGAAAATACGACAGCCGAGAACGACTAAGTGATTCAAAAGAGTCACAAACAAGACAAGCAGGATATACTAGGGATAGTACAAATTCCCAAAAAGGAAGAGCAATAACGCGTTTGGGATCAGGGTGAGTAAAGCACTAAAAGTCATAGTGTCGAAGGCAAGTGGTCAACCCATCCTGGGGTGTGCGAATAGGGCAGCTGACGTTCCCTCCACCGAAATGAAGGATCTTCAAAAGCCACGGAGCACCAAACGATCTGGCCTAATACAACTCGGTCCAAAACCAAACACAACTCCAAATCCTCAAAAAATTTGTACACAAAATAAGCTCGAGCCATCCCGCAAGAAGAGTTTTCAAGCTTGCATCGCAAGTAAAGATATCAAACTTGCGCCACAAGCAATACAAACTTGCGCCACAAGTAAAGATGACAAACTTGCGTCGTAAGTAAAGGTGACAAACCTGCGCCGCAAGTAGCGCTTCAAGAGGCAAGGTGACGTCGGAGAACACCGGAGATGAGCACCAACAAGATCCGAGATAGATAGATAAAAGAGCCTTGAGGGTGAAGCGATGATATGACCGTGGAGGTGATCAAAGCGGTGATGAGACCATGGGGTGAAACGGTGGCGTTTTTCGACCAACATTGGAGGAATCCGGCCAGACCGGAAAAAATCCGACCAAACCACCTAAAGAGCAGTGGTGGATCTTTCTATTGGAGTTTAGCGGCAGTGATGCCGTGGGGTAAAGCGAGAGAGAGATTGTGTTGGTAAGATGGCGGTGAGGCCACGAGGTTGATTCGGCAGTGAAGCCGTGAGATTAAAGGCGGCGGGGAGTCATTGAAGTTGGGTGGGTTATTAACCCGGAAGGGAATAACCACCAAATTCATTTTCGTTTATCTTCATTCTCAGTTATTTCTAAATTTCCTTTCTTACGTGATCCATTTTCATATATTAATATACGGGCGATTTGATCTAAATTAATGGTCGTTTTTTGGTGGTAATCTAGGGAAAGAGAGAGAAACTCTCTTCTTCCTAAAAACCTATCCCAAACCCCAAACATCACAACTCTTCATGAACAACATGAGAAATCAGTACTCGCCAGTAGAGAATAAAAAAACTATCAAACATCAATTAACAAATTTCGGATCTCCTTTAACTAGGGCAATTCCTTAAAAAAAAATTCAACAAATTTTTTCAAGGGGAAACTCCCATATCTAATTTGGGGCAAAAACCCCCCACACCTCCTTGTTAGATAATCAAATATGCTCCAATAACCAATCTTTCCTATCACTTCTTAAAGAGAAATACATGAAATTGAAAGGAAAATTTCCCATCAATAACTAAAATAGAAAATCTCCCTAAGGTCAACTAATAATCTAGCAAACAAATCAACATCTTCATTATCAACTACAACAACAAGAAGTTATAGAAACACATTGTGTGCCAACTCCAAGTCTCCAACCCAGCATTACCACCTCAGATCCACTATCTTACCTTGTCGTGAGTCTTCACAGCTTTGCTCCACCGCACTCGTCCTCCATCTCCATGGACGCCTTATTTGTGGTGCTCTTGGATGGAGTCAATGGAAAAAAAACATTAAGTCTGACCTCAGATTGTCGATTTGGCCCATAAGCAACAATCTCCTATGTTGCTTTGTACAAGTTTGTTGAAATTGTTTGAGGGGTTTTAATCTTTCTCACATCCCTAACCTCTCCTTGATCGGATCTAAACTAATCCAAGCTTTTGAGTATCGTAATTTCTCCTTTTGAGGGCAAAATCTCGAGCTAACTCTACCCTCCACCATGCTTAACCAGATCTTGAACTCCGCCTGATGCTGGTGTGATCTATTGTCACCTCAGCATTTCCACCATCCTTAAACGAGGTTGGGCACAAATCCGATTATGTCTTCGTGTTGTCTTCGACCTCGGCGGTGGTACATTGACCTTCCTAGTTCCTCCTACTTCCTAGATTTTTACCGAAAATATAAAATGATAAAAAAGCGTATAAGCTACGCTGATTTTTGTTCAAACAAAAAAGGAAAAAGAAAATTGTAGTCACACGCTTTCTACAACCTATTTTTAGGCTTAATTGAGCCCACTTAGGGAAAAATGAAAAAATAGCAAATAGTTCAAACAATAAAAGTGTGATATTATTTTAAAAAATCTCTATAACTCTAAAAGTTGCCCCTCTCATGTCTAATAAATGTTCAAAAATTATATATTGATTTTCATTAATACTAAAACACAATAATTAATTGAAAGAAATTATACACGTATTTATAAAATGATTATTTATCTCCTTTTAAAAACTTGAGATTCTTTTTTAGGAAAAAATATAAACATGGCGTATAATATAAAAACACAAAGACATAATATCATATTTCTTAAAAAACTACACAATATCATATATTGTTTTCTATTCACAATTTCATACGTGTGAGAATCACATTAGTTTGAATTTGAAAAAAATAAAATAAAACTGAAAAATCGGTGATAGATTGAGCAGATAAAATCAAAATAATACTTTTTTTATTAGGTAAGAATTAGGAGGCACTCCTTTCAGGGAGGACGTCCTAGAGCATCCTGACGGATGAGAACATTGAGTTCTGGATGGATCCTAATAGTGTCAATAGAGAAACTGTGACCTAGTTTGGCAATTTTATCAGCCACAGTATTACAATCCCTGTTCACATGAGAAATCCGAGCCGACTGAAATCCTTGTAGGGAGACAAAGATATCAGAGATTATCATCTCTATTTCCCATGGACAATTTGGGAAACCTTGAGCTGCTTTAATCACTTGTAAATTATCTCCCTCTATTTCAATGTTTGAGTACTTGTTTTGTTTTGCTTCTCTTATGCTATCTCTTAGGGCTAGTGCTTCGGCTTTAATTGCTGACGTCTTTCCATAACATCTTGTTTTTATTCCCAACACACATCCATAGTGGTCTCTTATGATTAATCCTCCAGTGGCTTGTCCATTAGATAGACGGGAGCCATCAAAGTTAATTTTCATAACATTGTGGTCAGGTTTCTTCCATGTTTTTTTTTTGTTGTTGGTTCCTCCTTTGTTTACAACCCTTTTCTTTAATTTGTTCTTCGTCTTCTACCCAGTTTTTTGCTTGTGTTCGGATGTATAGTGGCAGGTCTGCTATGAAATCATTTGGCGCTTGTTGGAATACTAACTTATTTCATTGGTGCCATATACACCACCACATTACCGACGCCTCTGCAAATTATTTGGGGCCTAAGAGTTGATACAATTCTTTTAATATAACTTTTGGTGTTTTGTTATTGACATCATAGTTTCGTATGGTTTGTTGTATAGTTGGATTTACTTTCCCAGTTATGTTTAAGGTATGTGGGCATTTTATCAAGAGATGTGTCGTATCTTCATAGGTGCAATTACACATGATGCAACCTGCAGGTGTCATCACATGTTTTTCTCGTAGTCTAGCTTTAGTCGGTAGACCATTAGTATCAATTTTCCATAAAAAATTTTTGACTTTCGGAAATGTGTCAAGTTTCCATATCCAGTTGTTAATTTGCATGTTATTTGTTGTGGTTTGTGTTATCAAGGCTATGGCTGAGTTTGTCGAGAACCAACCATTCTTATTGGGGGCCCAATAAAGACGGTCTCTTATTCTATTATCCGGAATTGGCACGGTCACAATTTGCTCCACAATGTTCATTGGAATTAGCTGTCTTAGTTGCTCTGTTTTCCATGTTCGTTCAACAGTAATAAATTCTACAACTTTGATCGTCTCATCAATAGTTTCTGGGTTTAACGCATAGGTTTTTAATGGGGCATCCATGATCCAATTGTCATTCCAAAAGTTAATTGTTTGTTCATCTCCAATCTGCCATATGAGTCCTTTCACAAATTCTGGTCGTAGGTTTATAGTCTTTTCCATTGCCATGATGTGTTTGCTTTTACTTTATATGAGAAGAATGTTTCATTTTTTAGAAATTTCTCCGTAATAACTCGAACCCAAATATTGTTAGGTTCAGCTAACAGTTTCCATAGCAGCTTCATCTGTAATGCTTTGTTCATGTGTTCCGTTTTCCTAATCCCTAATCCTCCATGTGATTTTGGCTTACAAATTCTATCCCACCCAACCAGTGGGTTGTATTGATTGTCTTTATTCCAAAAGAATCCTCTGTTAATTTTATCCATTTCGTCATGTACGTTTTTTGGTAACATAAAGTTTTGCATTATATAGTTTGGTTTAGTTGCTAGGTTTGGTCTTATTAAGGTTGTACGTCCTTCTTGGGATAATGAGTTGGCCTTCCATTTGGTTAATTGATTTTTTGCTTTCTCTATTGTTTCTTTGAAAGTTTCTTTATTGACCACTCCATTTATGATTGGGCACCCTAAATATTTTTCCAAATCCGTCATAGAGTTAATACCAAGTGATTGTTGTATTTGCTGTCTTTGTTGGTTACTTATGTTTTTATTTGCTTGAAAGGTTGATTTGTGATAATTTACTTTTTGTCCAGATATCCCACTATATTCCTCAATGATTATTTTAACCATCATACAAGCACCGTGAGTAGCTTTTGAGAATTTTATGATATCATCCGCAAATTCTAGGAACGGAATTCGGGTTCCACTCCGAGTAATTGGAAATCCGATCGATTTTCTGCTAGTGTCACACTCCTTTTGATGTTTTCTAGCTAGTATTTCGGTGGTTATCACAAATAGAAATGGGGATAGGGGGTCGCCTTGTCTCAAACCACGTTCAGGGAAGAAAGGATCTGTAGGGCCAACTAGTACCGAGAATGAAACTATGCATACACATTCCTTAATCCAACCAATAAATTTTTCATCAAAACCAAATTTCTTTAGAACAGTAAATAAGAAACCCCAGTCCATACGGTCATATGCTTTTTTCATGTCTAGCTTTATTGCCACCCATCCATCTTTTGCTTTACTTCCTCTGAACGAATGGAAAGATTTCATGTGCTATTAGTACATTATCTTGTATTGCTCGGTGGGTCACAAAGGCCCCTTGTAATGGGTGGGTAATTTTTTTCATTATCCTTTTGAGTCTTTATGTCATAATTTTTGATATGATTTTATATATTGTTGAGCATAAACTAATTGGTCTGTAATGATTTGTAGAACATGGGTTTTCTACTTTTGGAATAAGTGATATAAATGTATGATTGATTTGTTTTAACATTTTTCCAAAATGGAAGAAGCTTTTTACTGCTTTAATGACTGACGGTCCAATAATGTCCCAATACTTTTTATAGAATTCTGTTGTTATACCATCAGGGCCTGGTGATTTGTCGGATCCAATGCTCATTACAACTTGCTTGATTTACTCATTTGTGACTTGTTTAATTAGATCTGCATTGTCCTCATCTGAGATCTTTTCTGTAATTAGTTCTAGATATTCTTGGGTGAGTAATTGGTTGACAAGTTCTTTGGTGTATCCACGTTTGAAGTCATTTCGTATTTCTTCCCTGATATTCTCCGTTCCCACAATTTGGGTTCCTTCATTTGTCCTTATTTCTTTAATTTGTTTCCTGTTTCTTTTTCCACTTGCAATTCTATGGAAGTATCCTGTATTCACATCAGTTAGTTGTATGTGCTTTGTTTTTGCTCTCTGTTTCCAGTATGTTTTATGGTAATTAAGGATGCACTATTTTTGTTTTATTAAGCGAAGTTGCTTTTGTATAATGTTTGGTTGTGGTGAAATTAAGATTTCTGCGTGTATTTCCATTAGTTTTTGTTCAATTCCTTTTAATTGTTCGAAAGTATTTCCTAATGTTCGTTTGTTCCACTGTTTAGCATTTTTTTTAAATTGTTGAGTTTTCTTTACAAGCTGAAACATATTTAAGCCCACCACATTCAATCTCCACGCTTGTTTTACAACGTTTCTAAAATCTTTCCTTAGAATCCACATTTTTTCCAACTTAAAGGGTAATGCTTTTGTTATTGTTTCATTGCTAAGATCAACCGATAATTTGCAGTGATTTGAAGTTGTGAAGGCATGGTTTGTTGTTTTAATTTGTGGAAACCATTGTAATATGAAGTGGCTGACCAGAATTCTATCGAGCTTCTCGTATATGTTATCAACTTCGGTTTTATTTTTCCTCGAGGTGAATTGGTTTCCAAGGGACGGAATGTCCGTTAAATCACATGCATTTTTAAAGCTTATAAGCCGTTGGAATCTACTAGGGTCCGGATAGCTCCCCCCTTTTTTTCACTCGGGTCTTGGATTTCATTTAGGTCTCCAATCATAACTATGGGTAGATGCAGATTTACTAGAGTATTCGTTATATGTGTCCAAAATTCTTCCTTTAATCCTGCATTTGGTGGTGCGTATGCAAAGCATATGGCTATGGTGTATTTTGTAACTAGATGGGAGTATTTTAGTATAATGTATCTTTGTTCTTGGATAAGTACAAAAATTTGCTCATTTACAAGTTGGTGTTCTTTCCACATTACCCCTATTACTCCAGCCTTGCCAGAGGCCGGAGACCAAATAAAATTGTCAAATCCTGATCTTCTCCAAACTTGATCACTTGGAATTTTGTTGGTTTTTGTTTCTACTAAAGCCATAATCTGTATTCTTTCTATTTTACAGAACGAATCTACTTCCGGCCAAAATGATTTTCGCCCTATACCTCTACAATTCCATAGGCCTATCTTCATAAGGACTTAACTTATTTTGAGTATTCTATTGGTCCCATAGAACATGTGTTTAGTGTTAAAATATGTTAGCTTTTTCTTGGCTATTTGGTTTTTTCTTTTTGTCATATTGGTTGGTTTAATTTTCCCGAAGGTCTGTATTCTTTCAATCTTAGTCATTTGCATGAGACATAGATTTAACAAATTACCATAATCCATAACCCTTCCCAAAAGGGAGTGCACCTCCCTTACCTGTGACAGCCTATCCTCATACACTAAACTAAAGTTATTACAATTTTTTGTTCTCTTAACAGTCCAATGTACAATTTCTTTGATGCATATGGCTAAATTAATACAACATCTTAAATGTATAGTCTGAATCGTAAAAAGAGAAACATACATCTTAATTCTTATTCTGACCTTGTGTTCTCCTTCTCCTTTTGCCTGGCTCTCATTTTCATAGGTAACATGTTGCTTCTTGTTCTTATAATTCTTCCCATAGCTTTCTTTTTCCAGTTTCTGATGCATTAAAGGCCATTCCTAAGCAGTTCTAGATGCAACAGAAACTTGCACCTTCCTGCATCTCACAAAGCCAGAATGCAGATTTAGATCTATACTAGTTTCCATCATATTTTGTAAGTGACAGGTTTGATACGTGATTGCCTCGGAATCCTCCTTAGAAACCTCGTATATGACCCACACGATCCTGATCTTGCCTTGTAATGACTATTCCAACCTGAATTTGCAATCAATGTAAGAAACTTGCGGCGTAAGCAATAGTAATCTCGAGAATTGAATGGACGAAACTGAATTGATAGGTTGAAGAAATCAACTTGATAGTTCAATTGGATTGGCTCTAACGCTAAATCCAATTGATTAACTAGTTTGATCTTTAACAATCACAACTAGAACAATCTAATTGAGTAAATCAACAAACCAATCTTAAGCAAACACAAATCAGAAATCAAAGGAGAGAAAGAGTTCGAATGATAATGATGATCGATCCAATGCTAGCATACACACGAGTTTGTTGAGCCCAAGGACGAGATAAACCTTTCTTAGGGTTTATCTCATCTCAAGCTGATTTTTCATTAATGGAATTGCAAAGTATATATAGTAGAATACAAAGCTATTCCTTGGAGAGCAAGCAAGAGGCATGGCCGGCCCTAGAGGGGTAGAATTGGCCTTTACTTGCTTCCCAAGATATAATAAAATATCTATAACTATATCTATCTAGATTTCCTTAAATAAAATAAATCATGGCTGATTTATTTATTTAAGAAAATATCCTAACAAACTCAAAATATCTAAAAGATAATAAAAACATAGGAGAGAGATTATCAACCACTAACAATATGCTTATGGTCGAAATCTCTAATTATTCTAGCATAAAAACGTCCATAAATAAAATAAATAAAGATAGAAATTTAAACTAAAGATAAGATTCCCGTAAGACTTGAACAACTCTCAGTAAAACCCATTTTTCGGCCCTTTGCTGTTGGATTCTGAATTTGATGTAAACTACAAAGATGTAGAACTTTTAATTATATTTCCAACGAGTACTTAACGGACTTGAGATGAATTTTCTAGCCCAAGTTATGACCAGTTTACTGAGCACTGTTTTCCATTTGACGGGCTTCTTACTTTCCGAACTTTTGTGATTTGATTCTCTTCCTTGCTGGCCTTGGACGCCATGGATGGATATTTTAAAGAGATAGTATCAAGTCCATGAAGTTATCCTTGTACTTAAATGCCCGAGACCTTGGAAAAGGTCTTGGCCTTGGCCTCCTAAACACCTTCTTTGCAAGCGTCTTCTTCATGGTCCTTTGATCGCTATCAAGGTTTGAATCAAGTTTTGAACGTGGAAAATGTCTTTATGCATGATATCACTTAGTCTGTCACTCTTAAAGTGATCCACATAGGCTGTGATACACCAAAGACAATTGGGAGTTATAGAGTTCCCAATTATTTTATCATCATTATAGTTAGTATTTTATTTAGGCTAGCATTTCCATATCTTATATGTATAACATAGCCAACATCATCATGCATTATCTCCAAGAACTGTCTCAATTGAACCCTAACTTGTTCCTCAATAATCATAGCTCTCACAATCCTACACATATTTGCACTGCTAAAAAAGATTTTAGAATTTGCACAGGTTATTGGACAAGTAGAAATGCAAGAATGTTTAGACAGTTTCTGCGCAAAATTATTATTTTTATCAGAGTAGTTATACAAATATTCCCAGCAAGAGGCCTTCCTATCTAACTTTATTCTCCTTATATCATTACTTCTCAAATGCAAGTGAATAAGTTCAGTGCTAATAGTACTTCCATCTTGTTTCTCATTATTAATCCTAGTAACACTCAAGCAAACAAAGTTGTACCAAATTATCCAAGGATTTGAATAATTCCAACTACTTTCATCACATTCAATATTCACCAGGTTACCATATCTATAAAACCTTAAAGAATGCACATTGAACCTGAGCAAAGTCATAAGGGTAAATCCAATATTCATTATTTTCAACACATAGTCATAATTAACATATTTCCATATATTAAGTAGGATCAAATGGCTACAATCATTCTTACACATGTTTTCATACTTCATATTAGTCCTAGGAGCAAAATAAGTCATGAAAGGACCATCAAAGTGCCCCACTTCAACATCAGTAAAGAATAGGGGAAATAAGCCAAGGAAAAGTGGTGATATTGTCACTAAGACAGTGGGCAAAATACGGATTGAGATAACATAGGAATCAATAGTAAAAGTAGAGATAATGTGGTTTATATGCCAAAGACACAAAAATGGTCCTACAACTTGCTTCATCATACAATTTTTCTTTGTTAAGTTAAACACCAACATTCTCAAAGCATATTCCACAATTTCTATCACATTTAATTTCCTGAGACTCTTAATTGCTAATTTGATCATTACTTTCATGTATCCCCTTAGCATTGGTGAATCCAACAAGATGGGTAAATGCCAAGAAGAAAGATAGGCTGTCAAAAACAGCTTAATTGATGTTTTCATGTTCTCTTTATCTTTGTCTTTCTTGGTTCCAAGCAAACCATCATCACCTTTTTCTTTACTGGCACTACTATTTATGGTTTTCTCAACCATAGTAGACCTAATGTTCATAATAACACCACCAATATTGGTCTCCTCAACCTTGGTGTGTTCGGGTTCAAATCGTTCAAAGGGTTCAATTAAAATATGGTTCTCAATAGAAGTTTTCTTTTTGTAACACAACATAGACAGAAGACCACCCAGATCCATATATTGAATAGAAAGGGAATTAGATAAGCAATATTTTGGTAAATAAGTAGGAAAAGAGGCACGGGACAAAATTACATCCAATATGTTGCCCCAAGTTATCAATTTATGTCCATAAACAAGTACTTCTCTAAATATTCATGAAATTTGTGATTCAGGGAAGGATGCAGTAACTGACAGTACCTAGATCTCCAATGGATAGTGTGAGTTTTACCTATGAATGAGTTGTTAGGGAAGAGCCAGACACCACTCTTACCCTCTTCCTGGCATTGCTTGCGTGTATTCCGACTTTTCCTTTTGACCCATGCTTGCACTAGAGTTCAACCGCGATCGAAGGCGAGCGACTGCAGCCCCTCTCACCAGCTTCGATCCTCGCCAGTTCCCACCAGTTTTTAGTTGCCTTTGATGATAACTAGCCTTTGAGCAAAGCCTCTCGATCGTTATCCATTGAATTCTCGGATTGCGTTTTTTAGGGTTTGCACTACACCCATAGAACTTCCAATTAGGTTGACTAGCATCCCAATAGGGCTCAAAATTAGTAGTAAACATGCTTCCATTGCAGATTTTAGCAAAAATTAGGCAAAAAAGGTAAAGAATAAGGTGGGGGAAATTTCTTTTTCATCTAAATTTGGTTGGTAAATCAAAATAATACTTGAAATACCAACCAAATTTAGATGAAAAAGAAATTTATTACATCTTAAATTGTTATGTAGTGTACACCGATTAAATAATCAAATAGTTTATTTATGTATGATTTGCAACATTTTATTTTGTTTTAGTTATATGACTAATTATGGTATTTCATAATACAATTCCATAAACTCGAATTTAATACACTTAATCATATGTTATAATTTCAAAAAAAAAACATTTAAAACAATAACACATAAAATGAGTAAGGTTTAAATAAAACAACTCCCTATCCTATAAAATAAGGAGCGTTTAGAGCCCTTGGATCAAGGTGATCCAATGGCTGATATTCTATCCCTTTTAGGGACGCGGTGATATTTTGGTAATTTCTCAAAAATTACAAAAGTGCATCACTATCGTGAAAAAGTGCATTGCTATAAAAAGTGCATTAGCAAGCCTAAAAAGTGCAAACAAAAATGAAGTCAGCAGGGCACACTCCATTTTGGGTTCATTATAAAAGTGCATCGTTATGATGAAAAAGTGCATTGCGAAATACCTAAAAGTACATTACTAAACCAAAAAAGTGCATCATCCCGGAAGTCCAATTGACTCGATTCCGATTGAACTCAATCGCCTAAAATATTTGGGTTTAGTATGCACTTTTTGGGTTTGGTAATGCACTTTTTCACCATAACGATGCACTTTCGTAATTTCTCGGAAATTACGAAAATGCCACCGCGTCCCTAATTTTAGAGAATATCTGCCCTTGGATCAAGGAGATCTAAGGGTTCTAAACACTCCTTATTTTATAGGATATGAAGTTGTTTTATTTGAACCAAACTCCACATAAAATATAAAATTTGCCCCATCCAACGATCGGTTAGCCCTCTAGTTTCTATCAAAAAATGTGTTTTATTGACACATTAAAAAAAGCAAAAAAGGAGCAAATAAACCCCTTGCTTTGAAGCACATTTGTCATGGGGCCCGACTTTTAGCACTCGAGTTCGGTGGTTCAACGGTGATGATTTGGTTAAAATCGTGGATGTGTGATCGACACTTGAAGGCTTTCATAGCGAGTCCAAATCTGAGGTGTCCACATTTGTTCCCCAAGACATCGTCTTGTGATTTTTTCCTAGTTAGCGTCATCTCTACTCTATTCGTGATGCTCCGGAAAGCTTGCTCCTCTTGTGCTTCTTCATTTCGAGTTCCAGCTTCGATCAACGATCTTTTGATGGTACTTTTGTTAGTTTCTAATTTGTCCATTTGATAACGTGTCTACCTTCCTTGTCGGTTTTTCCGGCTGCCGTATTTCCGCTTCTCAATCTACGAGGCATGTGTGATACATCGAATTGATTTCCTTATTAAAAAAATGGTCATTTTTTGGTTAGGGTACGGTAAGATTAAAGAAAACCCTAGCCATGGAGATATAAAATGGTACTTCAGAAATAAAATGTTAATATAAAACCTGCCGTTCTCTTCCAATCCCTCATTCTCGAACTTTCTCCTCCTGCGTAAATCCAACGCTCACCACTCACAATCTGAATCTCAATCGCAGAGACAGAGAGGGAGAGAGATGGATCCGGATCAAGTTTCGAAGGCGTTCGTCGAGCACTACTACTCCACTTTCGACACCAACAGGGCTGGACTTGCAAATCTTTACCAGGATTCCTCCATGTTGACCTTCGAGGGCGAGAAGATCATGGGGATTCAGAACATCGTCGGCAAGCTCACTAGCCTTCCCTTCCATTAGTGCAAACACAACATCACTACCGTCGATTGCCAGCCCTCCGGCTCCGGCGGCATGCTTGTCTTTGTCAGCGGCCAGCTCCAGGTCGCCGGCGAATCACATACTCTTAGGAGTCAGGTATTTGTTCTTTGGATTTCGCGATTCGCGACTTGGCGTCTACGATTTCGTCTTATCGTTCCTAGCTTTTGACAGTGGTTTGCGATTCGAGTTGACGATCTTCCTGAATGTGCGTTTGCCGATTTGATGTTCTATAAATTGTTTTCTATCACTAAATTGAAATACGGCTGGGTAGATCTAGGGTTTAATGTCTGCGCTATGTGTTTAAGAGATTGAGATACGTGCTCTCTCCTCTCAAAAAAAAAAAAAAAGAGCTACGTGCTCTCTGTGTCACTATTGATCTGTCTCTGAAATTGGCTTTTCAAGCTTACTCGTTTTCATCTGAATGATGCCGTAGTAGAAATGTGGAATCTAGGTTACTCCTCTACACGATAGTCGTGTTTTGATATTATGATATATTTGATTTAATCTTGGATTAGGTCCGGTTGTACTCCTCTTAATTGCTAGCTTGATCACACTACTCATTCGTTATATGTGTATTGTGTATTGTGGATAAATCCAGTACTCCCTTGAAGTAATGGATTCGTATATCTAAATGCCATACTTTACTCGCACTAGTTAGTGCTACTGCTACGCCTTTGCTATATTGAAAGTAATAGGTACGTTTGATTTTATAAGCAAATAATTTTACTAAAAACTATACAATTTTATGATATTAATTTAAAATACTAAATATATATATATATATATAATTTCATAATAAAATATGCAATCGACAAATTATTTTTTTAGATTGTACTCCATATTTTAATTGAATATATTTATAAATATTTCATTATTTGTGGAGATCTTGTCCAAATTTAGATTGAAATTATTAAAATATTGATTTTATTTTTTATTGAATATTTTTAAATAATATTTTCTTATTTTTTTGACACTAATATGTATAAAATACTTGGTTTTTTATAAAGATAATAATAATTAGGATATGTTATCTTATCTACAAAGCATAATATAATTTTTTAAAATATTTTTTAAATTTAATTTATTAAAATTATATATTAGGGTTCTTATCTTTTACTCTATAATAATAAGAATGTTTGTAAAATATGAAAAATACAATATTAAGATTAATCTATAAGAGAACATTGTTCTTGATTTAAGAGATAAAATATAGAGAAAATTATCTATATATTATTTTGCAAAATTCAATCCATATAAAAAGTTGTTTTCCAAACTAAATTTACATGGCGGAAAAATAAAATATAAAGTAAATTAATGTATATGAAAATTTACAAAATTTAATGTATTAATCAAGCTATCATCCATATTAAATTAAAAAAAAGCATAGAGATAAAAAAATTTAAATGTAAGGTGGGGCTAGATAAAAAAAATATTCTATATTTACATAAATAAAATAAAAAGAAAATTAAGAAAAATGTAATGTAAATTTTTATCAAAATTCAATTTAAGCAAGTATTTATCAAGATTTGTAAATTTTTATTATTTTTTTTATCAAACTTTGATTTAATAAAAAATAATCTTTAATATAAATGCATAAAAAGATAAAGAAAATCTAATTTTATTAATTTAAATTAAAATTCGAATTTTTTTGACATTTACAAATAATCTTAGTCATCAACATAAAATTATATCTTTTTCTCAAAATAAAAATATATCAACATAAAAAAATTTATTATTTAAAATTATATCATTATATAGATATAAATTTTATACTTGGAGCTCAAGCCTTGTTAAAAGATAAAAAAAATATATTAAGACCCTAAATCTTGTTAAGAGATAAAAATATTAAATTAATATGGAAAATATCATCTCATAGGAATTTATGTATATAAAAATTATATAGATATGTTATCTATTGTAGTAAACTAATACATAATCCATAAATATAAAATTATATACATAAAAAATTATATAAACATGTTATCTATTTAGTATATATAGCAAGAATATTATAAGTTGTTACAAAATTTATTAAAATATAATTTCACATTAATTTATTCAAAAATGTCACTTGGCGCAAATTTTACAATAGACTTGGTTCTGCTTTATAATGTATTAGGGTAGATAGATGCATTATCTAGTTCAATGTGAAACACATCTGATTCTATTTAAGACCCGTTTGGTTTCCAACCACGGAAACGTAAATGGAAAAGAAACGAATATAGACCACTTATGTGTTATAATAAATTGACAACAATTTTTTTTTTTTTAAATGTGACTTGACTTTGCTGTCAATAAGTAATGGTTTTCTAAATACAAATCTCTTATTTACTCCCATCAGTACTTTGGTTGTTGACCTGAGACCCGTTCGAGCAAAGGTAGCGAGATATCACATCCAACAGTTAAGAATCAACGTGGAATCAGCTACTGATCTGAACCAAGGGTTTTCTTCTATATTAGCTAAGAACACAAATACCAACATGGTACTTGTTGAGCAAGATGTGTGGGACAAAGATCTTAGCTCTTTGCACACTTCATTACCCGATTAAAAATGATTGCAAGTGGGCTGCTCCAAAACTCTTTGTATTGACCAATTCCATTTGCTCTACAAAAGCAATTGTAACGCCGATACTCCATCAATCATCATGAAGCCCTTGAGAGTAAGTATGTTGGCTGCATTTCTACAACATGATTTGGGGGTCGGAAATAAGGGCAACTCTTTTTTGAGCAAAGCAAAGGCGAACTTCCAAGCTTGTTGTTGAAAGACCTTCTACTTGGGAGGAGGATTCTAGATTAGGATGATAATAATGTTAACCTTAGAGTTAGGGTTGTCTAACGGGTCAACCCGCTAACCTGTAAAAAAATAATAAAGTTGACCCGTTACCTGACCCATAACCTGTAAAACGGGTTACGTGTTTTCGGGTCGGGTTACGGGTTGACTTGTTTGACTAGGTCAAATGGGTCGAAAAGGGTCAAACGGGTCAAATTGACCCTTTTAGACCCGTAAAATTGATCCATTTAAACCCTTTTCGACCCGTTTTGACCCATTTGATTCGTAAACTTTTATTTCACACTTTCACTAACTACAACAACAATTTTTTTTAATTTTTTTCAATATTATGGGTCAACCTGTAACCCGACGGGTTGACACGTAACTTGTAAATTAAAAACTCTGACTCGTAATCCGACTCGTAAACTAAAAAAATCTGACCCGTAACCTGTAAAATTACGGGCGTGTCAGGCCGGGTTACTGGTCAACCTGCCCGTTGGACACCCCTACTTAGAGTAGCGATCGGTGCTTTGAAAAAGTTTGGTGTTGATGTTGTTTGTGTAGATAGAGGAAAAAAGTCGATCTCACTCCTTACGCCTCCTCACTGGTTCGACGCGTGCTTTATGGATATTCAGATGCTAGAAATGGATGGGTATGTCAAATGTGAAGCTGGAAACTATATCCAGATGCGTTACATTTCCTTTTGTGTCTTTCCAACAAATGCTAATGGATACATTAAAATATTCTGAACTTGGAAACTACATTCAAACAGTTCCCTAAATTGGACGGGATTAACTTTAGGTTTTTTTAGAATTAAATATAGGGAAATTTTTTTTGGTATCCCTAAGTTTTTGCCTTTTCCTTTTGGTGCCCAAGAAAAAAACTTATTCCTTTTGGTACCCCTAAGGTTTTGGCTTTTCTCGTTGATGCCCCTCTCCGGTTCAAATTAGTTAATTTCAAGCTTATCATTATGTTCATCACCCTTAAATTAGTAGGATTTGACTATTAAAACATCAAAATTCATAACCAAACTACATCAATTTGAATTGTTAAACAATTTTGAAAACAACCCTTAAAATAGAGGATTGTTTAAAAATTCAAATTGATGTAGTTTGGTTATGAATTTAAGTGTTTTAAGAGTTGAATCCTACTAACTTAAGGGTGATGAACATAATGGTAAGCTTGAAATTAACTAATTTGAACCGGAGAGGGGCATCAACGAGAAAAGCCAAAACCTCAAGGGTACCAAGAGGAATAAGTTTTTTTCTTGGGCACCAAAAGGAAAAAACAAAACCTTAGGGGCACCAAAAGGAATTTCCCTTAAATATATAATAGATTAAATTTATTGTACTTAATAAATTTAGAATTATCAACATATGTCATAATAAACCTTAAAATTATTAATGTGGACCTATATTTGCAGATTTGAAGCTCAAGGTGAATTCGTGAAATGGAATGGATCATTAATAGTGTTATCCATAACAAGCAAATGTCTGATAATGCATATGAAAACGCATCATGGTGGCATGATCCCATATTGGCGATGACTTTTGATGACATCCATGCTACCCACGAGAAATGCGTCATGTCTGAAATGGATGGTTACGTATCAAAGCCAATGCGTCATGTTTGAAATGAGCTTTAATCCCTTTGTTGAGAGCTTGCTGATACGTAACATCCATTTTAGACATGACGTATTTCTCTTGGGTAGCTTGAATGACATCAACAGTCATCGCCAATATGGGAACATGCCTCTGTGATGCGTTTCCATACACATTACTAGATGTTTGCTCGTTATGGATACCATCATTGATGATTCGTTCAATTTCACGAATTCGCCTTGTAGCTTCAAATATGCAAATATAGGTCCACATTAATAATTCCAAGGTTATTATGACATATATTGATAATTACAAGTTTATTAAGTACCATAAATATAATTTATTATATGTTTAATTTTAAAAGAAACCCTAAGGTTAATCCCGCCCAATTTAGGGAACTCTTTGTATGTAGTTTTCAAGTTCAGAATATTAACATGTATCCATGAGCATATGCTGGAAAGACACAAAAGGAAGTGTAACACATCCAGATATAGTTTCCGGCTTAACATTTGACATACCCTTCCATTTCTGGCATCTGGATATCCATAAAGCACGCGTCGAACCGGTGAGGAGGCGTAAGGAGCGACATCGCCTTTTTTCCTCTATCTGCACAAACAGCATCAACACCATACTTTTTCAAAGCACCGACCGCTACTCTGAGGCTAACATTATTATCATCCACAACTAGAATCTTCCTCCCAAGTAGAAGGTTCTTCAACAACAATCTTGGGAGTTCGCCTTTGCTCAAAGAAGAGTTGCCCTTATTTCCAACCCCAAAATCACGTTGTAGAGATGCAACAACATACTTACTCTCAAGGGATTCATGATGATCGATGGAGTATCGCTCCCACAAGCTATGGCACTTGCTTTTGTAGAGCAAATGGAATTGGTCAATACAAAGAGTTTGGGAGCAGCCCCACTTGCAATCATTTTTAATCGGTTAATGAAGTGTGCAGAAGAGCTAAGATCTTTGTCCCACACTTCTTGCTCAATAAGTACCATGTTGGTATTTGTGTTCTTATCTAATATGGAGGAAAACCCTTGGTTCAGATCAGGAGCTGATTCCATATTGATTCCTAGCCGTTGGATGTGATATCTCGCTACCTTCGCCCGAACAGGTCACGGGTCAACGACCAGAGCTGTCATGCCCCTGAAGTCTGACGTGGCCGAGCCTGCTTGATTGTTTTTCTGCTGGCTCCTTAGCTCATCCAAGCTGGAGTTGCCTTTACCAAAGACTGTAGTGAAAGTGAAGGTGGAGCCCACCTTAGGAACAATAGAAATCCCAATCTCTCCATGCATTAAACCAACCAAACACTTGCTTATACTAAGGCCAATGTCAGTGCCTCCATGGATACGGGAATTTGAAGGTCCAACTTGCATGAAAGGAGTGAAAACCCGAGATTGAGTTTCTAGAGGAATGCTCGTGCCAATGTCCTCAACTGACACGATGACATTGATCAGGTCAGATGAACTAAAACGAATCGTAGTTGCACTATTGGTTATGCTATCTTCAAAAAACACCTTGAATCCTGCCCAACTTGTTCGCTTATCGGCCACAGGCAACCCGCTTAAAGTGTTCATTAAAGAGGGATCAGTCTCCACATCAATTGAGTCCTTTAACTCCTCCACGAGATGGACTGTCATAAAAATATATCATCCACGATTAGAATCTTCCTCCCAAGTAGAAGGTTCTTCAACAACAAGCTTCGGAGTTCGCCTTTGCTCAAAGAAGAGTTGCCCTTATTTCCAACCCCCAAATCACATTGTAGAGATGCAACCAACATACTTACTCTCAAAGGCTTCATGATGATTGATAGAGTATGGGCCCCACAAGCTATGACACATAGCTTGTGGGGCCCATACTCTATCATTCATCATAGCTTGTGGGCCCCACAAGCTTTTGTTGAAAATTTTAGCTCGGATTTTGTATGCTTTTGAAATGTTGTTGATTTCGTGTCGTTAAAAACAGGCTCCAAACATGACTATTTGGGTGTGTTTGGATTACCATTAATAGTGCATTATCTTGGGAAACAAACACATTCTTGGTCATACTAGTCCACACCTTAATTGGGCCACTGATAGCTTCCATTTAGGTATAGCTTAGGATGCATATTTATGTTCGGTTTTGCAGATTTTTAGGTAAACAAGTGTGGAAGGGATGGATATTAGAGGACTATGGTGGAGTTTGATGATTAAGATGAAGTTTGGAATGGTACAAGTGAAACTTAGAAGAGCTAAGGCCCAAAAGCTTGTGGGATAAGAATGCTTAAATTCGGGTCATGCATTGGAGTTTTGTTTTGACACCTCTATCTTGCAATGCTTGGTTTGGGAGCTATAATGGTCTGATGGAGCTGAATTTGTTATCATTGGAAAACTAACTCTAAGAAATACAATTCATATTTTTACTTCGAGTTCAAATTCCAACTCGAAGGAGGTGAAAACAACCTTTGAAGTGTCACCTAAATGCTGTATCGAGAGTGTCGCGGGCTACAACACTAAGTGTCGCGACCGCACCACCCAAGGAGGAGATCGTGCCATATGTTTCTGCACGGAGATGTTTGGGTCGACGTTGGGCTATGTTTTGGGCTTCGAGTTGGGCTTGAGTTAATGTGTTCCGACGTGTTAAGATGTATTTTGGGATAATTTGATCTTTGGAAACTTTTGGGTATTTAAACCTTGTTTTTAGCTTTTCTTTGAGAACCTGGAACATAATTTGAAGGCTAGGGTTTTTTTCTTTCAATAGGGCAACCTTTGAACCTTTTATAAGCTTTTTTTTAATTCAATTATGCATTGCTAAATTCATTGTGTTTGACTAGTTATTGAAATCATATATTATATATTATTGTGAGATTTGATTGATTCTCAAATAAACTTGAATAAGTTTTATTTCCTATGCTTAATTGAATCAAAGTTTTTCTAGGGTTTTGTTGGCTTGATCACCTAATAGAATTTCTAGGTTAATTTACAACTAATCTGATTAAGTTCCGTTCGGGATTGATTAGATAAAGTAGCAACTAGTAGTTTGTTTCTATCGATACTTTGAACTTAAAGCTGTCGTTTAATTTAATCTAAAAGTTCTTCTAGGTTGTTAGATGATTAGGGTTGTTCAGACTGTTAGCTCTTTTTAACTAAATATAAAGTTTGGATAATAATCCACGATAGATTATTCAAGCGAATTGAGAATCAAGAGAATCAATGATCAATAAGCATATCCGTGATGAATTTAACTAGTTAACACAATCATATTTGCATTCATATTTACTTTTTAGTTTGCATCTTAGTTTAGATAAATCATTAAAAAAAAACCAATCTCGATTACTTGGCATCTAAGTAAAACACAAATACACGAGTCTGTGGGATCGACCCTTACTTACCATTCTACTAAGTTTGGTTAAGTTAGGATTCTTTGGTAGGTATTAACGACCACTGAAAATACCTCATCAGCCACTGCATTATTTTGCATTAGGCAGCCAAGCAACAAAGAAGAAAGGTCTATGATTCACAAGCTTGTTTTATTGTTTTGGAAGTAAGTGAAACATCAAGTCATATTCATTGATGAAGAAGATAGATATGTAAGTAGTATATTTGTTACCTCAGTTCCTTTTGAACTTTTAATATATGTAGAAAATCATCCAAATTTTGTAGACTGCAAACTGAAAAGGCTCATGAGATCCAATATTTTTGTCAAGTGGAGAAGGAAGGACACAAAAACTCTTAAAACTATGAAAATGAAAATCGTCCAAAATAAGACCAAAGACTTTACTTTTATAGTAATATATATGAGAACCACTTAATATTGTGCTTGTCTTATATGTTGTTGGGTATAGTTTTTTCTGAAACAGGAATTAGAGCAGCTAAACGGTAAAAAGAAACTCACACAAGAATAAGCTGAAAGACAATAAGCTGGATGACACAACAAATTTAAGCAAGTATTGTTCCTGCAAAACCGAACATGCAATATCACAAGTGTATCATAGATATGTAATGAACATGAAAGCACGACAAACTAAGTAAAATTGCAAGAAATGTACGTTATCAGTAACTATTGAATTTCCAAGATCAAGTGAAGAAAAATCAAGAAGAGGAAGAAGATTGAGAGCACTCAAAGTGTTTTCTCTCTATTACTGTATTATTGAATTACATATTGAGTAGGCTCTATGTACGACTCTCTAAGGTGTAACAAACCAAGAGATAGCCTATATATAACCTTATGCCACATTAGCATTTGACTTTACTAACTATATTACGATGAAAGACTCACAATATTATATATTCCCCCTTCAAGTTGGAATTCTTGAAATTACTAACTTGGCACATAAGCAAGAATGTTTAGATTGTGGCATTGTTTTAGTCATCAAATCTATAAGTTGCAACTTTGTTGGCAAATGTGAAGTTTGGAGGAAACTACTTCACACTTTCTCCCGAGTGAAGTGGCAATCAAGCTCAAGATGTTTAATCCTCTCATGATAACATGGATTGGCGGCGATTTGCCGAGCCGCTGTATTATCACAAAAAGGGTAATTGGATGCTGCAATAGCGGGTGAAGATCATTAAACAGGAAGCTCATCCAACATAACTCAGCTATAGTAGCCGCCATACTTCTATACTTTGCTTCAATTGAGGAGCGTTAAACCGAGGCTTGTTTTTTTTATTTTCTAAGATACAAGAGCGTAACCCATGAACGCACAAAGGCTTGTGAGGGAGCGTCGTGTAGTCAAGCAAGAAGCCTAATCTGCATCGGAAAAACCAGTGATCTTCAAATCATGTTGCACAAGATAAAAGTGACCAACAATGGAAGTGCCCTTCAAGTACCTCATGATATGCAATGATGCTTGCAAATGTTGTTGTCGAGGACAGGAAACAAACTAAGATAGGTGTTGTACAACATAAGAAAGATCTGGTCGTGTCAAGGAAATGTACAACAATCTGCCGATCATCCTTCTATACTGTCTCAGGATCAAAAACTGGTTGTCCTTCGTCAGTCCTTAATTTGTGCCCCATTGGCAAAGGAAGTGAAGCAACTTTAGCATATCCCAATTTAGCATCTACTAGGATGCCTTTGATATACTTTTGCTGGCTAAGCTATGTACCTGTGCTAGTTCTTAGTATTTCCATGCCCAAAAAATACTTGGCTTCACCAAGATCTTTGATTGTAAATTTTGTATCCAATGCTTCTTTTACTAAAGTTAGTTCTGCCATATCATTACCTGTCATTAGAATATCATCCACGTAGACTAACAAAGCTGTGAATGAATTCCTAGAAGCCTTTACAAACAAGGAATAGTCATGGAAAGATTGTTTGTAACCAAGTTGCAACACAAATTGAGTTAATTTATGGTTCCATTGCTTACTTGCCTACTTTAACCGATACAAAGAGCATTTAAGCTGGCAAACCTATCCATTAGAAGTCTTAGAATAACCCTCCGATGGTCTCATATAAATTTCCTCTTCTAAAAATCCATGTAGGAAGGCGTTATTTACATCCATTTGGAACAATGGCCACTCTTTTACAACTGCCATATCAATGAAAATGCGAACTATTGGAAGCTTGGTAACTGGGCTAAAAGTATTCTTATTGTCTTTTCTAAGCTTTTGATCATCCCTTTACTACCAATCTCGCTTTGTATCGATCTACACTACCATCCACCTTGTATTTGACCTTAAATACCCATTTGCATCCAACAACTCGATGACCAATGGGTAAATCTATGAGTTCCCATGCCCCATTGGTTTCTAAGGCTTATAATTTAGCTTCTATGGCTTGTTCTCATTCCAATTTTCCTCTAGCTTGATGATTAGAGTGTGGCTCATACACATATGTCACATTGGCTAAGAAAGCATAATGATCACCAACTTTGGCTTCTTCTTGAACAAAAGCTCATGTACTCGAGTTGATGCTCACAAGAGGCATCTTGTTGATCAAAAAAAACTTTGGTATGTTTGCATGTAACCTAATGACCCTTGTTGTATATAAATGATGTCGATTCTTTCTCTATACTACGCCATTTTGTTGTGGTCGATAAGGCATTGTCTTTTGATGAATAATACCATAAGAAGAAAATAAGTTTGTGCATTCATGGTTCACTAGTTCTATTCCATTATTAAACCTCACTATTTTAGGTGTAGTTTGAAACTGATTCTGAACCATTTGAATGAAGTTTTCACAATACATGCCACTTCATTCTTGTTATGCAATAAATATGTCCACGTTGCTCTAAGCATATCATCCACAATAGTAAAGAAGTAGTGTTCACCAAAAATATTTGCAATACTATAAGATCCCCATAAATTCATATGCGGTAACTCAAACAAACTGGTTGCTCTATTTTCACTCTTAGCAAAAGGAAGACCATACAATTTAGCCAGATTACATTTCTCACAAACTATGTCAAGAGAAGGTTCCTTATTACAACCAGAAATATTATTCATCTTAGAATAAGAAATGTGTCCTAATCTAAGATGTAATAACTGGTTGTTGTCCTTGGTAGTAAAATTGCAACTCTCGTTACTGCTACTCTCCTTCTTGGTTTCTTCTATCTACAACCCCACAACAACAACTTTACTCATATGTTCTTGAAAAATACATTGGGATCCATCAAAAAATCGCCACCAAATTTCTTTGTTGTATCAATCTACTTACTGATAGATGATTAAATTGGAAGCTTGGCACATAGAGCACATCATGTATTTTTAAACCTGATCTCAATAACACTTTACCCCTTTTAGGACTCTAACTACTGTCGCATATGTTAACCTGATCAAAACAAGCACTTCCAATTCTTCAACATTCATCAACCAACTCAAGTTTGGTGTCATGTGATCAGTACAACCTGTGTCTAATATCCATTCTCACTTATTAACTGACTGAAAAACAAAATTAACAAGAGTGTTACTTGCAAAGTTTGATGATGAAGAAGGCATGACCATCTTCCCTTTAAAAACCTTCATAATCTCAGAACACAAAGCTTGTATCATGTCTGGATTGAAACCAACAACTAAACTTCACACTTGATTCTGATCATCACCCAGTGGAGTCTCATTACACACTTGTGCAACCAATTTTCCAACATTCTTTCTTTCCCCTCTGTACTAATCAGGATACCCCACTATTTCAAAACACTAATCATAGCTATGCACATCCTTTTGGCAATGAGAACAATGCCTTTTCTCATCCTGCCCAAGCTTCTTTACATCCCTTTTATCTTGACCTTACATCATATTCTCATTCTGTGAACCACTTCCTGAGCAATTAATACCTTGAGTAGCCATAAAAATAACTAGCTCTACCACATTACGAGTGATTGGCTTTTGTTTTTCTGCTTGCATCACTAGATAGTAAGCTTTGTTAAAACTAGGAAGAGGATCAATTGATAAAACCTGGCTTTTGACTAATTCAAACTCTCCATTCGTATTAAGCAAAAAGTAGATCAATTGATCTTGATTTTCCAACTCGAGGAATCGATTCGGGACCTTACATTTGCATTCAAGCAATTTTCCACACTCACAATTAGTAATACCACTCAAATACTGAATTTCATCCCACTAACGTTTCAGTTTGGTATAATATGTAGTGAAAAATGAATTTCACTGAAAAATCTTCATTAATTCCCGCTTAAGTTGATAAATCATACGATTTGTACCTTGATTGTATCGTTCAACTATCTCACTCCATAAATCCCAAAGAGAGGATATATATATATGAACGAGTTTGATAGTTCCGACATCATCGAATTCTGAATACAACATGCCACCATCTAATCACATCTCTCCCTGCATGGCAAGTCCTTTGATCTAGCTTCTGGCCGTGGTAACGAGCCGTCTATGAACCCTAGCTTAGGCTATGCCTCGAGCGCCATCTAAACCTGCTTGCTTCAAGAGATGAAGTTGTTCCCATTGAAGGTGACACTTGTTAACGATGCTCCTAGTGCGTCGAAATTGTTTAGCGCAAGTGGATCTTCTCGAGCTATCCCGTTGAACTAGACATTCTGAGAAATCGCTTGATCGCGATTTATTCCTTCTACCTCAACCATTTTACCAGTAAATTTGTTTTTGATTTGAAACAAATTCGGAATGGTTTGATTATCTCTCACTCTTGATTTTTTCCTAACGCTCTGATACCATATTGAATTTCCAAGATCAAGTGAAGAAAAATCAAGAAGAGGAAGAAGACTGAGAGCGCTCAAAGTGTTTCCTCTCTATTATTGTATTATTGAATTACAAATTGAGCAGGCTATATATGTTGATAGTTGTTATTCCACATGAGAAACTTGACACTAAAATTGCTTAGTATATAACTCAATGAGCTACTCATTGTCATATGGTTTTGGGCTGGAATCTCATTTGGCTTGTATGCTAGGTCCGTTATCGGCCCACCAAACTTTATTATGGTATTAGAGCAAGTTTCTGTGTGGGTTCATTTCCTAGAGTTTTCAGGATTGCTGGCCTCATGGGCATGTTCAGGCAGTCCACCCAATAAAGGAGTGACCTATCACAAAAGTGGCGGTTTGCGAGACTTGAGGGGATTTATTCGAACTTTTCGACCTTATGAGAGCATATTCAAGCAGCCCGCCCAATAAAGGAGCGATCGATCCAAAATAGAGACGGTTCGCAAGCCTTAAGGTATTCTATCCAAGTGACAATTGGCCCACTTGATGGGTTGTGTTGATAGTTATCCCACATGGGAAACTTGACACTAAAATTGCTTAGTATATAAACCAATGAGCTACTCTACCCATTTTCATATGATTTTGGGTTGGAATCTCATTGGGCTTGTATGTTAGGCCTGTTATCGCATGATCCGCCCATCGGACTTTATCAATATATATGACTCTCTAAGGTGTAACAGACCAAGAGATAGCCTTATGCCACATTAGCATATTGACTTTGTTGACTATATTACAATGAAAGACTCGTAATATTCTATAGTAACCAATTATATATAATATATGTACAAGTGAATATGATGGAGGCATAAAGTCATCATGAAAATATTAGATTTTACATTCGAGCACACGACTCCAAGCTGTACAAGTGGAATAACCAACCAACTTTTGATCTCTTCTTTGAAATAACATTGTCATAACTTAAATAATTATGCTCGTCTTTGGTGTTGGTGATCTTGCACGATTGAATTCATTAAATCAAATAATCATAATTAATTTGAAAGTGAAAGAACAGTAGCAACAACCTACCCGAAGCTTAAGCAGACTGGACGTGTTCGAAGCTGTCTAGGGCGTCACCATGACGCACAATTAACAATTAACAACGTTATGACGCTAGAGTCTAGAAGTGCTGATATCAATGGACCCTCTTGTGTCAAATGGGGTAGAGAAGGGTTCACAGTTTTGAATGCATACCAACTTTCTCGAATATTTCATTTTTGTATCTTTGTTGAGCGAGAAACATATATACCCGTTTTATCTTTGGTTACAACTCCGAGAAAGTAATGAAGTGGAATAAGATCGGGTATAGCAAATTCGAAGAAAAGCTGTTTGTTGGCCTGAATTGTAAATAAATAATGAAGTGTCGAACTTATAATTCTTCAAAACCCATCTTGACAATTGAATGTGCAAAGCTTTGATACTCGCTCTATGTGCTTGCTTTAGCTCGCAGAGAGCCTTTTTCAACCTATAGACATGATCGGGTTAGTAAGGGTCTTGAAACCCGAGTGGCTACTGACAATAGGTGGTCTCTTGAAGTTCTCTATGGTGGAAAATGTTTTGACGTCTAGTTGGTCTAGTTGATTTATGGGACATGTTTGATTTAGGGCTTGAGCATTTGTAGGGTTTACCATGGGACTGAATGTTTCATTAAAATCAATCCCTAGTTGTTGGGAGTGTCCTCGGGCTACCCAACGAGCTTTGTACCGTGCTAGCAAACCATTAAAATGCAACTTATGGCTAAAAAATAATTTCCTTTGAAAGTTTGTGGCCTATAAACTGAGGGTTGTGCACATACATACCAAATACATAAGTCTAGTGGAGTTCCATCCTAAAACAATTAGTAATAGGACAAGTAACCCAAGGACTTATATAGAAGGCTTGTTTAATCACGTACTTTTAGATGTGGGAAGATATTATATTCTCAACATTTGCACATAGTGGACAAGGAACAAGTTCCCAAGTGTCGTTATCAAGGCATTGTATTCTTCTTGTATTATTGCAAGCCATTGTGCATCTTGCATGACATTTTATGGGTTTTGGGAATAGAAGAAATTTGGATTGTAGAGCTTTGGTTGTAGACTAGTTAGTTTTAGAGATACCATCTTTTCCCAGGTTATTATTGTGTGAATGTTTTGTAGCTGAGCCAAATACTGTTCTAGTGAGAGAATTTAGGATTTTGTGTTTTAGTTTGTAGAGATATTGGAGAAGGAGAATTTTCTACAATTGAGGCTAGTACTTAATTCTATTTCTTGTGGACTGGGAATTGATTGAATTTGCATGGTATTAGGGTTGGAGATGTCTTGTAGGTTGAGTATGGTTATTTTGAGGAAATGATCTTCATAGATCTATCGGACACATCCTCTTGATGTATTTAGAATATGGATAGCCCTCGATTTTGACCCCCTAGATCCTACTATAGCAGGACTATATTGGATATGATGATGACGACGACGACGACGATCTTGTTTGCTGAGTTGGGTAGGTAGTATTTTTTTGAAATTATAATTTGGAGGGATATGTTTGTTTGTTTTTTTGAGAAAGGATAAGATGTTTCATCAAAGGTGACATGGAGGAAGAATATTATCTTTTTGGTTAAGAGATTCATGTTTTGTGTTCTCCTCTCTTTCGTGTTCTTCAAAGAATAGAATCACAAATTTCACTGTCAATTTGGTATCAGAGCATAGGAATAGATCAATCAAAGTGAGAAAAAAGAGAGGCTGAGAGATCGACCACAAATACATCCACAAATAGTGAGGTGAGAGTTTGATTCAGCAACTACGATGACGGAAGAAGATACTGCTAGAATCATCGCCCGAATTGCTCAAATGGCTCAATCGCAAGATCAGGTGCAAGGAGATCCACTGACTTTGGGGAATTCCAATTATTTGGGTACGTCCTTAACCATAGTTTTGTTTGACGGAAAAAATTTCGTTTCATGGAGTCGGCAGATTACGTTGGCTTTATGGGAAAAGCTGAAACTAGGGTTTATAGATGGGACAATCCCAAAACCGGAAGGAAATTCTTTAGATCTGGCTAGATGGGAACGAGCTGCAAGGATGGTAGCTTGCTGGTTATTGAATTCCATGACAGTGGAAGTTTCTGGTTCATTCGTTTTTGTGAGCACATCTAGGAATTTATGGAGAGATATCCTGGAACATTTTAGCCAGAGCAATGCTCCACTGATTTTTCAGCTCAAACAAGAGCTATCTCGAATTACTCAAGGGAATCTTTCCATTACTGCTTATTATGGGAAGTTAATGAGATGTTGGGACGAGTTGAAAGTGCTGAATGGAGTCCCTATGTGTACTTGTGGTACTCTAGCTAAGTGTGGTTGCCAGGTTCTAGTTAAAGTTCAAGAGCTAGAGGATCAAAATAGGTTAATGCAATTTTTGATCAATTTGAGCCCTAAATTTGATGTTGTGAGAACTGACATACTATCACAGGACCCATTGCCAAAAATAAGCAAAGCTTATTCACTCCTGATGCAAGTAGAAGTGAATAAACAAATCACCAATACCACTCCAGACTCAGTTGCTTTTGGAGTAGTTAATTAGAACCAGAATGATGGAAGTTATAAAGGAAATTATGCTGAAAAGAAAGATGCTAAGAAGAACAAAGGCAACAAGAAGAAGCATTGCAACCATTGTGGAATGAATGGACACACTTCGGATGAATGCTTTGAAATAGTGGGATACCCAGACTGGTATAAAGAAAAAAGGAAGGTGAAAGGGAAACCAGTTGCAACTCAAGCAATGACTGAAGGATGCTCACAAAGCACTCCTTTGGATAATGATGATAAGACACATGGCAAATTCAACATGGACCCTGAGTTAATGCAGGCCATGTGTCAATATATGATGAGGATGTTGAAAGGCAAAATGGTGGCTCCTACAATTGCTAATTTTGCAGGTAGCTCCCTTCTTAATTTTGTTCATAAAAATTTTAGTAGACATGAATGTATTTTAGACACAGGGGCAACTGACCATATGTCACCCTACTTGGAAAATCTTATTGATGTTAGAAAGCTGAACTATCCAGTGTTTGTTAAGTTGCCAGATGGGACAACAAAAAGAGTAATGGAGATTGGAAATGTTGTGTTGAAACCAGGTTTTGTTATAAGAGATGTTCTATACATACCTGAATTCAAATTCAACTTATTGTCAATAGGAAAGCTAATTGCTCAGTAAGATTTGTTGGCCTGCTGTTATGATTGTAAATGTCTGCTACATGGCCGTTTGAGTAAGAAGACAGTAGTAATTGGAAGGGAATCAGGAGGCTTATACAGAATTCAAGCTGGAGAGGATTTGGAGCAAGAACAAAATAAAGCATGTCAAGTCATAGTAAACAAGCATGTTTTTCATGATAGACTAGGTCATATTTCATTTTCTAGATTGAAGTATGTACCAGGTTTTGACAATGTTGGTGTTATAGGCAATTTTTATGACACCTGCAAAATGGCTAAATTCCATAAAATACCTTTTCCAGTGAGTAATAGTAAAATATGATGCTTTGTTTGATCTTCTACATATGGATTTATGGGGTCCTCTTCCTATTGCAAGTTTAAATGGTGAAAAGTACTTCTATACCATAGTAGATGATTTTAGTAGAGCTACATGGACTTATTTAGTTCATGACAAAACACAAGTTCAGGATATTGTTAAGAGCTTTGTGTACATGGTCAAGACACGGTTTGGAGTGAAACCTAAAAAGATCATATCAGATAATGGAACTGAGCTGGTGAATGCCAAATGTGGTCAGTTTTTGTCAAAGATGGGAATTTTGCATCAGAAAAGCATGTCTTACTGTCCACAACAGAACGGGATTGTTGAAAGGAAGCACAGACATCTGGTGGAGACATCAAGGGCATTGAGAGTACATGCTAATCTCCCAAAAGAATTCTGGGGAGATTGCATACTTACTTCAACCTACTTGATAAACAGAATGTCGTTGGTAAGTATCAACTGGAAAACTCCTTTTGAGCTATTATTCAACAAACAACCTTCTTATGATAATTTAAAGGTTATGGGAAGCCTTTTCTATGCAGCATCCATAAGAAGGGGAATTGATAAATTTGATCCAAGAGGGAGAAGATGCATATTGTTGGGATATCCAGTGCAGCACAAAGGATATAAGCTCTTTGATCTGGTTAATAAAGAGGTATTTTTCTGCAGGGATGTGGTGTTCTATGAAGGAATTTTTCCTTTAAAAAATGAACAAAATCCTACCACTGAAGACACTACAAATTTTCCTGTTGTTGAATCACATTTTATAGATGATGAGATATCAGACTTGCCACAGTTGAGTAATCCAGGGCCATCTACCAGTACACAACCAGTTATGAATCCTTCCCAGTCAAGGATGCCTGATTTTGAGGGGGTTCAATTGAGATGATCAGCCAGGGAAAGAAGGCTTCCAGTCTGGTCATAAGATTATATAATGACAGTTGATGATGCACAATTACATAGTGAATATTTAGCAGAATTTTTTGCTTTCATGGGTAAAGTAGACACAACATATGAGCTATCCACGTATTCCCAAGCAAAGGGGAATCCAGATTGGGAAGAAGCTATTTTTAAAGAGCTACAAGCACTAGAGGTTAATGGAACATGGGATCTAGTGCAATTGCCTCCAAGATGTCAAGCCATTGGATCCAAATGGGTGTACAAAATTAAGTTTAAGGTAGATGGATCAATGGACAGATACAAGGCACGATTGGTAGTAAAGGGGTTCAACCAGAAATTAGGCAAGGACTATAAGAATACTTTTAGTCTTGTAGCCAAATTACCCACTGTGAGAATTGTCATAGTAATGGCGACAACAAAGGGATGGCCTTTATGTCAATTAGACATAAATAATGCCTTCCTTCATGGATACCTTGAAGATGATATTTACATGAAACCACCAGAAGGGTACCCTAAAGCTTCCACTCAACAAGTTTACAAGTTAAAGAGGTCTCTAAATGGTCTTAAACAAGCCTCAAGACAGTGGAATCATGAATTAACTTCATTTCTACTGAGTTTTGGCTTTACACAGTCAACCAATGATTATTCACTCTTTGTCAAGACACAAGGTAGCTCCATCATAGTGTCACTAGTCTATGTAGATGACATATTGTTGAATATAAATGATGACGAAGAGATGACTTCAATCAAGGCAGCCTTGGATGCCAAGTTCACAATAAAGGACTTAGGCTTTGCTAAGTATTTCCTAGGTGTTGAAATTCAGAGAACAACCAAAGGAACATACCTCAGCCAGAGAAAATATGTGCATGACATATTGCATGATGCACACATGCTGGATGCAAAAGAAGTTCCAAGTCTTATGCCTACTGGTTTGAAGCTGTCAACAGCAGAAGGAGAGCTCTTAGTTGATGCAGAACAATACAAAAGGCTCATTGGTAGGTTGCTATATTTAGCAATTATAAGACCAGATGTTTCCTATGTGGTTCAACATTTATCACAATATGTTTTGCAGCCAAGGCAACCACATATGCAATCTGTTAAGATACTTGAAAGGAACTATGGCAAATGGCCTGTTCTATTCAGCACAGAATGAATTCAAGATAGTGGGATATTCAGATGTTGACTGGGGATCATGTGTAACCACAAGAAGATCTTTAAGTGGGTTCTGTGTCTTTATGGGTACTTCACTCATTTCTTGGAAGACAAAAAAGCAAGCTATAATATCTCGCTCTTCAACAGAAGCAGAATATAGAAGCATGGCTTCCACTATAACTAAATTGGTTTGGACCAGTTATATCTTCCACGATTTACACATTCCAGTGGCACTACCAATCACCTTGTTTTGTGATAACAAAGCAGCTTAGCAGATAGCTGCTAATCCTTGCTTTCATGAGATAACAAAGCACCTTGAATTTGATTGTCATTTCACCAGGGAAAAGGTTCAAAGTGGCTTCCTTCGGACAACTTATGTTCATACAAGTCTCCAGCTCGCGGATGATATGACCAAAGCACTTTGCAAAGCTCAACATGAGTTCTTAATGTCCAAGTTGGGATTGATGAAAATTCCAACTTGAGGAGGGAGTGATGAATTAACCATGTTAAGCTTTTAATTGTAACCAACATCTTTTAATTGTATTGGTAGGTTTAGAAAAGTAACTTCAGTTAGTTAAATGCTACTGTAGTAGGCCGTTAGAACCATGGTCAACTGACCAATACAAAAGCCTTGTAACTTCAATGAACTAGAGTTGCGACTCTCAGAAATTTCAATACAGAGAAATTCTTCTCCTCTCTTTCGTGTTCTTCAAACAATAGAATCACAAATCTCACTCTCAATTGAAGAAAAGTGTAGGGGTGATCAATGAGCTAATTTGTTGGGACGACAGATAAACTTGGGAAAAAGAGGCAAACATCCAGAGTTTGATATGGGAGAGTTTTAAATCATGAAGAATTTCATAAGGATTTTGGTTTTGGATAGCTTTTAAGGAAAATCAATTTAGAAGATAAATGTTAGTATTATCTAATATTATGGAGGCAATTTTGCTTGTAAAAGTAAGTATGGATTGAATTATTCTGTCTTCTTTTCCATTTTGTTGAGAGGTGTGAGGAAAAGAAAACTGAAACATGGTGCCATTTTATGAGGAAGAATGACTGAAAAGGTGAGTTGTTAAGCTTAATTCCATTGTCAGTTGGAGATTCTTGATGTTAAAGTTGAATTGAGTTTTAACTAGAGCTTAAAAATATTGGAATTTGTTAAAGACTTCATATTTGTGTTTGAGTGAAAAAATCTAAGTAATGAAGTTTGAATCCTCCCTCCCCCTTGTAATGGCCTAAGTGTCTTCTATGGACCAAAAAATAGTATTTAAAACCAAAGAATTGAAAATTGGCAATGTTAATAAATCATAATGGATATTTCAAAAGGTAATTAAGTTCTAGAAAAAGACTTTTAAAAGGGTAAAATAGTGTGTGTACCTTACTGACATGTAATGCATAGATGAGAACCATCTTAACAAAAAAATTACTTGAAGAAGACATTAATTTGTGAAGGACTTGAACACAAGGATGGCCAAGTCACTAGTGTCATAACTGGGGAGACATTTGTATTCCTATCTTGAAGGAAAGTGGGGGTGACTTGGAAGACTCATGGAAGGGATAAAGATCACTAGTTCTATTGCAACAATAGGTTTCTCTTGATTTGATAACACTTCACAAACTATTCAAATTGGTCAAATTCAACTAAAATATAATTATAATTAGTAAAGTAATAGACTAAAAAAATATCTTGTAATGAAGTTGGGTGTTACAAGAACAATTTGGAGGTTTAGGTTTTTGGTTTCAAATGGAAATTGGGTTTGGCCGATTATGGTTATTGGGATTTAGCCATTTGGGTACCATTACCCATGATAGTTTTAGTAGACGAATTTATGTCATGATTAAATATGGTACATAATATACTTGGATTTAATGTCATAATAGATGGTTCCCCAAAGTCCATTTACCAAACATTCATGGGAGGGGTTTTCGTTGTCATAGTATTCGTGGTGTTTATGAATGCATTTTGATCCTAGTTCAGATATCGTGATGGATATTGATGTTGTTGAATTGCATAGAAGGATCGAGTAAGAGTGGGATGTTGTCGTTGTTATTGAACCTAAGATGTCGACACTTGATGATAAACTTTGATATATTGAATAATTTTATAAGGCAACACTAAGAGGAATTTCCCAAACCAATATAATATCAACAATCCCAAAAAATATCAAAATGCATAAACCTTCTTCCTCCTTTCTTGTCTTCAAATGTCAACCACTAATGACAATCCCACCTCTCCTAATGATGGGCTTACAAAAAAAATAGTTGAGTGTTGGGCCTTCCATAAATCAGCCCAAAGACGAAGTGTCCGGTGAACATGATTTGGTGAAGCCTATCATCCAAGTCGTGCAAAATGTGCTATAATAAACGGCATAAAAGCAAGGATATTGCTAACGGCTAAGGGCATTAAGATCAGTGGAGAAATCTCCGGGATCTCTCATGACTGCGGCAACGGTCGAAAGAGACGGAGGTGTATAAAGACCGAAGAAGAGAAAAGGAAGAGACATCGTCTAGTTGACTGAAGATAGCATTCTGAAAAGCTCTATAATCAATCCATTCCCTTTGATCGAAAGCTTTGTTATTTGCTTGTAACTTTGAAGGGATTATTGCACCATATCGATCACAAGTCCATCATATAATCTGTTTTTCATCAATATTTTGCATATTTCCTTTGAGATCTATATCTTGTGTTTTGTCTATAACGCGTTACAACTACTTTCTAGTTAGGTTTCCCTCATTATAGCAGGTAACACGTTCGCGTGGTAAATCATCCCAAAACAATTAGCGCCCACCGTGGGGCCCTAGCCAAAAGGAAGTCGCGTCGCCAAAAGAACTATAAGCTCTACCTGCAAGATGGAAGGCTTTCATGCTACCTACAGTCATGTGGAAGATCCCTAGAACCACGAAATCAACCAAGGTGGAGATAACCAGCAAACTGGAAACGTAGACGGAGTTGGAAACATAGACGGAGTTGATCAAGATTCTGGGAATATGAATGGCAATCTCACCACTTCCACGGCAACGGAACGAGGAGGAGCGGTTGATTCCGACATCATCACTGAACTCCGTGCATCTATGCTTTCTCTCCAAAAGGATTTGGAAAATCAAAAGGAAGCTCATGCCAAATTCACCGAAGTGTATGAACGACAAATTGAAACTTTAACCAATGAACGTAATTTGCTTCGATCTTAGGTACAATCAGTGCCAAATCGTCAACGCGTAATGGACGCAGCGGATGGCGTCGCTCGACGACTGGACATGGACGACCCAAACCTTATAACACCCAATGATACTAGGCCAATAACTTGCTATCAGGTAAACGGTAATTCTTTAAGTGATGTTAGAGAGGATGTTGAGGTTGCCCAATTACGAGAACGCCTCAAAGCTTTAGAGGACCGAATCACTCAGGTCCCAGGGGCACCCCAACCCATAGTCGTGGAAAGGAGGGATGGTTACATAGACTCTCCCTTCGTACCCGCTATCACAAGGGAAGACATCACTCGTAAATACCACGTCCCTGATGTACCTAAGTATGAAGGGGTTACGGATCCGGACCAACACTTAGCTGCATTTAAACGAGATATGAACATTAGCACCGTACCCGACCTTCGACATGAAGGAGATTGTTATGTGTCGTTGGTTCGAAAACACGTTATCTGGGCCCACGCTTAATTGGCATTCTGATTTACCTCTTGTGAGTATTTCGTCTTTTGCTGAGTTGATTGACAAGTTCAGGGTAAGATTTGCAAGCAGTCGACACGCTAAAAAGCGTTCGAGCGACTTATATCGCATGGTCCAAAGGACAGGCGAGTCCTTGAAGGCTTTCTTTAATAGGTACAACAAGGAGTTGGTCACCATAGAAGGATGCGATGCTGCTACAACTGTGGAAGCATTCCGAAGAGGCATCTCGGCTGGTAATCCTGATCTGTATCGTGAATTGACTAAATATCCTTGCTCGAATTTCGATGAAGTACAGGTAAAAGCATTGGCACATGTACGATTGGAAGAAGACGACCTCTTCACCGTCAAAGCTGCTAGTCCTCACCGATCAGAGCGTAAACAAGGAAGGCGAGAGACTAGATACGTCCCGTATTCCAACTCATCTCCTGCCAAAACAACTGTGAACGCAGCATTTGCTAGGCAAAATGAGCGATATGAAGACCCAAGGCTGCCTCCCAAATTATCTCATTACAACTTCTGCGTAGATACAACAGAAGTGTTCCGAACCCTTAATGGCATGGGGGATACTGTCAAGTGACCAAGAAAGAGTAATACACCTTTGCACCAGAAATATAAATCCAGATGGTGTGATTTCCACTTCGACCACGACCACCGAACGGAAGAATGCATCACGTTGAGGAAAGAAGTAAGCGAGCTACTGCGCAGGGGATACCTCAAGGATTTGATATCAGAAATAGCAAGGGAGCAACTAGAACGCAACAAAGGGAAGGCCAGTCCACCGCCGCCTCCAAAGCATACAAGAGTAATTAACGTCATCACTGGGGGTCTGAAATCTATGGCGTAACTTATTTTGCAGCTAAGAGACTCGCAAGGGATACCAAGAAAGAACACCCCAAAATCTCTACTCGAGCAAGTCATGACGTGATGCCCATTACCTTCGATGATATCGAAGAAGAGGAAGTTCACCATGATTGCTTAATAATTTCTTTAGCAATAGCAAATTTCCTCGTCAAGAGAATATTAGTTGATAATGGAAGTTCCACTAACTTGCTTATGTTGGATGCTTTGTACAGTTTAGGCCTCGGATTGGACGACATCATTAAGAAGTCTACGACTTTAGTGGGCTTCAGTGGTGAATCCCGTAACACATAGGGAGAAATATCATTACCAACTATCGCAGGAGGGGTAAACTACCAGGTAACATTTCAAGTACTTGATTGCTCGTCACCTTTCAATGTTATCTTGGGCAGGCCATGGATCCACGGGATGAAAGCCATTCCCTCAACTTATCATCAATGTGTAAAATTCCCATCGCCATGGGGAATACAAGAAATCAAGGGAGAACAGAAGTTAGCGAGGGAGTGCTACTCCGTGACAATAAGAGCGACGATTTCAAAGAACCTGCAGATCGAAATGAAGAAGAAGTCGTCAGAATAGCAATTAAAGGACTATAAGACCACCACTTACTATGTAAAGCTAGAAACACCGGAACTCGAAGAAGTAGCCCTTGATCCACTCGATCCATCAAGAAAAATTCGGATTGGGGAAGATCTGGAGCCCACTTTACGAAAGTACTTGGTAGAATTCTTACGGTCCTACAATGATTGCTTTGATTGGTCAAACGAAGATATGGCGGGAATTGACCATAACGTGATTACCCACGCCCTCAATGTCAATCAGAAAATTCCACCAGTTAAGCAGAAAAGGTGTAAATTCGCACCCGAACGGAATCAGGTAATCAACGACGAGGTAAAATCCTTACTTGAGTCTGGTAAAATTAGAGAGGTAAAGTACCCTGTCTGGCTTGCCAATGTAGTTGTTGTGAAAAAGAAAAACGGTAAATGGCGCGTTTGTGTGGATTTTACTGATTTAAATAAAGCATGTCCTAAAGATTCATTCCCTTTGCCTCATATGGACGCAATGGTGGATGCGACGGCAGGACATGAACTCTTAACTTTCATGGACGCGTTTAGTAGATACCATCAGATAATGATGCATCCTGACGACCAAGAAAAAACTGCATTCGTAACTAATCAAGGAACTTACTATTGTAAAGTTATGCCTTTCGGATTAAAAAACGCAGGTGTTACTTATCAGAGGTTGGTTAATAAGATGTTTCAGGAAAAACTGGGGGATACAATAGAGGTAAATATTGACGACATGTTAGTCAAGTCCTTGAAGGCGGAAGATCACATTAGGCACTTGGAAGACGCGTTTCAGATTCTGTGAAGCTATAAAATGAAATTAAACCCAACCAAATGTTCCTTTGGGGTTACATCAGGGAAATTCCTAGGATACATAGTAACAAAGAGAGGGATTGAAGCAAGTCCGGATCAGATTAAGGCGATAATGGAGCTGCAATCACCAAAGTGTGTCAAAAACGTTCAGAAACTGACAGGACGAGTAGCAGCACTCAATCGGTTCATATCTCGATCCTTAGATAGGAACAAGCTATTCTACGACATTCTGAAGAGAAACAAGTCATTCGAGTGGACAGAAGCTCACGAAGAGGCCTTCAAGGAGTTAAAAAGGTATCTATCTCACCCTAAGATACTTTCCAAACCAAATCCAGGAGAGGTGTTTTACATATATTTGGCGGTCACAAAAGCAGCCATAAGCGCCGTCTTGATTCGAGAAGAAGAAGGGAACCAGTTACCCACCTATTACCTGAGTAAAACCTTACTTGATGCGAAAACTAGGTACACACCCGTTGAGAAACTCGTACTATCTCTGGTAATGGCTTCTATAAAATTACGTCCCTATTTTGAAAGTCATTCTATTAATGTGAGGACTAATTTTCCAATGAAGAGTATCATGTCAAAACCAGAGCTATCAGGTCGACTTATGAGGTGGTTGATTCACCTCAACGGGTACGACATTACTTATGAGCCACGAACAATGATGAAGTCTCAAGCCTTGGAGGATTTTGTGGCTGACTTCACTCCTACCATACCAGAAGAAGAAAATCAAGAAATGTTACAGGTAGCAAGATCACTAGGCAGTGGCAAGTGGATGACGCACACCGATGGGGCGTCGAATCAAGTACGTGTAGGACTAGGGGTAGTCCTGAAGTCGCCACAGGGGGATAGCATAGCCCAGGCTGTTCGATGTACATTCAAAGCTACCAACAATGAAGCAGAATACGAGGCACTCATAGCAGGGTTACTTATTGCCAAAGACTTGAATGTACAGAAAATTGAGGTAATATGTGATTCATTACTTATTGTAAATCAAGTTACCAATTCATATGCTTCCAGGGATTCAAAAATGAAGGCGTACTTGGGAAAAAGTCCAAGAGATTATTGATAACGCTTAATTTAGTCATGTTTTAGGGGTCTAGTTGCATATTAATTTAGGTCATATTCATGCATATTTCTCATATTTTATATTCATTTTATTTTATTATATATTCGGAATCTACACTCGAGTTTTTATATATTTTAGGTATTTGGAGCTATTTTTGGAAGAGATTTAAAGACGGATTTTCAAAAGCCAAGCAAGGAGGATGGTGACAATATACCTGATGGGCTGTTTGAGTATTGGGCCTACATGAGTTAATATATTGAAGCCCAAAAGGATGAGTTTGGTGGTTGCAACTTTACTTGTTCTCGTTGATAGATAAGAATAATATTGGAGGACACGTTTATTATATAAGGGGATAGATTAGATAGCTTATGGGGAGATCAGATCATTACGTAGCTTAGCATTAGTTTAGGTTTTAGTTTTTGTTCTTCGTTCGGCCGCATACAGGAACAAATTTAACGGTGGAGTTCGGCTGCTTTGTTTGAAGATTAGTTTGCTATTCAAGATTCTAGCCCTTTGATTTGGATTATTTATATAATTGATACTAAGTTTTCTTACTCTTTGATTGTATTGAATAGTTCTTGGCTAGTTTATATATTTTGATTATGTCTTCAATCATGCTTGGCTAAATTCCTAGTTCTAGGGTTTTGGTGATCCATTCAATGTCTATTTAATTAAAGTTATATTCTTTGCCTGAATTGAAATATATTTGATTCGATCCTAGGTTGTGTTATGTCTAATTGCTTTTGCATATAGGATTCCTATTAGGGTTTGAGACCGACCGAAGTTAACAATAATAGGATATTGATAAATTAAGGACTAAAATTGGCTCTTTTCAGATTCCTAGGTATTGAACTTGAGGGTTATCTATGCAACAACAATTTAATTTCTCTTGTGTGATTTTTAACTATCGTAGTAGTTCTAGGGTTTGAATGATTCTAGCGGAACGCGACAACGAATGCTAGGTTTGTTTATCCCTAGTCTCTAAAGAGCTTTAAGGATCTAAATTAGACTTGCTTTACGCGGCAACGACTGTTTGTTGAGTTTAGGTACATACACTTATCGTCCGAGAGGAGTTAGTGTTTACTTTAGATAGTTGGTCCTTCAAATAAATTCAGTCAGAGTATAATTTTATTTATTGAAACATTGTTGGGGTGATCCTTAACCTTAGACACATCTATCCCATAGTTTTATCCTCTTTATTTGCATAATAGTTTGTTAGCTTAGTTATAGATTTTAATTCTTCCTTATATTTTTGACCTAATTTACTAGCAGAGTTTCAATTGGTATTACATTGGTCCTTGTGCGATAGACACTTGAGGTACTACGATTGACCCCGTTCGCTTGCGGGTTGGTTTTGGTTGCATCAAGTTTTTGGCGCCGTTGCTGGGGACCAATTTGTTAATATTGATTGTTATCTCTTATCTAGTAAAGTTAGGTCTTTATTTTTGCTTTGATCTTTTTATTTTTTGTTACAGGCTAGTAAATAGAGTCGATTAAATGGATTATTCAGGTATGTATGAGGTAAGCTCTTTTTCCTCTCTTTCTCCTAGATTAAATACAAGTACTAAGAGGTATGATTATTTTAGTTCTAATTTGGGTTTTTCAAACCCAAATACTTCTAACCTCTTATGTGAGTCTTGTGGAGCTGCATATCATGATTATACAGGTTGTCACATAACTTTGGGGAATGTGAATGAGGCCACTTCAAATTCCCACAAGCCTAGTTGGGTGACATTGCCACCAGCGCCGCTCCAGAATCTTATCGATATAGTTGCAAAAGCCCACGACTTGATTAAAAATCAAGCAGTAGATTTGTCTAATCTTAAAGGTGAAGTGAACCTTCTGAAGACTCAAGTTGGCACTTTGACCACACAAAATAGGTTGCTAGAGGATCAAATTGCTCAGTGGGTCAGTCTAGAGTTGCCTATTGAGCCTCCAAAGGTGCACTGCATTGAATTTTGCACTGCTATATTTTTAAGGGGCGAGAAAGAGTGGGACGACCCACAAGTTGACAAAAGAGAGCCTACCGAGGTGACCAAGGAGGACCCAATGATTGAAGAGTTTAAGATGATCCAAAAGGCTACCCCGACAATTGGAGAAACTTGTTCTGAGATGCAGGTTGAGCTTCTTGAAACAATGCCTGATGTAGTAATGGTACCAAAAACTACATTGGAGATTCAAAACCTCAAGGTAGAAGCAATTCAAGAAAAGAAGAGTCGGAGTGGACGAAAAAAGAGAAAACGAAGTGTTGCTAGTGATCGGGCACAAGTTGAATTCAAGCCAAGGGATCAAGTGATTCTATATCATCATAAGTGAAGTATGTTCCCGGGAAGCAAGAGCACAAGAAGGTCCGGTCCATACCTCCTGAATCGAGTTCTTAGGGATGATTCTGTTGAGCTTTGGCATAAGAACTCGGGGTATTTCAAAGTAAAAAAAATTCGACCGAAGCCATACAAAGAGCTTGATCCGATCGAGATGGGTACCACCGACCCTCCCGATCCGAATACTTGACAGAGGTGGAAGGTCAAGCTAAGTACCATAAATTAGTGCTGGATGGGAGGCAACCCATCATTGTAAAAAAAAAGCGAATGCCGAAAACAGAAAATTACTCGGCCGGATAGTTTTTTTTTTGGTCAAATGAGAGTGCCAGCTCTCTGAATTTATTGAAGGTTACATCCGAATCAGTCTGGGGAGGGAAACCCCCATTACATCATTAGCAAGAAGTTGGGAGATCCCTTGTGGGGGTTCCAAAATTACATGATAACCTACTGGAAAGTTATGCGCGAGATTTGCGAGGAAATCTGCGACTCCGTTTGCTTCACGAAGTGTGTGTCGAAACCGGACTAGCCAGTCTCTACTTAAGAAGCTCTGGCATCTACGAACCAGGCTGGAAAGTGGGTGTGTCGATCGTACCTTGGAGTTGAGGAGATCAACTATGATTTTAGAATCAGCTTCAACTTCGATCTTGCGATGTCCATGCTCCCAGGCTGTGCATAATCCCATGTAAACCCCCCATAGTTCAACGGCTGGTACTGAGCAAACTCCCAAGTTGCAGACAAATCCTCCAATCCATTGGCCCTCGTCATTCCGTAGAACGCCCCCTGCTGCTGCCACTGTATTCGTTCCTGTAACAGACCCATCCGTATTTAGTTTGACCCAGCCGGGTGTCGGAAAGGACCACCCTATGTAAGTTTCCACTCTCGGCTGCATGGTTCTTCTTTGAAGTCTGCGCTGGGCTGCTGCATCAAGTTCCTTAGCTTGTCCCAAGATGAATTCTCTTCTCCCTCTGATGGCAGTTGGGCGGCCAAAATTTTTTTCATTCCGCCATCGCCATAGCCACCAAACGACGATTGCAAACAAGGTTGGCTCATCCTCTGCCGTGCCCATGTTGGCTTCTCCCATGATGCATTTGTCGAGCCAAACTTGTTGATCCATATTCAAGAAAGCATCTTGCTTGTCCGGTGGGAGGATCGATCGCCATACCCCTACCGCGTTATCACAGTTTCTGAGGATGTGGGTAAGGGATTCCTCCTGATCCCCGCAAATACTGCACGCAGGACTAATAGCCAGGTGTCGCCGAAATCTCTCCGCGTTTGTAAGCACCCTGCCCCTAGCAGCAAGCCATAGGAAGTGCTTCATACGCTCCGTAATTCCTAATTTCCAAATCTGCTTGAATCGGGGATCGGCAGCGTTATTCCCCTGAATCTGATCACCGAAGGTAAGCATTTCATATGCCGATTTAACTGTGTACTCCCCGGCCGTTGAGTGGGCCCAACTAATCGTGTCATAAATGCCTGGTTCATCTGCTATTCCGGCGCTGGCAAGTCTGAGAAGAGTCCCGGCGGGGAGGTAGTCGGAGATTTCCCCCCATTTCCAGCCTTGGCCTGCGCTCCAAAAATCCCTGACTTTGCCATTTATCACATTATTCCCAGGGATACGGGTGCAACTCATTAGCAGGGGTGAGTTTCCAAGCCAGGAATCGGCCCAGAAATTAACAGTGTTTCCATCCCCAATATTCCACCTAATCCCCTTGGCTACCACCTTATCTAAGCCATGGCGTATCCCCGTCATCGTAGACGAGCAGCTTCTTTTCCTGGTCTTGAGGACTCTTTCTTTATTTATAACCAGACCATACTTCGCCGTCATTAATTCTCCCCACAAACCTCCCTCTTTGTTAATCAGGCGCCACCCCAGTTTCCCAAGCATCGCTAAGTTCATTTCCTTTGCCCTTTTGACCCCGAGGCCCCCTTTCCTCTTGGGCGTACACACTGTATCCCAAGCCACCAGATGGATTTTCCTTCTATCTGCTTCATCACCCCAAATGAACGATCGATTAAGCCGATCTAATTCGTCACAAATGTCTTTTGGAAGCTCGATCGTGTTCATATGGTACATGGGGATAGTCGACAGGACAGATTTTGTCAGGGTCACTCGCCCCGCGAAACTCAACGTCTTGGCTTTCCAGCTTGCTAAGTTCGACTTCACTCTCTCCAGGATCGAAGTAAAAGTTTCGGCATTGGGTCTCTCGTGTAGGACTGGCACTCCCAAGTACTTGCCGATATTCCTCGTGACCCCAATTCCACTTATTTGCTCAAGCTGCTGTATTAGCTCTCTAGAGACATTCCGTGAGACTAGGATCTTAGATTTATCCACACTTACTTTCTGCCCTGAGGCCTCGCAGAAAGTTTGAAGGCATCCCATGATAGTCCTCATCTGATTCGGTGACGCCTCAACCATTAGGACGATGTCGTCCGCGAAGAAAAGATGTGAGAGTGGTGGTGCTCCCCTGCAAATCGTTATCGGTTTCCAACACCCCTGACTCACTTCTCGGTTTATTAGATGGCTCAATCTTTCCACACTCAACACAAAGAGGTATGGGGAGATGGGGTCCCCTTGCCGAATACCTCGCGATGGACAAAAGCTGCTGGTGATATTGCCATTCCAGAGGAGCCTCATGCTCGGAGTTTGCACACAGTTGACGACCCGATTCACCCACACTTCTGGGAGGCCCGCAGATTTCAGAGAGTCTTCCACAAAGTCCCACCGGAGCCTATCATAGGCTTTCTCAAGGTCGAGCTTAATCACCATCCACTTCCTACCCGATCTCTTTTGTTGTAAGGAGTGAGCTAGCTCTTGAAGGATAATTACGTTGTCAGAAATCGAGCGCCCAGGTAGGAAGCTGTTCTGATTCGGGCCTATAAGCTTATTCATGAGTGGTTGGAGGCGATCTGCAAGGATTTTTATAATTAGCTTGTACAAGACATTGCACAGGCTTATGGGACGGAATTGCTTAATGTTCTCTGGGTTCTTGACTTTGCCAATGACGGAGATAAGTGTATCGTTCACCCCAGGGGGGAAGGCTCCGGTGGCCAAGAAGTTTCTGACAAAGTTGCATACTGACACTCCTACTTCCCCCCAGCATTCTTTAAAGAAAATGGGCTGAAACCCATCTGGGCCGGGTGCCTTAAACGAGCCCATTTTACGGATTGTACTCAGAATCTCAGAGTCAAGGATCGGTTGGACTAATCCTGACTTCTTTCCAAAGTCCAAGACTGGGAAATCGTTGCAGTTTAGTTGTGTTGAGTGTCGCTCCGACTCGGGAAGGGAGTATAGATTTTTGAAAAAGGACACTGCCATAGCCTCAATCTCTTCTGGCTGAGTCACCCAATCTGCTTGTTCATTCCTAAGGGCCAATACTTTATTGCCACGGCGTCGGATAACCGTACTGGCATGAAAGAATGCCGTGTTGCGATCTCCCAACTCCAGCCATGACTGTCTCGATTTCTGGAACCACAACACCTCTTCTTGGGCTAGGGTCTGTTCAAGTTCCCCGCGTAATTCGCTCTCTAGTCTTATAAGTCTCCAAGTAGTTCTGATTTCCATGGCTTTTCTTACTCCCTCTAGTCTCCGCATAAGCTTGTCCTTTCGGATGTGGATATTCCCGAAGGTTGCCTTGTTCCATTCGAGGAGTTTGTTACGGAGTATAGTCAGAGCTACATTCGTAGTTACTTCTGGATTCCAGTAAGATTTAATGAGCTCGTGGAATTGGGGATGTTCAATCCACGCCGCCTCAAACCGAAACGGGCGCCTGGAATTACTCTGTGGGCCCGCTCCTCCTAGCATCAGCAAACTGGGATTGTGGTCCGATCCCAGGGCCGGTAAATGTTTAACAACCGCCTCTTCCCATCTCAGCCGCCCGGGGATGTTAGTGAAGACTCTATCCAGTCTCTTGGCTACTCTTGTTCTGACAGTATTTCCTCTTGTCTATGTGAACTTTGACCCGATGAACCCCATATCGATCAGACTCAAGTGATCCACCCAGCTGGCGAAAGTTGGAGTGTCTTCCGAGAGGATCGGCACCCCTCCATCTCGCTCATCAAGGGAGAGGATACAGTTGAAGTCCCCTCCCACAAATAAAGGGCCTTGGATATTTTCGATTTCAGTTTTCAGATCAGCCCAGAAATTCACTCTCCTCCCGGGGGACGGAGGCGCATACACTGCTACAAGATGGGTGTCGCAGCCCTCAATCAAGACGCTAGCGTGGATGAAGTGCTGACTGACATTTATCACCCTCAAATTCACAGCTGAATCATTCCATAAGAGCCACAAACCCCCTTTGAAGCCTACTGCTTCGATTCTCCTACAGTTTGTAAAGTTGAGCCTGTCACAAACTTTATCGGCTACTTCCCCAGAAATCTTCGGCTCAGAGATAACCAGGATGTCGACTTTATTTTTCCTCACGAGATACTTGCAGGCTCTTTTGAAGCCCGCACTCCCTGCTCCCTGCACGTTCCATAGTAGACAATTCATTAGAAAACTAGGGGGAGAAAAGATCGGAACAACTTACGCCCTGGGAGGGGCGAGGGCTCCCTCTTCGGAGTTATCTCCGTTAGCCATTTCCTCATCATTCTCTTCTGGAACCTCCATGTCGATTGGTGTCGGGGTAGGGTTCGATTGATTATCTGGTGGCTCGTGGGGGATCGTTCTTCGTACTGGATCTTGATCGTCTTGTTCCAGATTCATCTCGCTGTCATTGGGCCCTGGAGCAATAACAGTAGAATGTTTATCTGGGTTTAAACTCAATTGGGCTAGCTTCTGAGTTTCCCTAGCGGGCTGCTAGGATACCACTTCTATCCCCTTTTCATTGGGCCTGGGCCTTTTTGTTGGGCCACACACACCCTTGGGTTCTTCGGAGGTACTCGGGCGTGGAGTTGAATTGTTAACGGGTTTGGTGTTTCTTCTAGCCTTGTGGGCCCCTTTATGAGTTTTACCCCCATCCCTAGGGTTTGACTGTGATTTAGGCTCCGCCTGGAAGTTAAAGGGGCCCGTGACTTTGCCAGCTCCTGTCGTTCTCGTTTCTGACCTATGAAAGACTTCAGGCTGAACCTGTCCCTTCCCTTTTGACAGTTGCTTGTCCTGATCTCCACTTTGTTCTGTACCTGTCACTTTGGGGTCCATCGAATCACGCGAAAGGATCGAAAAGCGGTTTGTCGACTTCTTTTGTTCATCCGATGTTTCTGCCGCCTTCCTTTCCACATTTATGCCCGTTAGTTTTCTTGGTTTCTGGGTCACCATCATCCATGGCCCTAAGTGGTTGCCCGGAGTTAGGGTTTGGCCCGGCGGCGCGGTAGAGACCTTCCCTGAGGCCGCCCCCGCTTCTTGATCCTTACTTACGCCGGAACTCTCCCCTTGACTGGCTTTATTATTCGGACTTCGCTCTCCGGTTGAACCAGTGCTCGGAGCGTCGACTTTCGGGTCAGCTTCGTTCAAAAGACAGTGCGCCACCAAGTGACCGTAGCGACCGCACCTAATACAAATTTCACTTAGGCCTTCATATTCCACCCGGATTGGTTCCCCATTGACCAGGATCAAGCCCTTCAGTGGGCGTGCCAGATCAAGTTCTACGCAAATCCTTGCATATTTTCCTCTAGTGGCTTGTAGCGTATGGCGGTCTACCCGGAGGGGACGGCCGATGCTAGCGGCGATATGACTGAGGACCCTCTCATCGTATAGTATGATTGGTAGGTTCGAGAGTCTTATCCACGTGCTTACTGAGGTGATGGCATCCTTGTCTGGGTTAAAGGATGGCTCCCACTTCTTCACCATGAGGCATTGACCGAACACACTCCACGGGCCGCCGGTGAGTGCCACCCAGTAATCGTGTTCCTCCTCGAAGCGCACTACTGAATATCCCCCATGAAGATCCATGATGATCATCTTTCCAATGGGGTGCCACATTTCTCTTAGTCTTCTTTCAAGGGCTTGGAAGGCTATCGGGCGCCCGAGTAGCTTGATGACAACTGAGTTGGCCCATGCCTTTGCTAACGACTGTAGAACCTCCGGAGCGATGGTAACAGATGGAGTGCCATCTTCCCCTCTAGGATACTCTATGCGTATGTTGTTGGCCAGAAAACCGTCGTTCACAGCGTCCTTTAGGGCTGCCGGGAAACCTTGGGTAAGTTTCTCCTTGAATGTGGGCTGCAGGTTGGGCGGATTCATTGGGCCTGTTGTGATGTTTTCCACACTGGCTTCAGCCATGGGAGGTCTGCTGTTTGGGTTGTGGGGGGGTCTGGTGGTTCTTGGGGCCTGGGGGCGGTCGGAGATGCTTGGGGGGTGAGCGTAGGGTTTTCAGACATGAGAGCTTTTTTTGATTACTCACAGTAAATTTTTACTCGGCCGGATAGTTGGCCGAGTATTAGGTCGTGTTATGGTATTCACACACAAAAAAAAAGATCTCCTCCTTCCTCCTGGTTATGTCTTTTCTTCCGCCGGCCGTTCTCTACCCTCGAGTCTTCTCCACTCGCTCGGATCCATCTCTGATGCTCCACCGGTGATGCTTCGACCAGCACGGCCGCGCTCACGACCATCTAGAAGGCTTCAGGCTACCCTGCTCCAGCAAAGCCGAGCACCTCGCGCGCCTCCTCACCAGCGCCGACTCCCTCTGTTGTGCAACCGGCCGCACACCCTGCACGCACTCCACCATTCGGTTCTCTTCACCACCACTCCACCAGCGAGTCCGTCAACGTTGATGCACCCTTCTCTCGTCCTCTTGTTCGACGGCCAACCACTAGAGAACCCGCGTCCACGTTCCTCGTTCCACTTCACAGCACTAGCAACCACACAAGCCTGCTTTAACCGCGCCTCCACCGCTTTGCGTCCAGCAACCCCGATGCCACCAATGCCGACCTTCTATTCCCGCCGGTAAGTGCAGGTTTGTTCTTCTCTCCTCTGCTGAATTAGGCTGAATTTCAATGTGCCACCTAGAGTGCCTAGTTCACCAACCTGTTATTTGCAACTAGTTGTGTGCTGATGATGAGTTGTCACTACATTCAAAGTTTAGACTAATTTTAACCTCTGCTTTTGGTTTTGTGCTGAATTTGGTTTAACTGAAGTTTACGAAGGGATTGCACTTGTGCTGAAAATTGAATGTTGAAGTTACTTATGGGCTGAACTTGAAAAGCTAATTTGAGTTGCTTATTGCTTATTTGGCCTGTTGTTGCAAACTGATGTTTTTGTGAATGTGTGGGCTTGATTGGATTTTATTGGATTGGTTTTACTATTGGTGGCAAGTAAATTTGACCATGTTGAATGTGTATTCCAAATGGAAGAGTGATGTGATTAAGCTTTACTTACACTATTAATACAGTATTCACTTTGTGCTGAGCTTGAGTATTTAATTTGAGTCAATTTTAGTGGATTGGTTTACTATTGAGATTGGTTTGCTTCAAAGAAATTTTTGGCTGTAGGTTGATTTATTTTGTTGGCTTGAACTAGTTTGATTAATGTGTAATTGATTTAGCCAATAGAGTTGTTTAAAATGTTTGACAATTATCTAGCAGCCTTCGTGCTTATGCTATTTGTTCTCCTTTGGTGTTTGTGTTTTCTTGTTTGGGACAGGTTTATTATAAAGGATTCCCTTACTACGGAATTTTCTTAGCCTGTTCGAGTGTTTTAAAGAAACACTACACTACCATCTCTTGGATTCACTGATCAATGCCTAAATGTCTGGATATTTGGTGAGTTTCTTTTCCTCTTTCTCATTTTTTTTGCATTGGAGACAATGTAGAATTTAAGCTTGGGGGAGGGATGAATCTCATGTGTGGTTCCATTTGCATTTTTTTATTTTCTTTTTCATGACATTTTCATGCAATACATTTGCATATATTAGGTGTTTTGATATGAACCCCATGTCTTGACTTTGTTTGTAATTTTTTTGAAAAATAAATTCCCTTAATTTCATTGGTTGTTGATGCCCAAATTGATCTTGCTTGAAGATGAAAAAAATTGATATCTTGATAATGTTTAAGCTGAAGTTACTTGTGGCTATTCATTAAGCTAATTTAGTTTTGAACCTTTAGACAAAAAGCCATGTGAGTTTTTTCTTAGCCTTTCTTGGACTTCAATTCTTATGAGTTATGAGTCCTCTCTTTTTGTGTGTGATTCTCAATTTGTTTGCTAACTCTAGAACTTACGTTTAGACTCTTTTTCGAGGCCACATTTATAACTCTTGTGCGTGACATAAAAGTGATTGAGGCATTATTTTCATGAGCCTATATATTCCCTTATCCAACCTGCATAATTATCCTCTTTTTGAAGCCCCTGTTAGCCTTATTTTTGGAACCTCCACAAAAATAATCCCGAGCCTATTATTAGCCTTTTTGAGATAAAGCAAGTACCTCGAGACACTAACACACAGACAAACGCCTTAGCAAATCTCGGATCCGCAATCGATCCAAGAGAATACGACAAGATACCTTTCGTATATCTAGATGCACCTTCCATAACAAAAGAAGCAGACATGTTTGAGGTACGGGATTCTGATGAGAATACCTCATGGGTAACCCCTTATCTAAGATGGTTACGAGATGGGACTCTATCGGATGACAAGGAGGAAGCTCGACGACTTAAGGTAAAAGCTTCTACTTTCGCCATTAAAGATAACATTTTGTTGAAGTGGATGTCGTCAGGATTGTATGCACGATGCGTAAGAGAGGAAGAAGTACAGAAGGTGTTGCAAGATATACACGATGGAGAGTGCGGAAATCACACAAGAGGTCTTAACTTGGCAAAGAAGGCGAGTCGGATGAGCTACTATTGGCCCACCATGAACAAAGACGCAGTGGAGTTCGCCCGGAAATGTGACGCGTGCCAGCGTCACAGACCTATACCAAATCAGCCACCAGAGTTATTACATCCTATAACCTCCCCTTGGCCATTCATGAAATGGGGGATGGATATTGTAGGGAAACTCCCTCCAGCTTTAGGACAATGTGTTTACATCTTATCCATGACCGATTACTTCTCTAAATGGATTGAAGCCGAAGCCTTCAAAGAAGTAAAAGATACCCATTTCATTTCCTTCATAAAAAGAAATGTCCTGAGTAGATTCGGAGTGCCATCCACCATAGTATGTGACAACAGGTCCTAATTCATTAGCGAAAAAACAAGATCATTTTGCCAGCAATACAACATTCAATTGGTGATGTCTACGCCGTGTTATCCTCAAGCCAATGGTCAAGCGGAGGCAAGTAACAAGGTAATCATTAACAATCTGAAGAAACGCCTTAAAGAGGCTAAGGGAAGATGGGCCGACGAGTTACCACTTATCCTTTGGTCAGACCGGACAACTCCCAAGACTGCTACAGGGCATACGCCCTTCTCTCTAGTATATAGGTGAAGCTGTATTTCCAATTGAAGTAACCTTGCCTACGGCTCGATACGGTCTTACTACGGTAGAGTCGAATCTATCCAATTTATTCCATCATTTGGATACTGTTGACGAGTTACGCGATGAAGCATCAATCCGTATGGCGGCATATAGACAGGGGGTAGCCCGAAGTTACAACAAACTCGTCAAGACGAAGGCGTTTCAAGTAGGCGATTGGGTGTTGAGTGCTGGTAAATTAGGAGCCAACTGGGAAGGACCTTACCAGATTACAAAAATTGTTGGACAAGGAGCTTACGAGTTAGTGTCCTATGACGGAAAGACAGTCCCAAGAAGCTGGAACGCGACGAATCTGAAATTGTATCACTTTTAAACAAAATTGAAGTCGCATCAAGGTATTTATCTATTATTTCATCATATAAATTTATTTTTATCTCATCGCATCCTATACACATGGAACAGCTACGGTATTACAAAAACTAAGAAGGGACGCCTTGTGATGTTACAGGCCAAAACATGGCCCTCGCCTTACAATAAGGCAACGATGTGCACACAACGACTAGTCACAAGATGCAAGAGACGAGAGTACTTAAAGACACCTCTAGAACAAGAGGAGTTTTACATAAGCCAAGATACTTGTGTAACCAATTCATATTTTTGAATAAGACATAAGTATCTACATTCTATTACATACATCACTCTCTCTTAGCATCCTTTACAAAAGCGCTATTACTACATAATTTGATCAAAAAATGGCCAACGATTATCTTCTCAAAATGCGTCAGTCCTTGTCTTGCGAATGCAAACCTGTACCGCCTGCAAAAGAGACAAAACGAACCAAAAGACCAGACAAATACCAAAATAGCATTCACCATCAAACCCCTAAAACAGCAAAAACGGGGGTAAGAAATTTGTCCACACAAATGGCCCTAGTAACGAGCGACCATACAAACAAGTTAGTGTATTAAACCCCGACACACCGGGGGTAACAAAATACTTAATGTTTAAAAACAAAGACAAGGAGATCACTCCTTGGATACATCTTCAGCAGCCTTCTGGTTTTCCATGAGCTCCACCTGTGCTACCTCCTTAGCGACTTGGGTAATGTCGTCAACAATCGAAGATTTCTTGGACGCAATCACCTCATCTGAAAACAGATTCTCAAATTGCTCTCTTTCCTTTATAGCATCCCAGGAAGAATGTTTCCCTGCAACAAACTCTTCTATCGTCTCCACACGAGCCCTAAGTGACCAATAGTCGGCCGTATCTTCGATTTCTTAGGCAAGAGCTGCTCCCTTTTTTGATGCAGCGTTGAATTTCTCCTCCCACTCCTTGGACATCTCAGAAGCCTTTTCGAGAGCATCTTGTAAATCTCTGACTTTCTTCTCCAGAGCTCTTTTCTCTTGTCCCAAGATGACGGTCCTATCCTTCTCAAGCTGCGTGTTGATCTTGCTCTGAGCCAGTTGATCGGGGTAATCCTTGAAGGTGTCGAACGTTGATAGCGTAAGTTGAAGACCATGAGAAACACTAGCATGTTACATCACAGAAGGAACGTCAAAAGCACGAAATAGAATGTGACAAATTATCAATGGTCTACCAACGCACCTGCCACTAGGCCGCTAGCATCTGACCAAAGAATTCCTACATGGTGGAACGGTTTCTTGAACCACGAGGACAGTTCACGTGAAGAGGCATCAAGGACTTCATGCATTTCTCTGCCTCCATGTCCAGAGACATCATGGTGCCAAGAAGGGCGTTCATACAAGAGGTTACACTCTTCTTTGATGAGGAGATCTTGGTAGCGGTGTCTGCGACTTTCGGAGGAAGGGCTACCACCAAGGAAGTATCCACAGTAGAAACCGTTTCAGCTTTCCTCTTCTTCCTAGCCTCAACTCTTTCCAGAGTGGACAACGCGGCGGTGGATCGGGTAGTTCTGGAGCCTAAGAAATATGTGTGAACGCGTAACCATAAGGAGTAAAAGAAATCATTATTCACCAGGAAAGCAAGAAATTCAAACTTACTGACATTTCAGAATCCTCGGGGATAGCAAGATACGTCTTCAGGAGCTTCGAGTAAGATCTTTCTTCTGCAGAGAGAGCTTCGATCTGGGAGACAATTTGAGATGACACCTTCCGGGGCACTAAAGAAGCCAAGTCTGCTGCATCCGAAAACAAGACTAGTCAAAGTTAATACTTAATGTCGTCAGGAAAATGTAAGAAAAACAAATAGAAAAAATACTACATGTTGCGCGCCAACGAGATTTCAAGAAGGAGGTGTCTACACCCAAAGAAGAGAGCTTCACGAAGAAGAATTTATTAGCCCAACCCCGATCAGATTTCGACATATCATAGATTAAATCAGATTTTCCTAGTAAAGTTTTTAGAGTGAATCGACCAGGACCACTCTTGGAGAGACGGTAGTTACAAAGAAAGTCGACAACTTTGAACTGGATGCCGTGGGAAGAACAAAGAAAATCGACAGATAGCAAAAGTCTCCAAACTTGGGGAAGAACTTGACCAGGAGAAACGTTTAGGGTGGTAAGAAAGTCGATCACGAAGGGGGAGAAAGGGAAACGGCGACCAATCCGAAAAGGGTACTCGTACAGACATACCCAGTCATCATGGTGAAAATCAGCCCAAACACCGGGAGGAGGGAGAAGAACCTCCGCCGAGACTGGAAAACCGACATAGAAAGCAAAAGAATGTGGATCCTCTGAAGTACTATTTCTTTGATGGAGGGGAGTGAGAATTCTAGAAGAAACAAGGCGAGGAGGACTAGAGGGTTCGCATAAACGAGAAAGGTGTTCATCGGAAGAGCTAGAATTCGCCATGCAAGAGAAGGAAGAAAAAGCGGAAAACAGAAAGACAAAGCAAGGGGAAGCGTACTTATGGAATGAAGATCGCGAGTGATTCGCAATGATGCCTCTGAAGAATCTTAAATATAGAAGTGATGGGACGTGGTAGGAATGCACTACAACTTTCAAGACCAAGCTCAAAAACCCTAGAAAAATTGGAGGGAAGTTTTCTCGAGTTTTTGGGGGGTATTGTTGGGCCTTCCAGAAATCATCCGAAAGACGAAGTGTCCGGTAAACATGATTTGGCGAAGCCCATCATCCAAGTCGTGCAAAATGTGTTATAATAAACGGCATAAAAGCGAGGATATTGCTAACGGCTAAGGGCATTAAGATTAGTGGCGAAATCTCCGGGATCTCTCATAACTGCGGCAACGGTCGAAAGAGACGGAGGTGTATAAAGACCGAAGAAGAGAAAAGGAAGAGACATCGTCTAGTTGACTGAAGATAGCATTCTGAAAAGCTCTATAATCAATCCATTCCCTTTGTTCGAAAGCTTTGTTGTTTGCTTGTAACTTTGAAGGGATTATTGCACCATATTGATCACAAGTCCATCATATAATCTGTCTTTCATCAATATTTTACATCTTTCCTTTGAGATCTATATCTTGTTTTTTGTCTATAACGCGTTACAACTACTTTCTGGTTAGGTTTCCCTCATTATATCAGGTAACACGTTCGCGTGGTAAATCTGCCCAAAACATTGAGTAAAATAAGGGATTTATGAAAAATAATAATTACATTCTAACAATTTTGAATATTTTTATATCTTCCTTTGTTGTTCAACAATCAACCATGCCAACTTTTTCAATGGACATTCAAATGCCACCAAATACCATCAATTTTAAATTAAGTTTACCGAAGAAGTCATACTTAATCCAACAAGCTATGAAGACAATTGTTACAACCAAGGCTCAAGTAGGTGTTATCACGGTGAAGACAAAATTTGCTTCCAAAAAAAATTAACTTCAATATTGTAACTATCATGAAAACTTATTTACTTAGAACTTGTTTGTTTGAAAGCAATTGGCTATGTGAAACTCCTTCGGACCTACATACAATGTATGTGTAGGTCTTTATGTTTGTGTAGTTTATTTCAAACAATATTCTGCCATGGCAAATTGTACCACCAGTCCCTCTTTTGTAAGCAATTATTTCATTATAGCATCTCTTTGCCACATTTTATCATGTTGTTCAGTGGTCATCTTCCTCGGAACATATATGAAAACATGACTGAATTGGCCCTAGCTATTCTCCAAGACGGAATGCAAGAAGGTGGACCTTATTTTAATATTAATTCAATATTTTAGTACAATCATTAGATCTATGTTTGGTTATAAAAGCATACTAGTATCATTTTTCTAGTTTAACCATTAATAGAACATGACAAAATTGCCATAGATTAAATATAGTTGTGGAAAAATAAAATAAATCTCAACAATATTTAGATTCTATATCGAAAATAAATCATGTTTTACTTCCAATTGAATGGTTCAACAACACCCAAAAGAGCCTGAACTATCACACTTGAATTAAAGAATAGTTAATTTAGGTTAATAACTATTCATAAGTGATGCTCTAAGTTCTCCAACTTGAATGTTCTCGTTCATTCCAATAAATTTATTTAAAAATGCTTGTTATTAATTTTAAAATGGCAGTCCCAATTCTGTATAGTTTTAAAAATGCTTGTTATTAATTCACATTTTAGATACAAAATATTATCTTGTAAGAAAAGTATTTTGGACATGATGTTGAACTATTAAAGAAACCAAAAAAGTATTACAAGAATTGTAGAGTATAAATTTATTTAGAGGGCGGTTTAGGTGAGAATGGAGCCCCAAGAGAGAAATGAGAATGATTCTCATTTGTTGATCGTATACACACATATAACTTTTTTTACCTTGAGTGTGTAAATTTTCGATAATGATTGTGTATAATATTGTATAAGAATGTGCATTTTCATTGGCAGAATACATGTACGGACACCTGTACTTGTGCAAAATAGTCACTTAGACACCTGACCTTTGGATTTGTTCTATTGAACACTTGAATTTAAGTATTTGTGTTCTATTGAATACTTGTTTGCTGATGTGGCAATATGTGTGTAGTCCACTCTCTAATGGGAGAGTGAGTCTTAAATTATCGTAAATTTTATCTGATGATATTAAATGTAAAAAAAATCAAAATAAATAAATTGTCTTTTTTTCTTTTTAATCTCATCTTTCTTCGTGCAGATCTTCTTCTTTTTTCATTCTTTTTTCTTTCCAATTCTTAGATTGAATTTTTTTTAAGGACGGAATGACAGATTCGAACTCCATGTTCCTAAAAGAGAGCCAAGTGAAACCACAATCAAATCTGTTTATGATCTTCATTTGAGCAAAACTGAAGAAACTTAAATCAACTTTTATTATCATTATTATCACATGCACAACTCACAATTAAAGCTTCTACCTCACATTCAATTGGAAAATTTCAGCTAAATCCTGCAATTAGGTCTACAAAGAGTGGATACAGCAATTAGCAGAAGGGTGAATTGGGTCAAAGTTTTGCTTTCGTACTTGTCCAATAAAATGTTGAGGGGATGGGGAGGAGAAGGAAAACCTGCAATTCCTGCAGCTTCGCTGCAAATTGAGTAGGCAGAAGACATAATTATCGGAATTTAGGAGTAAATCTTGGCACCTCCGACTCTAATTCTCCTTTTTGCGGGATTTGTATTTGCAAAATTCGAACTTTGATATCGTTTCGCCCTAAATCTCTCTAGTTTAAGAAATTCAAGCATCGTCGTTACGCCCTCACTCTCTCTGAACCTTTTTGCCGACAGTGAAGATTCGAACTCTTTGTACGAGATCTAAACGGAGGATGAGTGTGGGGCATTGAGCGCGCAGTTGCGTCCGAGGAGAATGAAGACGACCATGAGATACTCGTCGGAGAATCCATCTCCCCCATTCCGTCATGAGACTAGCTTTGTGTTTTGCGGATAAACAACAAATCTAGGGTTTTTTCAAAGAATCAAAGGAGAAAGAAGACGAGAAAAAAAAGAAAGAAATTACAATGGATTTGTAATTTTTCCCTTTTTTATTTTTATTAAAACAATATAAAAAATTATGCCTTGTTTTACCTCTGATGTGGTGTCTACATGGATCTTATGTGGCAAAAAATTTTAACAGCTCAGCGCGCGTGTTTAACACTTGAAAGAGTCTTAGCAACGAGGTGTTTAATAGAACTCAAAATGTTAAATTCAAGTGTTCAATAGAACAAACTCAAAGGTCAGGTATCTAAATGACTATTTTGTACAAGTACAGGTGTCTGTATATGTATTATGCCCATTTTCATCTTACTTGCCTGTGTATGATAATACTTATGATCATGTATGCCTTTTTACCAAGAGTGCATTGTATTACATGTGATTGTGCATTATCGTGTTAGTGACTATGCATTATTTTGTAAGCGAGTGTGGGTTATTTTGTAAGTAAATGTGCATAGTATTCTAAATAAAGTGTTTATGACTTGTTCACGAAGTGTGTATTGTATTACATACGATTGTGTATTATCTTGTTAGTGATTGTGCATTATTTTGTAAGCAAATGTGCGTTATTTTGTAAGTGAATTTGCATAATATTCAAAAGTATGCATGTAAGTGATTATAATTGAGTGTGCAAATCATACTCATTATAAGTTCATCATGAAAACTCATTTGAAAAAAAGGTAATGCATTGTTAATAACAAAATTATGCACAATCGCTTGTACAAATTATGCATAATCGGTAGTAGAAAAATGTACACTCATTATAAGACCACCATGTACACTCACATGAAAAGGTCATTCACAATCGGATAATGTGAAAATGCACAGTCAGTTAAGATGACAATGCATAGTCATTAGTAGAAAGATGCACACTCATTGTATCACCGAGGCAATTCAAACTCACTACATACTCAATTTCATTTTGAACCCAGCGTAATTGCTTTTCTCGAAGTTCAAACCTCGCCGGAGAGAGAGAAGCGAATTGAAAACCGGCCTCAAATCCCTTCGCAATTGATATTCCAAGTTTTGAACCTGATTTCAACGTCTTTTTTGGCTTCCCCGAGCCAGGTGGAGCATGCATGAGAAGGAGTCAGATGCTTCTTGTATTCTTTTGATTTCAGGACGAGAGAGTATAATAGAAGAGGATGGAACTGAAGATTGCCATTAATGGATTGAGAAAAAATGAACTTTTTCTCTTTGGAGGGAATCCAACGATTTGTTTAATCGATACAAATTGCAACTCATAGGTAGTGGCTTGGTTAAGGGAACCCACCGGAGCCGGTTTTTACTTAACCATTCCTGGGAGTCGTAACGAGACCGCAGAGGAAGTCACGAGACCCGCCTCGTATGGAAATGCCAAAGTGAAAGAGTAGAGCAACATCATGCACAACAGGGGCGGATCTAGAATTGTCTAAAAGCGGGGGCGGACTTTGAACAAATAGTTTAATATATGAAGCCTCTATTAGCTATTAGCCTCGTCAAGCTCTTGCTTTCTCATGTCTCTCAATTCTCATGGCGAATTTGGTACGAATGGTTGCATTAAAAACCTAAAATTTGGGCTAAAGTAAGTTTTTAATTTAATAAAAAATAACGTCGTGTTATTTTTGCCTTCAATCTTCACCTGATTCGTCTTTCTCCTCCATTGAATTGCCGATAAACTTACATACACCCTTCACTTCTTCTTCCTCCAGGCCTCCTTGCCTTCTTCTACTCGCCTCCACCTTCCCCTCGTCCCGGACTACTCTGTGGGGGTGAAATTTCAAAAAATTTCCTTTATTCCCGAATCTTCATATGAAAAATTATCGCTCCTCCGACCGGATGTGGGGGCGACCACCCCCGCCCAAACCCATCCCTGATGCATACTCAAATGAAAAAGTCATTCAAAATTAGGTAAGATGCAAATGCACAATCGACTAAGATGAAAATACATAGTCTCGAAGTGGTAAATATATAGAAGAGAGAGAGAATATACAAGACTTGACAAAAAACATCTCACTAAAGTCACCTCCATGAACAAACCCATGGTAAAACCCCCACATAAGCCCAATAGCAAGCAAAGTACTCACTAAGGAATACAAGGTTAAACCACCCATACAAACCTCTTCTTGAGGCCACCAAAAACCGCCCTAACCAAGATGCAACTTGGTGTGACAAAAACAAAAACCCAAGTCCTAAACACCCCTCAAGTCAAGCCAATGGAAAGGCAAGCCCCGCCGCTCACATTGCAAAGTGCAGCTTGGTAGCAGAAGGCACGACTGCGTTTTGCAGTTGTTGGCCGTGCAAAGCCGACAAAAGGCTGATGCTCTGGCACTACACACCAGGCGCGACCGCGCAAAAGTGTGCTTGGTCGCGCAAACTACAAAAAACCTCCCATCCTCTTAAAGCCTCAAAAATCCTTTCCATTTCCTCCCATTCTTCCCATTTAAATCTATCTTGCAAGCAATCCTCAATCTACAAGCTTCCAGGATGCTCAAGAAGCACTTATTTGCATTGGGATCCACCCCCTTATATAGCACTTCATTCCTCATCCTCCATACATATTAAACCAAGCAAGAGAAGGATAAAAGGCGTACCTTATAGGAGATCACCTTATTGACTTGGGATTCATGAAACCAAAGTCGTCTTCTTCCAAAGAGCTCTTCATCACTCCTATGTTCAGCCATGTGAAGACTCGGTTGGCTACATCACTAGTGAATGGGAAATTAAACCACAAGTGATCATTATCCTCCCTCCCTTGTTTACATAAGACACAAGTGTCCACGACCGAGATCCCTCAAGCTCACAACTTTTCCCTTAGAGGCATTCGATCTAGTCCCACCATCCACGTTTGGAAGCTCCACTGTTTGTTGTAAAAACTTCCTCTCCACAAGCCCCTCCAAGCTAAGGTGGGCCTTATCTCATTTAGGAAATCATAAAGGACACTTGTTGCAAACCTCCCATTTGGCTTTCGGAGCACACTCAAATCGGCCACTAGCTCCACTCCCACTTGTCGGGATATCCCTATGCCTTCTAAGAGATCATCCCTAGCTATAAGGATACTTCTCCACACCCACGAAGCCCTCTTCCTAGCCATGGCATTCAAGAAAGACTTGCCATTACTTAGGTTACAATGGAACCACCTTGTCCAAACACTCGTTCTTTCAAAGTGGATGTCCAACCTAAGCTTTACTAGATTGGCCTTATTTCAAGCTAAAATCTCCATAAAACCAAGCCCACCTTCTTCATAAGGTGCAACTAAAGCATCCAACGACACGGGGCTCCTCCTTGACCCTTCTCTCCCCGCCCATAAGAAATTCCTACACAACCCTTCAATCTTCGTGGAGAAACTTTGGGGGATCAAAGTTGATTGACACCAAAACGTCAACACCCCAAACGTCCCCACTTTCACAAGTTGTATCCTACCTGCATAAGAAAGCTTCCTAGTCGACTACCCCAAAATTTGAGAGGAGATAGTCTTTAGAAGCGGGCCAGAATCCCCAACGGAAGACTTCTTGTAACTAAGAGGGAGGCCTAAGTACTTCATGGGCCACACTCCCTTTTCAAAACCAAGAGCCTCCACCACCCTCTCCTTATCTTCTTCCAACAAACCCCCACAAAAGAAAAGGCTTTTATTAGGACTTACCTTGAGGCCAAATTCTCTTCCGAAGTCCTCCAACTTGCACCTCAAGACTCCCACCGAGTGTACATCCACTCTACAAAACACAACCAAGTCGTCCACAAAGGACACATGACATAGCCTCAACTCTTCACAACCCGGATGGAAATTGAAGTCAATGTCTTTACAAGCCTCCTATAACCTTCTACCAAGCATCTCCAAGACTAACACAAAAAGGTAGGGAGACAACGGGTCTCCTTGACATAACCCATGCCCTCCTTTGAAGTACCCTTCTATCTCACCATTAATAAGCACCGGGAAGGAGGTCAATGTCACACATCCCATCACCCATTTCACCAAAGGTAGAGGGAGATCAAAGTACACAAGTGTCTTCTCAAGAAAGGACCAAGACACACAATCATACGATTTATGTATGTCGATCTTCATCAAACACCTCGATGATATCCCCTTGTAGTCATAGCAACTTAGAAGCTCTTGGGCTAGGACATGGTTGTGGGTAATCAATCTCCCCGGAACAAAGGCCCCTTGGGCATCGGATACCACTTCCTCCACCACCCCCTTTAATCTCTCCACCAAAATCTTTAATACCACCTTAACGGTAACATTGCAAAGGGAAATGAGCCTAAAATCTTGCACAAAGGTTAGGTTGTCCACCTTGGGTACCAAGATAATAAGGGTAGCATTTTGTTGTTTGAGTAAGGATCCCCTCAAAAAGAACTCTTGGACCACCTCCACCAAACTCGACCCCATAATATCCCAACACTCCTTATAGAACTTACTTCCAAAACTGTCTGACCTTGGTGATCTATCATCCCCTATGCTCCATACATTTCTTTTCACATCTTCCCCGGTTGGAATCTCAAGAAGGTAGATATGTTCTCCATCATCTACCACTCGGCCAAAGGTGGGTTCAAAAAACCACTCCTCTCCCACTTCTCTTTCCCCTAGCAAGGAAGTATAAAACTCCACAATGTGATTTTATATCGTCTCCCTCTCTTCAACTACTGAGCCATCCGGGAGAGTAAGAGAAAGAATGTTCTTACGAGCCTTCCACTCCTTCACCGAATGGAAAAACAGGGATGAGATTTCCTCCCCAAACTTTACCCATTTTACCTTAGCTTGTTGCTTCACAAAGCTAGCTTGATCTTCCATGGCATTCCTCAAACCTTTAGTAGCTAAGTCGACTTCTTCATGAAGAGCTTCATCAAAAGGGTGATCAAGAATGTCCCGGTGCAAAGTAGCCACCCTCTCCAACCCCTCCTTAACTCTCCTCTCCAACTCGGTCAAAGAGGTTTTATTCCAACTTCTAATTAAGCACGCCTTTAATCTTTTCAACTTGGTAACCAACAATTTGATTGGATCCTCTCACATCTCCCTCCCAAGCATAAAACAGTCTTGCCTTGAAGCCCTCCTTTTTTACCCAATAGTTCCTAAATTTGAAGGGAATTTTCACAGGCCTCCAATCATCAAACACCGAGACCACCCCCAGGGAATAGTCCGAGAGCAGGGGATCCCTAAAGTGTGCCTTGGCTAGTGGGAACCGGTCTCGCCAAGCATTAGTCACCATGACACGGCCCAACTTGCACAAAATCCTTGCAACTCCTTTCCTCGAGTTGTTCCAAGTATACCGAAAACCGAGTATTATAGATGGACCACCCCACAATCTGTACCCACATTCAAGAGCTCTTCAAAATTGTTTACAACCTTTCTACTAGCATTGCATATGTCGTCCGGCTCCAAAAGGCTATTAAAGTCACCCATAACCACCCACGACTCCTCACAAGAGTCGGCAAAAATCCTCAAAAAATTCCAAGTAGGACCTCACTCATGAGAGGTATTTGCACCATAAATAACCGAAAACAAACATTTCAAGCTTAGCATCCACTAACGAGGCCTTGGCATGCAAAAGTTGGTCCGAGATGATTTCTACCGAAACTACAAACATCCTCGGATCCCACAACAACCACATACGTCCGGGATTGACGAAGCTGGTATTCGTAACATGACTCCAACCTCGAGGCAACATCTTCTCAATATCTCCTTCCTTCTCTTTATCAACCTTGGTTTCCAAAAGGACAAGTAATCGGAGATGTTGAACAAAGAATATGTTAGAGACCATCTCACACTTAAATTGGTTGTTAAGCCCTCTAACATTCCAAAAACCAAAACGGAAACTAATCATAATTACTGTCGGAAGGGCTACTACAACCCTTTTTTCCTAAGCTCACACTCTTCGGAGTCTGAGGCTTGTACTTACCCCTTTTCTTCACTACACTCCACCCACCATTCTCGACATTTGGATCAAGCCCATTTTTTCCATACAAGTTAGCTTTGAGGCCTATAACCATCTCCCCCTCATAAGGAGAAGGGGTGAGCATGGCCATATCCTCCATATAATTAAGCTACCTCCACCGACACTAAATCTTTTTCAAACTCCTCAACCACAAAATCTCGGACATCAACATCTCGGGCACCCAAGGCAAACACAACCTCTCAAACATCAAGATCACGTTCCTCATTAAACCCTTCAACCTCTTGGACCTCAACATCTCGAGCCTCAACATCTTGGTCCACCCATTCAAGCAAACCGACAACAAGACTCTCAAATCTTTCTAACTCATCCCCAAGAGAAGCGTCACAATCAACTTGGGTTAGGTTAGAAATCGACTCCTCAACATCACTACTAGCTTCCTCTCTTCCGGTTACCTCCTCACTTGGGTCAAAAGAACCCTTGGAAAATGTTTCACCATTTTTAATCTCACCACCCCTCGCACAGGCACCATTCCGACCACCCTCCTCAACACCCAAGTTTCCATCTAAGCCCTCTTTGCCCACGGTAGGAGCCTTGGTCTTAGGAGCTATTTTGGCTTTCAACATTCTTGTCGTTGGCTTAGCTTGCTTCTTACTAAAAAAAGCCGAAGTATGGCCAAAATGTTTGCAATCAACACACCTCCATGGCATCCACTCAAACTCAAGCTTATAGAAGAAATCCTTGCCACAATTAGACCTCAATTTAACCTCCTTCCGGTTGGCCTCCTCGATAGTGATTTCCACTAGAAGGCAAGCATAAGAGATACGATCAACCCTTGAAGTCATCTTATCAACACAAATCGGGTTGCCTATCATATTCTCCATCACATTAAGCAAGTGTTTGGAAGAAAGGACAATTGGATCAATGTCTAGGATTTTCACCCAAATTGTAATTGAAACAAAGCTAGCCCAATCTATGGCCATACCCATCTTCCATTCCTTCAAAATGAGGGGTTTATTGTTGTAGATCATCCAAGGCCCATTCTCCAACACCCAAGCTCTATCCTCCATAGAAGTAAACTTAAAGGTAAAAACCCCATTCTCCTTAGCAAAATTTTTGGGAGAGGCAAGTTCCCAATTCCCCCTAACAAAATGAGTCAAAGAACCCAAAGTAGGCCTTGCACCAACAACAAAACCAATCAAAGTAGCCTTCTTCTCCTCTTGTTCTTTAGAAACTTCTTCCAACTCAAATTCATATATCTCCTTGCTCTTGAGATGAACAAAATTCATCCGCTCATACTCTCTTATGGTCTTATTTTCGGTTAGAACCTCTTTGAATGAAGGTGGCTTGGGCAAACAAGGATTCAATCCCCCCTTCCTTCCATGGAGCTTTGCTAGTTTCTCCCTTATGGAAGCTAGGTGAAAAACGTTCAAAAACCGAACAAGGGGTTGAATTTGGTGGCTTTGAGGTAGATGGATGAGAATGGACCAAAGAGGAAGGGATTCCATCTACCAGCTTTCCAAAAGCTTGCTTACTAGATTTAGGCAAAGTCTCATTCAACACATGTGATCCTAGCAAGCTACTCTTTGACTCTAATGGTCGGTCAACAAGAGAAGGATTAGCCATGGAATTTGTACCTTTCCACCTTGTAAGCCTACAATTGGTGTGCCCCAAGACAACCACCGCCGACACCACTTTTGCCCACCAAAGAGGACCCCGAATCTAGCCCTTTACACTTGAAAGAGAGATTACTCTTGAAGGCTTCAACTTGGGCATAGAGCTCTTCCAAGGTCCACTCATCAAAGTTTAGCTTCTTCCCTCTTGGCGTTGAATCTCCATTGGGCACACTAGTATCCATCCCCTTCAAGGCCACCGGCGTAGGCGTGCCACTCCCAACCTTGCCTTCGCCTCTCCTTTTCCCCTTCTCCTTATGCCAAGACTCTTCCTTGCCCACAAGCTCTTCCCCTTCGTCCTTTCTCATCCCTTTCTCATTGCTCCTTGAACTTGACCTTGCTTCTCCCTTGTAGGCCTCCAAGTAGGTGCGTCAAAAGCTATTTGTTCCCGAGCGAGCCATGGAACCACAACCGAGCCCTAACCTAATTCTTATGCACTCACCTCACCTCCCTTTCACCCTTAGGTACTTGATTCGGACCAAGTGGTCTCAATCAAGTTTCAACCTCACAAAATGTCCTTACTCTCACACACAAGGGTTCCAAACGGAGAGACCGCCAACAACCACAAAACCCACCGTGTTTTCCCACACTTACTCACCTCCTAGCTCCCTTTTGAAGCTCGGCCACCAAGGGCTAGGGGTAACCAAGCTCAGCCTCACAAGATGTTCTCCCACTCAAGCACTCATCGAAAACCCTAACCCCGCCGGTGTAGGGCCGTCAGAACCACCTGACAAGGCCCACATTCCTAAGCCCTAGAAGTCGCCCACATTGGGGAGAGTTTTTTCAAAATTCTCAAAGAGACTATGAAAATGCACAATCGTTAGTAGAAATATGCACTCACATGAAAAAGGTCATACACGGTCGATAATGTGAAAATGCACATACGGGTAAGATGCGAATACACAATCGGATAAGATGAAAATATACAGTCGTTTATCAAAATTTACATGCTCGGAGGCAAAAAAATTTTCACACGTGCATGACCCGAGACTTTAATTCACCCAAATAAAATGACTAAAATTCATTTTCATACTCGCTTATTTCTAAATTTCTTTTCTTACGTGATTTATTTTTACTTTATTTGGGTGAAGGACATTGTCCATGAAAATCGAACCAAAAACCTCTAAATACTACTTTAGAGGCTTAATTGCTTGACTAAATGCCGAAGACATTCATTTTCATTTATTAATATACTGGCGATTTAATCTAAATTAATGGTCGTTTTTTAGTTAGGGGTACGGTAAGATTAAAGAAAACCCTAGCTATGGAGATATAAAATGGTACTTCAGAAATAAAATGTTAATATAAAAGCTGCCGTTCTCTTCCGGTCCCTCATTCTCGAACTTTCTCCTGCGTAAATCCAACGCTCACCACTCACAATCTGAATCTCAATCACAGAGACAGAGAGGGAGAGAGATGGATCCGGATCAAGTTTCGAAGGCGTTCGTCGAGCACTACTACTCCACTTTCGACACCAACAGGGCCGGGCTTGCAAATCTCTACCAGGATTCCTCCATGTTGACCTTCGAGGGCGAGAAGATCATGGGGATTCAGAACATCGTCGGCAAGCTCACCAGCCTTCCCTTCCAGCAGTGCAAGCACAACATCACTACCGTCGATTGCCAGCCCTCCGGCTCCGGCGGCATGCTTGTCTTTGTCAGCGGCCAGCTCCAGGTCGCTGGCGAATCTCATACTCTTAGGTTTAGTCAGGTATTTATTCTTTGGATTTCGCGATTCGCGACTTGGCGTCTACGATTTCGTGTTACCGTTCCTAGCTTTTGACAGTGGTTTGCGATTCGAGTTGACGATCTTCCTGAATGTGCGTTTGCCGATTTGATGTTCTATAAATTGTTTTCTATCACTAAATTGGAATACGGCTGCGTAGATCTAGGGTTTAATGTCTGCGCTATGTGTTTAACAGATTGAGATACGCGCTTGTGTCACAATTGATCTGTCTCTGAAATTGGCTTTTCAAGCTTACTCGTTTTCATCTGAATGATGCTGTAGTAGAAATGTTGAATCTAGGTTACTCCTCTACACGATAGTCGTGTTTTGCTATTATGATATATTTGATTTAATCTTGGATTAGGTCTGGTTGTACTCTTAATTGCTAGCTTGATCTCCCACACAAATCATTCGTTATATGTGTATTGTGGATAAATCCAGTACTCCCTTGAAGTAAGTAATGGATTCGTATATCTAAATGCCTTACTTCACTCACACTAGTTAGTAGTTAGTGCTACGCCTTTGCTATATTGAAGAGTAATAGTTACGTTTGATTTTATAAACAATAGATGCATTATTTAGTTCAATGAGAAATGCATCTGATTCTATTTAATGTGACTTGACTTTGATGTCAGTAAGTAATGGTTTCCTAAATACAAATATCTTATTTTACTCCCATCAGTTGGTGCTGCCTGAGCTATAGCGAAGATCATAATAGATGAGTTTAATTCCAATAAGCAGTAGATGCATTATCTACAGTTGCAATGAAAAATTTTGCAATGAAAAATTCAGCTGATACTATCTAATGTGACTTGAGAATACTTATGCTGATGAAAATGTAAGGCCTGGTTGTCCTACTTATCTTTCAATCCTAAAATTGTTTCATCCTTTTGCTTCTGTGTCAAAAGTATTCTGGCTTTCTAGATAATAGCTACTGAATTGAGTTAATAGATTTGTTTCTAATACCCCTTACAATTCACTTACCTGTTGATATGTGTTTTTGACGTTCCCATACCTTCTGCCATATATATCTAATAAGGAAGCCACACAAAAATCCCCTATCTTAGAGTATAGGCCTTTATCTGTGCTGTTAGCAATTCAACACCCTCACAAAATATTAAGAAAAGCATGATGTATCCAAAGAATGTTATTAATTATATTTAGTGTTCAAATGTAAAAAAAAAAGAAAAAAAAGAAAGAGAAAGGGATAATATAGAATATTTTGCAATCATTTCCTCTACTACTAAATTTTTAAGGCTATAAAATGTTCTAGATATCTCTTCTGCATAAATATGTTGAAATGTTGAATTATTCACAAAACATGAACATCATCATCATCATCATCATTGACCCAGTGGGGCTCTGGATAATTCAACATTTCACAAAACATGAACATGAGATTGTTAAATACTTGCATGTAATATTGTTGAATGAGGGTGCTTTTGTGCTAAGTTGCCTTAATTAGGGTGATTTTGTGTAGTTTAGCTTATTTAATACTCTTATCTATCATTATATTGTGCTTCCTCAAAGGTATTTTCTATGTCTGTCTTCGTTTCATACCGTTGGGTTACTCACTGCGTTTCTTCCAACATTTTCAGTTTCGTCATTTTTATATTGCTGGATGCGTTTTATGATTGTGGTTATGTTGCTGGTCTCATTTGAAAGTTTAAGCAGTATGCAACTCTAGCTTAGAGTAGTGAAACATTACTCCACTACATAGTGTATTTTCTTGTGCAAAGTCTTTTTATTTTTACTGACTTTATTTATCTGTTCTGTGCCCCCTAGATGTTCCATCTGATGCCAACACCACAGGGAAGCTTCTATGTGCAGAATGACATCTTTCGGCTCAACTATGGCTGAGCCAAGGATAATACAACACAAGCCTGTTGAAGCACATCTCTTGCACAATCAAAAGGATTCTACTTGTCTTGTTTCTTGGCCCATAATTAGGGGGGGAAAAGAAAAACTGGGGATTCAGTTCATTGGTCTTGCTTAATGTCTGATATACTCTTTTTAAAATTTTGGTGGTCATTCTTGGGTAACGACATTATTTGTCCTCCTGTTTGTCAAAACTGAGCAACGCCTGTGTTTTTGGGCTTTTCTTTATATCAGAATACTTGATTTGGTTGTGGTTTGTAACGCAATCTTTCTTGGTTACTCGAGTCGTTGGCTGTTTCTATATGAAAGAACCATAGTTATCCTTTGTCAGATAAACCAAAATTAGCATAAAAAATGACTTGATTGACATGATCCACCCAAATCGGATTGGATTGACCTAAATGCATCATATATATACTAGGCTTTCTTGCATCATGAAAGCATTAGGAAAAATGAGGCATATTGTTGGGCCCAAGACCATCAGGCCCATCCTCTGTTAGGCCCATCAGCCTGAAGCAAGCCTCAGGATTCATTCAGCCCAGAAAGCTTTGGAGACGGTAGACAGTCGGTTGCGCCAAAGGTAACCGCTGCGAAGTGGACGCCCGAAGTGGTGGATTTCGAGGACGATCGTGGCCATGAGGAAGAGGACGCCTGCCTAGCAGCAGTATAAGGGGGAGGGTAAAACGAATGTAAAAGGGTATGTGAAACACTGTCAGTTGTAACTCCGATCAATCAAATACACCATTCAGTTGAAATCCAAGTATTCCAATTCAAAACTTTGATCAATTTCGTGTTTATCAGTTAGCATAGCCCTCACACTTTCAATCATCTATTCGTACTTGTCGCTGGTCGAAATTTGACCAAAACAATTTGGCGCCCACCGTGGGGCCCTAGCCGGCTTCATTCGATTTTTGATCAAAGTCGGAAACCTTTCGTCTAAAAAATGACGAACCCACCTGTGCCACCACCTCCCGCCGACGGAGGGATCGAGGGGAGCCAGGGCGCTAACGTGGAGGAAGGTGTCCGGGGAGGCGGGGTCGAAGAAGTCCGAGACCTTCGCAATGTCCTGGACGAGTTCGCAACCAAAATAGCGGCCCTCCAGCAGGATATGTCCAGCCAGAAGGACTTTAGCCAGACCCATATGGATCACATCACGCAGCTCACCGTAGAAAAAGCCAGCCTCCGCGAACAGTTACAATCGGCGTTGGCGTTACAGAGCTGATCCCGGCCATTCGAGGCCGCCAGGGAAGTCGCCACTCGCCTCAACCTGGGGGAGGCGCTCAATTCTTTTTCCCAAGCCAGGGGCCAACCCTCGACGGTAGTAATGGTTACCCCGGCGGCCACCCTCCCAGGAGTACCCGCCGCATCAATGCTCGGAAATAGGGCCGCGGGCACGGGGGTCTTCCATCCGGCGTACGGCGGAAGAACCGAAAGCCAGGTACCCCTCCCAGACACTTTTCTGGAAACACTCTTTACCAAATACATGCAAGATCGGCTCAAGGGGCTTGAGGACAAAATTGCACAAATACCCGGGGTGCCCCCTCCAATCGAGAGAGAGGCCCCGGATGGTTACGATGAATCTCCTTTTACGGCTCCGATTGCCAACGTAGATATCCCGAAGAGGTTCACCGTTCCGACGGCCCGACCTACGACGGGACGGGGGATCCTGACGAGCATGTCGCCATCTTTAAACAAAAGATGATGACTAGCTCCATCCCCCGAGAATCCAGAGAAGCAATCATGTGCAAAGGGTTCGGAACCGCGCTGTCCGGTGCGGCCCTAACCTGGTTCATCAACCTCCCTCGCGGAAGCATAGGGTCTTTCGCGGGCCTGGTGGACACCTTCAGGGTGCAATTCGCCAGCAGCAGGAAGCTAATGAAGCAATCCAATGATTTGTACCGGGTGGCCTAAAGGCCTGGAGAGTCTCTGCGGGCCTTCCTGAACCGGTTCAACCGAGAGAAAGTAGCGATCTCACTCTGCGATGTGCCAACTTCCATAGAAGCTTTCCGAAGAGGCTTGCTCCCGGACAGCGAACTCTATCGGGAACTCACAAAGTACTCTTTCCACAGCTTCGAAGACATTCAAGTGAAAGCTCTAGCGCACATCCGACTGGAAGAAGATGAGGCTCCTACAAGAGCTGCTTCAGTCTTTGACCGAGTCGAGAGGAAGACTTCTTCTGATCAGTGAAAGGAGCGCCGGGGGAAACCGTATCTGAAAAACCGGCCAGAGGCGCTTGGGATGCACGTTGCCGGCATCAAGCAGTCAACCGGGAAGAAAGACGCTGCCCAGCGGCCGAAAGTCCATGAGTATAACCTTGGCCTGGGGAACGCCGAGATAGTGAAGGGCTTGGAAAAATTCGGGGACAGGATCAGGTGGCCCAAGAAGGCGGAGAATCCCAAACCGAAAAGGGACAAGACAAAGTGGTGTGATTTCCACGAAGATTATGGGCACGAGACGAACGAATGCTTCGCCCTCAGGAAAGAGCTGGCTTACCTTCATTCGAGAGGCCTACTATTCGAGATCTCTGCAGGCTCGGGGATACCCGCCAGCCAGAATCTTTCTGAACCGATGGATATCCCGTCCTCCCCTGAGTACGCCAAAGTCGTCAATGTCATCAGTGGCGGCTCAGATATCTGTGGTGTCACCTACTCGGCAGCAAAACGCCACGCGCGGGGACATCCTGGCGGACAGTTGATGGCAAGCATCCGCAATCCAGAAGGGTATCCTAGGAGCACCATTACTTTCAGTGATTCAGACTCGGCTGGTTTAGTAGGCCCTCACCACGATGGACTGGTCATATCATTATCAGTGGGGGAACGTACTGATGAGAAGGATCCTCATCGACACCTGGAGTTCCACTAACATGATAACGCTCGACGCCCTCAAGGAGATGGGGCTAAAGGAGGAAAACATTCTCAGGAAATCAGTGGCATTGGTGGGCTTCAGTGGGGAGATTGCGCACACCCTCGGAGAGATAACCCTTCCCACCTATGCCAAGGGGATCAACTTACAAGTCAGATTCTCCGTGCTCGACTGCCCGTCTTGTTACAACATCATTATGGGCCGACCTTGGATCCATGATATGAAGGCAGTCCCTTCGTCTTACCATCAGACCATCAAGTTCCCTACTCCGTGGGGGATTCGGAAATCATAGGTGACCAGCGGCTGTCTCCAGAATGCTACAAGTCTGCTCTCAAGGCCACCGTCGCCCACACAGCATAGCAATTACAGGGGGTCAAGGGGGCCACGCCAGTGCAGGACCCCGAGGTTGAGAAGATCGAGGAAATTGCCCTCGACAGCCAGAAACCTCAGTAAATAGTAAGGGTAGGGAAGGACCTCGCTCTTGAGAGGAAAGTCGAGCTGATCAGTTTCCTCAAAAAACACAGCGGTAGCTTTGCATGGACTCATGAAGACATGGTGGGGATCGATCCTACAGTTATCACGCACCGGCTGAACGTGGATCCTCGCCATCCACCGGTGAAACAAAAGAGAAGGAAATTCGCTCCCGAGAGGAATCTGATCGTTGACGAAGAAGTCCAGAATCTACTTCGAAAGGGGAAAATCAAAGAAGTAAAATACCCAGAGTGGTTAGCAAATGTTGTGGTCGTGAGCAAGAAAAAGGGCAAGTGGAAGGTTTACATTGACTTTTTGGACCTTAATAAGGCCTGCCTGAAGGATTCTTTCCCTTTGCCACACATAGATGCCATGGTGGATGCCACGACAGGTCACGAGATGCTCACCTTCATGGATGCCTTCAGCGGTTACAACTAGATCCAAATGCATCTGGAGGATCAGGAAAAGACGTCGTTCATCACCAGCTAGGGGACATACTGCTATCAGGTCATGCCTTTCGGGCTCAAAAATGCCGGAGCTACTTACAAAAGGCTGGTCAACCGCATGTTTCAGCAGCAGATAGGCAAAACCATGGAAGTCTATATTGACGATATGCCCGTCAAGTCAAAACAGGCCGTCCACCATATCCGGCATCTAGAGGAAGCTTTTCGGATCTTGGACAGTTACCATATGAAGCTCAACCCAGCAAAATGTTCATTTGGGGTAACTTCCGGTCGCTTCCTGGGATTCATGGTTACTCAACGCGGGATTGAAGCCAGCCCTGATTAGATTCGAGCTGTATCCAATGTGCGATCGCCCAGGTGTGTGAAGGATGTGTAGAAGTTGATAGAAAGGGTAGCGGCGCTGAATCGCTTCATCTCCAAGTCATCCGACATATGCCGCCTGTTCTATGATGTATTACGAAAGAACAAGAAATTCGAGTGGGCACCAGCCCACGAGACAGGTTTTTAGTAGTTAAAGCAGTATCTATCCAACCCGGTACTGCTATCCAAGCCCGAGGAGGGCGAAAATCTCTTTCTATACCTGGCAGTGACCGAAGCCGCCATCAGTGACGTATTGGTACGCGAAGATGAGGGGGACCAGATGCCGGTGTACTACATCAGTCGTACTTTGCTTGCGGCCGAGACGCGGTACTCACCATTGGAAAAGCTGGTTCTCGCACTGGTCATGGCCTCGACAAAATTGAGACCGTACTTTGAGTCCCATACAATCAGCGTCCGCACCAACTATCCGTTGAAAGCCATACTGAGGAGGTCGGAGATCACTGGGTGGATGGCCAAGTGGGCTATCCACTTGAACGGGTTCGACATCACTTACAAACCAAAAAAATCAATCCGAGCCCAGATGCTAGCAGATTTTGTGGCCGATTTTAGCCCAACACTGGAAGACGAAGCCAGACAGCAAGAGGCCTTCGTAGTAGAAACTGAGAATTCCGGAATCTGGACCTTGCACACTGACGGAGCTTCCAACAGTCGAGGAGTTGGGATAAGTGTGGTGCTGAAATCGCCCAGGGGGGACAGGATAGCACAAGCCGTACGGTGTGCTTTCAAAGCCACCAACAATGAATCAGAGTATGAGGCACTAATACTGGGGCTGACGGTCGCCCGAGATCTGGCCGTCAAGGAAGCAGAAGTAAAGTGCGACTCACTACTGATTGTAAATCAGATCCTGGGAACTTTCGTTGTTAGAGACGCCAAAATGGCTGCATACTCAGAAAAAGTCAAAGAAATCATGCGTGAGTTCGAGACCTTCACCATCCAGCAGGTCCCCAGAGAGGAGAATGCGCAAGCTGACGCTCTAGCCAACCTGGCGTCTTCTCTTAACCTCGAAGAGTTCACTTCAATCCCCTCAGTGCACATACCGTCCCCAACAATCACACGAGAGGCGGACCCCTCGGCGCGAGCAATCCAGAATGGACCGTCGCCAGCTAGAGCAAAAGAAGTGCACACCCTTCTAGAGATGCTTGACAACGAGAATCCGGAAATTGACACTCCAAGTGCTCCTACAAAAGAAGAGTACTGGACCCAACCGTACTTACGATGGCTTGACCGTGGATAGCTGCCAGCAGAGAAATTTGAAGCAAGAGCACTCCCGATGAGAGCTGTCCGTTACAACGTGAAGGATGGGATCTTGTTCAAGCAATCCGCTGTGGGAACCTCGCTTCGCTGCATAACAAAAAATGAAGCACCCAGAATACTCCGAGAACTGCACGAGGGCGAATGCGGGAATCATTCTGGAGGGCGCAGTCTCTGTAACAAGGCCATCAATCTGGGGTACTACTGGCCCACCATGCGCCAAGACGCAGCAGAAAATTCTCAGAACTGCAAGGCCTTCCAGAAACATGCCCCGACCTCCCACCAGCCACCAGAGCCATTACACCCAACGTTGACCCCGTGGCCGTTCATGAGGTGGGGGATGGATATTGTGGGGAAACTACCGCCATCTTCTGGATAACGGGTATTCTTCCTAGCAGTCACTGACTATTTCTCCAAGTGGATTGAGGCAGAAGCATATAAAGAGATCAAGGAGTCCCAGGTAGTGGCATTCATCAAAAAGCATATCATCTGCCGCTTTGGGATACCCTCAGAGATCGTTTGTGATAACGGATCATAGTTTATCGACAAGAAAACTAGGGATTATTGCCGGCAATGGAATATCGATTTGGTGACCTCCACTCCTCGCTATCCACAGGCCAACGGGCAAGCAGAATCAAGCAACAAAGTAATCATTAACAATCTCAAAAAGTGGTTGGTCAAAGCTAAGGGGCGCTGGGCCGACGAACTACCCTACGTCTTGTGGACAGATAGAACCACCCCGAAAGCCTCTACTGGACAGTCACCGCTTTCCCTGGTGTACGGATGCGAGGCAACGATCCCGGCCAAAATCACTGTGCCAACCACACGATATGGGTTGCAAACGCCAGACCAAAACTCCGCTGAGCTGGCAGCCGACCTTGACACCATAGAAGAGCTTAGAGAAAGAGCACGGTTGCGCCTAGCCCGGCACCAACAGCAGGTGGCCCGTAACTACAACAAGAACGTACGAGCCAGGGCCTTTGTTATCGACGAATGGTTCCTTCAGAAAGTATTCCAGAACAATGTCGAGGTAAACGCATGTAAGCTCGCTCGAGCCTGGGAAGGGCCCTACAGGATAGTAGGCATCACATGACAAGGAGCATACCGCCTAGAGTCTCGAGATGGGAAATCCGTGTCGCGCAGCTGGAACGCTACGCACCTAAGGAAGTACCATTTCTAAGAGGCACAAGAGTCGCCAGGAACGGCCAAAATAAATAACAGTAAGACTCGATTCTTGGTATGTATCTCCTCAAAATTAACATTCAAATAACATGTTAGTTCAGAATGTTTGTATTACAATTTCTTCAGAATAAAAAAACTCCGAAGAAGTTATTCCCGACAGAGAGCGCCAAAAAGGAAAAACTTCAACATACCGGAAAGTAAAAAGAAAACAGAAGGAAAATAACACAAACGGTATGAATACCCAAAGATCACAAACTGTAGCATACGAAAACATTTCTTTTATTATTATGAGATAAAAGCTCTTACAAATGATTACAGGGCATAGGAAACCGTCTCCTCGACGCCCGCTATCCGACAGAATCGCCAACACCAGTATAAATGGGAAATAGCTTCCCTGAAGCTCGCCATCCGGCATCGCGGATCCACTCCCCATGTCGCCAGCTCTCCCGACAAGCGCCAGATTTTCGACGGACAGCGTCAAGGCACCGCAGAAAGCCGACGGACACCGTCCTTTGCGCGCCTTCAAGGTAGGAAATTTTCTCAGTCGGCAGGGCTCGGGGGGATAACCCTTGAGTCACCCATAACGCCGACTGGAATTTTCCTCACCCTCCAAGCCATAGCTATGCATCTGACAAACAACCTTCTGTAGGGGCTGTTCAAACGACGACCGGCACGTGGCGAAAGAACCTGCAAAAACGCCAAGCAAATGCAAAAAGAAGGCAACAGCCAAACAGGAAGTAAACAAAAACAAGCGAATAAAACCCCCGCCCCTTGACGGGGGGCAAAGATAAAACACAGTGTTCGTGGCCTCGCCACCATCTAAAAGCCTCACAGACGCCCGACAAACACCACGCCCATGAGGTATTGCTTGTCCTCCAAAGTTGTCCCCAAAAGAAACTAAAAACGTAAAAAATTTTACAATGGCCGAAGCCGCCAGAATCTTTGATCGTCGGAGCAACATTCTCCTCCATCTGTTGCCATCCAGCGTCCCCGTAGCACCATCCAGGTCCGCCTGTTCCCTTGGGGGTGCCGGAGAACTCATTAAAGCAGCAACTCGAGCTGAAGGCACGCCATCAGGGAAAGAACTCGGGAATTGCTCGTTGAACTTGTCAGCATCCCCGATGGCGAGTTTCCCAGCCTCAAACTCTCGGATGGTTTCCAGCCGCGCCAACATGCTGAAAAAAGCCCCGATCTCCTCCACGTCTGCCTTTCCGACTGGGTTCACGTCAACAGTCTTCGCCTCGAGCTCCTCAACCTTCGCCTCCAAGACAGCTATCTCCCGCTCCAGCTCCGCAACCCGCGCCTTAGCAGCTTCTTCCTGAGCAGCCAGAGCCTTTGCGCGGGTGGCGGCTTGCTCTAGAGCTTTGGCCACATCCTCACGGTACTTAGCGATATCTTGCTTCCGCCGTTCCTGCTCGGCCAGCTCTTTGTCCATCTCATCAATGAATAGGCCAACTTCTTGAAAACGCTGCACCCAACCGTTAAATGTTAGTAAGAAGGTTTACAGCGACAGAGGGAGTAGAATCTAACCACTCATGACATAAGGCTCATTACCTTCCAAGCTCCAAAGCCTACCTCAGTTGCCATAATGTGAGCAGAAGAAAAAGCGTGACGCTTCTTGAAGTTAGGGTCACGGTACCGCTGGAGAGATTGCCAATCGGAAGATGTGTCGTCTTGAAGCTCCATAGAGTCATCATCGCTCAGTGTCGAGCACTTGCGGGAGGATTTGGGAGCATCAGTTGACTCTTTCTTGACCACCAGAGCAGCAGGGGGCTTCGAATCGCCGGAACACTTCTTCCTGAGAATCAAGTCCGAGGTAGAAAAGGGTGAGCCTGACTTGCGCGCATTGGTTTATGGGTTTAACAAAACAAAGCAAGTCAGAAAAAGAGGAATAGCAAAGGTCACCAACGCGGACGACAGTAAAGCTACGCTTACCAACAGAAGGACCAGATGCAGCGGTTGTAGTCGGGGCCGAAGACATCTTGACAACGGGGAGATTGACTTTTTCGCTGGTTCCCTCCGAGCCTATAGGGGTCGCGCTGTCTTCACTTTCGGAGAGCTCGTCTGAAGGCTCAGCAAGGGAAGCCCCAAACATTCTTTGTACCGAGGTGAGCTTAAAGAGTTTTGACAGCACCTTCTCCGAATGACTCCGTGGCTCGACGTTATCCGGGATACCTGCAAACAGAAAGAAAGAGGATGAATAGGCGTCAAATTGCTCCGTGGATCAGCACATAGGAGAAACAGAAATTCTTACTATCAGGGCTCCACTTGTCGGTCAGAAACAAGCGACATTCAGGGGTCAGGGAGGCAATTTCGACAAAGAAAAAGAGGTTGGCCCAATTCTTCCCATTAACCTTAGTATTCAAGACGAGAGGCCGGCGCGCAGTCCGAGACTGCAAGATAAAACATCCCCGCCTGACCGTTGTAAGGCGGTAGGCCTGGAGCAAGTCCGGGACCGTAAAATCTACACCGGCGACTTCGCCATCCGACTCACCCAGAACAGAATTTTCCAGGTAGAGGGAAGCAATTGCGCAGGGGAAAGTTTGAATCAGGCAAGGAACTCCTGAACTAGTGGAGGAAAAGGGAAATTGCAAGATATGGTGAAGGGAAACTCGAAAAAACAGACGTAGCCGGGGCGAGCCCAGTTTGAGTGCTCGACATCGGGACATAATGCCACTACTCCCCCAGGAAAGCCCCCCTCCAAGATAAGTTGGTTCATCTCGTCTAGGGTCATGGTATTGGCGACTCTGTCGCACTCTTGAAGGATCCCAGATGGCATAAAACCATGCTTAGAGACTTCTCTATCCCTCACCATTGAAGAAAGAAGAAGAAATCGAAAGAGAGTCGAAAGAAGAAGAAAGAGTTTATTTTCGTACCTCGGGAGAGTTCGACACAGAGGCAATGAATGATGATTTACCCATAGAAGTTCAGTAAATATAGCAGGCATCCGTCCCTTCAACTGCAATCTGGGAACGCGTCACAAAATCTCGACTCTACACGTGGAGGATCCAGAATAGCAAAGATTGCGCACGCCAACAGTAAAAAGATCTCGCGAATTCAAAAATTCACCTGATCTTTTTGGAGCTATTGTTGGACCCAAGACCTGCAGGCCCATCCTCTGTTAGGCCCATCAGCCTGAAGCAAGCCTCAGGATTCATTCAACCCAGAAAGCTTTGGAGACGGTAGAAAGTCGGTTGCGCCAAAGGTAACCGCTACAAAGTGGACGCCCGACGTGGTGGATTTCGAGGACAATCGTGGCCACGATGAAGAGGACGCCCGCCTAGCAACAGTATAAGGGGGAGGGTAAAATGAATGTAAAAGGGTATGCGAAACACTGTCAGTTGTAACTCCGATCAATCAAAAACACCATTCAGTTGAAATCCAAGTATTCCAATTCAAAACTTTGATCAATTTCGTGTTTATTGGTTAGCATAGCCCTCACACTTTCAATTATCTATTCGTACTTGTCGCTGGTCGAAATTTGACCAAAACAAATATGGATATAAGTATTTGTTGTTTTAATAACCAATACTATTACATTTTAAGTATTTATTAAATTATTAAAGTATCTTTGCCTTATATCTGTGTTTTCAACAGATCAAATCCATACTATGAATTGGAAACATGGTTCCCTTTTTTTTTCTATATTGTTCTTTTGAGTTTTTTTTCTAAATATTGGACTTTGTGGTAAAGACTATATAACCCTTCTCTCTAGATATACTATACCCAGAACAGTTTTATAGTTTTTCAAATACCTTGGAAAACTCTTCCACCCATACTCAGAATCTACTTCTACCTCTTTAACTTTACATTTTCGATGACTGAGGAAGTTGAAAATGGATTGCAATCCTACTATTTTCAAAGTTGAGAAAATTGAAGATAGGTAATTTGTCTAGAAGCAAATGTTAAGAAAATTTTCAGGATAGAGCAGATTATTAAGAATTGGTTGAATGCTTCAAGACTTTGGATTTAATCTTGATGTTTGGTCGAATTCTTTTGACTTAAAAGTTGCTATAATGTTGTTTTCTTTTGAGATTTTGTAACCTTAACTTTGTTCCTATTTTGAATCGCTTATTTGATTACTTCTACTGGAATTGCTTTTTATTTTATTGGGAGTGCTTAGGCTTTTTTTTAAATCTTTGTGTGGTGATGGGTTTAAAGGAATCCGGTGCTTTATCGCCGGCGTGTCATGATGGTGTAACTCTGCTCGTGACTCAAACCCTTCGATTTCTCTTTCCCTCTCCCGAGAACAATTTATACTTATAAAGTGTTTTGGGGACTTGGTCTTCACCACCTAGCCATGAAAGTTTCTTGTATTTATTCACCGATCCATTTCTCTGAGTGTTTGGAATTTTACTTGTGCTACATGAGTAGATTTGGAAATTGAGTTTAATGAGTAACGTGTTGCTTTGTTGGATTGAATCCAATACGAATCAATAAAAGATACATCATTAATCTTGTTTGGTTGTGTTTCTCTTTGCCTTTCTATCATTTTCTGAGTTTTGTGCGCCTTATCTAGTCAACCTTTGGATACAACAATTCCTTAATCGACGTGTGGTTTTTTAGCCTTCTTCCGCCTCTAGCTTAGGCGTTTGACTCTTTTGACTCTTGTGTGCCACTTCTTTACCCACTTTGTGGCCTCTTTCCGGCATCCTCTGCCTTGTCAGTTTATTGCTCCTCCATGATCGACAAGTTTGGCCAAATTTGGGTTCCATCTTAGATTTTTGGTTATTAGTTTGGGCTTGAGCTTACTTTCCGACCCATTTCAGCATTGACTTTTTAATTTTTAGGCTTTCTTTTTAGCCTTGTGATCTCCGATCAACTTTAACATTTAGGTTGGTATTGTTTGGTGTTGGTTTATGTTTGTTTTGATAGACTTGTACGAATTTGATGGGTACTTATCCAAAGAATTTGAATTTTGTTTTATCTTTGGACAAAGTCGTTAGAGGTAAGGTGGAGGAACGTCAACAATCCATTTCGCACATTCAAAAATGGGTTGATCATTTGCCATGCACCTTGTTCTAGTCCTTTACTCACCCAAGCATAATCTCGTATTTGGTTTTTCTATTTGGCTGTTTATACTTTTTTTGCTCGTCTATTTGTATGATTTGTTTGTTGTCTACCTAGTTGTCCTCAATTGCCGTCTCATACAACCTCTCGGTATATCGGGTTTGTCTAGTATCTTGAATTTTTACCTTTGTCAAAAAAATAATGGACTTTGTTGTTAAATCTCTCTAGTTTTAGCGTGGGGAATCATTGAATGTCATGTATATTAAGATCTATAATTTGTAAAATTAGCTAAAGTTTGAGTTTATTTCAATTTAATTGACCTACTAATCATTGTTCCTCCTTTTGGTGCAATATTAATCTCGCTTAGTTGCCTCTAGTTAAGTTGCAGGGACGGACTGAAGGACGGGCTAGGGTACACTCGAGCCCGCCCTAGAAAAATAAAAAATAAAAAAAGGTAAATTTAATAATAAAAAAGGTAAATTTAGTGTTAAATTAGTTAAATTAAGGTAATTTAGCCCACCAAAAAAATTTAGTGACAATTAGCCCAACCTAATGTTAAATCCTGCGTCCGTCCCTGTTAAGTTGGATGCTTGAATATTTACCTTCAACTGTTTTGCATTTACCAATTTACCGCCATCTTTATCTGCACTTTTAAGGTAAATAGGTAATTGATCAATTCTTTAATCCAAATTAATAGGATGGGAAAATCATATTAACTAGTGTAATTGCCCGAACCTTGTTAATTCAAAACAAATATATAAGTTATCTAGTCATTTTAGATGATAAATTTCAAAAGAGGATCGAGCATTGCAAATTTTGCGAGAATATACTTTTGAACATAAAATTTAGGATAATAAACACATAAGAAAATATAAAAATATACAGATACTCCACTTAAAATTTTCCACTCCATGGTGAAGTTAGTTAATTTTCGACGCCAAACAATATAACAATTTCAACATATTAGTTCACGGAAGCATCATATATACCATGATAGGTTTCTCTATTACATATAAGTGTAGAGAACAAAATTCACTATTTAGTGAATCAACTTACATACCTTGTGAACCTTCAAAGAAGTTAAATGGAAGTAAGAATTTGAAGTTATTTGCTAATCTTGTAACACTCGTGTATAGCTTGTAAGTTAAGGGAAATATATTTCATTATAATCATACAAATGAATGCATCAAAAACACACTTAGACTATACAAACTGTACAAAATTGATGAAACCATCATGAAATAATATAGCAACCCATTTCCAAGATCCTTAATGTTTGCAAAGTGATCATCATTATCCCCGTGAAGGATTTCAAGATCTTTTTGTATGACTCCGTGGCTCGAGTGTACTTGAATTGCTTTGGAAGTCGATATCAACTATTAAATGTTCTAAGGTTCCATATGTGTTGTACTTGACCATATCAAAGTCTTCATCTTCACCTTCATAAGATGAAAGAAAAGTATGTTTCACACTATATTTAGCCATATAATGGCTGTTAAAATTTAGTGAGCTTCAATTTGATATTTGATGTAAGATAGTGCACTTTGTGGTATAATCCAAACATACCACAAAGAAAAGAAGGTTTGATAACAACGTACCTCCAGGAACCTTGTTACAACCCTTTCATATTTATAATATGAGAAATAATTTTTGTAACCTTTAAATGTGGTCTTAAACTTATAAACAACTTATAACATTTAAAATGTTGTAAAGTAAACTTAGATTTTTACCCTTATAAAAATGAGGGATATTACAAAATTGATGGTATGTCGGCACGTTCTATCAACAACACTGGCATATCATTAAGAGCGACATTATTTCCTTTGTTCTTAAGCTTTTGCAAGGAGCTTATCTCCCCCCCCCCACAAAAAAAAAACCATACTTTTATTTTCCTTATCCCTAAAATTGTTGATCCTTTTAGGATGAGAGATTTAAGACATATAAGCTTATGTAACGTGCCCTATAAAGTTGTGTCCAAGGTTATTGCCAACAAGTTTAAGCAGGTTCTTCAGAAGGTCATTTCCACATCTCAAAGTGCGTTTATGCCAAGGTGTCTCATTATTGATAATGTGTTATTGACCTTCGAAGTTTTCCACTTCATGATGCATAATCATAACGAAAAGGAGGGATATATGGCCTTAAAGTTGGATATGGCGAAAGCTTACGATAGGGTGGAGTGGAGTTCTCAGTCTTTATGGAGGGATTTCTGTCCAAGGAATTTGTGCCTAGTCAGATTGTCGGGTTTTATTAGAAAGAGTGAACAGGAGGGTCAGTTAAGAGGTGCCAGGATTGCTAGATCAGCGTAAATCGTGTCTCATCTCCTCTTCACAAATGATAATATTTTGTTCGCAAAAGCTACTTGTCAATACGCGCATGAGGTTGTCAATACGATCCGTTGTTATGGATAAGCATCAAGACAAAAGTCAATTTTGCAAAGTCAAAACTATCTTTCAGCAGGAATGTGGGGGAGGAGCGAAGATAGGTTGTGCAAGGAATTCTTGATGTTCAAGAAGTTGACAAGCATGAAAGGTATCTCGACCTCCCTACTATGGCGGGACGTTCAAAGAAAGTCATATTTAGTCAAATAAAGGAGAAGATGAATGATAAGGTGTTGATGGATGGTTCGAAGAGACGGTAGGGGTCGTCGACCATCACACCTCAGTTTGGTTATAGGATGGCTCGTATGGGCTGTTGACTCCCTAATTGTCATATAAATTGATATTGGTAAAGGAGAACTGATGAGGAATGTGATTGGTTTGATATAGAGGTGAAATGATGCACTATTATTATTTTGTGTAGTATGACTATAAGTGTTGTTTTGTGCAATGTCTGCTTACCATCTAATTTGTTAAATTTACTTTGCTACTGTATATTGTGTTTACTAGTTGGTGGATGTTAGAATTGTTAGCTAAGCCTTCGGGGCATTGTTGTTCTTTTAGGATTTAACTTAGATGTGAGCTATTGATATTCATGTTCTTATTCTAGTTTTTAGTGTGTTTTCTTAGTTTGTTTGGTTTAGTTTTAATAGTTTTTAGGGTTAGTTTTGTGTGTTTTTGGATGAGTTTGCATATTTTGTGCAAAGTATGGAAACTACTCCGTTTTGTGTCTTTTTGTAGGTTTTTAGCAAGGAAGGAGCGCTTTTTGGAGCTGAATGGAGTACTATGGTGGAAGACGGAAGAGTGTGAAGATAGAGAAGTCGAAATCCAAGCTTTTAGAGTTGAAGAATTGAAGAAAACCAAATCCAGGCTCGTTAACGAGGCTGTGAAGGGTCGTTAACGAGGCTTAGAGATAGAATTTTTCGAGAGATCTTATATCTACTGACCCTGTGCGGAAATCTATCTTGATAATTCCGTGTCGGTAGGGTTTTTATTGAGTTTTAGGGTTATTATGTTTTATGTTTTATGTCTTGTTATCTTTCTAGATTATCTTTCTATCTTCTTAGGGTTAGTTTCTATCTTTTAGGAAAGTTTTTTTTATCTTCTAGGCTTTTTATTAGATAGCTTTATTAGTATAAATACCCTTCTTTCTAGCTTGGAAAGGGGGTGGCGAAGAGGAGATCATCTTTTAGGAGAGTCGAGAGAGAGGAGAAGTTGAGTGGAGGATTATCGAGTCGAGGTGGAACGAGAGGGAAGCCAGGGTCGTTAATGGTGTCTTCTGTTCGGTATTCTTGTTGTTTTTCGGTTTCTTCTAAAGTTTGTAAAATGATAATTTTCTTAGTAATTTGAAGTAGTTTTTGTTTTCAATGTTTTCTCTTTTTGAAGTTGTTCGTTTTATAGTTATGATTAGTGAGTCTCCTATCTAGGGTCGGGGTTGAAACCCGGCATAGTTATGCATGTTTGATGAGTAAGTTGAAGTGTTGAATGCCTTTTATCTATTTTTAGATTGCTTGTTGTGTTTATGCCTAGATGAGAATCGAGGTAATTTGAGTTCTTAACTTGATTGAGAAAGAAAGTTATAGGCTTGAAGGTTGATATTGTTCGATTACGAAAGTTTCGAGCTTTGGATCTAAAACAAGTAATTGAGTGAATTAGTTTATGAGAATAGATTGATTTGCTTGCTAGTCAGCAAAAGTTGATGAATTTATCTATTTAAAGGCATGATCTTTATCTTCTTACGAATTTATATGCATGGCTATGTTGTGGTAACCCTTGTCCTTGATTTTTATTCCTATTTTAGTTTTTCTCGATCCCATTCATTATTGAGTTCGTTGCCTCGGTACCGAATCTGTGTTTGAAGTCGTTAGTAGAGTTATCCAGGTTCGTTAACGACCCTAACATATTCGTTAACGAGGTTGGTTGTAGGTGTTTTGTGTTGTTTTGCTTAGTTTTTTATTCTTTGTAGTTGGTAAACAAACAACAGTGCTTCCCGTGGAACGATCCTGACTCCCCTATACTCAGCGGGGTCTTGACTATAAATTTTATTTGTTGTCAAATCACCCTCTCAACAAATTGGCGCCGTTGCCGGGGAAGCAACAATGTTTGTTTGTTTATCTGTGGGTTTGGGAATAGCCCGACGTCGTTTTTGTTTTTAATTTTTGTTTTCTTTGTCTGTTTTCTCAGCGTATGCCAGCTGGACGTCGAAGGCTCGAATTTGACAACACCGGTTATTATTCAGAACCTGAACGTTCCCTGCACCGTAGACGCTGAGAGAACCGAGCTATGGCTACACTCGAGGAGATGACTCGTCAGATGGCCGAACTCCAGAGGCAGATGGAGGCTTTAAAAACCGAAAAAGATGTCGCTGCTGCCGAGGCCGAGCGTCAATGAGTCAACAGTGCTCGTCTACAGGAAGAGCTGAATGCCTATCCGAGGACTGCCAAAGAATACATGCATCCAGAACTGAGGGTGCCAGAGTCTCCAATTGTGCTTCCGGAGATAGAGAAACCTTTTGAGATTAAGTCTCAATTTATATCCTTAATCAAACGGGCTCAGTTTGAAGAGAAACCTACTGAGTGCCCTATGGAACATATTAGAAATTTTCTTAATTTATGTGACACCATAGCTGCTGAAGGTGTCTCACTTGAATATGTTCTGTTAAAAGCTTTCAGGTGGTCTCTTACTGGAAAGGCCCTGAGCTGGTTGGAGAGCTTACCTTCTAAGTCTATCAGGACTTGGAAGAATTTGTATGATCAATTTCTTACAAAATTTTTCCCTCCTGCCAAGACGACGAAGTTGAGAAAGCGCATCACCTCCTATCACCAGCTGCCTAATGAGACTTTTGTTGAAACACGGGAAAGATTTAAGGAGATGCTTAGACAATGCCCTACTCATGGGCAACCTTTATATGTGCTCCAAGAAATCTTTTTCCAGGGTATAAATGCAGAAACGAAGAACCGCATCAACATGCATACAGCGTGCGGTTTTATAGAGATGGAACCCACGGCTGCATAGGAATTGTTGGACAAGCTGTCTAACTATGATGCCATGTATGGAACCCAGCAATCTCCCCAGCCTCAGAGGCGTCTCTACATGCCTAACAAGGAAGATGTTGACCCCGATGTCAAAAATCAATTTCTGCAAGACGAGGTCAACCGCCTAAAGAAGCAGGTAAGTTTTCTGAAATCCTCTCAATCTTGTCAAGAGTGTGGCTCTTCTACCCATAGTACTTCTGCTTGCACTAACATAGAACAGATGAGAGCCGCTGAGACATATGCTGAAGTGAATTATATGAGAGGCCCATACAGAAATCAGCCTAGTAATTTTGACAGGTCAAACAATTATCCAGCGTGGGGCAACTAAAACCCGAATCCCATCTATGCAGCGCCCCCACCGGATAGACGACCTGCGCCATATCGACCTCCAGGTTATCAAGAGCCACCATCATGGGCATTAGGGTTATATGAAGGCATTAGCGGAATCCAAGCCAACCTTAACAATCAAAACAAAAAGATGGGGAGAGTTCGATGTGTGGAAGAAAAATGTCGACTCTCAACTAGGGAACCTTGTTGCACAGATTCCAAGACAACAGGGGCAACTCCCGGGCCGTCCCGAGGAGAACCCTAAGGGACAAATAGCAGCGGTACACCTTAGGAGCGGAAAGACACTACCGGAGCGTGTCCAAGCTAAGGACAAGGGCCCTATGACTGAAAAGGACGCCACAGTTCAGCTCGGTAACGAGCCAGCGAGAGCAAGTACCGAACTAGCACACCAAGGTGACGAGGCTCCCAGGTTCTTCATCGACCCTAATCCAGGTAAGTTTTTTTATCCAAGCCCCCCTCTCAATCCCGGGCTAGTTAACGACCCCAACAAAGTCGGTAACGATCCTCCGAGAGCACCTAACGACCCTAGTGTCGACCCGGTAGCATCACCTCTCGAGCCTGACTTGGTTCCGAGAATGGTGAAATCTCTTCCTTTTCCTATTAAGAAATCAAGGGACTCTACTGAGAGTAAGTTTAAGTGTTTCGTAAAGATCCTCCAGGGCATTAATATTTCCATCCCATTCGCTGAGGCCCTAAGCGAAATGCTGGCTTACACGAAATTTTTGAAAGATATTCTTAGCAAGAAAAGATCCATCACAGAGCTGCAAGATGAGGTCCGATCTATTGCTCTACCAGAAAAGCTAGCCAGCGCTAGTTTACTCCCCCTGTCAATCTGGTCAAAAGCCAACATGGGACCATTGGAGCCTGTAGACATGAACCTCTACATGGCAGACGGATCAAGCGTAAAGGCCACATGAGTCCTGGACGATTATCCCATTCAAGTTAGGAAATTCTTTATTCCAAATGATTTCATCGTCCTCGATATGCCTGAAGACCCTCATGTCCCCATTATCCTAGGCAGGCCATTCCTAGCTACAGCAGGTGCTAGGGTCGATGTGCGGAAAGGACTCCTCACTTTTGATATTGGAGAGGAACACGTAGAATTCAGCCTTGACCAAAATGCTAATGACCCAACTGCGGCCGCACAGATCGAGTTGACTCAACCAGAACTCGACATAGCTGTTCCTCACGATCCTCCTCCAAGTACAAAAGAGGATGAGGATTTCACACAGATCCCGACCGAACCTCCTTGGCCCATAACCGAGCCCCGCATGCAGGGCTATAATCCAGGTGAGTACTCTAACCATGAATTCGCTAATGCTGGTTATGATTCTTCTTCATACTTTGTTCCTACACCGTGCTCCACTGTTTATTCTATAGAGGAGTCCAGACCACCTTGGTTTTCGGATTTCACTAACCCTTATGTAGGAATATCGGGTATACTGATAGAAGATAAAGAACCAAATTTAGTGATTCAAGCCAATAATGCCTACAAAGCTAAGTATGAGGTACCTCAAGACCCTAACATAAGTACGTCGGGCTAACGACATTAAAAATAGCGCTTACGGGAGGCAACCCGCTTTTAGTATAGTTTAGTTTTTCTTTTTTAGATCTTTTTCCTAGTTTTCTTTCGAGTTTTTCTAGTAGTTTAGAAGTAGAAAGATAGAATAGATTTTAGCTAAAAAGATGCAGGAGTTGGGCTCGGAAATCACTCGAAAAGAGGCTACGGCGGCTCGTTAACGACCCCATCTAGGGTCGTTAACCACCCGGTTTGGCAACCCGAATTGGCGAAACGGGCAGGTAGGTATTTTTACCCTAATCTATCTTATATCTTTACCCATGTGCCACCCCTTTCACTTATTCCCCTACCTCTAGCCCTCTCCTATAAAACCCTTTCAAACCTCCCAAAATTCCACTCTCAAATCCTCAATCCAAAAGCTTAAGTTCTCCAAGAATCCTACCGATATTTCTCACAACCAATCGGAAATCTCACCACCACCGAACTTCGGAGTCCCACCCTAGTTAACGAGTTCGCCGCCCTTGATTTGCTTACCGACGAAATCCGAGCTCGTTAAACACCCAACTTTTCGATCTTTGTTCTTCAAATTCTCGATCTAACGGTATGATTTCTAAACCCTAACTCTCTATTTTGCATGATTCATGGTTTGTAGGGTCGAAATTTCATATCTTGTTCATATAGAAAATCGAATGTCATGTTTATTGTTGCTCAACGATTTTATTGCTTGATATATTGGTGGTTGATCTTGATTTCTATGGGTTTGTTCTTGCTTGATTCTCCATTGAAAATTTGATTAAGAAAAGCATGAACTACTTTGTTTTGGAATTGTTTGATCTTCACCATGAGTTTCTTGGGCAATTATAGCATGTTCGGGATGGGTAATGGAGCAAGTATGGGGTGCATATACCCGATTGTGTGTCTTACGTAGGATTATGACTGATGCATGTTTGATTCATGGCTTAATTTTGGAGTATTTTACACTCGGAATTCGCGACTGTTTCTCGTACAGGCTCGTTAATGACCTGCCCAGGTTCGTTAACGACCTTGCGTATTATCAAGCCAAAAATCAGTCCAGATCTGTTACTGACCCCGGTTGGGTCGTTAACGGGGCATTCTAAGAGCTACTTCGAAACCAAGTATGGGGTCTCTTGTCTAATGATTTGAGTGGATCTTATCTTGGAAAAGTCGTATTGTTTGTAGGTCCACATGGCAAGTTCTAGCCGAGCCGCAACCCGAGCCCAAAAGAAGAAGAGGCCTCAACGGTCCCCATCTCCACCCCGCATGGACAACGTGATCTTGCGCACTCAAGGACAAGCGGACAGCTACAATGCCATACTAGACAAGGATCACTATACTAGGTGGTTCTCGAGGTCGAGTGCTAAGCAAATGAAGATCTATGATGATGTCAAGGAGGCCTTTGCTTTTCTTGGTATGCCTCACTTGTTGAAGAAGGAGAATGTACCACACTTCCCGGCCGACACATCTGAGTTCCTAGCCACTCTAGAGACAAGATTCCCAATGAAGACTTCGGACGGACGAATCAGATTCAGGCTCGGTAACGTGAACTGTGAGTTTACTTTGGCGGAGTTCAATGGTATCCTTGAGCTCCCAAATCCTTCTCGAGATTACAGTCTAAAGGACTACAAGGTAACAAGGACTTAGAGCTACATTACCGGGGAAGTAGAGCCTTCCACTGCAGCATTATCCGGGGCAAGCATCATCAACCCCATTTTTCGGATCATCCTCCGAGTCCTAGCCGCTACATTCTGGCCTAAGAGAGAGTTGAACAGGCCGACAAGGATAGAAGTTGCATGCCTCCGCACCATTCTATGTGAGGAGCCCGCCCCATTGAACTTGGGGTATGAATGGCTATACTATGTTGAGAAGTCGATCAAGTCGAAGGAAGTATGGTGCGGAAACTTAGTTAGTCTCTTTGCGACCAATCTTGGAGTTGATCTATCCCTCTATACACCGGCCCACGTGCAATTACTCAACCAGAACTATTGGTTTAGCTCTGGTATTTTTATTCATGGTAGGGATGGGTAAACTACAAAGGTTCACGGTCGAGATGTTGCACCCACCCTGGCTATGTTGGAGATGCTTTATGTACCGAATTGGTACGAGGCATGGACGGGGCATGCATTCCCATTAGAGCCCAAGCGGCAAGATGAGTTAACGCTCCGGCCATGTGTGTCCCGGTTTGAAAGAGAGGAGGAAGCCATGGACGAAGATGAAGATGAGACTGAAGAAGCTACCGAGGGAGGTACAAAAGAGCTCGACATCGAGGAAGAGGACCTCGATATAGAAATTCTGGGCAACAATATCTTCGTTAACGAGCCCGCCAGGGTCGTTAACGACCACTTCGAGGCTTCTACCGAGGCTCCTACCGAGGCTCACAGCGTCAGTAACGACCCCCCGCAGCAACCAATCGACCCACAGTCCTATGGTCTCATGCCTTACAATCCTGTACTTTTTCAAGACCACTTTCAGCCCCACTACCAACCACCTCCTCCGTCCGAGTACACTGGATCGAGTATCCCGCCTCCATGGGCCGAAGATCTTTCTGCTCAGATGTAGCAACTTAACCTTCAACAGACACATATTCCTCGGAGGATGGATAGATGGGAGAGTGTCTATTCTGCTCGCATGGCATGCGAGGATGCGAGGCATCAGCAGAGAGAGGCGGATGATGCAGAGCGTTGGAGGACGATGTATGCCTTCATGGGGAACTTCGAGCATTATTTTCCACCACCTGGGCGCTGATTCAGTTTGAAGAGTGTTTTCTTTTCTGCTTTCAGGATCTTGTAAGTTTTTCTTTTATTTTTGTTCCTTTGTCTTCTTTTCTTTTCTTCTTCTTATTTTCATTACAGTTGGGACACTGTAATTTTAAGTATGGGGTGGGAAAGGATAGAAAAGTTAGTGTCTTGTTTGTCTAAGTGTCTTTTGTGTTTTGAAGTAGTTCTTTGTTTTAATAAATGAAAGAAAAAAATTCAAAAAAAAAACTGGAAAATTTGAAAAATTTTATTAAAAAAAAAGAGTTTTAGAATTGATAGATACCCTTTTTCTTATGGTTCTATGATAGTAGTTGCTAGCATGATCATATAATTCCTTGCAAGCATGTCTTTGATAAGTATAGCCTGATTCTTGTTATGAAACTGTTTTTATGGAGGAATAGCATATGATGAAATTGAGTATGTATACTTTTTAGTATAAGTGATGCAATCCAACAAAATAATTACCTTGTGAGTTATTTTTGGCCTTATAGGGAGAACATAAAAAATCTCTCTTCTTTTCTTGTGTGATTTACTCTCTATATGCATATTATCTCTTGGAATTGTAATGGTTATCTATTACTTGAGACCTATATGGAATATTAGTTCATTGCATGTGTGAAGATCATATGATAGAGAACTTATTTTCATAAGCCCTATTAATCATTATCCTACCTTATATTATCTTCTTTTTGATAGCCAATTTTTGAGCCTTTAAGCCTTTTATTTTTAGCTCCACAAAATTGTTCCCTAGCCAAGATAAGCTTGACCCTATCCGGGAATTATGACTTAGTTTGGAAAGGTTTGTTTTATAGAGTGAAAAGATATGATTGGTTTTGAAATCAAGGGTTTATGGGAAGGGTAGATTGGATGTCTCTTGTTTTATTTTGTAAAAAGAAAGGTCTCTTGGTAATAGAGGATGCATAAATGAAGAAGAGAAGTTGAAAGAAAAAAAAGCAGAAAACGAGTAGGAGTTAGCTCGGTTAACGACCCTGCTGGTTCGTTAACGAGGCTACGGGAAGGAAAAAAATAGTTGAAAGGAAAAGAGTTGAAGGAAATAAGAAAAGGAAAGAGAAGTAAGATCTGCATTTGTGTTTAAAGACAAACCAGAGATTCTTTTGAGTTATTTTATGTGACTTTCTAGGATATGTTGGGTGAGTGAGAGAGGAAGTGCATAATGAAGAGTGAGTTTGGTAGTGTTTTTATGAGAGTTTTTGATGTTATGTGTGAGTTTTTAGGAGTCTTTGATTCCCGGATATTATTAGCACCACATAGGCAAAATATTTCCACGCCTTATTGTCATTACCAAGCCCCATTACAACCCGGCCGAATGAAAGCTTCTATGAAGTTTTTCATTGAGCCTAAGTTTCTCTTGATGATTTTTGCTTGTTTTGACAAATCTTAGGTGGAGAGTTTGGTGATATAAGTTCCAATTTCTATGAGTTTTTGTATATAAGATGAGTTGAGAGATGAATTTATAAGCCTAAACACTTGAGAGTTGAGTGAAACACACATTACCCTTGTGAGGTTGGATTGTATTTTCTTATGTTTATTTGGTGCATATACATGTGATGACATTGATAGTCATTTGCTATTTTCTTCTATGTGTTGAAGTTGCTTTTTAGATGATCGCTATTTGCTTGATGAGTATGATTGTTTGGTTTTGATTTATGTTTAGTGATTGCTTGAGGACAAGCAAGTCTAAGTATGGGGTATTTTGATATTCATGTTTTTAGTCTAGTTTTTAGTGTGTTTTCTTAGTTTGTTTGGTTTAGTTTTAATAGTTTTTAAGGTTAGTTTTGTGTGTTTTTGGATGAGTTTGCATATTTTGTGAAAAGTATGGAAGCTACTCCGTTTTGTGTCTTTTTGTAGGTTTTTAGCAAGGAAGGAGCGCTTTTTGGAGCTGAATGGAGTACTATGGTGGAAGACGGAAGAGTGTGAAGATAGAGAAGTCGAAATCCAAGCTTTTAGAGTTGAAGAATTGAAGAAAACCAAATCCAGGCTCATTAACGAGGTTGTGAAGGGTCGTTAACGAGGCTTAGAGATAGAATTTTTCGAGAGATCTTATATCTACGACCATGTGCGAAAATCTATCTTGATAATTCCGTGTCGGTAGGGTTTTTAATGAGTTTTAGGGTTATTATGTTTTATGTTTTATGTCTTGTTATCTTTCTAGATTATTTTTCTATTTTTTTAGGGTTAGTTTCTATCTTTTAGGAAAGTTTTTTATCTTCTAGCCTTTTTATTAGATAGCTTTATTAGTATAAATACCCTTCTTTCTAGCCTGGAAAGGGGGTGGCAAAGAGGAGATCAGCTTTTAGGAGAGCCGAGAGAGAGGAGAAGTCGAGTGGAGGATTATCGAGTCGAGGTGGAACGAGAGCGAAGCCAGGGTCGTTAATCGTGTCTTCTGTTCGGTATTCTTGTTGTTTTTAGGTTTCTTCTGAAGTTTGTAAAACGATAATTTTCTTAGTAATTTGAAGTAGTTTGTAAAAGCATGATTTTTATCTTCTTACGAATTTATATGCATGGCTATGTTGTGGTAACCCTTGTCCTAGATTTTTATTCCTATTTGAGTTTTCCTCGATCCCATTCGTTATTGAGTTCGTTGCCTCGGTACCGAATCTGTGTTTGAAGTCGTTAGTAGAGTTATCCAGGTTCGTTAACGACCCTGACAAAGTCGTTAACGAGGTTGGTCGTAGGTGTTTTGTGTTGTTTTGCTTAGTTTTTATTCTTTGTAGTTGGTAAACAAACAACAGTGCTTCCTGTGGAACGATCCTGACTCCCCTATACTCAGCGGGGTCTTGACTATAAATTTTATTTGTTGTCAAATCACCCTCTCAACAGCTATGCTTCAAGGAAACTCTTCTTCCAAGATAATGGTTAGTCAGCTTGACGTGATGTGTTTAGGATGGAGTCGGGTCTTGTTTTGCAAGGTAATTGGTTAATAGTGTCTTTGAGAATTTGGTTAGTTAGGGGTTTGTGAATACAAACGAATGGTTAGAAATTTTGGTTTAAGTTGAACTTCCAATATGGCTTTCAATTCCAATTTAATAATACATGAATTGGATGATTGCTTATTTTCTTGTTGTGCCTTTGTTGCAAGATCCATATTGTGAGTTTGTTGTCTGACTAGCTTGAGTGGACCCATGTGAGATCTACTACCGAGTGACATTTCGGCATTAAAAATCAGGGTGTTTTTAGTAATGGAGTACTATGGTGGAAGACGGAAGAGTGTGAAGATAGAGAAGTTGAAATCCAAGCTTTTAGAGTTGAAGAATTGAAGAAAACCAAATCCAGGCTCGTTAACGAGGTTGTGAAGGGTCGTTAACGAGGCTTAGAGATAGAATTTTTCGAGAGATCTTATATCTACCGACCCTGTGCGAAAATCTATCTTGATAATTCCGTGTCGGTAGGGTTTTTAATGAGTTTTAGGGTTATTATGTTTTATGTTTTATGTCTTGTTATCTTTCTAGATTATCTTTCTATCTTTTTAGGGTTAGTTTCTATCTTTTAAGAAAGTTTTTTATCTTCTAGCCTTTTTATTAGATAGCTTTATTAGTATAAATACCCTTCTTTCTAGCCTGGAAAGGGGGTGGCAAAGAGGAGATCAGCTTTTAGGAGAGCCGAGAGAGAGGAGAAGTCGAGTGGAGGATTATCGAGTCGAGGTGGAACGAGAGCGAAGCCAGGGTCGTTAATCGTGTCTTCTGTTCGGTATTCTTGTTGTTTTTAGGTTTCTTCTGAAGTTTGTAAAACGATAATTTTCTTAGTAATTTGAAGTAGTTTGTAAAAGCATGATTTTTATCTTCTTACGAATTTATATGCATGGCTATGTTGTGGTAACCCTTGTCCTAGATTTTTATTCCTATTTGAGTTTTCCTCGATCCCATTCGTTATTGAGTTCGTTGCCTCGGTACCGAATCTGTGTTTGAAGTCGTTAGTAGAGTTATCCAGGTTCGTTAACGACCCTGACAAAGTCGTTAACGAGGTTGGTCGTAGGTGTTTTGTGTTGTTTTGCTTAGTTTTTATTCTTTGTAGTTGGTAAACAAACAACAGTGCTTCCTGTGGAACGATCCTGACTCCCCTATACTCAGCGGGGTCTTGACTATAAATTTTATTTGTTGTCAAATCACCCTCTCAACAGCTATGCTTCAAGGAAACTCTTCTTCCAAGATAATGGTTAGTCAGCTTGACGTGATGTGTTTAGGATGGAGTCGGGTCTTGTTTTGCAAGGTAATTGGTTAATAGTGTCTTTGAGAATTTGGTTAGTTAGGGGTTTGTGAATACAAACGAATGGTTAGAAATTTTGGTTTAAGTTGAACTTCCAATATGGCTTTCAATTCCAATTTAATAATACATGAATTGGATGATTGCTTATTTTCTTGTTGTGCCTTTGTTGCAAGATCCATATTGTGAGTTTGTTGTCTGACTAGCTTGAGTGGACCCATGTGAGATCTACTACCGAGTGACATTTCGGCATTAAAAATCAGGGTGTTTTTAGTAATGGAGTACTATGGTGGAAGACGGAAGAGTGTGAAGATAGAGAAGTCGAAATCCAAGCTTTTAGAGTTGAAGAATTGAAGAAAACCAAATCCAGGCTCGTTAACGAGGTTGTGAAGGGTCGTTAACGAGGCTTAGAGATAGAATTTTTCGAGAGATCTTATATCTACCGACCCTGTGCGAAAATCTATCTTGATAATTCCGTGTCGGTAGGGTTTTTAATGAGTTTTAGGGTTATTATGTTTTATGTTTTATGTCTTGTTATCTTTCTAGATTATCTTTCTATCTTTTTAGGGTTAGTTTCTATCTTTTAAGAAAGTTTTTTATCTTCTAGCCTTTTTATTAGATAGCTTTATTAGTATAAATACCCTTCTTTCTAGCCTGGAAAGGGGGTGGCAAAGAGGAGATCAGCTTTTAGGAGAGCCGAGAGAGAGGAGAAGTCGAGTGGAGGATTATCGAGTCGAGGTGGAACGAGAGCGAAGCCAGGGTCGTTAATCGTGTCTTCTGTTTGGTATTCTTGTTGTTTTTAGGTTTCTTCTGAAGTTTGTAAAACGATAATTTTCTTAGTAATTTGAAGTAGTTTGTAAAAGCATGATCTTTATCTTCTTACGAATTTATATGCATGGCTATGTTGTGGTAACCCTTGTCCTAGATTTTTATTCCTATTTGAGTTTTCCTCGATCCCATTCGTTATTGAGTTCGTTGCCTCGGTACCGAATCTGTGTTTGAAGTCGTTAGTAGAGTTATCCAGGTTCGTTAACGACCCTGACAAAGTCGTTAACGAGGTTGGTCGTAGGTGTTTTGTGTTGTTTTGCTTAGTTTTTATTCTTTGTAGTTGGTAAACAAACAACAGTGCTTCCTGTGGAACGATCTTGACTCCCCTATACTCAGCGGGGTCTTGACTATAAATTTTATTTGTTGTCAAATCACCCTCTCAACAGCTATGCTTCAAGGAAACTCTTCTTCCAAGATAATGGTTAGTCAGCTTGACGTGATGTGTTTATGATGGAGTCGGGTTTTGTTTTGCAAGGTAATTGGTTAATAGTGTCTTTGAGAATTTGGTTAGTTAGGGGTTTGTGAATACAAACGAATGGTTAGAAATTTCGGTTTAAGTTGAACTTCCAATATGGCTTTCAATTCCAATTTAATAATACATGAATTGGATGATTGCTTATTTTCTTGTTGTGCCTTTGTTGCAAGATCCATATTGCGAGTTTGTTGTCTGACTAGCTTGAGTGGACCCATGTGAGATCTACTACCGAGTGACATTTCGGCATTAAAAATCAGGGTGTTATAGTAAAGGTTTGAAAGGGAGGGATGGAGGTTGTGGGAGGGTTTGGTTATGGGTGTTTTAGAAAGGGTTGTTTATATTAACTTGTAAGTTAGGAGTTGGTTTGATTCAGCGGTAACATAGTGAGAGTAAAGTCCTTATTTGTGGTTTGAAAGAGTATTTAGCTTTGATAGTTAACTGAATGAAATTGAGTTTGGAAAAGGGTAAAACAAGCTAGTATGGTCCGGTGATTCTATGGTGATTTGGAAGTTGATTAGATTGATTAAGTTTCGTTTAACAGTTGTGTTATCATATATATACATGTACACGAGAAATTAAGAATCATATGGTGTGTTAATCGAGCCTTGTATATCTTGGTTTGAGTATCATTAGTGGATTAAGAAATAATTAGATTAGGCCAGCTAATATAGTTAATGAGAAATTCTTAGGATAATGCATAAAATATTTATAAGAAAAATGAGCTTTGTTTAGTTAAAATCAAGGTAATATATGTATCTTAGCATCAGGTCATCTCGTGGATTAGTGAGTCTTTCCCTTAAAATTATAACTTAAATCGTCTAGACCACCATTTCTAATGAGTATTATTCTTATTCTTAGTACATACATAGTTTCTGTTACTTTTTGATAATATATAAGAAAAATGGCAGAATAAAATACAACCTTTGGGGGGTGCTGAGTTCGATAACCTGACCTATCCATAATGCAAAAAATAACCCAATGTTTTGGGTCGGTTGTTTTCGGTAGCACATTCCCTACTAGCAACCTGCTCTTCAAGTAAATGAATGATTAAAATAAATTAAACAAATAAAACAAAAAAAATAAATCTATTAAAAAGGACAAAAGCGAATGAAACTCCATGACTTATTCTTTTTCTATTACCCTAACGATAAAAAAAAACTCTAGGGAATAGAAGAACTCTAACGATCAAAGTCATCAAATAGTTGTGGTAGAGGCTTAAAAATTTGGTATCTCCTACATTCAAAGGTGTTGTCGCCTTTAACCAACAGTCAATATGGCTAAGTTATTTCATTCTTGTTTGAAGCTATTCAAATCGAAAAACCCTATTCAAATCCTCCTAGTTCTTGGCTGGAATTTTGGGGTTTTGATTGATTTTGTAATACTTGCTAGACTAGAGATTTTCAATTATTTGAATGCTACTTGCTGGATTGGAGTGCTACTAGTCGTTTATTACTACTTGGTTGGAATTGTGGGGTTTTCATTCAATAAGTACTACTTAGTTGTTCATTAATTTAGTGCTACTAGGCTGAAATTTTATAATGTCACATACACATATTGATGATAGCTACTAATTTTATTTTATATTTTATAATCTGTAGATAATGATGGTGAATATCAAGACATATGTGATGTTGACAACCAAACAGAAGTTGTTCCAGAAGATGAAAGTGATGAGGATGGGAGTGATGAGGATGAGAATGATGAATATTGTGGTGAAGATGAAGAACTTTATAGTGGGGGTGAAACTTCAAGTGATGATGAGTGGAATACAAGTAGAAAATCTTTAAAAGAAAAGAAATTTGACAATATAGATGAAGTTGCAAATCATAGACCCATTAATGTTGATTCATCATCTAAAGAACTAATGCACTCCCTATCTGATAACAGCGATGATGAAGTAAGGAAGAAACATGCAAGGTTTAAAACCATTAATGAAGTGGATATTCACACCGACTTCAACATATTGGTTTTGAAGGTTGGTATGAAGTTTGCTTCTCCAGAAATTTTCAAACAAATGGTTATTAAGTATGCAATTGTAGTTGGATATAGTATTAAATGGTGCAGGAGAAATAATAATGCAAGGATGGCTGCAAAATGCAAAGATGGTTGCTTGTGGAAGAAATATGCATGTTGGGATTGATCAAGGGAGGCATTTTTGGTGAAATCTACAACTAGTACTCATTCATGCAATAGACAAAACTACGAAAATATTCAGTTGAAGCCTACATGGTTAGCAAATGACTACTTGGTGAAGTATAAGAAACAACCTACTTGGGAAGCCAAGAATTTAGCCTCAGATGTGATGGAAAAATATGGTGTAGCATTGAGTAAATTTCAATGCTATAGAGTCAAGAAGGAAGCTCACAGATTGTTACATGGCTCATTAGAAGATCATTACATGAGATTGGGTTCATACTTGCAAGAGCTAAAGATGGTTGATAAAAAAAAACAAGTGTCATACTTCTTGCCATGGTGATAGAATTTATATCAATGTGAGTTCTTAACTTAATTTGAAGCTTTGATTTAATTAAGTTTAAGCATAATAATAGGTTTATATCAATGCTAACATAATATTTTGGTAAAAAAACAGCCTGGATTATTGAGTGTTGTTGTAATTTTTCAATCAAGTTCAGCACCTGACCCCTCGCAACTAGGATGATGCTCAAATCCAAGTGTTGCTTTTTTCTCAAACAAATTAAGCATTTAGCCCCTCAAATCCATGATGACTGTTGGTGGAACTATAACTTCTGATTTTGTTTCAAGTGGTTTATTTTGTCAAGCCTTGATTAAGGGGGTTATTTATGTATGTATCTAGGTTCCATTTGCTGCTATATTCAAACTATGATCCAGATTTTTATGGTGGATAATACGTGAACATTTACCTCAATGCAATAGCCAACTAGCTTTCCAATGATTTTTTTTTGAATCTTAATCATCATAGATGAAAAATGATACTGAATTCAGTTTTGGATTCAGTTTGTTACGGATTCAATGTGTGACAATGAAACAAGTTGCTCTGGATTCAATTTGTGACAATTACGAATGAACTGAATTCAGTTTTGGATTTAGTACAACATGCAACTACTGTAATGTAAGACATGCAATACTGATTAGAAAAGAAGCTTAGCACAATCAATTTTGAAAAATAAATGTTGGCCATCAAAAGAGTGTACTATTAAGAGTGTACTCTAAAGAGAATGTTCCACTAATAAATGTTGGCGAGCAAAATAAGTCCACTAAATAAAAGTTAAGCTAAGCTAATTATAATCAAGCAAATTTCTCTCCTGGTTATAATTATAAACAATTCCACTAAATAAATGTTCCACTCTTGGTTGTAATTTCTCTCCCAGGATCAACTAACAAAATTCAGAGGCTTATAATCAAGCAAACTCACTGATTACTAACAAAATTCAGCAGAACAAGAGTTCAATTAATCCTCAATGAAAAACAAAGTAGTTCACTTATTATAATCAAGCAAGATGATTATAATTAAGAAAATTCAAAGGCTTAACCGGATTCCTGAACACCATAACTCACAGATGACTAAATTCAGTTCACTGATTACACATGTAAGAGGGCTGATCTCATCCAATTCCTAGTAAGATGACTGATTTTACAGATGAACTGAACTCAGTTTATAAGGATTCAGTGTGTGATTCAACAAACAACAACTTGAAAAGCATCACTCCAAATTGTCATAAAAAGGTGAATCAAATTTCATAGATCATAGCTCAATGTCATTACATATCTACTTGTTATACATAAATTTCTATAGAATTTTAAATCCTCATCAACATAATGATAAATATAACAACCACAAATCCGACTACAACTTTCATGACTAAATTGTCTCGTTGGATCTTCATAATATCATTGCTCGAATTCGATTGATGCGAGTTGTATGTCATAGGGGGTCCATAGTCTTCATCAGCTCTCATCCTTGAAGTACTTGCATTGCCTCTAAAACCATAAGCATCATCCTCGCACTTGAAATATTTGCAATTCTCACCCCTCTGTAATACACAAAGAAACCAAATCAAAATTTGCAATTGTCATGATTGGCCATGGGACTATTTTAGCTCTTGTCATGATTGGCCATACATGTTGCATTGAGAACTGATTTTTTGCATCGAGAACTGATCTTTTACAAGAATGTGAAAAAGGAGGTGCTCAGTTCTGTAAGAACATTGAAAAAACACACTAGGAAATATCACTCAAGAATCAGTGCTAATCAAAACTGAATTATTAAAACACAAAAAAGTATGTCTATTCTCGTGATTAGCATTGCAAACAACATAATACAAGACAAAATCCAACCATAAGAATACTTGAAGGAAGTGAATAAAATCAAATTCATTTCAAAACATCGAGAGAACTATATCGATCACTGATGTCCATCTTTTTAGTCGTGTTTTTAGTGTGTTCGAGTCTTTTTCTTTAGTTTTGTGTTTGTTTTGAGTCGTTTGTATAGGTTTTCGTATTTCTTTAAGATATGGAGTCTACATAAGCTTTGGTGGTGTTTTGTAGGTTTTTAGAAGCTATTTGGAGCACTTTTGAGAAAAAGAGCGAAACCGAGGAGAAACACTTAATGAAAAGTTCAAGGAATGAAGTTCATAAAGACATTGAAGATCAAGTTTGAGCTTGGAAAGAGGTAGAGAAAGTCGTTACAAGAACATAGGAAAAAGAATCGAGTCAAACGAAGTTGTAATGAATCCGCTACGCAAGTTTTACTCGAGGTTGTTCGAAGTGCTAAACAGGGTCGTTAACGAGGCTCTCAGGTCGTTAACGAGGCACCCCGTGGCGCAGCGGAGATCCGAGTCGGCGTGTTTAATGGGCTTTTATCCTATTTCCTTTTTTGTTATTAGATAGATAGAAGGGATATATCTTATTAGAAGATAGTATTTCCTTATAGATAGATTTAAGATAGATTAGTTTCTCTATAAATACTCTTGTTTACCCTTTATTTTTCTCTACACAATCAATTGCCTTGGAGGGCAAGTAAGGAGGAGGGAGAGAGAGAGGGGGGGGGGGGGGGGTGAGAGACGTGTTTGTAGAGATAGCTTGGAAGACAAGTTTTGTTTGGATTTAAAGTTGTAAGCTTTCTTTTTAATTCAATTGTTATGTTTTTAATCATGCTTTGTGAGTAGCCTTTCTCTCTAAGGTTGATGTTAAACCCAACAATGGTTGTGCATGCTTGTTTATGATCATGTCTTGATTGTTTTTATTGCATGAATATATTCCCTTGTTCTTAATCCTTGAAACGAAAGTTGATAGGAATTTCTCATTAATAGTTGGAGCAAAAGCAGAAACCTTGAATCAGAATAGTCAATTTAGGGTTTTGAAGCGAAAGCAGATCTATCCTACTTGAGGTAGAAGAGATTAGATAGTAAGTTTGTTAATTGAACGAAAGTTAGTTGATTTACTTGCTTAGGTTGACGAAAGTTGACACCTTTATGTTATAAAAGCATGATCTTTATGTTTCATAGCATTTGGCATGCATAACTGTTGTTGTGGGGATACATTTACCTTAGAATTTCTTCTCCTTGTTAAAACCCTTACTTTTGTTGATTGCTCGCGTGATAAGTTACAAAAACTTGATACTAACTTTCCCCCTGCGGATGAACCTGACTCTGCTATACTCAGCGGGGTCTTGATATAAATTTATTTGTTGTCAAGAAACCATCTCAACAAATTGGCATCATTGCCGGGGAGATTTCAATAGTGCCAAGTTTTGTTCTTTTTACGTTTTTCGGGACTCCGCCGAGTCGGTAACGACCCCCCTCGGGTCAGTACCGACCCTGCTGGGCGACCCAGTTTCTGTGCTTTTTCTGTTTATTTTCTAGGTCATTGTCGAGTTTTTAACGACCCCCAGGGTCGGTAACGACCCTGTCGACAGGTAGTTGTTTCTCTCTTTTAGTTTTGGCTTTTACGGGATCACTCCAGGCTCGTTAACGACCCTATCCAGGCTCGTTAACAACCCTCTTCGAGAACCCGTTTTGCTTTTTGATTTCGTTTTTTTGTTTTCTTTTTTTCTTTCAGTGTATGTCAGCTGAAGGACGCCGAGTTGTCTCTAATCCAATAAGTAGACCCTGAACTCGAGCGTTCCCTCCACAAGAGATTAAGAGAACGCAAAGCCATGGCTACACATGAGGACCTAGCTAAGCAGATTGCTGAACTCTGTTTTGAGATAGAGGAGATCCATAGAGAAAGGGAAACCATAGCTGCTGAGGCATATGAAAAAGCTAATTACATGAGGGATCCATATAGGAACCAAGGTGATAGTTTTTATGCAGGGAGGAATTACAATCAGCCCACTTGGGGCAATTATGCATACGGCCAAGGGAGCCAACTTCCTCAGCAAGAACAGAGAACTCCATCCTACAAACCCCCGGGTTATCAAGAGCCACCATCCTGGGTACAAGGGTTACAAGAGGGCATTAATGGAGTCCATAACAAATTCAATGACGTCCATAGCAAGATTGATGGAGTCCAAGCCAACCTTAACAATCAAATGAAACGGTGATGAGAGTTCGAGATCTGGAAGAAGAGCGTTGACTCCCAACTGGGGAACCTAGCTGCACGGATTCTAAGACCTCAAGGGCAATTTTTGGGCCGACCCGAAGAGAACCCTAGAGGACAAATTGCAGCCATACACCTCAGAAGTGGCAAGAAGTTGCCAGATCGAGCCACGCCTAAAGAAACTGAGCACGACAACGAAGATGCTGCCCCGGTCAGGCTCGTTACCGACCCCAACAAGGTCGATAACGAGGCTCCCCAGCTCGATACCGAGTCATCTATGCCAGGTAAGTCTTCTGAAGCGAACTCTGAGTTTGTTACCGACCCCCGCAGGGTCGGTACCGACCCTTCTCCTACACCGAACGACCCTCTTGTCGATTCGGTGGATCCTCGATCCAAGCCTCTCTCTCTAGCCCGAGTCCGTCAAAAACTCTTCCTTTCCCAATTAAGAAGTCTAATGATGTCACGGAAGGAAAGTTTAGATGGTTTGTTAAGATTCTTGAAGGGTTAAATATTTCAATTCCATTTACTGATGCCCTTAATGAAATGCCTGCCTACGCTAAATTTTTAAAAGAGATTTTAAGCAGGAAACGATCTATCTTAGAGATGTCCAATGAGGTTCATCCATAAAGCTCCTTGAGAAACTCGGTGATCCAGGTAAGTTTGCAATTTCAATTGGTATTGGGACTCACCGTTTTAAAGCTCTATGTGATCTAGGTGCTAGTGCCAGTTTATTACCATTGTCTATCTGGACCAAGGCTAACATGGGACCACTGGAGTTTGTCAATATGAATCTCTACATGGCGGATGGATCTTCTGTAAAAGCCACTGGAGTTGTTGAGGATGTTCTATCCGAGTTGGAAAATTTTTCGTTCCTAACGACTTCATTGTTCTAGATATGCCTGAGGACCCTGTGGTACCAATCATTCTTGGAAGACCATTCTTATCCATCGCAGGAGCGCGTGTAGACGTCAGGAAGGGACTTCTCACGTTTGATATTGGAGAAGAGAAGGTCGAATTTCATTTCAATTCACCCATAAGCGAAGTGGCTAGTTGTAGTACTAGGGAGTCTACCGACCCACCATGGCTCGGTAACGACCCCTCTCTGAGTGAAGCAACGAGAAAAATCAAGGATGTCACATCTACCGAGGAGCCTACCGACCCCCTATGGGTTGGTAACGACCCTTATCTTAAGGAGTACGAAACAAGAGATGGATTTAGGCACGACATCGAGCCACTTCCAGATCCAGCAGGGTCGTTAACGACCCACATACCCTCGGTAACGAGCCACTTCCCGAATGACCCTGGTGAATTTTCTTGTTCTTATCCAATCAATTCTGGTCATGATCCCTTCTCCTATCCTTGTGCTATATTAAATCCTATTGTTAGTACTGTGAAGGAGCCAAAACCTCCTTGGTTTTCGGATTTTACTAACCCTGTTGTAGGAATTCCGAGCATACTTATTGATGATCGAGGGCCAAATATTTTGGAGAGAAGCTATTATGTTTTTCAGGCTAAGTATGGGGTTTCTTATGATCGCTTCGATACTGGATGGCAGCCGCCCTAGGTAAGCCAAGGTAAGTTTGTCGGGCTAACGACGTTAAAAATAGCGCTTACGGGAGGCAACCTGCTTTTTAGTTTTTGTTTTAGTTTTTGCTTTCTTAGATATTTTTGCTAGCTTTCTTTTGACTTGTTTTTAGCTTAGATTAGTGTAGTAGGGATAGAAGTTTTTCTCAAGTGACTCAGGTACAACAAGATGAAGAACAAAGTGCTACATTTATTCGGTGCCAAGAGCAACAAAGAAGAATCGGTACAAGCATGCCAGGCTCGGTAACGACTCCACATGGTCGGTACCGACCTCTACCGATCCGTGAAAAATTCCTCCAGTGATCAATGGTTTCAAGCAGCTTCAGTTTTATTTTGTGAGTTCCCTTTTCTTTTCCCTCTTTATTTTTTTGTCTTTGTTTTAAACAGTGAGGACATTGTTTGGTCTAAGTATGGGGTATGGGAAAAGGTTACTCAGTTTTGTGTCTTTGTCTGAGTTTTTGTTTGTGTTTTTAGGATTGATTATATTTCACTTAGATGTCCCATGATATGCTTTAACTTGCTTGATCATGTAATTCCTTTAGCATGTTTGGATAGCTTTGCCTGAATCATGTTGAATTTGTTTTTATGTGGATATTTAGCATGTGATGAAATTGAGCACATACGATCTTAGGTAGAAGTGACTAAAATCCAACAAAAATTGCTACCTTGTGAGTTGTTTTTGGCCTTATAGGGAGAACATAAAAAATCCCTCTTCTTTTCTTGTGTGATTTACTCTCCTTATGCATATTATCTCTTGTCATTGATATGCTTATCTATTTCTTGAAGCCTTTATAAGATATTAGTTCATTACATGTGAGAATCATATGATGGAGAACTTTTTTGTTTTATCCACTTTTTATCCTTTCTTTTTACCTACCTTATTGTTATCCTCTTTTTGTAGCCAAGTTGAGCCTTAAGCCTTTTATTTGTAGCTCCACAAAAATGTTCCCTAGCCGATGAAGCTTGACCCTATCCGGGGATTAGGACTTAGTGTTGGTTGTTGGTGATGGTTTTGTTGAGTGAGATTGTTTGGTTCAAGTGTGGGGTAATATGGGTTGGGAAAAGAAAGATCTTGCAGTTTATTATGTAAAAGGAGTTTGGTTCCCTGAATACACTTACAAAAGAAGTGAAAAGTAAAGAGAAAGAGAAAAAGAACCCGAATTTGAGCTCGTTACCGACCCAGTGGGTTCGGTACCGACCTTCCCGCAGAGAAGAAAAAAAGTATGAAAAATCAGAAAGGAAGGGAAGAAGAAAAAGAAAAAAAAAGAGCTGAATAGTGAAAGTGTACATGAGCCATTTTTCCTTGTTGTTTTATAAGCAAGTTAAGTTGGGATTTTAAAGGGGTTGAAAGAAATGAGTGTGCATAATGAAGAGTGAGTTTGGTATGTTTTTTTAGTGTTTTGGTGATGTGTGAGTTTTTAGGAGTCTTTGATTCCCGGGTATTATTAGCACCACATACCAAAATATTTCCATGCCTATTTGTTATTACCAAGCCCCATTACAAACCGACCGAATGGAAGCTTCTATGAAGTTTTTCATTGAGCCTAAGTTCTCTTGATGATTTTTTCTTGTTTTGACATCTCTGGTGGAGAGTTTGATGAAATAAGTAACAATGGCTATGTTGATTTTTGTATATTGGATTGAGTTGAGAGTTGAATTTATAAGCCCAAACACATGATTTTGGTTGATGTCCTGTTTCTACACATGATATTGGATTGAGTTGTCTATCTATTTCTACTTGTGCTTTGATGTTGCTTTTTGATAAGGGCATTGACTTGATATATGTGTTGATTGTTTTGGTTGATGTCCTGTTGATTGCTTGAGGACAAGCAAGTCTAAGTATGGGGTATTTTGAAGTCCGTCTTTTTAGTCGTGTTTTTAGGGTGTGTTTTTAGTGTGTTCGAGTCTTTTTCATTAGTTTTGTGTTTTTTTTAGTCATTTGTGTAGGTTTTCGTATTTCTTAAAGATATGGAGTCTACATAAGCTTTGGTGGTGTTTTGTAGGTTTTTAGAAGCTATTTGGAACACTTTTGAGAAAAAGAGCGAAACCGAGGAGAAACACTTAAGGAAAAGCTCAAGGAATGAAGTTCATAAAGACATTGAAGATCAAGTTTTATCTAGGAAAGAGGTAGAGAAAGTCGTTACAAGAACATAGGAAAAAGAATCGAGTCAAATGGAGTTGTGATGAATCCGCTACGCAAGTTTTACTCTATGTTGTTCGAAGTGCTAAACAGGGTCGTTAACGAGGCTCTCAGGTCGTTAACGAGGCACCCCGTGGCGCAGCGGAGATCCGAGTCGGCGTGTTTAATGGGCTTTTATCCTATTTCCTTTTATGTTATTAGATAGATAGAAGGGATATATCTTATTAGAAGATATTATTTCCTTATAGATAGATTTAAGATAGATTAGTTTCTCTATAAATACTCTTGTTTACCCTTTGTTTTTCTCTACACAATCAATTGCCTTGGAGGGCAAGTAAGGAGGAGGAAGAGAGAGAGAGAGAGAGAGAGAGAGAGAGAGAGGGAGAGAGAGAGAGGGAGAGGGAGAGAGAGAGAGAGGGGGGGGGCGTGAGAGACGTGTTTGTAGAGATAGCTTGGAAGACAAGTTTTGTTTGGATTTAAAGTTGTAAGCTTTCTTTTTAATTCAAATGTTATGTTTTTAATCATGCTTCGTGAGTAGTCTTTCTCTCTAAGCTTGGGGTTAAACCCAACAATGGTTGTGCATGCTTGTTTATGATCATGTCTTGATTGTTTTTATTGCATGAATCTATTCCCTTGTTCTTAATCCTAAAAATGAAAGTTGATAGGAATTTCTCATTCATAGTTGGAGCGAAAGCAGAAACCTTGAATCAGAATAGTCAATTTAGGATTTTGAAGCGAAAGAGGATCTATCCTAGTTGAGGTAGAAGAGATTAGATAGTAAGTTTGTTAATTGAACAAAAGTTAGTTGATTTACTTGCTTAGGTTGACGAAAGTTGACACCTTTATGTTATAAAAGCATGATCTTTATGTTTCATAGCGTTTGGCATGCATAATTGTTGTTGCAGGGATACCTTTACCTTAGAATTTCTTCTCCTTGTTAAAACCCTTACTTTTGTTGATTGCTTGCGTGATAAGTTACAAAACTTGATACTGACTTTCTCCCTGCGGACGAACCTGACTCTGCTATACTCAGCGGGGTCTTGAAATAAATTTATTTGTTGTCAAGAAACCCTTTAAACAATCACAAGTTCCTCTTTCACTTCAAGAACCAAGAGAAAGATAAAATAATCAGTGCTCTTATTTGTTGAGTGCAACTCTCCTACACCGGTTTCTACGGTTATTTAGGATTTATCTTCATATTCTAACATAAGTGGTACCTTCATTTTGGTACCTTCATGATGCGAGCCCCACCTTGACCTCCAGCCAAGAAGAGGAAGACTTGTCCGTGCGCTCCGACGGACCCATCACTCAAGCCCGGACCCGTGCCATCGCTCGATTCACGGCCTCCATCGTCGCGTGCGCCTTCGCTAGCCACGGCGCACCTACGGACGCGCCATGTCTCTCGATCACCGATGCCTCGCCAGCATGAGGTGTCGAAGCCTTGCACCACGGTGTCGAGGACGTCGCACTCGGTACTGAGCCAATTCTGGTCGGTACCGTGCCAGCCGCCATCGGTACCGAGCCTCATACCTTGGTACCGCCCAGCATGTTCGTGTCGGTCCAACCCGGTGTCGCGACTTGAGGTTCGCGTGCGCCGCGTGACTCGGCCTTGTCGTGCCACGCCTAGCATGTCGCGACAGCATTGCGCGTGCGCTGGCGTGCCGACGTCCTTGTCGCGCCGCGCCAGCCTTGTCACAGCCTTGTCATGACATGGCCACCGCGACCATCTATCTTTATTGCCATATTTAGTACTCTTTCCTTTCTGAACCTTACTATTTATGTCATTTCTATTATTGTCGGGTATTTTTGGGCTTGGGCTCATGTTTGGGCCGCTTGCATGCGCCTCTCTCCACGCCCCCACGCCTCCTAGGATTTTAGCTAGGGTTTTCATATGAACTCCTCTATATAAAGGAGTCTCAACTATTGTAATTGGTTACGCTTGAATTTAGATAATGAATTGTTGTCGAGATTTCTCTAGACTATCTCTTTAAGGCAACACAAACAATTCTTTTCTCATCCCATATTCTCCTTGTCTAGGTCACACTAGACACCTTCTTAAATCCTTTCACTTCTCTTCTCAATCCAGTCTAGGCGTCCAACGCATCAAACTATTGATTCGATCGGTGAAAAGACCCAATACAAGTCCACGACAATATCCTCTCGTGAATCCTCGAACGGGGTTCACATCAACTGGCATCAGAGTCGAAGGACCGCATAAGTCTTTTTCACCCTTTTGCTCGTTTTGGCACGATTTTTTTCCTTTTCCATCCTTTCATTAGCTTCTGCCATCTCTACCATCATTCACATAGGATCCATCGTTTTTCTTCACAAAAATAGAAAAAAAATTCACAAAAAAATCTTCATTCCCACGATTTGCACTTGTTTGATCATCTTGCACGAGTCATTAGTATTTGCATGCTAAATTTCTTGTTTCTTTTTGATCGAAAATTGTGTGTGTCGTGCATATCAGTCTTGTGTTCTCGAAATCTAGTTGAAAATTGACCATATCTTCGTGTTTGCATTGTGGGAAAATATCTTGGAGGATAAAATCCACAGGATTCTTTATTTTTGGATTTTTCATTAAAAAAAAATTCTTTGGAATATAACAACCAAAATAAGGTAATATCTTTCCAATTAAAAAAAAACAAAAAAAAACAAAAAAAAACAAAAAGATCAAAAGATCTTGTGGGACACACAAGCCAAAATAAGGCAAGTGTTCCACATTTGGTTAAGATTTTATTCGGCCCCCTCTCTCTCCTATCTTTCATATCTTACTTGCTTCCATATTTTGCTAAGACACAATCTCGCTTACCCCTTTAGGTCGAGATCTCACATATCTTTATTTCCTCTTTCTTTCTTGCGTGGCTTGGCTAATCCTAATTGGCCACCACCCCTCTCTTCTCTTTGCTCTTGCTTGCTTTGGTTTTACTTATTGCTTGTGTAAAGTCGAGACCTATAGCCTCCCCAACCCTTTCAAGCCTCTCAATTTGTGCAATTAAGAGTACTTGGGCGGTGAGTCTTACAAAGTCTCTACGCTTTTTTTGCTTGTTGTTTTGGAACTTTTGACTTGTTCATGTCTATGGTCGAGATAGGTGACAGTAGCATGGAATCGGAAGACCACAACAACAACAATAACACCAACCAACAAGGAGGGAACAACACACCGCCGACGCTCCAACCGGGTCTTCTCGCGATGCCCGACGGTGCCCGGCGCCGTGTCACCGGTTGGTGGCGCAACTTTGGAGGCGTGCTTCGCCAATATGGAGCTTATGTTCACTCAGTTTGTGGAGCAACACACCACATTCAGGTCGATCCATACGCAACATTCTCAACCCCCGTCCCCGAGCGTGCAACCGCAAGGCGCTTCGGTACCGAGGGCGACAGCGCAAAAAAAGGGCAAGGCGCTAATGGTGGAACCGTCTTCCCAACATGGAATCCAGAGGTTGGAGTCCATGAAATAGAGTCGGTCAACCACTCAAGGCCATGACATACAGGTTGTCCATGACGTGCATGATTCCGAAGAAGAAGAACAAGGCGGTCAGGCCGACGCCTAAGAAAAACGAAAACAAGGGCTGAGATGACTTCGATGTCAATGACTATCGGGGTCATCAAAGTCCAACAACACCCCAATCAGAATCTGAGGACTCTATGACGGAGTACAAGGAGAATTCCGAAGATGACTTTGAGCACCCTCCGGTCAATGATTCGGAGGTGTGGATAGAACGAGACCCGGAATGGATTCCGAGACCCAAGTTGCCCGAGAACCGCACGGAGTATGATCGGCTTGAGCGTTGTGACAACCGCGAACGGCCTCGGCGACATGGGGATCGGCGTGCCAATGGCCGTGACCGAGAGAGAGACCGGCGCCCTCGGCATGATTGCGAGGACGACCCCAGCGACGACAACGGTGGCCCTGGCCGAGGCCCCCGACGTCGTCACACATCACCACCATGTGCCAAAAGGCGCGTCGACAATGAACGTTCGGCGCACGTATCCCATCGCGACGTGAAGGTAAAATTTGAAGATTTTTAAGGTAGCTACAATCCTGATGAATTTATTTTGTGGCTGCAGGGTACGGAGCATGTCCTCAAACATTGCCATTATGAGGAGCATGAAAAATTTGAGGCGGTGACCCTTCACTTCAAACGGGCTGCTCCAATGTGGTGGAACCGATTCGAAGCGGATCGGTCCCGAAAGGGTAAAGCCGCCATTACCGAGTGGCACCAACTCGTTTTCATTATGAAACGGAAGTTCCTCCCACCCGACTATAAGGAGAAGGTCCAAATTTTGATCCAAGACACTCATCAAGGGTCCATGACTCCGGATGAGTTCTTTGCTTACTTAGAAGATTTATTCTTCAAAGCGGGCATTAGTGCTTCACCGGGGGCTTTGCGGTCACGCTTTGTAGCGGGACTACATCGGTGGATCCGAAATTGACTTGTTGTTTCTTGCCAATCAAGGACCTTGGGAGATTGATACACACAGCCATGGAACTTTACACGCAATTCAAGAGGCCGAAAACTTCTTCCTTTCAAAGGCACGGTTCTAACTCTAGTCCTTCCGCTTTTGGTACTAAACTGATTTCTTCTCCTTCTTTGTCAAAACTAAAAGTAGGTACCATAGGGACGGACTACAAGACCCCATCGATTGGGAAAAACCGTGAATGGCCAGCCACAACCCCACAACCTAGGACTCGAGATATCGAGTGCTACCAATGTGGTGGGCGTGGCCACCTCAAACAGGATTGCCCTGACGCGAAAAGGGTCTTATTTTTGGCTCAATCTGCGGCGTATGAAAGCGTCGACGAGGCTGAGTCGACGGAGGACGAGGCACCGATTGAAGACGGCGCGTATTGTAATATCCGCTAAATTCTAAATAAAATAAAACGGATATTTATTCCGATAATTTTTTTCCTTCTTTTTCTCTCTTTTCTCTAAAATAGAGAATTTAATATTCTTTATAATTTCATATTATATTATGAAAAGTTATAAAAGTTTACTATAATGACAATTAAGAATTTACTTAAATATATTAAGCAAGTCGGGTATTCATTTAAATACTTTTGTCTTAAAAAGAGAGTTTAAATATTTTTATAATTTTCTTAATAAATTATAAAAAATTTACAAAGGATTAACAAAATAAAAAATAAAATTTAATTAGTTGAGATTAAATAAAAATTCCGAAATTTAATTTAATTAAATTTATAATACAAATAAAAATAAGGGGAAAAGGCCAAAATAAAAAATGCAAGAGATGGGACTCGAACCCGAGTCCTCTTGCATATTCTCATAAACACACACCTCCTGTTCCGCTATGCCATTGTAACTTAACTACTCATAAACCCACATACATGTCCAATACATGTCCAATACATGTCCAATACTCTACCAATTCTTCTTCTTCCTCAAAGAGTCTGATGATTGATTTGACGACAAACCAATACATGTCCAATTTGAATTCCAATCTCCATTGTAGCTTGTAAGACCATCCAAAGACTTGCATCATCTTGTGTCATCCTAAACTAGCACATTCTCCACCAATAGACATCAACCTTCTTCCTCTTCAATGGTCAAATCCCATTGCCATGGATCAAGAGAAGCTTCAAAATTCACTATAAAAGGGGGTAGAATCAAGAGACAAAATCACACAACAAATACCTCTCTTCCTTCTCTTCAATTTCGTCCAAATTCACTCTCATTCAAGTCAATTTTCAGCCTAAATCAAATTTTTATACTTTTGATTTTTTTTACAAAAAACCCCTAATTCCTCTCCCAGGCCGCCAGACCACCCCTTGGCCGCCCCTCCCTGCCATGCACCACCACGGGCCGTCGCCGGAGCCGCCCAGGGACGTCATCGTCGCTGCCTTGCTGCTGCCCTGATCCATCATCGTTGTTCTGTCCTCTTCACGTACAAGAAGAAGTGAGAAAAAGAGACAATAAGGTGGGCCTAATCCTAAATTTTGGGTAGTTATAATTAAACATGGGCCATTAATTTTAGGCCCAAAATACCAACTAAAATCAGATCTAAGCTTAATAATTTATGAAACATTAAAAATCTGATTTATTAAATGTGATTGTTAGTACATAGTTTTAATAAATTAACATGCTTGTAGATTTTTTAAAAGGAATAAAATATGGTTAGACATGGGAAAAACTTTAAATAAATTACAAGATTGTTATATGTGACTTCTAAGCGTAAAGAGTATGATTTAATAATATTTTTACCTTGCTTGGATTTTTATTATAATTAATAAAAGAAAATAGAACTAGATGAAGGGATTTATTAATTTAAGACTTTATTAATAGAAAATAGTTGCATGTCTTCCAAAATCATATTATAAACTTGGAAATAATATGGATAAGATATTTTGTATCAAAAGATAATTTTATATGATTAAGTTGAAGATTAAAAAGATATATTAAATAGTTTTCATGTGTTTTATATAAAGAAATACATTATAGAAGACATGGAAATTTCTTAAATAAAATAATAGTCTTATTAACATTATTTTGTATACATGGTAAATATTATGAATATATTGAGTATACTAGACCTTCAAGATAATATAGTATAAAGACATAAGTTGATAAGGAAAGATGTGCTAAGAATAATTATTAATGCTTATAGATATAAAATAAATGGTTGCATGCCTTATTTTATAAGATAATATTTCTAGACATGGAAAACCCTTTTTAATAAGTTAAATAAATTCTATTGTTAAAATAGATATGCAAAGTATGAGATATTTATTGTTTAAAATAATATTTGGGATTTTATTAGTTGGATAAAGTGCTAGAATAAGTATAATATAATATGATATATTAATAAGATGGTTGCATGTCTTTAAAAAGAATAGATGAAAAGAGAAAAATAAAATAACAATATATTCTAGTCTTAAAAAGATATTTTTTATGATCAAGTTGGATGAAAGATATTTTTAAGGAAAATAAAAGTTATAATAAGGTAAGGGCATAATGGACTTTCTATATCATAAGAATGTTTTTATAATCAATTGGAAATATAAATATGGAAAGTATATTTTAATAGGTTTTATTTAATTTATCAACTTGGATGCTTTGAATAATAAAAGAATTTCCTAATAAGGATAAGGTTATAAGTTTATGACCTTAAGTGGATAAAAGAATTATAAATGGAATATTAAATTCAAATTAATGAATATTTAATAATTTGAATAATGTTAAACCTTGATCTTCAAAAGCTTATAATAATTATATTAAAATAAAGAGTTTATAAAGAATAAAAGGATATTACAAATACAAAATAAAAATAGAAAATATTATTATTTTATTCATCTCCACCTAAATTATTATTACAATAATTTAGTAAATTAATTCTCTTATAAATATAAGAGATAATTTAGAACTTTAAAAGAATTTACAGAAATTCTTATTAAAGCTCGTTCGTATATTCCGTGTTGATAGGTCGAGCTCCCGTTCCGTTTCGAGAACAATGTTTTCCCGCTCAATCGTTATTACACAATCGTTAAAGCTAAGGCCCGGTATCCTCAGGATGAAAGAGGCCTGCACACACTCAGGATGAAAGAGGCCTGAACATTCAGGATGAAAGAGGCCTGAAATTCCTTCATTTCCTTTAAAGTGGACTTCGGCCCTTTCGTGGGCCCCCCACACTCTTTAAAAAATCATTAACGTTATTGAAAGTTTTCATCACAATATAAGATAAGTGCCAAAGCACATTTAAAAGAAATCAAAACCGGACCGGTCTCAAATGATCGATCCGGCTCTCTGTCCGCAAGGGCGCGAGAGGTTTTCAAAACTTGTATGACTTAATAACGTTCCCAACATACTTTCTATTCTAAGAAGCCTACAATCTCGTAGTTCTTCTCTCGATTATCGAGTTATCTCCTCTCGAGATACACTCTTCTCCGTCCCGATAGGCCCCACATAAAGACCTACACCTTTAAACACATCCCGATAATATCTCTTGAATATTATAAATTACCATAACACCCTTGAGAATTTCCATTCTCTCTTGCTTAGTCTCCTTAGACTAATTCCACATTTTCCGCATTTTTGCCTGGTATTTCTCGCCCTTCGCGACAAATGCCAAACTGTAGGGCGTGAAGTGTTGAAGACAGAGTCTAGAAGGTTCAAGAAGTGTAATGCAAGGCTAGAAGGTCAAGGCAAGACGACGTTGAAGGAAGGAAGGAAGGAATTTTTAAAGAGCAAAACATTTAGAAGAAAGTGCACCCGCTCTTCTATTTTAACCAAGCAAATCATCATCATATGATTTGTCTTGGAGAAACATACATGTATTTTTAAGTACGTCTTTTCAACTTTTTCTAAATGGGCTTTACTTTCCGCTACTACATGTGTAAAACGACTCTCGATGTAATGAACGACAGTTCTCATCAATAAATAAAATTCCGGTTTTAGTGAATTTCATCCTTCATTACCTTTAAGTCTCATTCATGATGTTTACTTATGTAACGTTTATGTCAATTTTCGCATTTCTATAAGTTTTAATATCATTATAAAGCCTAGGGTGACTTTGGACGGTAAAATCCGAGGTCACTGGCGGTAATACCCAGTGTTGCAAAATAGGGGTGTTACACGTATTGTGCACCCTCGGACATCGATGCCGGCGTCGACAAGCTTTTGCTCGTGACACGCCGAGCATTAAGTGTCAAAGAGACCGTGCCATCCGATCAATGAGAACACATTTTCAGTACCTTTTGTTTGGTTTAAAACGTCTCCTTGAGTGTGATCATAGGTTTTGGTAGATGCGCAAATTTCTTATCAAGGAAGTCGTCACACATTTCAAGTTGCCTCAATTAGAGCACCCGGCGCCTTACAAGCTCGCTTGGATCTATAACGAAGGCGACCATTGGGTCAAAAAACAGGTACGCCTTTCCTTTTCTATTGTCATTTACCAAGATTCGGTTTTATTTGATGTCACTGCCATGGACGCCACAAATCTTCTCCTTGGCTGTCCATAGCAGTTTGACCATCACGTGCTTTAGGATGGCCGGTTGAACACTTACATGTTCAAATACCATGGTAAACGTGTGACCATCTTACCAATGTCTCTTAGTGAAGCCTTACAAGAAGAAGCCGAAAGGCAACAAGCTAAAGCTAGGGAGACCGCCCCGGCCGCGCCGACGCCGAACGAGGCCACCATCGGTGTTTCTAGAAAGGGCAAGGATTCTGTTGGCGTTTCTGAATTTTCTAGGCTAGAATCTAGCCAAAACCAGGTTTCAACCCAAAAGCGCCGAGAAAATGTCAAGGACGAGCCGCGGACGCCGAGCACCAATCCTGCAGCGCGTCGCAACGTACTAGACTCGGTAACGACAGGCACTGGCTCGTTATCGAGGGATTCTAGTGACGCACCTGGCCCGAACCTTCACCATTGGCATGGTTCTGCTGGCCAGTCCAGTGGTGCCCATGGCACGTCTCGGAGTGTCGAGGATGCCGAGCCACCATTGCTCGGCACGGTGCAAGACCGTCTACTCCTATGCCGGCGCCGCAACGTTGTTAAAACAATCGAGGGGAGTCTTTCTTGTTTCCTTTTGTATCCTTTACTTCAAATTACTATTGATAAGACACATGCACTAACCCCCTCTATCTCTTATATTTTACAGGAGTATGATGACATTAGGCATGCTGAGCTCCCTGATGGGTTACAACCTATCCGGGGAATTGAGGATCGCATAGACTTGATTCTTGGTGCTTCATTGCCAAATCGGGCCGCTTATAGGGCGTCTCCTAAGGAGACTCAAGAGGTACAATGCCAAGTCCAATCTTTGTTGGACAAGGGTTATGTTTGAGAGTTGCTTAGCCCGTGCGCAATCCCGGTTATCTTGGTGCCGAAGAAAGATGGTTCATGGAGGATGTGCATGGATTGTCGTGCCATCAACCAAATCACCATCAAGTACTGTCACCTGATTCCCCGTTTGGACGACATGCTAGACGAGATGCAAGGTGTCGTGTTGTTTTCCAAGATCGACTTGAGAAGCGGCTACCACCAGATTCAGATGCAAGAAGGGGACGAGTGGAAGACGGCTTTCAAGACCAAACATGGTCTCTACGAGTGGTTGGTGATGCCTTTTGGCCTTACTAATGCTCCTACTTTTATGTGTCTTATGAACTTTGTTTTACGTGAATTTTTTGGTCGTTTTGTCGTCCTTTATTTTGACGGCATTTTAGTCTATTCTCGTACTTTGGACTCTCACGCGGGGCACCTTAGGCAGGTGTTAGATTGTCTCTGCGAACACTCTTTGTATGTAAATTTGGAAAAGTGTGTTTTTTCTCGGATACGACGAATTTTCTTGGCTGCTTCGTATCCAAGGATGGCCTACAAGTGGATTCTGACAAAATCTGGGCCATCCGTGAGGCCCGGATAAAGTGACAACCACAATAAAGTGGATGCCGCATCATGAGGCCGCCTTCGAGGCCTTAAAAGATGCTTTATGCCACGCCCCGGTCCTGCAATTGTCGGACTTTTCAAAGCACTTCAAGATCGAGTGTGACGCTTCCGACTATGGTATTGGCGGCATATTCCTTCGAGAGCAAAAGTCGATTACTTACTTTACCGAGAAGCTAGTTGGGGCTACACTGAATTATCCGACCTATGATAAAGAGCTCTATGCTCTTATTCGGGTCCTCAAGACGTGGAAACATTTTCTATGGCCAAGCGAGTTCGTAATTCATACGGATCACGCGACCTTGGCTTATCTTAAGAGTCAAACGACTCTAAATAGGCGGCACGCACGCTGGGTCGAATTTATGGAGACGTTTCCTTACGTCATTGCTCACAAGAAGGGCAAAGTGAACACCGTTGCCGACGCTCTCTCTCGCAAGTATATCCTTCTAACCCAGCTCCATTCAAAGGTGCTCGGATTTTCTTTGATTAAAGAACTGTACGCCTCAGATCCGTACTTTTCTTCGATCATAAAAGATCTCGAGCGCTCTCATATCCATGAGTCCTACTTTTTGGACAATGGGTATCTATACCGTGCTGGGAAGCTTTACATCCCGGCCTCTTCGGCTAGGCACTTGTTGCTCAAAGAGGCTCATGATGGACGAGGCCACTTTGGCATAGCCAAAACATTGGCAGCACTTCAAGAACATTTCTTCTGGCCGCACATGGCACGAGATGTGAACAAGTATTGTCAGGGTTGTGTGCCATGACATATGGCTAAGTCTCAGTCGCAACCAAAGGGGCTTTACACGCATCTACCGATACCGGATGCCCGGTGGGAAGATCTCTCCATGGATTTTATCACGGGCATCCCAACGTTGAGGCGTGGCAAAGATTCCATCTTTGTAATCGTGGACCGGTTTTCCAAAATGGCCCACTTTATTGCATGCAAAGGAACCCATAAACCAGTGGAAATCGTTGTTTTTCTAGCATGTAGTAAAGCTACATGGTATTCCTAAAACTATCGTTAGTGAAAGGAATACCAAGTTCTGCAGCCATTTTTGGAGAACACTTTGGGGGAAGTTAGGGAAATAACTCCTTTTTTCAACTGCTTATCAACCCCAGACAGATGGTCAGACTGAGGTGACCAATCGGACCTTGGGCACTCTTCTTCGGACGATGCTCAAGGCAAACCCACATCGGTGGGAGGACTTACTGTGTCATGTTGAGTTTGGTTATAATAGGTCTTTCCACTCTGCGACGAAGATGACCCCATTCAAGGTTGTCTATGGGCGTAATCCTTGTACGCCCATGGATTTGGTACCGCTGCCCTTCAAGACCAGCGAGCATGTCGAGGCAGCCAACAACGCCGACCACGTGAGCCGCCTTCATGAGCGCACCAAGGCGCAACTGCTGAAGCGCTCGGATCAGTACGCCGCCCAACGCAACAAGGGGCGACACACTTTGATTTTCGAGCCCGGAGATTTAGTGTGGCTACACCTTAGAAAGGAACGTTTTCCCAACGCTAGGAAGACGAAGTTGCACCCTCGAGGAGACGGACCATTCAAGGTCCTCCGGCGCATCAACAACAATTCTTACATCCTCGACCTCCTGGGTAAGTACCCCGCTCATGCTTCCTTCAATGTCTCGGATCTCTCTCCCTACATAGATCCCGAGTATCATGACGAGGAAACGAGGACGTTTCCCACCCAAGGGGGGGGGTGATGTGAGCCCCACCTTGACCGTCAGCCAAGAAGAGGAAGACTTGTCCGTGCGCTTCGACGGACCCATCACTCGAGCCCGGACCCGTGCCATCGCTCAAGCCACGGCCTTCATCGTCGCGCGCGCCTTCGCTAGCCACGACGCACATACGGATGCGCCCCTCTTCACATGTCTCTCGATCACCGGCGCCTCGCCAGCCTTAGGTGCCGACACCTCGCACCACGGTGCCGAGAACCTCACACTCGGTACTCAGCCACTTCTGGTCGGTACCGTGTCAGCCGTCGTCGGTACCGAGCCTAATGCCTCGGTACCGCCCAACATGTCCGCACCGGGCCAACCCGGCGTCGCGACATGAGGTTCGCATGCGTTGCGTGCCTCGGCCTTGTTGTGCCACACCTAACGTGTCGCGGCAGCCTTGCGCGCGTGCGCTGGTGCGCCGACGTCCTTGTCACGACACTCGTGACATCGCCACCGTGACCATCTATCTTTATTGCCATTTTTAGTACTATTTCCTTTCCGAACCTTACTATTTATGTCATTTTTTTTATTGTCGAGTATTTTTGGGCTTGGGCTCGTGTTTGGGCCGCTTGCATGCGCCTCCCTCCACGCCCACACGCCTCCTAGGGTTTTCTTATGAACTCCTCTATATAAAGGAGTCTCAACCTATTTTAATTGGTTATGCTTGAATTTAGATAACGAATACTGTCGAGATTTCTCCAGACTATCTCTTTAAGGCATCACAAACAATCCTCTTCTCATCCCATATTCTCCTCGTCTAGGTCACACTAGACACCTTCTTAAATCCTTTCACTTCTCTTATCAATCCAGTTTAGGCGGCCAACGACTCAAACTATCAGTTCGATCGGTGAAAACACCCAATACGAGTCCACGACAAGATCCTCTCGTGAACCCTCCAATGGGGTTCACATCACTTCATCCAATTGGCTCAGATCACACATCCAATTACGCAAAAAAATTTAGAAACCCTAATCTAGAAACCCGAAATCAATAATTCAAGAATTTGCAAACCAATTCAGAAACCCTAAAACCCTAAATCTAGAATTGAGTTATTAACTTAGAAATTTCAAATATTACCTTCCATAAGGGACACCCATAGAATTTCTTTCCCGAATTTGCAGTGAATCAACATGTTTGTATCGTTGCATGGAGGCCATGGAAGCATCTTGGAGTAGTGAATCGAGCCCCTCTTCTCCATGAGTTCGAACTGGCATGCGAGCTTTCGAGTCCCCAACCTTCCATCTCTCTCTGCCCTCGTCGTCTTGGTGTTGTCAATCAATTTCGCCCTCGTTGTCTTTATTCTTATCCTTCTTCGTTGTGCTTCTTTGTCGTTCGTTCTGATTGAGCTTGGTCGCCATTGAACAGTTTCTTGTGTTTTATATAATTTCATCCATTTATTTTAATATTTTAAGGAAAAACTACCGGAAGAGCAAGTTGCTAATAGGGAATGGGCTACCAAAAACAACCGACCCAAAACGTTGGGTTACTTTTTGCATTATGGATAGGTCAAGCTACCGGATGCAACACCCCCAAAGGTTGGGTTTTATTATGCAATTTTTCCTAATATATAAGTTGGGTGTTTTCCTATTTTTCTCGTCGTGCCTTTGTTGGAAAGTCCTATGCTGTGAATTTGTTGTCAGGTTAGCCTGAGTGGACCCATATAAGGTCTACAACCCAAGTTACATTCCCATTTAGTAATCGAGGTGTTACAAAATTGGATAGACAAATCCATTCAAAGGAAGCCTTGTCACTGAGTGACAAGACTAAAGAGGGGTGATAATGCTCCACAAGTTTACTTAAAAATAACACCACCAATTGTGAGGCAATTTCTAAGACAACCATCATGTATCCCCTATTTCAAGAAAGGGATGAACCTTGGAATACTCCCCAAAGCTCCAACATTGGAGTGTACATTTAATATTATACACAAACCAACCTACCAATAACCATCACTATCTTGAATAACTACTGTTGCAGCAGACAAGCTACCCTCCTTAATAGAACCATCTGTGTGTTAAGCTTAACTTGTCCATCTTGAGGCCTCAATCCATGAAATAAATAACTCTATCAGGCTCCTCGACTCCACCTCATTCCTTATTAGTAAAGAAGCTTGCCTATAGTCATCACCTTGCTTCTGAATGAAAGTCACCCAACAACCTCTAAAAGTATCTTGTTCAAACACATAAATATTAAGCCATTTCCAAATCCACCATAAAGACGTAACAAAAATGCTAGACTAATGCATCCCATCTAGAACAACTTGATTACAAAAATCCTTCTTTGCATTATGTTATTTACATTTAGAATAATAAATCTGGTAATGACCGCATGGGCCTATATGAAATAGTGTGTTTTGAAGACCAAAAGACAAAATAATTAAGGCCTTATTCTAAATTTTAAGATTTTTTATCAAAAATATATTTATGTAAAAAATATTTGTTTATGCATATTAAAGTAATATAAATATATATATATATATTCTTACAAAAAAGTAGAAGGTCTAAATGAAAGAAATAACATATAGCAAATTAACAATGGTCATACAATCAAATTATGGGCAAACCGGTGGTTAGGACTAGAATCGCTTGAGGGAAAGAGCAAGGACAAAAACAACATCAGCATGGATCTGGGAACCAGCAAAAATGGGTGGTACAACACCAAATCGGCAATGGAGATGATAGACAAGAAAAAGGGGAACACAGAACACAACCTACAATGGATTTGGAAGTTGGACATTCCACGAAAAATAAAAAATTTCTTTTGGAAGGTGGCACGAAATGGTCTTTCAACGGCTGTTCGCCTTTATGAACAATACGTTTCAGCTCACGTGCACTCCCTATAACCACCCTGAGGAAGACACAAATCACGTCATATGGAAATGTCTCATACCCCATACCAAACAAAAAATAGCTAGCATTATCATCGGAATACTCAACAAGAGAACAAGGATCAACAATTAAGAGGATAAACTAATACAAACCAAGAGCAACTTAGAAACAAACTCATCCCTAAGGAGATGGAAACACTAACTATATCTAAGGAAAAAAAGTGTTCAAAGAAGGCGATAACAACAACATCAGGGACATTAAGAGATTCATCCTTAAACAAATTGACCAATGAGCACGCGCCAAAATTGATGAAGATGGCGTTCCCTCATAACGCCAAAGAACTGGGCACACTAAGAGAAGAAAACGAATAAAATGGAAGAAACCACACCAAGAGTTTCATAAACTCAATTTAGATGCAAGGAAAAATGAAAAAGACATCACATCTTACGGGTTCATCATTCGCGACCATGAAGCCAGTCCGGTTGCAATTAAGAATGGGACGATAGGGAGACAGTTTGTCCTAATGGCGGAAGCCTTGGTGCTAAAAAAAAGGCATCCAAGAGGCTTCTCGACGAGGTATCACACATCTGGAGATTGTAATCGACAATTTGAGCCTTGTCAATGCCATTCAAGACGTTTGGAGCTGCCCATGGGAGATCGAGATCATCATCCTAGTATCCTACTTGAGCTTCACAAGATGCAGAGCTAACATATCTTCCATGTTTTCAGAGAAGTCAACGCAGTCGCGGACCATCTCACCGAGTGTTTATCTCAACAACTTACCCTCGGTAGCTGACCCGGACCTTCTCGGTCTCATCCGCCAGTTTGCCATAGGGCAACTCGTGAATCGATAAGCGGGTCCCCTAATTACTTTCCAATCAAAAAAATGAAAGAAATTGTTTATCCCTCGAGGGTTGATGAGGGGAGACTGGAGAGTAGGGTTTACTGGTTTTGGTGTCACTTTCATAAGAAAAAAAGAAGCCCCCTTAAACCTCCGACGAAGCCCCAGAAAAACCTCCAAAACGTTGGAGGGTCTTGTAGAAAGAGTATTTGAATGGCGTTGGTGCTTCTGAGAAGGCCTCGTTGCCTCACCTTCATGGCTTCTCGTTTCTCCCTCTCTCACAACGCTCTTCGTACCAACTCCTCTGCTCCTCGACCTCTCTTTCACCAGGTAATTTGAAATAGTGCAGGTGAATTGTGTTTTCTGAAATAAATATTCTTATGCAGGGTTGAGTCCCGGGGCTAACAATTAGTAAATTTTGCAAGATATGTATGCCTCCTGATTGATTTCCACTGTTTTCGACACACATCTTAAGCTATCTACTTTTGGATGAAATATATGATCTATAATTGCCTCTATTGGGTGACCTAATGCATCTCAACTTGGTGTCTTCTGCTTCTTCAAATTTAATAATTGTTGTTTAGTTTTTTTTGTCTATTGTAATGGCTACTACGTGATGCAGGTTTTGGAAGGGTTGGATCCTGTAGGGAAGAGACCAGGAATGTGTATTGGAAGCACAGGCCCCCGGGGTTTGCATCATTTGGTACCCTTACAGCCTTATTTGTTTGGTGGCACTCTTACCATCTACTCCATTTGTTTTCAAGTAATTTGAAACTTTATTACATATGTAGCTAAAGGTATTAAGTATGGGTCTTACATGTGAACGTTCTCTGTATATTCTGTGACCTCTTTCTTCCCCCTTTTGTCACAGATTCCTACAGTTTCGCATCCAGCAACAAAGAAATCTTCATTGGAAACTGTCTTGATGGTATATTTCTGCTCTTTGGCTATAAATTTTTGGAGTTCTTTTGGTGGTTGTGGAGAGCTTTTTATGGGAGTCAGTTTTGCATGACAGTATAATTTTGATTCTGTCATTGGATTGTTGACTGAAATACATTTATAATATATGTTTGTATGCAACTAGTGGTTGTCTAATTTACACTATAAATAAATTCAATGATACATGTGCAGCGGAAATTGGCAGATTCAGAACCTCCCAAATTTGTACATGATACATGGTTAAGATCTAAGAAATTCCCAATTTTCTCTTCGGGTAGTCGTTATCTTTCATCGCAGGCTGGTGCAAGAAGTGGAGGGCAGGAAGATAATAAATTAGTTTCTGAACGAGAGCTATCTGATGAGGATGATGTTGAAAACTCTCCTGAAAGTGAGTTGGACCTTGATATTGAGCTTGAGGGTGGTCGATCATCATTAGAGATAAATTCAGCTCACTCTAATATTGCCAGGGCACTATTAAATGAGCAGAAACCTGTTCACACTCTACTGGACAAGTATGTATCAGAGGGCAATCGCTTGGATGCCTCTGTTATATCCCATGCCATGTTAACTCTTCGGAGACGCGGGATGTATCGGAAGGCTTTACAGGTGAATTTTCTTTTGACCTTTACCGAGATATTTATACATGTTTTATTTTGTGTGTTCACTCAAAACTTGATTGTAAGAACTATCTACGTCACATGTAGTTTAAAAAATTGTTGCTGAAGCTCATTAGAATCCCATGCTTCCTAATAGTTATCCTATCCAAGTTTTTTGGTGCTTTGTGTTTCATGTCAAAATTTGCAAGAATCTCATACGTCGAAATAGTTCTCTCAATGGAGTTTTTTTTATTGATTGCAACATTTTCAATGCCATCACCAGTCAAAGAACCATTATCTAGAAAACTTCTCTTTAGCATCATGGCAATACCGCGCTGTAGGCCAACCCCAATTAGCATGACACTTGAATTTGAGAATTGAACGGTAGGAATTTTTTTTAAGATGAAAAGTGGAAAGTAAACAATTGATACTTACCAATATAATAACGTTTTTTTCGAAGACTTCAGTAGTAAACCACTGTAATTTCATGGAAATTAATATTTCTGGTCCCTTTTGCCGATTATCTTGGATTTCATATGGATGTCAATTCTTTTTTCTTCTGTTTTTTTTCAGCTCTCAGAGTGGCTAGAAGTCCAAAAGGCACTTGACTTTACTGAGCACAATTATGCTTCACGGCTTGATTTGATTGCCAAATTACATGGTTTTCAGAAGGCAGAGCGCTACATTGAGTCGATTCCTGAGTCCTTCAGAGGAGAACTCGTATACAGAACCCTACTTGCAAACTGTGTATCCCTGAACAACTTGAAGAAAGCTGAGGAGGTTTATAATAAAATGAAGCAATTAAGCTTTGCTACCTCAGCTTTCACATGTAACCAAATGATCATATTATACAAGAAGATTGATAACAAGAAAATCTCTGATGTGCTCCTTTATATGGAGAGGGAGAATGTGAAGCCCACAGTTGTGACCTATAGGCTCTTGATTGAGACCAAAGGCCGTTGGGGCGACATAGCTGGAATGGAGCAGGTTATACAGACAATGAAGGAGGAACATGTTGAGCCCGATGTGACCACAAAAGCTGTTATGGCTAAGCACTATATTGCAGTCGGGCTAAAAGAGAAAGCCAAGTCTGTATTGATGGAGATTGAAGGGAGCAACTTAAAGAATACTCGTTCCGTGTGTAGTATGCTTATTCCACTTTATGCTAGCCTGGGACAAGAAGGTGAAGTTGAAAGAGTTTGGAAGATCTGTGAGCGGAATCCTACCCATGATGAGTATATGGCTGCTATTGATGCCTGGGGGAAGCTGAAGCAGATTGATAAAGCAGAGGCTGCCTTTAATAAATTGGGGGAAAAGAACACGCTTTCTTCAAAGCACTATGCTGCTATGCTAAGGGTATATGCTGATAATAAGATGTTAAAGGAAGGGAAGGATCTTATGAAAAGGATGGGAGAGAGTGGATGTCAAATCGGGCCATTGACATGGGATGCACTAGTGAAGCTCTATGTAGACGCTGGACAAGTTGAGAAAGCAGACTCCATACTACAGAAGTTAATAAGGCAGGAGAATAATATGATAAAGCCAATGTTCAATTCTTACATGAATATTATGGAAGAGTATGCCAAGAGAGGAGATGTCCATAATTCTGAAAAGACGTTTAACAGGTTAAAGCAGTGTGGCTATTCTGGCCGACTTAGCCCATTCCGAACCCTACTCCAAGCTTATATGAATTCCGAGACTCACCCTTATGGGTTTAGAGAGAGAATGAAGGCTGAAAATGTTTTCCCAAACAGAAACATGATGTCTCAGCTGTCTCAGGCTGATCCTTTTAAGCAGACTGCAGTCTCAGATATACTTGACTGAAAATATGTTCAGAGGGAAGGAAAGTTTGGAATCCTTCATCGTGGTGTGCTTGTTAACTATTTGCTCAAACCCGGTTTTCTGTCTCTTTTGGTCTGGATGAAAGAGCTGCATAGCTTAGATTAGTGATCATTTAGGGGGGAAAATAAAATCACGCTCATCAAATCTCTGTACAAACTCTTCAAGCGCGAGCAAATTGATAGGATTGCTTTTGCTCATTAACTTAAACCTTGTGATTTTGTTCTCAGAGCATAAGGTTTGTAAAAGATGCAGTGCAGGTGTGATGGTGTCTGGAAGTCAAATAAAGTGCATCTAGGTTTCTTTTCATCATGAAAGGTTGAATCTATTTCAATGAACAAAGGCCATTGTTTTATGAACAGACTGCTGTGAATGTGAAGCCCTTGTTAATAGAAGCCGGTTCATTGAAGAGTTCATTTCCTGTTATTTATTTATCCAAATCACTGGCATTACAAGTCACCGTTTGGCGTGATCGTATGGAATACAAGAAGAGTTATGTCCGTGGTGAACCTGTTACTTGTTTAAGCTCTCATACTCTTTACTTCCAACACTACAGATCGTCAAGTGACGTGTATTAGGTTTTGGCCAGACAAAGATGGTAGACATTGAAAGATCTCCAAGGTCAAAGAACAAGTTTCAGGGATTGGTAGGCTATGAACATATTCAAGAGCAAATTATAGACAATTTGATCGAGCTCATTCAAGTTAGCAGCTTCATGTACATTTATTTGTTGTAGATCCTGATTGATTTGTTGTGCTAAATTGAGATTAAGATGAACTTTCCATGAATTTCATGGTTAATAAGATTATGATCCTTCAACTCAATGTTCTAAAAAATGGGCGACCGCTTAGCGCCTAGATGGCCAAAACGGCTGCCTAGGTGGTCCTAGACGGGTAAGACGGCTAGGACCTTCTAGCGCCTAGGTGAGGCATAGAATTTGTAGAACAATGCTTCAATTATATAAGACTGATTTACTACAAATATGAATGTGTTTGCAGCATGGAAGCTAATGTACATATTAGATGGCATTGGCCGAGGACATTAGAATCACAACTTTCAAGTCTTCCAAAATTCAGTGTTCAATTATGTCTATTATGGAGTTAGCTCATGAATCAAAGCGACCAGATTTTGAAGTTACCTATTTCAAATTCAATCCTCATTTGAGAAATTACAGGGGAATTAGTGGGATCGGAATCGTTGAGGGTCCTAGGGATAAGGTTTTACATCATAATTAAAAGTATGTAATAACAACACTCATGCAGGAGGGCCTAAAAGCTAAAAGACTCTTTTTTTTTTTTTTTTCTGCTTCTCATAAATACGAATTCATTCAACAAAAACGAAATGAAATTACAGTTACAGCAAGGTGCAGATCAAAAAAAAAAACAATTGATTTTAAAAGAAAAACACCGATTTATTTAATGAAAGATGATTAATTCTAGCCAGCGTACAAGTGAACGCCGATGGCAATGAGGAAGATGCAGAGGAAGCCGAAGTTAAGGAGAGAATGGAGGAGGATGGAAGGGGCACTCGTGTGGAACGTCCCGAACTCGATGCAACGGCGTCCTCCGGGGAGCTGGAAGAGGAGCCCCGGTGTCAACAACACGAACAGAACCGTCGCTACGAACACCGGTCCCCAATTGTGCTGATGCTCATGATGCTGCATTTTAGCTTTGATCAATATATTTATTATATGATTTGTATATATAGAATGATTGTGATCAAATGGACATGTTTATAATGTACACACATACACGTACATTTATATGGGTGTGTGGAGACTTTGCTGAGAAGAAAAGAAGATTAGTACTCCTAAGTAATACTGTTAGGATTTGGGAAGTTTGCTGATGAAGTTTAGCATTGGATTCTAGGTTACTCTCTAGCAAGTAATGGCTGGCTCTGCATGTTGTCACGTGAGCATCGAGTTTATGTGAAAAAGAATAACTTGGGTCTTTCAAATTGGTATAAAGGGACATCTTTCAAATCAAGTAACCAAGTGAATTGTGAGCCACAATCAAAATATAACAAGTATTCTGATACCAAAAAGCAAAGCCCAAAAACACTAGTATTGCTCGGTTTTTGACATACTTTACTAATAATATTAATTTCAACCCAACAAGTTCAAGTGTTGAAATTTTATAGAATAACTTGTCAAAATTCGGGACCTAAACAACAAGACGAGTTGGAGATTTCTATGAGCGATCCACGAGATAGCCATCAAGTATCGAGGAGTATTAGTTATCCAAGGTTTAGGCAAGTGCAAATCTTTATTTTCACACAATTCAATTTGTTACAATTGTTCAGTTTTTACTTTGCTTTACCAATCCAACCCCATACCCTGCCCCAAAGTGGTGATTTTTGGTCTTAAACCTGATTTTGCAACTCAGCCACCGCACCACCATGGCTCCAAAGCTTGCCCCTCCACCAACTACATATCCATTTTTTTTTCAAAAGTTTGCTCAGGATTAACTTGTTCAAGATATAGGAGCAATTGCCTTACGAACAAGAGCCACGCCACTTCCAATTAACTTCAAGTTGAGGACTGACAGTGAAGGTGACTCACTTACAGATATGTTGTGTTACATGGCTCTAATCCTATTTCCTAGCGATCCAAGAAACAAGCAATTGTCTCAACGAGCTCCTTAGAGTCCGAATATCGAGAAATGCCTCAAGCAACAATAGAAGTAACCTAGTTAGTTAACCTTCTCCAAGAAATGGGTGAAAATAATCTCAAGCTAGAGTTACATTGCACCGCCACAACAAATCTAAAGATAAATTTGAGGCTGCAAATTTGTCTCCTTTCATTCACTAAAAAGAGTTTAAATACTCTAGGGTTTTTACAAGACTTAGCCACAATATTTTATATTTTCTCTATACAAATATACCTAAAAATAACATATAACATATAATATCAATACTTCCCCTCAAGTCGGAGCATGTAGATCACGAATGCACAACTTGCACAAAAGAAATTGAAATTGTTGAGACCCAAGAGCCTTAGTAAGAATATCCACGAGCTGAGAATGAGTACGAATATGAGCAGTCTGAATCACACCACCCAATAGAAGATCCCGAATGAAATGACAATCGACCTCAATATGTTTGGTTCGATCATGAAATACTGGATTGGCTGCAATATGCAGGGCAGTCTGGGTATCACAAAACAAACACATGGGGGAAGTAAGACGCACCCCAAGAGAAAGCAACAAGGATCGTAGCCATAATAACTCACAACATGCCGCAACCATGGCACAATACTCACCCTCTGCAGATGACCGAGAGACAGTCTTTTGTTTCTTGGTCCACCAAGAAACGAGAGAAGATCCAAGTTGAACGATGAGTAATAGGACACGAAGCATAATCTAAGTCACAAAAGGCAGTCAACTCCAAGCTAGATCGAAGACCGAGAAAGTATAATACCTTGTCCAGGATGACTCTTAAGGTATCGCAACACCCGAGTGGCAGCATCCCAATGATCAACCGTCGGACTCTACATAAATTGTGCCAAAGTATGAACAACATAACAAATCTCTGGTCGAGTGATAGTCAAATACATAAGACGTCCAACAAGACGCCTATATCAATCCGGAGCATCAAATAAAGGTGCGTGTGACATGGCAAGCTTGTGATTCTGCTCCATCGGAAAATCACAAGGCTTGCTAGCTAATAAACCAGCCTCAGATAAAATATCCAGCGTGTACTTGCGTTGGCACAAAAACAATCCCTTAGAAGATCGTGCAATCTCAATGCCCAAAAAATATTTCAAAGGACCCAAATCTTTCATATGAAAACAAGAACTGAGTTGTCCTTTGAAGGTAGCAATAGCAACAGGGTTATTACCAGCAATGATCAGATCATCTACATAAATCAGAACATATAAGGACACTCTAGAGCGAGAATAGGAGAACAAAGAGTAATCTGCCAAGGACTGAACAAAACCAAATCCACGCAAAGCAACTGACAATTTACAAAACCAATTCCGATGAGCTTGTCGGAGACCATACAAAGAACGATTCAGACGACAAAATTGCCCACGAGCCGAACTTGAGAAGCCTGGAGGAGGTCGCATATAAACTTCCTCATCCAAATCGCCATGAAGAAAGGCGTTATGAACATCCATCTGATGGAGTTCCCAATCACGAGCAACAACAATAGCTAGAAACGTCCTAACAGAGACCATTTTTGCCACAGGAGCAAAGGTCTCATTATAATCAATGCCAGCCTGTTGATTGTTTCCAAGGACAACCAGACGAGCTTTGTAACGCTCAATAGATCCATCAGACTTATATTTCACCCTGAAA